>OY728121.1:185791562-187041562 GCA_963277665.1 Viscum album
GATGTCAAAACTGCTTCCTTCCGAAATTTCTCTGGCAGGTCCTTATCAATAAGAATTGTTCTGGCCATGTTGTTGATGATCCGATTTCTCCTTTCAACTACTCCATTCTGTTGGGGAGTTCTTACTGATGAAACTTGATGCCTTATCCCATGTTTCTCGAGATAGTTTTCAACCTGACTGTGTGTAAATTCCGTACCGTTATCAGTACGAAACTTCAGAATTTTCTGCCCAAGCATCTTTTCTGATTCCCTCATGTACTGCTTTATGCAACTGAACACCTCTATCTTATGGGTTATGATGAATACCCAGGCCATTCTGCTATAGTCATCAATGAAAAGAACATAGTACCTTTTCCCATTTATAGCTCGTGGTGAGATAGGTCCACATACATCAGCATGCACCAATTCAAGTACTCTAGTTGATTTCTGTTCCTTTGGCCTTTATGTCTTTCTGATGATTTTCCCTTGTTGACAAGAATCACACGTATGAGTGTGATCCCGTGATAGTTTGGGAAAGTCTCTAGCAGCATCACATTTAACGAGATCATCCATAGATGGTTGGCATAGATGACCAAGTCGCTTATGCCACAACTGGTTTTCTTCCTCTCTGGATAAAAGACAAGTATCTTCTTTCCCACCTACAAGATAGAGATTTCCCTTTGACCTTTTTCCCTGCAGAACAGCTGCTCCATCTTTTCCTTTCACAACACACATCTTCTTGGTAAATTGGATAGAGTGCCCAGAGTCACATAGTTGACTAACACTGAGTAGGTTATGACTGAGACCCTCTACTACCAAGACATCAGCACGTCTCATCTCTTTGCCCCCAAACTTGGCTTTCCCTGAGCCAAAAATCTTCAGGCCTTCATCATTTCCAAATTTGACAACTCCTTCTTTGTCATATTTGATGCATGTAACAAGATCCTTATTACCCGTCATGTGGGATGTGCAACCAATATCAAGGATCCAAACACCAGATCGATCTGATGCTTTAAGGGAAATCTCCGCCACCACAGCCTTTTCATTTCTCTTCTTCTTGGTCCATACGTTTTTCTTTCACACTCAGCATGGATTGAGGCTTCTGTTCTTTCTCAGAGTGTGATGGACCACCCTCATCTTGCAGAGCTGCAAATCTGTTCTGGACTTTTAACTCACTTGTTGGTTTATTGATCTGCTGCTTGCGAACATTTTGATTATGCTTTGACACATTTCTCTGAATGGTTGAAGTGCAATACCTAGCCTTGTGTCCAAATCCTCCACACCAAAAACAGTGTCCTTCAAAATGTGTTCTGGAAAACCATTCTCTGTTTGGCTGCCATCTCTGTTCATGTTCCCTTCTGTATCTCTTGGCTATGGAACACACATACTGTGAATATCCCATTTTCCCACAACAATAACATCTGATATAGGATGCATTCCCTCGTGATATTTCAGCACTATGATTTCCCCTTTGGGATCTCTGAATATTCTGATTCTGTTTTGTGCCCAAATCAACCTTCACTTTCAGGATGAGTGCTTGCGGTCTGACTGCAATTGTCGCAAATTTTTGTTCTCGACTAAGCCCAAAAACAACCTTAACATCTGAGCTCAATTGCTGCTTCTTCCCTACTGAACAGCTAGGCTCCTCTTTCATCTTCTCTGTCTTCTGAATGGCCTGCTTTTCGGATATCACATTGGGGGTCAAAAGTTTATCTTGATCCTTAAGTTTTTTTCACAGACTGACCACTTCTTCTTCAAGCTCTTTGATACATCTAACCTGCTCCTTTCCTGTGTTAGTCAAACAATCAATTTCCTTCTTTTGTTCCTCAATTTTAAGCTTATACTCAACAATATTTTCTGAGCTCTCTGGTGTTGAGGATTTTAGTCTTTCAATTTCTTCTAACAGCTCATACTTTTCTTCATCCTGTTGTTGCATATAGAGTTTGGAATCACAAACCACTTTATTGGATTTCTTCGTTTTGGCTCTCTAAACATCTATCTCCTCAAGAGCTACTTCCAATTCGGCTTCCATATCAATTCTCCCTTCAATTTCATCTTCTTCTTTAGCATCAGCTTCTTCTACTTTTTGAGAACTACCAACAATTGCCACAAAGGCATTTGCCCCACGATCTCTGCAATTTTCTATTTCCTCAACTTCTTCATCCTCAGACTCATCTGAACTTTCAAATTCTTGTGAAAGAAGATTCTTTTTCTTGAAGAAATTTCTCTTGAATTGTTTCTTACCTTTCACAAAAGATGAAGTCTTCTTTTTGGGAATTTCAACGTCATCATCATCATCATCTTCTTGAAACCTCTTGGGGCATCTTGCCGCAAGATGACCAACCTTTCCACATCTAAAGCATGCTAGTGGAAGTTTACCTTTAAACTTTCCTCTTCCACTTTGTAAATTTGAAGAAAGGAATGAAATCACCTCATCTGTCTCTTCTTCTTCATTAGAATCTTCAATGGTGAGCTTCTTCATGGCCTTGAATGCCACCTCTTTAGACTTCCCCTTTTCCACAGCCTCATTATCATCGTTCCTCATTTCATATGCAACCAAGGTACTGTGCAAATTGTCCAATGTCAGCTCTTTTGGATCTTTATCTTCTAGTACTGAAACTTTCGGATTGAACCTAGGTGAAAGTTTCCTCACGATGCGCTTTACAATCTTTATGTCTTCAATGACTTCTCCAATACCTCGCATATCTTCCACAACAATGTTTACCCTGTCAAAGAATGCGTCAGCAGACTCATTCGGGTTCATTTTCAGATCTTCATATTTGTTCCACAACACCTGCAGCTTTGCCTCTCTGACTTTTGTGTCCCCTTCATATATATTCAAAATCTTTTCCTACATGGAATGTGACGCTTTTCATGAAATCACCTTTGTGTAGATAGGATTAGAAAGGGCTCCCCCTAAGGCATTGATTGCTTTGGAATCAGCATCCAACTCTCTATGCTCAGCTTCTGATAAAGCACCACTATTAATATCTGCTGTGATACCATGCATAGCTGCTGAAAACACATCCATTCCCAAGGATCGGAAATAGTGTTGCATCTGATTCTTCCATATCTGAAAATTATATCCATCGAAGATCGGAATCCCTTTATGATTGGTTACCTCCATTGAGAGAAGAACAACTTTCAACCTTTCCCTTTGATACCACTTGTTAGGTCCACTAGACTGGATACCCTGAGAGGGGGGTGAATCAGGGTATGGCTAATTGAAAATTAATGCCCGTTCTGATCTTATTTCGCTGTTAAGAAAAACACACTTCCCTCTTTTTCCTGCTACACGATATAAACAGAAAGTAAACCAAGCACAGGACACAGCAATTTTACTTGGTTCACCGCTAAGGGCTACGTCCAAGGAGCACACGCCGACAGGTTGCCGGTCGTACCAAATTCCACTAATCTTCACTAGCTGTGGATTACAAGGTTCGGGCTAGATCACTTCTATGCCCAGGCTCACTACCTTTACAAAGTTTAGGGTTAGCTCACTGCTTTCCCAAGGGTCACTCCCTGTTTCTCTCTCTCTGGCTCACTGCCGGTGGAGAGGATCACCTTCTTCTTCTTCCTAAGCACACTGCTCTTGGAAGGAATCCACTCACAGTTTATAGACCTGTAGGTCTCTTCATTTCCATGAAGGAATGCATCTTCCTCTGTATGTAGATGCTCTGTTGAAGTCCAACTTTCACCCGCAGATGAATCTCACTTTGCACCGGATGTACCGGGCAACCTCAATTTTTACGCGCAACCCTTACGGTGTGTTGCGCACAATTTCTATGATTTTCGCGAAATTCCTTTTTCGCGCAACCTCCAAATATTACGCGCAGCCTGGAAACTGCCTTGCGCGTAATTCACTACTTTTGCGCGATATCCACTTTTCGCGCAACCTTCCTTTTACGCGCCAACACCAACTTTCTGCGCAGCCTTAGCTTTTCGCGCAACAGCTGACTTTACGCACAAACTTTAAGTTTACGCGCAACACCCTTTCTAACATCAATTTCACGCACCAGAGCTCGGGTATTTTCTATGTCTTGAACTCTACTTAATGGAGGAGGGTCACTTCATATTTATAGGCAAAATCGACCCCGTGCGAAAAACCCTCCTTGAGCGCGTAATCCGCTTTGATCGCGAAATACAAATCCTCCGCACACAACCATTTTCCGCGCACTGCTCCATAATTTTGCACACCTCATGCCTTTCCCATTTTCCGAGCTTCGGACCTCGAAACACCTCTTGTGCGAAAAACTTCATCCCTTTATTTCGCGCAATCCACACGAATTTCGCGCACCGCGTAATTATTTCGTGCAGGTCTCCAAAATTGCGCGCGCCTAATGCCTTTGCCGATTTTCAAGCTTCCGGCCTTGAAAAATCTTTTGCGCGAAATACAATTTCACGCAACCCGCTGTTTTGCGCGCCACACTTCAAGATTTCGCGCAACCCGCTAGTTTTGCGCGCCACGCTTAATTTTTCCGTGCACCTCTTTCATTTCTCTCTTCTCAACCTTTGCCAAAAACATATCACTCCATTTTCCATTGGCGATTTCCAGGCCCATAAATTTGGCAAACACTGGAAAACGGCGCCACCTTGTATCTTCTCTTTTTGTACCGCCTCCAGATCATCCATTCCTTTGTCAAGGTTCTCCAATCAATCATGGATTGTTGAAAGCATCCCTTGAACCCGAAAAAACACCATTTAAACCCCTTTTGTCAACACACTCATTCACCATGGTTTGCTTTGTCAACAAACACAACATAGATGTCTGCTTTGTCAACAAACACAATCACCTCAAAAATGCTTCAATGATACCTTGAGGGATTTTTTCCCAACAATGTTTCCTGAGAACCTCAGTTCCCAAATCCAGAAATGAAATTTTGATTTCTTTTCAAAAAGTCAGTGATTCCTCAAAAAATCCATAACTACTCTTATATGACACATATGATCCATCTAAAATTTATATTAAACCAACATTTAATATAAAAACACCACCATGAATGCTTTAAGATACTCATCAATTATCCTATTCACCAGTTCCATAAAGACTAGAAAATCATTTGTTAAAACAAAAGTTATAACACGGTACTTCTAATGGCTATACCTAATACTAAATTAATCCTTTGAGATTTCAAATTCCTTGGTTCTAAACTTGTGATAAATAGAACAAAGATTAATCTTTAAGAACCACTTCACCCATTTTAGTTGATCAAATAAATAATTTATCTAGGGTAACGTATACTTGTTCAATTACATGAATCAATTTAGTTCCCTATAATCAAAACAACGGTGATGTTAACCATTAAATTTCATTAAAAAAGAATTTACAATGGCTATATAATTAGGCCTATAAATACTTTATATATCAAAATATTTAGTTCTATTTTTAAGTCCTTCAATTTATCTATATCCATATGGTAATAATTAATAGATATGGAATGACTATAAAGTAACAAATAAAAAGATAATCCTACTACTTTTATGAGTAGTAAATAAGAAAATTTATATTTAAAAATATATTGATGACCCCTGGAGAAATAACATCACTCAAATATTCTTACATCATTTAAAAATAAAATGTCGATATCACTATTTCCAACTCAAAAATAGGTGCTCTATCTCTACTCAACTTTGGTTCCCACTCTTCCATGAAGAAATGAAACACCCATCAAAGTTTAATAAATAAGGCCCGCAATAGTTAATAGTCAATTAATGATTTATATGAAATTAAAAAATCAATCAAAAAAATGAAATCCAAATGTTTCATGTTGAGAAATAGAAATATATCTTATGATATAAACCCCTGATAATGAGATAACATGAAAAGGGCATTAGAGACTATTCTCTCTCGTCATTCTGAGGGGCATAGATTTATACAACACATAAGAAATAATCACCATATGAAGGTTTTGAAAATTTATGAAACTATTTGATATGCATGAATGAGATTCAATGGTATTGGATATAGAATTAACTAAACATATAATTATAGTGGTTGAACCTCTCACTACTTCTGGACCTATGTCAGCTTCCCCTTAAGACTATTCCACTGAATGAAGAAGCATCATTATGGATGACTGAGGTAGGAACCCCATAGTTCAAGATGCATCTGACTGCAATGTAGTATCTTTAGTTTTTAATGATCCTTCACCACTACATGGGGTGTAATAGACATTGAAGTGTTTTTTCACATGGCTTTAGCAACCACCCACAGTTCTTTAGTGGATGGGAAAAAAACAGCTTTGAATCCCAAAACTAGCACCATTTGAAAAATGTCAGTATGAATCTTCCAAACCCTGTAAGAGGTTTTTATATTACATTATATTGTGATCCTCCACATGATTCATGATAATTATTATTTACTTTGTAGGAACAAATAGACCTACCACTGGAAATAAAAGGAACTCCCCTGAAACTAGACATTCTATCCATGTCTTGTTTAGCCATAAATTCTCTACCTAGAATGTCCGTATAAGAAGTGATCTTCATCATGAAAACATGATATTGGATATCTGATCAAAGACCCATATTGAATATATAAGCCATCAGCTTCCCATTTATCACTACCTTAGTGTATACATGAATAATTTCAGTAAATTGGTTTTTAAACTAATTCACACTTCTCTCACATTCATAGAGGAAGATAAATTACATAGAAATCTCAAAAACCATTGGTTATTGATATAATAGTTCCATTATTATATCTCTAGATTCATTCCACTGTAATAATTATTTTTTTATTATATTAAAAATTTATTACCACTATCTCCAACAAGGACTTTCTATCATAAATGTAGAACACTTAACTTTTAGGAGCCCAGGATTTACAATAACATGAATATAAGCTCAATATTTTTCAACAAATATTATACCTCTTTAGTATATTTCGAACCATGTAATTATGGTGTCTTCTATTGACTAAATTCCTTATAATGATCTCTACCTTTATACCTTAAAGCTTCCACTACTAGAGCCTAGTCTAGAATGAGTGTGGAAGCATATCCTAGAGCTTGGATGGTATGAACAACCATAATAACAAGCTTATTCTCAATGGGAGGGTTGGATTTTATTGGTTCATCTATAGAAACCTCCTGAGGATTGTTTGAACATCTTGTTGGAGGCATGGTACTATAAAACATCAATAGGAAACACGAAAGCATCAGAAATGATACTCAGATCAACAAATAAATCATGATATAAAGGGATATCTATTACATTAATTGAATTAAAACATTTAGGATTTTATTATACTCATATAAATTTATGTGAATTAACTGGAATCAAATCTATTTATTCCTCAATGAATCCTTTCCCAAAAACTACATGGTGACTTAAGTCGTGTTATGATGAGAGATGTCCCGAAACACACTCATACCTACTCTTTAAGCCCCAATAGTCTTCCCTCCTATCTACTAAGACATCCAAAACTATATATCAACATATAATAAATATGCACTACCTCGATCCTACAATATCATTATTTTAAAAACCATCCTTTTTACCCTAGTTCACCAGTGCTTGAGTCGGTTTAGACATTTCTCGAAGGGAATTTCTGATACCCAAAGGTAGGAAAATAGCACCTATAATGAACAATAAGTTAATTAAAATGGTTTTTAAATGTGATAAAATAATCCACATATAATATAATAAATTAAATGAATTAACAATCGGTATTCCAAACACTTCTCAAGGAGAAATCTACCAAAAGCTAACAGATAAACCCCTCAATGAAAAATAATGTCCAATGGTGAAACAAACATAAAGAAGGAAAAATCAAAAATTTATTATAAAATAGGGGGATACCATATCCAAATATATGTTTTATAAGAACCCTGGAGTTTATGAAATATTGTATTCAAATATAATTAATTTACTCAATAGCTTGCATTACATCTAATTACATGTCTTAACGAACCACAATATGATGTTAATATTATTATTTAAACATGGACATCATAACCAATCTAATAAAATATGTGGTATAAATTGGAATAACCCAATTTTGAATATATATAAAATGGTTGTTGATAAATTTAATATATTTTTAAATAAATCCTTTATATGTTTCAAAAATTTGTTTTTTCGAGAAAAATGTTTTTACTATTTTTGTGTGAGAAAGTAATATAATTAATTTCTACCACTTTTATAAAATTTATTTTAAAATTTTGAAATTATTTTTTCAAATAATAATTTAAATATTATTTTATGGTTAATTTTTTAAAATTGTTTTTAAAAGAATAATTTTCCGATGAATAGTAAAAAATACTAATTTTTATTAAAAAGTGCCATTTCATTTAAAGTATTTAAAAAAATAAATTATTTTTAAAAACTTAAATAAATATAATATTAGTACCATTATTTTATTATTATTCTGATTTATCTCATAATAATCATTGGTTTGTTCAATATTGATATAAAATATCTTATACTTATGAAAACTTTTTTTCAAAAAATATTCTTCATTGTGTCTTCAAGTTTAATTTTTAATTTAATTCTACCACATACAAGACTTTTTTTTCAAAAAGTATTAAATAATTTGAATAATAATAATTAATATTATTTAATATGGCAAACATATTTATTATAATGAATAGTAAAAAATTAAAAATTATTTTTTTGGTTAAGGTTAAAATGGGTTTATCGGGGGTTAGACAAAAAATATATGGTTTAAAATAACATAAAAGCATGTCAAAAACCTATTTTATTGAATTATTTAGACCTTATATAATAATAGTTCCACTATTTATCCATTTTTGATCCTATTGTATTGTTTAAAAAATGAGGACAACATTTTTTCTCAAAACATCGAATTGTGTCCTCTCACACAGTTGTAAAAGGGAACCCCTATCATCTCCTCATAACACTAAAAGAGTATTTTTAATCATCAGAGACACATTAGCATACCTTAAAAATTCAATAACTTCATAATATATGAATTGTTTTGATTATTAAACCCTCGTATGAAGGATTTTGGTTCAAACCTATTAACGTAATCCAATGAAGAGGTATCATTATTAACCAATATTTTTTGTTTCATTTCTTCTTCCACATACATAAAATATTTTTAAAATACTATGATATAATAATATAATTATATACCATATAATGATATGTAATTTTTATAATTTTATAACCTATAATCATCTACTATTCTATCAAATGGGAAACAGAATCATCGATCGTGTGTACGGAGGACTACCACATCACAAATCGATAAAATTTGTTTTCCATCACCGCCTCTAATGGATTCGTATAATGGTTGAATTAAAATTAGTACATGATATTTATGAAAACATTATACTTATGGAAATATAATATCACAACTATCTTATTACCTTTCGATCTCTATGAAAATAGTAACGTCACTTGTGCGTATGTGTGACATGTCGTGTCCACAAAGCGATGTGATATGTTTAAGCGATGTGATATGTTTTTCATTTGATTTTCACTTTGATTGTACAATGGATAGATTAAATAAATATATATTATATGTAACGCCCCGACCCTAGTTACCCAGAGTCGGTGCATTATTACATAACATTGGCATGATCATGAGAAAGATCAAGTCTCGAAAGACCGATTGGTTTAGTAGCCTTAGAAACACTAGATATATTCATAAGGTTTACATTACATCATTAAACGAAAAACTACTACAACAACATATTGTCTCCATAATCCATACTCATATCCCCACATAATATCCCTGCAGGTCATTCATAATTTACTTCTTCACTTCCTGGGAAAAATAAAACATAGAAAAGGGGTGAGCTCAAATGCCCAGTAAGGATAACAATATAGCGGAAACTTTCATAAATAAGAATAAACATTTAAGGCAATGTATAACTAAAACAAAAGCCTTTAAAACTTGAACTTTCAACATAGTATGGCATAAATGAAATGAAATAATGCCATTTACTTATTCACATGGTTATTCTACTAATCGAATAATCACATGAAAAATCAATAACCACTTTCATAATGATGGAATGCATAATGCCAGACTATCATAACCACATAGCCAAGGCCTCGTGCCAAGACTACAAATAAGATTTTTTCAAGGCCTTGTGCCAAGAAACTAGTTTGTCTCATGAGACCTACCGATGCATCGAGGAGCTATAGCGGGCTCCACCCGTCACATATTAAGTCCAATGCATTCCCATATGAAAAGGTTTAAACATAACATAAACATTCGTATTAAGACTAGCATACGAAATGTAAATACTTTCACCATAAACTATGAATGGTATAAAAATAGCACATACACAGTGAAAAATATCACAAAACCTTCAATACAATATAGAAGTTTTGTATCATAATAAATCAACTTCAAATAATCTTAAAATCCATCAATGGATGTTGACATAGATGAAATCAAAATTATTTTTAAAGAAATATCTCCTTTTATTTTGAAATAATATAAGATCCATATAAAATAAAACATTTTCTTTGAAAATATTCTTATAAGCTTGTAAGGGAAGCTTTGATGATTTTATAACGGCGGAAAATAGCCGCACCCGCCGTATAAGTTAAAAAAAACATTCTTACCTTAATTCTGTCGAAAAGGTTAAAAAGGACCTTGTTTTGAAAACGACCGAAATATTCCTTTATAAACCACTTATAAAAGTCAAAAAGGGTATAAATGGCTTTAACTCATATTCTAGTAAATAGTAAAAATGTTTTGAAATGCATTTTTAAGAAACATGGATGTGGATGATAAAGAGATCCCAGTAGATTATTACGTATAAACAACCTTGGATAATGAAGAGGTTGTAAAGTAAACCCTTACCTTGTACTTTTCCTTGGTTGGGGTAGGTTAACCTCCTGTATAATGGTGAAATAGTTGTTATTAAATTATACAAGAATCATGTATATTAATATGATATCATATATGATCTTTTAACATTGATTTGTTAATAATATCTTAGAATTATCGTCGTTTCGGGAGTTAACTTACTCATTTTCTTTTATATGTTTTGTTACATAAGCCATGGTTGTTGTATCTTATTCATATCCAGAATGATATCCAGTCCTTAAACATCATTTTTAAATCATCAAATTATAATTATACTTGAATGGATACGATGGAGAATGAATCTCATCGCGTTCGTGGAGATGGTAGTCCGTACGTACGCACGAGCGACAATATCATTCTTTTGATATTAAAATAATATATAAATGGATGTTATATCATATATACAGAATCATTAACATGTTATATTTATTATTTACATGAGTTACACATCATTATTATACCCATCCAAATAATATTATATTGAATAACAATTACACCACGACGTGGAGACGGTAAGCCGTACGTACGCACGTATGGTGACATGTTATTCAAAGGGTGGATAGAATACTGAATATGATTGTACCATATTTATAATAACATCACATTATATGTTATATACTGGAGTTATTATTTTAGAATGGTAAGAACAAAGTAAGAAGAAGTGGAAGAAGAAATGAACTTGGAGAAGGGTGGTGAAATCATTACCTCTTCTTCGGGTTCTTCCTTTTGATTTGATCAAAAGGGCTCCTTAGGTTGGCTTTCTGATCAAAATAAGGCCTCTAGGTTGTAGTGAGGGATGTTGGGAGAGTATTTGGGCAGAGTTTGGCCGAGCCAAAAGGCTTTGAAGGTGTGAAGAAATGAGAAGGAGGAGTGCCCTTTTATAAGAGGGGTGAGGGGAACCTTTGGAAAAGTTAGAAATATTAATTTATAATAAATTCATATTCGGTTTCTAAAGGCTCCAAAGTTGATTATTCAAAGGTTAAGGTGGGGATAGGTCGAAAAGAACTCAACCAATAGAATTTAGACAGGTTTGGGTACTTATATTAACCTTATCTTTAAGTATTAACTCTAAGTTAATTAGTTTCACTTTTACAATGTCTCTTTGTATTTTTATATAATATGGTTAATAAACATACTATATACATCCAAGCGACCCCCAAGTGGTCCATTAATGATGAAACTATCTTTATATAAGTCTCTTGGCAGAACCTTAGATTTTTAGGAATTTAATATCAATTAATAATATAATATTTGTTTTAAAAACTCTTTTCTGTCAATTTTGACACTATTCAATAGTTGATTTTTGGGAAACTCATAACAGATTGATTACTTCGAACAAAGTCAATTAAATAAATCCTAATATATTATATTATCCTAGAAAATTATTTTAATTCATTAAAAGTTTCATATTATATTTTCTTGGGTATTTATAATATCAATTATTTTAATTTTTCACTATTATAGTAATTACTGCATCATCATTGTGTCATAAATAAAATAAATTATTTAATGTCTAAAAATTATAAATAAAATATCATTATGTATGAAATATTTTTATCTTTCTAATGAATATTTATAATCTAAAATCCAACTTATATAACCCTATGTAACAATTGTTTTTCTAAAAGATATATGCCTATGTCATTTTTGTATTCATTTTAAAATAAAGTGTCATTATCACTTACAAGTGGATCCATGGGGTCCCAAAATTGTCACAAAGATGCCCATGGTCGACCATGTATCAACCAATAGGGTTAAGACACGTTTTAGGGTAATTTAGTATTATTATAATATTATTTGTTAACCCTTATTTACCGGATTTACCCTTAACTATGGTAAATAAAATATTTACCGCAGTAATTATTCAAAATGTCTAAAAATAAAAGTTACCTATTTACACAATTTGAACATCCTGATTCCAAATATGGAATCCATTTTCCTAAATTCAAAACACAGAAGTGGCAGAAATTAATTTAAAATTAATTCCCGCTGTCAAAACAAAAAGCGTGTTTTTAAGAGATAATAACTATCAAAAGATTGACACTTGTTTATGTTCGGTTTAATTGTAAAATTATGTCCAATGACCAACATTATATTAAATAGTAAAAATATATTCTAAATATACTTTAAAACCACTCAAATTCATAATTTATTACTATTAATTATTTTGATTAAAAAAGTTGTTTTTAATTAAAATTTAGTAATTTTCACTATTCATCAAAATATGAAAGTTATCCGAAAAGTACCAAAATTTCACCTTAGGCTAAATTTGATATTGCGAATCCAAAAATGAAGTCCATTTTAAAATATAAAATATATATAACTTCAAAAAGTAGGTATTACTATTCATAACAGCTAGTTTGATTGGTTACGGTGTGTTAGAACTCGAAGTTGCGTACAACACACGCAACTGTTTTATTCAAAGGAAAGCGTACCGTGGAAGCTTGGGATGTTTCATTTTAAATTTTTTTTATTTCCCCATTTATTAAAATAGTTTAAAATATTTTATTTAAAAAGGTTTCACTATTAGAAGTGGATAAAAGTGGAATACTGAAAATGAATCTGTTCTTGCATTATGACTAAGAAACTCATAATAGAGATTCTAAAATTATAAGGATTATATAAAGTTCAAAATGTAGTTAATACTATTCATGACCTCTTTTAATGGCTTCTTTTTTTTTTGTAAGTCATGGTGTGATTGAACTCGGTGTTGCGTGTAGTGTATGTTATTGAATTATTTTTGAGAAATAACACACTATGAGATCCTGGGGTGTTACATTCTCCCCTCCTTCAATAAATTGCGTCCTCGCAATTTGAAATTGTTCTTCGAAAATAAAAGGTTGAAAGTAGAAAATATATTTGTGGGAAAACCCACATCGGAAATTGGGTTACTAAAATTTAGTCTTAATATGAGGAAAAGAGAAATCAAAGGGTCACCACCAAATTATGATCTCGATTAGGAGAACATTGGTGGAAATTAGAGACATATAATCGGAGGAAAACGTAAATATTTATAGGTAGTGATTGAGGTCATCAATCACAAACAAGTGTATAATTGAGGTCCCTAAATTCATCAATCTATGATGATTTGAAATACCATCGGTTCAACAAAACATAGGGTATTAGGATAACACATTTTTGACGTTTCAAAATATCTTAGTTGAAATCCCACATCGAAAAATGAATTAATGAGGCCTCTATTTAAAATAAAGAGTGGAAAGTATGAAGATTACCGAAAATAACACATACTAGGGTTCCATGTATGAAAATATGGATATGGAAGAAAAATCTAGCCATCAATTATCTGATGGAGAGTGGTAGAGAACATGGCTATGAAAAGGCCAACAATCCCAAAGCCATAAATTAGTGATGATTTAAGGTACCATCTAGGACAACATTTTTGTTCTAAGTTCCTTTTATTAATGATGAGGAATTTATTTATGAGATTGGCTAAGATCATAAGGAGATATACTTAGTTTATAATTAGAGTTTTATCCATTAATAAATTTCTACCAAAACTCATCATTCACTCGTAAAAAAATTCTATTTATACTATTCATAGAGGGTTCCAAAATAAATGAATTTATAATTCATCTACCAGATCTTTTAAAAAACTACTTTATTTAATCTGGGACATCTCTTGGGATAGTGGTAGGTGATACACCCTTGTCGCCCTTTGGTTGCGGGTTCAAGTCTCGCAGCCTTGCCGGACGCGACGGGTTGCCGCCCGACCTCCGGGTTGTCCTTTTATGGCAATCCAAAATAATCCAAACTAGAACTATCCAAAATACATCTGTCCAAACTCACAGTCCAACATTCATAAGGAAGGTAAACATAATATAGATCCATTTTACCCCGTAATAGCATATGAATACCTTCATCATGTATTACCATATTCCTTATTGATTACATTCATCCTCCCTTATTCCATATAGAATGCTGGATATACTTCATTAATCCAAAAATGTTTTAAACCCCAACAATGATGGAATATACAAATCATTAATCAGTTCCAAGGTAGTCAAGAATATCCAATATAATTTATCCAAAACAATCACATATTATTCCAAAATCACTACCTCAGTATCAGAACTATATTATGGTTTATCATTCTCTCAACCATATATTTTCCAAAAATCTATCCTGCTATTGAGTCACTTTTCTTTGTTCCACACAATCTCAAGTCCTTAATGAAATAGTACTGCAGTACAATCCATATATACTCCATAATTATTATAACAAGTACATTGTTGATACAACACTCAATTGACATAATCAACATAAGAACTCTAATCATTCCTCTTCATCTGTGGTAGTATCATAACTTGATTATTATCCAATAACATCATTTGTGGCATAGTCTGATGACTGGGACATAGGTTCGCGTAGTGTCCAAACTCCTTGAAAATGAAGCATTGTACAGTTAAAACCATTTTCTTACCCTTGCAGTCACGTACTTTGTGCCCTTTTCCTCCACACTTATAACAAACTCCCATTCCTTTCAGGCAAGTTCCAGGGTGTTTCTTTCCACAGTTACCACATATGGGAAAATTCTTCTTTTCCCTCTTACTTTTATCCATCTTTCTCTCTTCCATCCTTTTCTTCTCTTGCTTCCCTTCAAAGCCATAGGACTCAGTAAACTCTTTACTTATCTTATCAACACATGATATTATTTCTTCATATGATGATAATACATGGGAGACTATTTCTCTTATAAATTCTAGCTTAAGACCATGAAAGATATGATCCTTCCTTCTCTTTGGATCATGTGAATTTCTGGAGTTCTCATTCCTTCTACTGGGCGCCATTTCTAAACAATGGCATACACTAGATCAGTTTATGAATCAAAATACATAATCCCATACTTATAAAACACTTAACATAAATTGAACTATTTATGGATATAATCCATAATCATAAGAATGTTTTCTTTGAGTAAGTATATACTCATAATCCCTTCAAAATGATTTGTAAAGAAAATGAGAGTTATCCTAAGCATATCCCCAGGAGTGTCGTAACCAAGAGTGCAGCAAGGCCCGTTGTCGTGCACCAGTTCCCATTCGAGTCTAGCTCAAAGCGGTGTTTTCGGGTTTTAACCCTAGGTACATATGTGCCAGAGCCGCCTCTACCTGCTCGTATCCAGACAGGGATGTATTTCTCGGAAAACTCACAAAATCTCTACAATACCAAAATTCTAGGAAGTTCTTTTATACTAATCCTCAAAGTTCATCTTAGGTATACTTGCTCTAATCAGAGTTTATCTAAATCTAGCTACCAAGGTTTGTACTAAACTTCCTCTGATACCAACTGTAACGCCCCGACCCTAGCTGCCCAGAGTCGGTGCATTATTACATAACATTGGCATGATCACAAGAAAGATCAAATCTCGAAAGACCGATTGGTTTAGTAGACTTCGAAACACTAGATATATTCATAAGGTTTACATTACATCATTAAACGAAAAACTACTACAACAACATATTGTCTCCATAATCCACACTCATATCCCCACATAATATCCCTGCAGGTCATTCATAATTTACTTCTTCACTTCCTGGGAAAAATAAAACATAGAAAAGGGGTGAGCTCAAATGCCCAGTAAGGATAACAATATAGCGGAAACTTTCATAAATAAGAATAAAAATTTAAGGCAATGTATAACTAAAACAAAAGCCTTTAAAACTTGAACTTTAAACATAGTATGGCATAAATTAAATGAAATAATGCCATTTACTTATTCACATGGTTATTCTACTAATCGAATAATCACATGAAAAATCAATAACCACTTTCATAATGATGGAATGCATAATGCCAGACTATCATAACCACATAGCCAAGGCCTCGTGCCAAGACTACAAATAAGATTTTGTCAAGGCCTTGTGCCAAGACACTAGTTTGTCTCATGAGACCTACCGATGCATTGAGGAGCTATAGCGGGCTCCACCCGTCACATATTAAGTCCAATGCATTCCCATATGAAAAGGTTTAAACATAACATAAACATTCGTATTAAAACTAGCATATGAAATGTAAATACTTTCACCATAAACTATGAATGGTATAAAAATAGTACATCCACAGTCAACCATATCACAAAACCTTCAATACAATATAGAAGTTTTGTATCATAATAAATCAACTTCAAATAATCTTAAAATCCATCAAAGGATGTTGACATAGATGAAATCAAAATTCTTTTTAAAGAAATATCTCCTTTTATTTTGAAATAATTTAAGATCCATATAAAATAAAACATTTTCTTTGAAAATATTCTTATAAGCTTGTAAGGGAAGCATTGAAGATTTTATAACGGCGGAAAATAGCCGCACCCGCCGTATAAGTTAAAAAAAACATTCTTACCTTAATTCTGTCGAAAAGGTTAAAAAGGACCTTGTTTTGAAAACGACCGAAAGATTCCTTTATAAACCACTTATAAAAGTCAAAAAGGGTATAAATGACTTTAACTCATATTCTAGTAAATAGTAAAAATGTTTTGAAATGCATTTTTAAGAAACATGGATGTGGATGATAAAGAGATCCCAGTAGATTATTACGTATAAACAACCTTGGATAATGAAGAGGTTGTAAAGTAAACCCTGACCTTGTACTTTTCCTTGGTTGGGGTAGGTTAACCTCCTGTATAATGGTGAAATAGTTGTTATTAAATTATACAAGAATCATATATATTAATATGATATCATATATGATCTTTTAACATTGAGTTGTTAATAATATCTTAGAATTATCGTCGTTTCGGGAGTTAACTTACTCATTTTCTTTTATATGTTTTGTTACATAAGCCATGGTTGTTGTATCTTATTCATATCCAGAATGATATCCAGTCCTTAAACATCATTTTTAAATCATCAAATGATAATTATACTTGAATGGATACGATGGAGAATGAATCTCATCGCGTTCGTGGAGACGGTAGTCCGTACGTACGCACGAGCGACAATATCATTCTTTTGATATTAAAATAATATATAAATGGATGTTATATCATATATACAGAATCATTAACATGTTATATTTATTATTTACATGAGTTACACATCATTATTATACCCATCCAAATAATATTATATTGAATAACAATTACACCACGACGTGGAGACGGTAAGCCGTACGTACGCACGTATGGTGACATGTTATTCAAAGGGTGGATAGAATACTGAATATTATTGTACCATATTTATAATAACATCACATTATATGTGAGATACTGGAGTTATTATTTTAGAATGGTAAGAACAAAGGAAAAAGAGGTGGAAGAAGAAATGAACTTGGAGAAGGGTGGTGAAATCATTACCTCTTCTTCGGGTTCTTCCTTTTGATTTGATCAAAATGGCTCCTTAGGTTGGCTTTCTGATCAAACTAAGGCCTCTATGTTGTAGTGAGGGATGTTGGGAGAGTATTTGGCCAGATTTTGGCCGAGCCAAAAGGCTTTGAAGGTGTGAATAAATGAGAAGGAGGAGTGCCCTTTTATAAGAGGGGTGAGGGGCACCTTTGGAAAAGTTAGAAATATTAATTTATAATAAATACATATTCGGTTTCTAAAAGCTCCAAAGTTGATTATTCAAAGGTTAAGGTGGGTATAGGTCGAAAAACACTCAACCAATAGAATTTAGACAGGTCTGGGTACTTATATTAACCTTATCTTTAGGTATTAACTCTAAGTTAATTAGTTTCACTTTTACAATGTCTCTTTGTATTTTTATATAATATGATTAATAAACATAATATATACATCCAAGAGACCCCCAAGTGGTCCATTAATGATGAAACTATCCTTATATAAGTCTCTTGGCAGAACCTTAGAATTTTAGAAATTTAATATCAATTAATAATATAATATTTGTTTCAAAAACTCTTTTATGTCAATTTTGAAACTATTCAATAGTTGATTTTTGTGAAACTCTTAAAATATTGATTACTTCGAACAAAGTCAATTAAATCAATCCTAATATATCATATTATCCTAGAAAATTAGTTTAATTCATTAAAAGTTTCATATTATATTTTTTTGGGTATTTATAATATCAATTATTTTAATTTTTCACTATTATAGTAATTACTGCATCATCTTTGTGTCATAAATAAAATAAATTATTTAATGTCTAAAAATTATAAATAAAATATAATTATGTAGGAAATCGTTTTATCTTTCTAATGAATATTTATAATCTAAAATCCAACTTATATAACCCTATGTAACAATTGTTTTTCTAAAAGATATATGCTTGTGTCATTTTTGTATTCATTTTAAAATAAAGTGTCATTATCACTTACAAGTGGATCCATGGGGTCCCAAAATTGACACAAAGATGCCCGTGGTCGACCATGTATCAACCAATAGGTTTAATACACGTTTTAGGATAATTTAGTATTATTATAATATTATTTTTTAACCCTTATTTACCGGATTTACCCTTAACCATGGTAAATAAAATATTTACCGCAGTAATTATTCAAAATGTCTAAAAATAAAAGTTACCTATTTACAAAATTTGAACATCCTGATTCCAAATATGGAATCCATTTTCCTAAATTCAAAACACAGAAGTGGCAGAAATTAATTTAAAATTAATTCCCGATGTAAAAACAAAAAGCGTGTTTTTAAGAGATAATAACTATCAAAAGATTGACACTTGTTTATGTTCGGTTTAATTGTAAAATTATGTCCAATGACCAACATTATATTAAATAGTAAAAACATATTCTAAATATACTTTAAAACCACTCAAATTCATAATTTATTACTATTAATTATTTTGATTTAAAAAGTTGTTTTTAATTAAAATTTAGTAATTTTCACTATTCATCAAAATATGAAATTTATCCGAAAAGTACCAAAATTTCACCTTAGGCTAAATTTGATATTATGAATCCAAAAATGAAGTCCATTTTAAAATATAAAATATATATAACTTCAAAAAGTAGGTATTACTATTCATAACAGCTAGTTTGATTGGTTACGGTGTGTTAGAACTCGAAGTTGCGTACAACACATGCTACTGTTTTATTCAAAGGAAAGTGTACCGTGGAATCTTGGGATGTTTCATTTTAATTTTTTTTTATGTCCCCATTTATTCAAATAGTTTAAAATATTTTATTTAAAAAGGTTTCACTATTAGAAGTGGATAAAAGTGAAATACTGAAAATGAATCTGTTCTTGCATTATGACTAAGAAACTCATAATAGGGATTCTAAAATTATAAGGATTATATAAAGTTCAAAATGTAGTTAATACTATTCATGAACTCTTTTAATGGCTTCTTTTTTTTTTGTAAGTCATGATGTGATTGAACTCGGTGTTGCGTGTAGTGTATGTTATTGAATTATTTTTGAGAAATAACTCACTATGAGATCCTGGGGTGTTACATTATATATATTATATATTAAATATTATATAAAGGTTATTTACCAATTATAATTATTTTTTCCATCAATCAATAAAATGGAAATAATGTTCATTTTTATGTTCAACCAACCATCTCCATGAACGGTGTAATTAAATTTCTATCCTTAAAATTTATGTATTATTTTTAAATAAATATTTAATTAACGTATATATATATATGTGATATTAATATCATGGTTACAATTATGAATATTTTGAGATCATGATTAGAGTAAAAGGGTCAAAAATTCAAAACAAAAACATATATAAAAAATGAAGAAGTTAATACCCGAAACATGATTTTATTTAATAATTATTAATAAATGGGTAATGAAAGGTTATAGTAAAATAATATATGTTATGATTTATGTTTTTATGGTCGTATAATATATTAATAATAAACATATATTTATTATACATGAGTTTTGAATATGTATGTTGAAATTTGATAATTCAGGTATGTTATTTTCATCTCATGTTCTCTTTATTAGGACATAACTAACGTTATGAACCTATCTTCATTTATTATGTTTATATATAGACCCTTTGAGATGTTATACAATTGATTTATTTATTATTATGATATATAATGATTCATTTTATAACATTATTCTATAGGGATTATAATTCAAAATTTTCCTTAGCAGTAAGGAATTTTCATCTCACTTTTCTTTATGTGAGACACGTGCCATATTAAAAAGTAGTTTCTTTTTTTCTATATATAATAACCATGAATGTATTTTATCATTATTATTATTAAATTTATGGGGATTCATATTTCTATAAAAGGGTCTTCATTTTATTGGTATTATTATTCAAATAATTCCAATGTGGTAAGTGTGTGATGTTACAATCACAGTGTTTATCAGGATTGATTATGACTATTCCCCAAATGATGATATAGTATCATTTACCTATAAATAAATATCTTATTTTATAGATATGGTTTTAATAATATCAAATTAAATATTTACTTTCCTATTTTTTCTCTAAAGTAATAATGATTTTGAAATAATTATTTTATGGAAAATCTTCGTTATTTATCTCCCCGTTGAAATCCCTTTTTATTCCATTTACATGTTTTTTTGAAATTTTTTTACGTATTTTTTTTAATATTTAAATATTATTTTTAAAATTAATTTTTATCTATATTGGAAATAAAAAGAAAGTAATATTTCTATCATATTCAGAAGGATGTACTTTTGGCTTTTACATGAAATGTTAAAGAAATATTTGTTTTAGCATGTACTGTATGAAGGATATTTAACATCATCATATACTCTAAATGATTTAATGAATAATATACATGTCTCCGAGTATATATTCAAAAAAAATCATTAATATTTAAGATTTGTTTTAATTTAAATAAGTGATTTTAAAATGGAAAGGATATTTTCTTCAAGAAATTTTTCAAGTGATCTTTCAAAATAATTTTAGAACTAAGATGACCTATTTTGATGTTTCATTATCTTTATTGAGAATTTTATATATTGATACCATCCTTATTCTTTTTTTAGGTGATTTCTGAGTAGGATGACAAATATTAAGGAAACCCATTTCTTTCCCATGGGTTATGTTATGATGAAATTTTTATAAAACAAGATTCGTTTCCACATGTTTTGATATGATGCATGTTTTATGATATTATGGAAAAAAATTAATATATTATGTTTTTACTAGAACTTATATCCCCCTCTAATTTATTGGTTAATGATTAATGTTATATAATCTCAAAGGGTACATGGTATATCATCTCAATTAAGAAAGAGGGTACACAATAGGTTATAAAAATCTGAAAAGAGGGTATACTAGAGGTTATCCCATTCACAAAGAGGGTACATTGGTGGTTTACACAATCAATGAGTAGGTATATCGGTTAAATTACCAAGACAAACTTTTTTTGAATGTATTGGTGGATAGAATTGAAATAATATTTCATGTTCTTATGTTCATGTTACAAATATATGTATTATTCTAACATAATGTTATCATGGCTCATGTCCATTAATTCCCTTATGATTTGTGTCTTATAAAATTCCATGATTAATTCCATGACTCAATTTTAAGATGAAAGATATCTATGTTATGGTTTTAAAATGTTATTATCATGTTCACATATGCTCATTCTAATGTAATGTTGATATCTATCTTCTTTACGCTTACTGAAAATATGAATTCACACTTTATTTTATTCCTCTTCCACAGATTTTTTAGAAATGTATTATATAAGGTATTTCTAAAAATAGTTCTAGTTATGATAAATATATATGGATATGATATAGCTTAATTATGAGCTAGTAATTTTTTATCCATGTTTCCAAATCCACTAGACCCAAATGATTTTCATATGAATTGTTATCTAATTTAATGAATATTATTATTTTAAGATGTAATATTTGTTTTTAAAATGTATGGTTATTTATATTTAGTAGCATAGTAAGGTATATTTACCCTTTTGAAAATAATATGATAAAACGTTAGTAATAACCCTTTGGACAATTATAAGGATATGTAAAAGTATAGGAAAATTCCAAAGAATTTTCGTAAAGGCTATAGCGAATGGTTTCCACAAAATTACATCTCTATCTTGTTACTAAAACTGTATATGGATCTACCATAGATATACCTAGAGGTAAAAACACTAAAATGGACACATTGGTATTTGACTCGAGCATCACCTAGTGCATGATAATTAACCTTTCTACACAAAATAGTTAACACTCTTGAGGTTAATGTTTTGGAAATTCACTAAATCTTTACGAACCATCATGATGTATTTGAATAAATGACAACAATTAATGACATCGGATAAACATACGGATTCATTAGTTGAAAATAATTTTCCATGACTTATACATCCTATAATTGATTATTCACTATTATGTGGTTTTCCCACAATCAATATTGTTTCTCACACAATGTAATTTGGTTTTATTCGAAAGTTATAACCAGAAGGAATCATGTTAATATTTAATTAAATGGAAAGTAAATAATAATCCTCCTATGAAGAAAATTGTTATAAGATATGGAATGGAAAATATCATTTTATTATCACATAATTTTCTCTATTTATCAATCATGCTAAACTTATAAACTAAATAAAGAAGGTAGAAACATATTTCTGAGTCCTTCAATAGAAAATTTCTACCTTATTTTATTAGTTACTTTGATCCATAAGTTGTTGGGAAATAGATTTGTACTGCTAGAAAGATATTCTCTATTATCTAGTGTTCAGAGCATGAAAAAATCATTTTGGATGTATAACATTTTAAATGTAAAGAATATCAATGGTTGTATATTATTATCAGTACAATGAAATATGTTGAAATTAACTCCATAGAGTTGGATGTCTTTAAGATATTTTTTTTCAATAAGTATATTCCTAATATTCTTCATATGAAAATAGAGTAGAAATTATTATAGAGATAGTATAGGGATGATGAATCTATTTTTACCTATGCGGAAATTCCTAAAATACTTTTGAATTATTCTTATAGTATTAACATTTCACCAAAAAATGAGGTTGATTGATTCATTATTGTATTAGAACCAAGTCTCCAAATGGTGTTAGCCATAATGTGAAATCATTAGCCATGAATAAATATTTTTAACTATTATAAAGATAGAAAAGGATATTGGGGTGACCAAAAAATCTAATGTTTTGTTAAGAAAATAAATATGGAATTCAATGGAAACTCTAAAAATATGGAGAGAATAATAATATCTTTCTTCCATGACAAATGTATGGATGGAAACATGGAGGAAATTTTATTAAGGGTTCTAATAAATGTTTTATGTGTGGAAAGGATTCTCATAAACTAGTTTAATTCTAAAGTTATGGGAAGATGTTAATTAATTATTTGAAATGATAGAAACATACTTAGAATGAACCTCACACACTATTATGTTTCAAAATAAAAGAGTATTTTAATTGTTCTTGTTAGTGCTCAAAGTACCACATCAGTGATTAAATACTGAATTAGTAGTGAAATACACTAATTGTAGGATAATCACATCTTAAGTCTATAAATATTCTCCACTTTGTGTTTGTGGGAATATTATTTCATCAAATCTTGTTATTAATTATCTAGTTTAATTTGATGATAAAATAGGAATATATTGGGTTTCTCTATATTACTCCCACATCAATTAGCAAGGAAGTAAAGTCAAAATTGATATTCCAAACCAATGTATTATTTTCTATCAATGTGATGATACATATGAAATTACAATGGAAATATCATTCATTGTATGGGTCATGATTCATTTAAATAAGTGGTGACTCTCCCATATTTTTTGGGAGAAACATATCATCGATGATCTGCTTATTATGTTGGAATTTGTTAATTTCATTCCAGAATAGATTCATTTTCTTCCTCCAAATCATGAAGTTTAGTTCCTAAAATATTTCATACCTTGTGTTATACCCATTTCAATTAATCTGTATAGAATTTACCCAATTGACTTGTAGTAATTGAAGAAGAAACACCAAGAGAATCTTAAAAATGAATTCAATTTCCCATGTCTATCACCATGGGGTTCACTTGTTCTTCATATTAAGAATAAATATTGACTTAAGATACATTCATTGATTATCAAGAATGTGAAAGCATATAAATAAAGAACAAGTATCATATACCATGTTTGGAAGACTTTTTTGACCAACTACTTGGTTCTCAATACTTTTTTGTGATTGAACTTAATTCTAGATATCATTAATTGAGGTTCAATAAAGAGGATATACCCATGAAAACATTATGTACAAGGTATGGACACAATTTATATATAGTTATGTAATTTTGTATTACTAATTCCCCCTCTATATTCATGGATTTAATGAAAAAATTATTTAATTATTGCCTTGATCAATTTTTGGTAAAATTCATAGAATATATTATTATCAATTCAATAAGAATGTATGGGATTGATGATCCCTTTACATTTGTATTGGAGACCTTGAGGAAGGATATATTTTATGAAAAATTTACGAAGTGTTAATTTTGGATAAAAAGTTTATCTATTTTTGCGAACATAATCTCACACAAGTGTATATTGGTGGATCCATCAAAGGTGGATGCTATTGAGTGTTTGTTCAGAAAAACCACAGTGACTATGATCCAAAATATTTTTTTTGGAAGGATATTATATAATATTTGTTGTAATGATTTCATGGATTTCAAATCCACTAACCAAGTTAACTAAGAAGTGTTTCAAGTTCCTTTGGATAGATAAATGTGAGGAAAAATTCAAGGAAAGTAAGAAAATATTAGTCAGTACACTTGTATTTACACTACCCATTAGAAATGAAGAGTTTTTAATCCATACTGATGCATTTAAGAAGGAATATTGACACATTCTCATCAAGAATGATATGGTGATAGCATATGCCTCATGGAAATTGATGGTTCATGAGAAAAATTACCGAAATCATGATTTGGTGTTAACTATGATAATTTTTTCATTAATAATATAGAGGAATTATCATTATAGAGAAATGTGTGATATATGTACTAATCATAAGATCATAAAGTATATATTAACATAGAAGGAGTCGATTATGATTCATAGAAGGTGGATGGAGAATATTAAGGATTAATTCTACTCAATACATTACCACCCTAGGAAAACAAACAAATTGGTAGATACTCTGAGTCAAAAGTAAATAGCTATATTATATATGTTGAGGATTAAAAAATCCCAACATTTACTAATTTTCAAAGGATGGATTTGAAAATACTTAAGGAAGGGATGAAATCTTATCTTTCTCAAATGAGTTTTTTTACTATCTGTCCTTGTGAAGATTAAATTGGTGAAAATGGAAAATATAGAGCTACAGAAGAAGGTCAGAAATGATCATAAGGTTAGCCTTGACAATGATATAATGATAAGGTTTAGGAACTAGGTATATCTTTCTTCCATACATGATTTTAAGAAGGTGTTGTTAATGGATGCTCATTGTTCATTTTTCTATATTCATTCTTGAAATAAAAACATGCATGGAGATTTAAATGTGTATTGCTGGTGGGAATTCATAAAGTGTGATATTAAAATGTTTTTATCTCAGTTATTATTATGTCTGTAAGTTAGGGATGGGTGAATGAAGTTTATTTGAATGTTACAATAATTAAACATATAAGAATGGAAATTTGGAAACATCACCATGGATTTTTCCATTAGAATATGAAAAACATTTATAAGGGAATAATTCCATATGGTTTTTATTATATCTCCTTAGAGAGTCAACAAAATTCATCATTATTATAGAATATTTCTTTATATATCATCATTCAATGATATCCATTAATGAAGTGTTATGGTCGCATAGATTACAACATTCTAGTGTATCTAATTGTGATTCGGGGATTAACATAATGTTCTAGGAAAATGGTCTACATGATCTAAATAAATATTTAAGATTAATAACTATATAACATCCATAGATAGATGTTTATTCTAAGAGAACCATTCAAAACCTAGAGGATATATTTAGATCATGTTCTCTAGATTTCAAATGTGGGTTGGGTCAACACCTTCCTCTAGTTGAGTTATCATACCACTATATCTTTCACTTTAGAATTTAGGTGGCTCATTATGATGACCAATATAGAAATATGATCAGAACTCTAAATGGTTGGGATGAAGTTTTAGAAAAATGGATATAGGGACTGAGAAATATGAATAAATTTAAAATAATATTCGACTTACTAAATAGAACATTAATGAAGCTTTGAGTCAATAGAAAATCTATCTTGATAATCATCAGCATGATCTAGAGTTTGAATTTTTAGAGAAGTTATTATTATTAATATTCCCATGGAATGGTTTATGTTATTTAGAAAAAAATGAAAGCTGAGTACTATTCATATTTTACCCTTTTGAGATTCTTGATTGAGTAGGGACGGTTGTTTATCCCTTGGAACTTCCGTAAAACTTATCTCAAGTCCATGATGTGTTTCATGTATCCCCCTTAAGGAAGTATATTCCTGATCATTAAAATGTATTATAGTCAAAATTCATACTATTGGATCATGTTCTTCCCTATGAAGATTAACTTTTGGAGATTCTGGATTGTAGATCGAATGTTCTATGAATAAGGTCACTCACATGGTCGAGGTTTTAAAAAAAATCACCAACTCGAGGAAGTTAAATAGGAACATAAAGATATGAAAAGGCATAAGTATCCTTATTTATTTTTATCATAGTGACATAATTTTGAGGGATATGTTCATTTTATAGGGGGGGGGTATATTGTAACAACCCATGATTTTACGAAATATTTCATTTCAAAACTGATTTTATTTCTTTGATAGCTTGCATTACACACAACAGTATATTATAAAGAACCCAAATATAATATTAATATTAATATTTTAGACATAAAAATTATAAAATTTCCATAAAAATTCTCTGTATGAATAGTAATAATTTTTTAAATATGTATAATCGTTTTATAAAAATAAAATTTATTTTTTAGTAACATCTTTATATGTTTCAAAAATATATTTATTCCACCAAAAAGATTTTATAATTTTTATTTGGGAAAATAGTATAAATATTTTTTTCCACATTTATAAAATTAATTTTAAAAAATAACATTATTTTGAAAATTATCATGTATAAAATATCAGTGAGTAATTTTTTTATAATTTTATTAAATGATAAATTATTTAGGGAATAGTTGAAAATTTTGATTTTTATTAAAAACTGATTTTCACATAAATAATTTACATAGTTAAATTATATTTTAATGTGGTTTTAAAATTAATACTATTTAATTAAATTATAATTATTCCAAAAGGACATTGGAATAAATTTTATCTTCAATATTTATATAAGACATCTAATAATTACGAAAACATTTTCTTTAGAAAACAACTTTTTTGCCACATATTTAGGTTTGATTTTAAATGAAATTCAACCCCAAATGTGATTTCATTTAAAAAAAATTAATATAATATTTTTAATTGTAATAATTAATTTTATATAATATGTTAAAACTAATTTTTGTTCACATTAAATATTAAAAAATAGAAAATATTAATTACATTGGTTAAGGTTAAAATGATTTTACTGAGGTTAAACAGAACTTACAATGGATAAAATAACTTAAAAACATGTTTGAATCCTATTTTATAGAAATATATTGACATTATATCATCTAAATTCAGATAAATATCCATTATTTATAATTTTTTCAAATTTTAATTTCTTTTATAACTTTTACATTTCAAAAATGTTTTGTGTGTCCTCCCCCCAAAATATAAATGGGAACCCCTCTACACTCCTCTTAATACATTTAGAGCCTTTTGTTTCTACCAAATAAAACCAAAATAATTTATTTAATTCTCTTCAAATGTAATATAGTACATATTTTTATTATTAAACCCTTATAATAATGTTTTTTTTTGCAAACATAAAGAGGTTATTCGAAGAAGATGTGTCATTATTAACCGAGTATTTTTATGTTATTTATTCTGCCACCTCTTTTAAATAATCATAAACTATTAACATATAATATCATAATTATATATCCTATATTTTTATGTTATTATATTATTATAATAACTTATATCCATATCCTCTTGTATCAAATGTGATACCAAACTGTTGATCGTGTGTTTGGGGGACTACCGCCTCACGAACCAATGTAAATTGTTTTCTATCACCACCTCTCGTGGCTAGAAATAATGATGGATTTAACATATTAATAAAATATTTATGAAATATTTATACTCATGGAAGTATATTATCATATCTTACTTTTTAACTTCCCAATTTTTTTAAAATGATAACACAACTTGTGCGTACGTGTGGACTTCCGCCTCCATGAAGTGATGTGTCACATTTTTCATTTTACTTTTTCCTGGATTATAAAAAGGGAATATTAATAGAATATATATAATATATATTATTTTAAAATTATTATTTAAAACAGAATTAATATTTAACATTCATTCATTCCATCTATCGAGAGAATGGATATAGTGTTCGTGCGTATGTATAGCCTAATATTTCGATTAATGTTGCAATTTATTTTCTACCACTAAAATATACAGAATATTATAAGTACATGTATAATTAATATATAAATATATATATTATTATATCCTGGTTAAAATTTTGATAAATATTATGGAATAATTATCATATTAAAATGATAGAAAATACTAAACCAATTAAAACATGAAAAACGAAGCAGTTATTACCCAAAGTATGATTTTAAAAATGAATTACAAATATATGGGTAATAAAAGGTCATAATTAATACATATCTGGTATTATATATAAGTTTATTGTTCATAAATATATTTTAAATAAACATATATTTATTATATATGATGTTTGAATGTGTACGATGAAAGTCGAGACTTGAGGTATGGGATTTCCATCTAAAATTTCTTCTTTATGAAATAGGTTATGTTATCCACCTATATTTTTTTATGATGTCTAGATAAAACCCATTTTAAATGTTATATCATGATTTTATTTATTATAATGATATTTAATGTTTTATTTTTTTAATATTCTTTGGGGCTTATGAGTTAAAATATAACAAAGCAGTTATGGGTTTTCATCTCACTTTTATTTCTGTGAGACACATACCATATTCAGCCCTTGTTTATTTTTTTATTGTATATAGTTCACATGAAAGTATTTTATGATACATATTATTAATTTTATTTTTATTTACATACCCATCAATGTTTCATTTTTCATGGGGAATATGATTCCATTGTTATGAAATTTGTAAGGGTTTGATGTTACAATCTAATTTTATGTCAAGATTATTTGTGATTATGCATATAATTTTGAGATATTTATATCATACATAAAATAATTACCTAGTGATTCATGTAATAGGGTTATTTAAATTAATTACATGTTTTCCATTCATTTTCCCCTCTTAGGTACTAGAATATTCCAAAAAAATTAAAGGAAACCCAACTTTATATATATCTTCAGTCAAAACCCCATTTTCTTATATATCCATGTTTTATAGGAAATATTTTAATTTTTTATTAATATTATCCTATGATGATTCTATGTCATTTAAACAAATTTTTAATTTTTAAAAAATGGATTAATATTATCTTTGTTTCATTTTTCGATCAATATACTTATGACCTTTATAGAATATTTGAATAGAATCATTGTTTTAACAGGTACATCATGAATGGAATTTTCCATCATCAATGAAACTGAATAAATTAAATATTCACTTACAAGTATCCAAGTATATTTTTCAATTAAATTTTTTCTTTTATATTTTATAATTTTTTTCATTTTAATTAAATTATTTCAAATTGGAAAGGATATTTTCCTCATAATATGTTTCATGTGATGTTTGAAATCCATTTCCCATCGATGATAAAATCTTTTGACATTACTTATTCTCCGTTGGGGTTATTATCCAATGCTATCATCATTATTCATTCTCAGTTTTATTTATTATAATGGTGAAAATGATTAATTAACTCAATTTCTTACAATGGGTTATGCTATGATCAAATGTTTACGAAACATGCTACCTTTTCACAAGTTTTTATATGATGAGTGTTTCATGTTCTTGTTAAGGAAAAAAGTATAGATTATGACATTGTTTGGATTTTCATATTCTTATAGCTTATTTTGTGATGACTAATGTTCTATGACCTCAAAGGGTTTATGGGAGTTTATCTCAATCATCAAACAGGGTAAATGGGTGGTTAGCTTAATCCCGAAATAGGGTACATTGGAGGTTATCCAATGACCAAGGGAGGGTAAATGTGAGGTTGTACGAATCCTGAAAGTGGGTACATGGGAGTTTATCCTATTATTGAAGTAGGTACACATGTTGTTAGTTCAATTATTATATGTAATTAATGTCTTGTTTGAAATCTTTAACATGAAATTTTCATTGATTATATGTATGCCACAAATATATTTTGTATTCTAATGTTATGAATAATAGCCTATGTTCTCTGATTCTATTATTATTAATGTCTTAGAAGCTGAAAATATGTATGGAATTTCTCACATTTTCTATATATGATATTTAGGGTATGTTTTTAAAATGATATTCTCATGTTAGTGTAACCATATGCTCATTTTACATTGATATGTATCTTTTTTACACATAATTAGCATCTAAAATCTCCTTTTCTTATGTTTCATTTCTTCATTTTACAAATAAAGGTTTTATGTATAATTTTTCTCATATGGGTTATTTTTTATGAAGAACATAGATGGTGATGATGTAGTTCACTTGTGAACTAGTTTTTATATGTAAAATATTCCATAAACACTAGATCTAACATATTCTCTTGTGGATAATTATTTTATGTAATAAATATTCATATGTTCATATATAACATATATGTATGAAAAGTTTGGTACAATATAACATTAATAACCCAAGGACCCATGAGTAATCCACAACCACCACCTCAAAGTGAAAATTTCAATTTTTCTGGTCCTAGAAAAATATAATCAACAAATACCCCAAAGAAAGGGTTTAGTGTGGAAAAAAAATAAGATTGTAGTATTCCACCGAAACATTTCATAATAAATTATACAATAATTTTTTATTTAAATTAAGATATGTAATGAAAAATAATATTCACATTTTCAATAAAAAATGTTTTCAAATAAGGTAGATTGTAGATGTATTACATATATTACAAAAAGAAAATTTTTTATAAAAATCAAAAGGAAATGAAATATGAAATACAATAATAATTTTCAAGAAATTGTCAAACCAAAAAAAGAACTATAATGATATTCCAAAAAGTTATTTTGTTTATTTCTTTAGGATCTACCAAACTACTTAGTCCATCAACCTAACTCTGGTTTTTGCACATTCACATAAGGATACTCCCATCAAAATAAAATCAATCAACTCCAAATCAGGGTAAATAATTCCAAATTTTTTAGTTATAGATCTCTTAACTATTCCATTTTTATGGATATATATTCATAGAATACATTTTCTAATCACCTGCTAATTACTCAACAACTCATGTTCTTCAATCATTAAAAAAACATGGGATGATTAGTCATTTCATGTGAATTTATTAATCATAGTTTCATTGACTAATTTTATGTTCTTAAATCCATTTCAATATTAAAATAGAAATAATTTTTTTTATCATATGCTTTCCTTTAAAAGTTAGTTTTCATTTTATTCCATTTTTCTAAATAATCAAAATCAAAAAAAATTTATCGATCTTTCCTAAAATCAAAAATTATTTTCAAATTCCTTGAAAATAAGTTTTATTTCAAAAATTAAAAAAAATTGATGTCAATCAACAAATCCATTATAATTCATTTGTTAGAAAAAAATTGATAGAACAGTTCATTTCTAGAAATAATCAAAGGATCCATTTGTATGGTTATGTTTGGTACAACTGTCTCCCTTTAATCACATGTCAATCCATTAATCACTATAATGTGAATCACCAATGGGGAATCAAGGGTTATAAGGATCAAATATGAATCTATAGAATGAAAATCTCATAAAAAAGTTTTTATCTGTTAATAAAATGAGTTGATATGACTCTCTATGAAGGAAGGAGATGATGAAGGAGAATTCCAAATCATTGAATATCCACATACCTATAGGATATCTATCTCATCAACCATAACATTTATCTGAGAGGAAAGGGATCTAAGAAAACACAATCTTCTCTTAAGACCCTCTAAAATATAAAAAACTATGTTTGGGTTGAATGGGGGGTGTTTAGGGTTAATAACATGGCATCGAGGGTTATAATTAAAAATTTAAAGTGGTTAAAACCCCATTCCCAATGATTCATATTTGGGCTGCAATGTTAGCAATAACCATGATCATAATCACATTCCCTTACTAGGATTCTAGAATTTTTTAATTTTTTGTCTACATGGTCAGAAAAATTGCGCACAATGTTTTCTCACCCCCACTACCGAAGGTCATATAGTTTAGTGGGGGAGGAAAAATGGTTTTCACTAACTATGCTCCAACCTCTTTAACCATCAAATAGGTAATATGATATTTTTTTAGGAACCACATAGTATTCTCAAACTTTTTTTCAACCATGTATAACCTCAAAAAATCACAATTTCAATGAAAAATGTAGAAATTTCCAAAAAAATATATACAAAACATGATCAAAACAAGGGGTTATATGTACTTGAAATTTGGTAAATAAATTTTAGAACTCTAATTTAAAAAAAATTATAATTTATTTGATCCTATGATGGGGAGTAGGATCATCTTGGTATCATAGAAAAAGTAATAAGAAGGTATCCCTATGAAATGAACTTTTCACGAAGAATCAATAGAATAAAATAGAGAAACAGTGACATGTGGGTACGGTTTCATTAATTGGTGTTTAAAAAATGAATAATGCTAAAAAGATATTGGGTTTAATGTTCATAGGATCTCATTGACTGATATATTCTTGTGAGAAGACATATTAGATGTTATATAAAGATGATCACTGAGAAGATTCCTAGTGACACAGTGTTATTATGGATCTAAAGGTATTTGAAGAATATGATTTTGAGAATAAGGATATATATTATATTAGTGTTTAGGTACCCTATATTTGAATTAAAATCTATGGCGATGATAAAAATCAAAGAAAGGCTAGAAGATATGTGATGGGACTCCCCAAATATTTTATAACTCAATATATGCATGGATATCACATTAAAACTCTTGGATTGTAGCCATATGATATTGAATTATGCCAAATTTAAAACATGAATTTATAGTTGACAATCCTTGATTATGGAGAACAAAAAATAATGTAGAGTAATTATATTTAACAACTTTGTATAAGTAATATGTACATCTTTATCTTCATTTCCTATATATCATGAAGTTGATAATTTATAGTTTTAATATAAAATATATCCATATGTAATTATAAAAACAAGGGTCAAATTCCAGTAGGGGTAAAGATTCAAAGTGACAATAAAATATAGTACAAATAGGAAACACCAGATCCACAACCACAGGTGTCTAAACCAGTCTTATTTTGAATATAAATTGGTATTAGATAATTGGTTACCTTTGATTGTATATATTTTTAAAACCATCTAAATTTCATTTGGTTTAATGAAATTTAGATTTTAAATGACTATGGAACATCCTCTAAATGAAATCAAATATGTTGTATCCATTTTCTTCATTATAATATCACTTCTATGACTCTAAAAAATGGGATTATAAAGAAACCTAAGAAAGTGAGAAATCCCAAAAAATGAGGTGGATTGTCACCAACTACTAGAAACTAGTTAGAGTGGTTTTCATTCCAAAAATCCTGATGAGAGAGATTCATCAAATATAGTTTGTACAAGAAGTATTCAATCTAAAGATATTACAATGGATAAATAATTTTGTTATTATTATTCTAAAATAAAGTAGTATACTGTAATTTTACCCATTTAATTGTTTTTAAAATATACTAATTTATATAATGGGAATATAGAATGAGAATTCTTAATTTAACTAATTTGTTGATGAAATAAAATATTCATTACCCGAACATGATTGAAAATACAATACTCTTTCAAGTCTGGTTAAACTTATGGATAAATTCATTATAAAGTTAAATAAATTAATATCCATGAAAGATAAATAATTATACATAAATTTTTTTGAAAAAAAATTGAAGAGGTTTTCTGTATACATGAGTTACCTCATATAGTTTATATAAATTTCCAAGAAGCCTAGAAATATTTGAAAATCAAGATAGTGAAATATCTTGAACATTTATTAGCTAAAAGTAAGAAATATTCATAAGGATAATATTTAAAAGGGAATAAATAATAGAAACTCAAGATGATATTAGTGGAGGATGAAATTAACACACTCAACCTGAGGTGTCTAGAGTAGAACATTCAACTAGAGAATCCTAAAAAAGTATCACTAGAATATATTAACATATTGATAAAATTTATATAACCACAAAAATAATAGTTGAGATTATAGGATAATTTATGACTAAAAATGGTTGTAGTACATCTTTAATATCATCTAGAAAAATATTCCCCTTGGGAAAATTAAAAATGGTATCTCAAACCAAATTCATTTAGATAGTTCTAAATATGTTTTGTCTATAAATAGTTGATAGAAGTAATATTATAAGAAAATTTATAATAAGAAAATTTCAGGAAATCCCATCAAAGTATTAAGTTATGTGTGATAACTTCAATGAAATCCCCACATACCAATTTAAGTCCCAAAAACTTTTTCTTTAATCCATGAAATAGATTGGTTGTAAAGTAGAAAATTATGAATATATTTCAACATCAATAAAAATAAATAGGTTCATGGGAATATATTAGTGTAGATGAAGGTATGGTTATATGGTAATTTATTGTTGGAATAATATGTCAACCTATCAAATTTGGATAATTCCAAAAGGTATGGGAATCATATATAAATAATGGATAAATTTATATTGGCTCATGTCATACCATAGAGAAAAATAATAATCATTCCACTATGAAGAGATTTGAATATTTTAATGCTTTTTATGAGATGTGAATCAATTTTGGTTACCCTTATGATGAAAATCAGTAAAATCTAAAAAATTATCATTTATTTATTGAGGGTATGGGAGAATAACCACAGACTATAGAGAATTAAAATAATGACATTGTTCCCTAGATGGGTTCTAAATTATATTTGAATTGAATGCCATAGACGATTGTTAGTAAATGAAATCATGATTGCACACCAATAAGATTATTATTCTTTTATTGTATCATTAGAAGCCATGCTATGTACTTTATAAAACAAACAATGGAAGCCAAATCCAGAAGGGTAATTAAAAAAATTAATAAGAAGTTAATAATGGAGATACACAAGAATATTGGCATCGTGGAAGACATATTGGATGAAGATATTGAGAAACTAAAAAAGGGAGGAAATGTAACTTTTTATAAATAAGTTAATGGAAGGTTAAATAAGGTAGGACACCACTCTATTAAATGTATGACTTCTTTTATGTTTAAATGGATCTTAGAAGTGTGATGAGAAGCCATCCATTATTCCTTATTCTGAATATGAGGTTCTAAATATTATGTTTCAAGGTAGAGGTAAATAATTAAGAGAGAGTAATTTCATGTACCTTAGGATATATTGATCAAATAACTGGATTTTCAATAAGTTGAAATCATGTTGGACCAAAAATCAATTAGTGAATACATTTTCTTTATCATTATAATAAATAAATTCCAGCTATGAAAGAAGATGATTGTAAGAAGGAAATAATTCTTCACAATAAATAATATGATTGTAAAATAATGAATAACATAATCTTGAAAAAGGGAAGACGCATGAGGACATCAAGGAAAATAAAAACTATTTGAGACGAAAGTCTCTAAACCAATTTTATAATTGACTATAATTGGATTATCCAGCTTATTACCAAATAATGTGTTACTTTGTTTCAATGATAGAGATTGAATAAGATTAATGAAGGAAGTTTTTCATACTTATACATATATGATGGAGTTCCACCATGGTTGATATTTCAATAGGCATTAGTTACAACTATTATTATAATTTCATGCATCTTATATGTGTAAGAAAGAAAAAATGGTGATGGATTTTGGAATGCATCCTTTAAGGTGGACAAACATATAATGCCAAGGATTCGTGAAAATTATTGTTTTCACAAGAATCTATAATGTAGATAGCACTTATAAATCCAGAAGTTTAATGTATGATATTTAATCTCCTTACATGTTACGAAATCTTCAGGATATATTTTTCAAGGGGTGTTTGTATAAAAAAAATAGTGATATAATACAACATTAAATAAAATTTAATGATGTGCCTTTTTAAGATGAGTGAATCTATATAGAACTGTTTGAAAAAAAAATTCTATACCCACTTGAGATGTGAATGATATAGTTTTTACTACAATGAAAAATTTAATTGACAACTATATTGTCGTGGTTATGAACTCTTGATTTCAAAAACAGATTCACTGATGTAGATTAAAGTTGATTATATAATGGATCATTACTATGAAATTTGTGTCACCTACCTTCTTTAAAGGGATTGTGAGATCATTTGAGTATAAGGGAGAATAATTTACCCATTTAATACCTTCCCACACACATATAGTATCTCAATTGGTAAAAGAAATGGTGATATAATATTTTTTCATCCTTTTTATATATTATTTTTATTATTGGAGAGTAATAGTTAACATGAAACCATGATTGAAATTCATTGAAGGAGTTTTATTGTTATAAATAATTGAAATTAAATCCAAAGGGTGAGGTGGAAGTTTCATTTTTATTGTGTTAATATTTATTGTAAATGTGAATCTGAATAGTTTTCTAGGAGACATGGGAGTTTCCAATGTATTGCAAGTAATGAAGAATGTAGTGTGCTTCCATTTGAAATAAAAAAGGGGTCTCATATGCTAGTAATGAAATGAGAAATGAACCACAACTACTTTAAGAACATTATTAGAAAATTTGAGTGATATCCTATATAAATTAGATGATTTTATGAGAGTATCATCTGGTAAGAATACAAATAGTGATAAATATGTTATTCTATCCATGTATATAATAGATTGGAATTGAAGGAGTATTTTCTATTATAAATAGTTGCTGAGATATTATATTCAGGGTTAAATTAATAATATATTAGTTGTTTTATAGAATAATTAGTTTCGATAAATCCATAATAGTGTGAAATGATATATGTCTACTAAAATTAGTGTTACCTTAAGAAGGATAAAGTTTTAATGGGATAAGAGTATAGTTAATATTTGATGTGTAGTGAAATATCATTCATACTCAAGGTTGAGTATACATGAATAAGTTATTTTGAATTAAACTGAGTAGTTTAACTATGTTAGATAAATTGATAATGGTTATTTTAGTTTTATATTACACATTTATAATTTCTAGAATCAAGTTTAAGGGACCCTCCACTTTAATGGTAAAATTATAATGTTTGGATAAGTCTAGAAGTTCATGGTCAATCATGATGCTTCATAGTTATATAGTTTATCCCATAAATTTATATTCATTTGTTCATTTTTTAACTCTTTTATATCATGTTTTCAATCCTCATATTCACTTTCGATTAGATTTTCAATGTGTAAGTAATCTGGTGACGATTAAGTCGGTCACCACAAAAAGTCAATTTCAAATGTGATGGATTTGTTTATAGCCACCTATTTTTCTATTCCAGGCTGTCAATATAAATTTACATTTGGTAAATCTACCTCATGGTCACATTATATCCTTAGTTTTTGGTCATTCCAATACATAGATAAATTCGCAAAAATTGAAAACCGATAAAACAATGATAATTTCATATTAAATATTTGAAAAGGAAACATAATGGTATTATGCTTAATCTATCCTTAAATGATAAAAATTTCATAAAATAACTATGATGCATTCATAGAATTGATGTGTGCTTAAATTTTATATTATCAAGTAATTTAAAATAACCATAATTCTAGATCAAATAAATGTTTAATTAATGAATAAAATTTGGAAATAATTGACAGGATTTTATGTTTTTTATAGAACTACTCAAACATGATCTTAATATCATGATTTTATTATGATCCATGATCCACACCAATTTTGATAGAATCAAAGAGTACAGTTGATTTAATGGAAATATATTATGCGTGGTTATATTCTAATAGGTTTATTATAATTGGAATTGAAGAGAAATATAATGAATAATCTACGAAGCTGTAATATACAAAATATAACAAAGTGTGTTGTGATTCATTCTTGGACTGCATATATAGATTTTTCAAGATGTGTTTTATCCTATTTCTTCATATTATAATAATGTCTTCAATTCATTTATTTAGTCACTCATGATTGAGGAAGTGTGTCTATAATATAAATTTGAATGATTTTCTCTTTCTTCAACTAGAGAGATAATATTATATTAGTGGATGGTAGAAGAAGGGGGTGATTTCCATGGAATAACCATTGTGTTTTTATAGTTTTTAATATAAGGAAAATCTATATCTTTTTTCATATTATTTATATATAGTTTAACAAAAATATTATATATATATATATATATATACTTCATGTGATTATTTTGTTATTTTATGAAGAGAAGTTTGTAAAATATCAAGGATAGAAGAATAATCTTGAATTTTTCATATATCTAAGAGAAAAATAAAGATAAAATTTAAATTTAAATGTAAGGTATTTCCTATAATTTTATTTTAGAAAACCTTTTTAGAGGTAAGTTTTATAGTGAGGATCATGGAAACACCCGCATAGAAAAATTTGAGGTGGAATTAAATGATATTATAGACCCAAAATTATGTAGGTATATTTTATTTTCCTGAATATTTGACCAAATTCCAAGTGACCTATATATATAAATAACATTATATAGTGAGATTAAAATTTTCACAGTGTAGTTTGAGAGTTATTTTGATGTGTGGTATATTGAAGTAATATTTTAGAATATGAAAAATAAGAAGTCTCTAAGCCAATGCTGAAGAGTTAGATAATTCTACTATAAATTAAAAAGGAATAATAATATATCCTAATGATAGTAATTATTGATGAATATTGAAAAGAATAAAATAGAGAAACATGGACCTGTTGGGAAATTTTTTATTTATTAGTGTCAGATTACTTCAATAATAATAATGTGTCGATGGGTTTGGATATCATAGGATCTCATTGAGTTATACAACTAGTTGAAATTATATACTAGAAGTTCTAGGAAAGTGATCATTGAGAAGTGATAGAGTTATAGATTATTCTTGAAGGCATGAAGGTGTTTTAGGAATCTTCCATTAAGAATAATGACATCTGATAAATTGGTGTAGAGGTATCATATACAATAATGATGATTTAATCATAAGAATAACTCCAATGAATATCTTTCATATATATAGTGGGAGTGAATAGAACTAATGTGACTCAAGGTATACTCAGATATCATTTTTAAACTCTATGAATAAAGTTTGAATCTATTGAGGGAGGTCCTATGTGAAATAGGAATTTAAAAATCTAGTGATACTTTGGAAATTGATGTGGGGGAAATAATGAACCCATTAGAGTAAAATTGATTATAGTGGATAATCATTCACTGGGGTGAAGAACCTATCGAGGCATAGAGTAGGTCTTAGTACTGAAACCTATAAAATTATTATGTACTTGTTTATTTACTTTAATTATATTTCCTCAATTTGATTATTTTTTGGTTAAACATAAAACAGATATATATGCACTAACTAAAAATTGTTATCCTATTTGAAAGGTGGAAAACCAATAAATAGGCTTTGTAATTTTTTAAAAATATGAAATAAATACATCACCCCCCCCCCCTCACCCACTTTGAGGTGTCATTACTCATCACATTGGGAATTTCATCTAGTTTCTTCATGAATATGATATTTCAACCAATTGGATTTATATCTACTAGAGGATATACAGAGATCCATAATGATTTTTTACATATAATTCATCTCATAATTCATTCATTAATTCCATCAAGTATCTTGCGATATATTCAATTCTTCCATATAAGAAAAGGGATCATTATTATCAACGATTAATGAGTCATAATCCTTGGTGTCTAGAAAACCATAATTATTTAGTTATATAAACACTTTAATTTTCATGTATAGTACATTTATCTTAATAACATCTCTTTATAGGAGATTTATGGAATCAATTCCTATTCAAACTCAGCTATACCTCAATATTTTACATCACTGATGCCTACCTCTCTCTCACTATATCATTTGAAGATGGAATACCGCTCAAAAAAGTTGGGTGTTTGTTATCCATAATTCTTTTCTTTGATGGGTCTTATAGGTAATTTCCAATAGTTTTATTAGGATATCCCATGAATATATTCCTAGTTACATAGGTTTAATTTTTTTCTGTAGATATTCTTAATAAATTCTTCACAACCCCAAACATCTATATCATACAACACAGGTCAACTACCATAAAATATCGTGAATAGATTACCGTTTTCTTCTTTAGCTAGTACTGAGTTTTGTATTTGTGTTGTTTTCTATAATATGTATCCCCAAAAAATAATGGAATAATTTCTAGATTCATCATTTACCACTCCGTGTCAAATATAGTGTGGTTACACCTTTCACTTACACCATTCAATTATGGTATATTAGGAGGGTTAAGTTGATATAAGAACCCACACACCTTTACACAATTAATAAACTCTTAGTTAAGATACGTTTGACTATGAATTTAGTGACATTTCATAATTTTATTTACAATATGGTTCTATAACTAATTATAGTCTTGTTATAATTGTTAAAATTATATAGATTTATACCTCATTTTGTTAACAACCCCATATATACTAAATGCATCATTATAATTTTAGATGTTTGAGAATCAAACCCTTACTTTAACATGAAAAGTTTCATAGAAAATTTAATTTACCGATTCATGAATCGCTATGGCCCTCACATATTTCCCACTAAATGGATATTTGTTTATTTTCCCTTTTATAATTATTTGACACAAACCAAGAGGTTTTAGTTTTAAAAGATCATAATTAATATCTGGATATAACTAGTTCAAGATCATTTCATTAACAAGATCTAGGTTGTGATGCCACCATTGGGTGTGAAATGAGTCGTGTGAACAATATATTTTATAGATTTATAATACCAAATTAAAAAGTTCAAGAACATAAAACCATTATTTATGTGTGTCACACCATAATGTATTTTCTATTTATATAAAGAATCAGTTTTTATTTCAATAATTAAAATAACACTATATGTGTCAATGATGGACCTAAATAGAATGTTTCTTATTCATAGAACACGATAACAATTAATCAGAACTATAATAAATATTTTAAACAGTGTCAGATTGTAATCTCTGGTATCCAATGATGTGGTTCTTTATATGTTGGCTGCTCATAGATCCATCACACCATCAAAAGATATCCTAAATCTAATAGATTCGTATATTTATATATAAATGTTATCACCATAGGTTATATCTAATATATATATTTTTAAAACCCGAATGATATTACATGATAATGAATTATCCTAGAGCCTCCATCTATTTCTTTATCATGGTATAGTTCTTCATTTAGTGTCCCATCTTATAACAATAAAAATAAAAACAATTGTGCTCCCTTTCATGCCCCATGAATTTTATCCCATTTTTAAGGTGTTGCAAAAAAATCCTTATACTTATATCTAGTCTTGGGTCCTCTCTCCCTTCTATTATAGTTCTTCACTATAAGTATATAAAATTTTTAATACATATTATCCTTGTTTACCTTAATAATTTGAATAAAAATATCTAAGAGATATTCCCATGGGTTTTCATTTTTAAATTCACAACAATGTTGGAGAATATACGAGTTCCAAAAGTATGATATTTTTCAATGATTCACTGGGAAACATTATCCTAAGAATATCAAGATGCCTAATATATTAAAACATTTTTACTACATTTGGGCCAACTAGTTCACCCTTACCATATTTACATGAAAAGTGTTCTTTAGAAACATCATACCACTCTTAACATTGCCTGTTTTGTTAAATATCAAATATATTGGTCAGCATGGTATGTGAATCTACTATGACTATGTTAATATAATATTTTTTCAAAAAATATGAAAATATGTGATGAGTTTTGGATGAACTATTTAAATAGTAATATGTAAAGTGAATGAAGAATGAAGAAAAAAATTCTAAAAACACCATAAATAATACACTAATCATGTGATTCAAATAATACATATCAGAAGCAATCACAAAGTGCAAGAATCTCATGGTGTAGTGTCAATGAAATTATCTATATAAAAAATTTATTTGACACACCGTAAAACAATTTCCCCATAATAATCCCCTTATATACCATTTTCTAGATTTATCCCATGATATTATCCTCTTTGTAACATAGGTATTGGAAACAAAAGATATGGGTGATCTCAAATGCTCACTAAGTGAGAAACATATCATAATGTAATAGATCATAGACATAAATGAGAACATGATAAAAATGATAAATTTCATATTAAAATATCATATTATCATCTGTTATAATCATAAAACATGTCCTATAAAAATATTGTCTTAATAGATATGTTAAGGGAGAAAGAAAGATAAAACAAATAACATGGTAACATGATATTAAATCGAGGAATAATTAAAAATGAAAACATCATGAAAACATGGCATATTACTTAAATGAAATACATCATGAAGATTTTGGAAAACATGGTAAGAAACATAAAAATGTTCCATACTAATAATCATTGAAACAACTATGTGAGAAAACTGATTATACACATGCTTATGTGAACCACCTCATTATGTCAATGCATGTATTATAAGAAAACACATAATTCTCATGCCTCTGTGAACAAACTCATTATTTCCACACCTAACTATATCATGATATATATCTTCAAATTATTTATTTGAGGTAAATATATAACCCAACACATCACTATCAATTTATATGTCTTCCACTTAATGTCAATCAAAAACATATCTTAACAAATACATAAAAAATGGGTTTTCCCATAACATGAAAATAATTAATCATGGATATAAAAATACTTTTTTCTAGAGGGTATGGTAACATAATAACGTACAAATGTTGACAAAAAATTTCCCTTTATGAGAGATAAACCTTAAATAAAAAATATAATAGAAAAATAATTTCACAAAACTGTTTAATGGTTATTAAAAAAAGATGTTGTGTAGATTAATCTAAACAAACACATTTCTCAAAAGGAAAACTGAATAAATTATAAAAACATTATTATCAGGTGTTACAAATAAAATAACCTTGTAAATAAATAAATGTTTTCTAGAAAAAAATGGGGTAGAAGATAAATTAATTTATTTTTATAAGGATAGAAAACCCACTTATTTAATATTTCGAAATGCTGTTTTTCAAACAAAACACTATTAAAAAGATAATGAAAAATTGTTTTTAATTTGAATAATGTGAAAAAAGGATCACTGAAGATAAAAAATATTGACTTTCACTATTTGAATAAGAACATTGAAGGGATGTAAAAAAACATGGACATTATAGGAAAATCCTTTACAAATGCAGATAATTTTTAACAAAAATACATTTTAACAAAACAATTGAATCCTTTAGGATGATGAAATTGGTGTGAAATAATATTTTCATACAAAGAAGGTGGAAATAAATTCTAAATGTTTTACTTGTTACAGTATATTGATCTTTAAATATTATAGAAAATAATGAGTTATTATGACCCAAATAAATCATTTGAGTTAGGTAAACCCTTTATAGTATTTATAATCATTGAATACAAACCCCATAAAAGGTATAACTATAATGAAATATTGATTAATAAATGAATTTCCACTTTCAATGGAATAAATTATTTTATAATTAATTATTTTATAGAAAAAGTTAGGAGTACTTTATTTATTTTGGATTTTTATAAGTAATATCTTTTCATATTTAAAAAAACATTAATAATCATAACTATTGACAATATAGTTAGTGTATAGTGACTATTATGATCAATATAAATTAAGGGTTATGAAAATTCAAATCGATATATAATGAAGAAGAAATTGTCTCAAATATTATGATCATACCCTGTGAATCCCATTACTAAGAGCTTCTAAGGGAGATGTATTCACCAGGATTTTCCCTTGACCATGCCAAATCAGAGATTCAAATTCTAATGAATGAATGTTAGCATTAATGAGAGAAGTTAAAACTTATCATGCTCATAGAATAAACCATTTTCATTGAACTACCCCAATAGTGTATCAACATCTTACACCTTACCCTTAGGAAAAAACCCTTGTGTAATATGGGTTTATGTATCTATAACCTTACATTATGAATTTTTATAATTTAATTTTTCGTAAGATAATTATCATATTTATCCTTTCTATTATTAATTTACAAATTATTTTATAATTTGATAAAAATAAATTAATTTGATACGATGATGCACAAATAATTTTTTTTGGAAATATACAGTTTCCCTAAAAGCAATATTTTTGAACAATTATATAATTTTGTAATTTTTTGTATTTTTTAAAATTATACTTATTATATAATATTTTTTGAAATATAAATGATAATAAACATTTATGAATTCAAATGTAATTTTTATAAGTCTCTGAAAATGATATCATTGAGAAGCCATGATTCTTTAATAAATTTGGATTTTCGATTTAAATGTGTATTTTATAATATATAGATAATTTTTTTAAAAGTAAATATTTTTTTAAATTTATAAATTTAAAATTAATGATGAATTTTTATTAATTTTCTGAGATGGTAAATTTTTTGGGTAAAAATAAAATATTGTATTAATATATGATTTGTATTATGACATCACAGAATCCCACAATTGAGGTAATAAATAATATAAAAATTATTCACGACCATAATTTTGTTCCCCTTTAAAATAATGTGTTTTTTGATGTTATTTTATTACATTAATAAAACCTTTATTAATCCACCAATACTTATATCATATCTTATGGTTTAAAAATTAATTCTTTATGAACATGATTCACTTCTGCATCACCAAGGTTATTATTTTATCATCTTCCATTATTATACTTAATACATATTAAAAACCACTCTTATTTGGTTTACAGCATGGGAAAACCCATGGGATGGTTTTTGGTTTTGATTATTATTTTTATACAGTCCAAAACCCATGTTTAGAAATTAATAAATATTTATCGTTTATTTTGTTGTAAAACCCCACACAGAATCTCATTGATCTTCACTATAAAAACATGGATAAATAAATTAACCTTCATTTTCTTCTATTTATTCGTCCCAAGATTCCAATAATGTCTTATGATGATCATCCAATTCATTTAGAAACACCCCCTCATGGTATTGGATCCTCTACTGCTCCTAATTATTCAAGAACTTTCTTTTAATTATTCCTTTTTAATTATAATTTTTCTTGTTGGAATAAATTTTTAAAAATCCATCTTACTGTACTTATGATTTTTTATGGATGATATACTTCTTTTACTCTCATTAAAATATTCAAAGAATCTTTATGTATCTCTGTTATCTTTTATAAATTATTTGGCAATTTTCCACACCAATTTTTTTTATTGAATACCCATCGCCATTTAGAGTTAAGTGTTTTGACATAGATTTACATATCCATAAGTTATTGGTGACTTATATGTATATAAACCAAACCCCACTATATTGATATTAAAAATGATGAAAGAAATCCTTGTGTTGTATGTTCTATGTTGCACAATTATATATACACGATCTGGATGTGATGGGTGTTCCCAAAATTTTATAGCCCCATAATGTATTGGGAAATCATTCTATCTCATGAGACACAATTTATGGTGTATGGTAGGTTATATTAATCACAATATGTAATGATGTATCGGTGGTAAGTACTGACTTATGTTTATGATGTCATTTTTTATGTTGTTTCCACATTCTAATGTTGATTTTATGTTATCATCTTATATCGTGATTTGATGTTAATGCTTATGATTATCACCTATAAAAATTTTACTTTTTATGGATCTTGAATCACATGTACATTTTTACCTTATTTTATGATTTTATTATTCCCTAATTAGGCTTCATAGCTCACCATTTTGTTATATACTTCGCCAGTCTAACCCATGCATTTTAGAGGAGCGATAAAATTTAAAAATCATGGTAAGGAGTTTTAAATAATTTTATTATACCGTTATTTCAATTTAATGTAGTATCTTCCAGTTTTCACAAATAAGCTATGCCTCATGATATTTTTGGATTTTATTTATGTGTAAAATTATATAATAAATCTATAATTTAGGTTTATTAATATATATGTTTTCATAGGATGTATTATAGAGAAGTCTGGTTATTTTGGGGGATTTTTATAATAAAAACCTATTGAAATAATTAAATATAAAAGTAAATCATAACTAATTTTTTTAAGTCAATATTATTGGTTTCTAATTAAATACATCTAGGTCTAGATACTACTAGTGGATGTTGCTCTAGAACAGTTTTACCTAGGGTTAATTCCCTGAAAAGGGTGAATTTGGCTTTCCTTGATCATTACATAGTCCATAAAAAAGAGTAATTATTTTCACACCTAGGAGAAATTATTTTTTAAATTCAAAATATCCTTAAACCCCATTATTAAGGGAACAAAATAGCCATAATATTTTATGTTCAGAAATAGCTCATGCATTTATTATATTGAAACCTATAAATTCACATGTTAATGAAAATTTTTCATTTATGAGTTATCCAATTTATTTTTATGGTTTCCAATTTATTTTTTTAATAGCTTAAACATTTTAATCTCTAATTTTCTCTTTCTTTTAGTCAGTGTCTAGAAATAGCTGGAACTGAGTGAATAACCAATGCTAGGGGAAATGTGCCGATTTCCCAAATGAGATTCCCAACTTGAGAAGAGTTGGATTTAGTAACATCATAACAAAACCATGTCAATTAAATATAGTTATGAATAGGAACATGCATCATGGAAAAACACAAAACCCCATAATAAAGAGTAATTTACATTTGAGACCTTTATGTGAAAAAGGCATATGAATTTAAATGTAACTTCCTATCCTTTAATCAATTAAAAATGGATCAAATACATTTAAAATGTATTCTTTATCCTTCAATGTAATGAAAAATATAATTTATGTTATCTATTTTTCATATGGATGGATAATTTGATCAATGGATGATGTTAATCAAAACAACAAATCATGATGATGCACTCGAAGAGATGAAGTGGAATGAATTCTAGAAATTGGTTTTTCATAAATATTTTCCTCACAATCTCCAAATGAAAATGGACAGTTAATTCATTATCCTCATGAAAAATCATGATGTATTTATAAGGGAATAGTAGGTGAACATTGTTGTATATCCATGATAAAAATATACCACTGTCATCTCCCATTAAAGTAAATTGTATCACTTAGTTGGTAGGATAAAGGTGTGTCTATGAAAAACCTTACCTACTTGAGTAATTCAAATCTTTGAGAAAATTTTCTGACCTACCCTCAATGTTGAAATAGAGATCAACTAATCTCAAGGATCTGATGGGTTTGAACAAAGTAAGTGGTGGATGAATTTTAATTCTAAGTGGGTGATTGAGGAATCTCCTTTGGGAATGAAATTACAACATCCCACATTTCAAATGTGTTGGAATTATAATCTCCTAAATTACATAAAGGGATAAAAAAATGCTTTAGGTGTGGTAATTAAGGGAACCAGTCTATCAAATTTCGATGGGATAATCCTACCAATTTTATTAGGGAAATAAATGTTCATGTGAATTCTCAACCAATTTTCCAATTTTTCAACTACAAGAAACAAGATTAATATAAGAATCCATTAAATAATCCATGGTTTTTTTACGATGAATCATATAAAAACTTTTGAGGGATTTATAAAAAGATAGAACTTATTTCATCACAACAATTGAGGTTTATCCTAGTAATGAAGTGGTGAAAAGTATTCAAGTTATTAATTCAAGTATTATGGAAATATTGTTTGATTCTGATTCTGTAATCCCTTTCATGTAATGACTACTTAGTATTAATATTGAAACACCACCTAAAAAAATTAGGTTGAATTATCAGTGAGGATGGAAAATGGTTCAATTATTGCTTTCTAAGTACATAAATCATCTATTGAAAAAAGTTATGGGTAGAATTTATTAGGAAAAATTTTGACACTCCCTTCAGTATAATTTGAATCTATTAAATACATTGATTAGATTTAATTTTATCGAGTAAATATAAATTTTCGAGAGTAATAAATCACCCTCTCTATCAAAACTACCCCTTTGATTCCATACATGTTCTAGGGGGTGGATGAATCTCTTTTGGTATCATCTCCTCAAGAAATGATATCATTTACTTTTATGAAAGTGTATCTTTCTCAAATAAATGAGACCAGGGAAAAAACAATCCTTGATAACATTCCTATTAAATAGGAATTATGTTATACCAACTAGGTAAAATACCCTTAGAGGGGGATGAATTATGGTATTACATACTAAAACAACTACCCATTAATATCTTGTCTCATTGGTAGATAAACCACTATTCTCTTCCTTTCATGTAGCAATCTACGAATAGAAATGAAATCATGTATGAGACAAATAAATTTTACATGGTTCACCCTCACAAGGCTATATCCGAGGAACATAGAATGACAATGTGTCATTGTAACATACACACTAAATCTCACTTCCAATTAATATTTCGGAAAGAACAATTTTATGCCTAGTCTCACTACATTTACTAGGTTTAGGGATATATCACTACTTCCCAAGGGTCACTCCCTCAATATTCCATCTATGGATCACTACTAGTGGAAAGGATCGATTTCTTCCTCTTCCTTTTCTAACTGCTCTAGAAAGGATCTTAACAAATTTTATGGACATGTAGGCCCATTCTTTATAAGTAATGAATGCATACTCAATTGTATATTGATTCTACGTAGAAGTTATACTTTCATTAAATTGATGAATTTAACATGAAGATTTAATTTTCTGGAAATCCCTACTGTTTCACAAAATTTTTTATTTCAATCAACCTTTGGATTCCTTGTGCACAGCTCTAACAACTTATGAGAAACATTGATTTTTTTCCTAGAATCCCAACTTGGATGAAATTTTTATTTTTTGTGTGAACCTCCCTTTATTATGCAGACTCAATTACATTTATGTGAACACCAAATATTTTAGTCATTCCTTCATGTGATTCATTTTTCATGAAACATATATTATTTTTGCTCAAATATTATGTGATTTGGAGACCTGATATTCTCTAAGGGTTAATATTTGCAACTGGAGGGGGGGGTGGCTATCCTCCAATTTATAGACCTATCCAACCATGCGTGAAAACCCCTTATGTTCCTTCCTCTATGCACGTAAGAAATCTTTCATGTTGTAGAACTCCTTAATTGTTTGAAATTTACTTTGAGTGTTTAACTTCAAATTTTTATGTCATATTTGGTGTAACGCCCCGACCCCAATTACCCAGAGTCAGTGCATTTTTACATAACATTGGCATGATCACAAGAAAGATCAAATCTTTAAAGAACGATTGGTTTAGTAGCCTTGGAAACACTAGATATATTCATAAGTCTTACATTACATCATAAGGTAAAAAAACTACAACAACATCTTGTCTTTATATCCCCTCATACTATCCCTGCAGGTCATTCATAAATTACTTCTTCATTCCTGGGAAAAATAAAACATTGAAAGGGGTGAGCTCAGATGCTCAGTAAGGATAACATTATAGTAGAAGCTTTAATAGATAAGCATAAACACTTAAGGCAGTTTATAACTAAAACGAAAGCCTTTTAAACTTGAACTTCAGCATAAAATGGCAAACATAAAATAAAATAATGCCATTTACTTACTCACATGGATATTCTACTAGTCAAATGATCACATGCAATATCAATAACCACTTTCATAATGATGGAATGCATAATTCCAGACTATCATAACCACACAGCCAAGGCCTCGTGCCAAGACTAGAAATATGATTTTGCCAAGGCCTTGTGCCAAGACACTAGATTGTCTCATGAGACGTACCGATGCATCGAGGAGAAATAGGAAGCTCCACCCATCACTTATTATGTCCAATGCATTCGTCATATTAAAAGTTTTAAACATAACATAAACATTCGTATTAAAACTAGCATACGAAATGTCAATACTTTAACCACAAACAATGAATGGTATAAAAATAGCACATACCTAGTCAAACATAACTCATTCAATACAATATGGAAGATTGTATTGTGTCAAATTATCCTCAATCAAGAATAATTAAGGACGTTGACATAGATGAAAATAATTATCAAAACTATTTGAGAGAAATATCCCCCTTTTTCTGGAAATCATTTAAAAGTCACACTATTTGTCGAGAAGCCATTTAAAAATAGATTTTTGAATCAAAGTTTCCCATAACACTTTGAAATTTTTTAAAAGGAGTTTTAATTTTAAAACTTTAATGTCCATATAAATAAATCCTTAAAACCATTTTTAAAACATGGACATTGATGAGAACGATTTAGATGAATAAGTCTTCAAAACATTTAAAAATGGAATTTTAGTTAGAGATTCTAACCAAAAGAGAGACACTTGAATACAAATAATTGAGGAAATCAAAACTTTGAAATATCATGAGAATAAAGAGATTCATGATATACTATTTCAAAGTACATTATATACACCACAAAAAAAGTGATTTGGTGTATAACAACAAAGAAGTCTCAATGGAATTTAAGTTGAGATGAAATCTCTCATAAAGGCCATATCGTTAGGTTAATGACAAATCAACGACATAGTTATGTGTGAAAAATATAAATACACTAAATATGATTGGATATTCAGTGTAAAACAATCAAAGGATATTCACACATAATCTTGTAAAAACAACACCAATGAATTGGATGTTTAACTCAACAAATGGAGAATGAGTTAAAATTACTCTTATCAAATTCATATCAATGACTTGAGAAATTATCAATGGAGTGATTATGTGTATCAAATGTATATCCACAGAAAAGGGGAGTGGAAATTATGACATAATCAAATGAATAGTGATTCCACACATAATCTTGGAGTAAAATAATCAATGAAGTATGCGTAAAGCCGAATGAGTGGAAATTGAAATCTCAAATTCGCTTATCGATTTGGTACCTTATGAAACATGCAACCATGAAATAAGGATCATACAATGATGATGTAAATACCCATAAATAAAATTATATTACACAATGAATACAATCATGGGAAGTACACATACACCACATGCAATAAGTGGTGAACAATGGAATTCTCACGAAATTAAGAGTGAGATAAGAAACCCCTTACCACGTTGTAATCAACTGAGTCGTATGACCAAAAGTTAATAACCACCAAATGATTTACAGAATAACATGAATATAAAGAGAATAATGATAATATATATCAAATGGTAGTACAAAATATACCACTTCCAATAAATTAGTGGCGAACAATGAAAATCTCATGGAATTGAAAGTGAGATAAGAAAATCCCTTACTTTGTACTTTTTCCTTGGTCGAAGGTAGGTTAACCTCCTGTATAATGGTGAAATTATTGTTATTTAATTATACAAGAATCATATTCATTAATATGATATCGTATATGATCTTTTAACATTGATTTGTTAATAATATCTTAGAATTATCGTCGTTTCAGGTGTTAACTTACTCGTTTTCTTTTATATGTTTTGTTACGTAAGTCGTGGTTGTCATGTATAGGTTTTATCTTATTCATATCCAGAATTATATCAAGTCCTTAAAAATTATTTTTAAATAATCAAATGATAATTATACTTGAGTGGATACGATAGATAATGAATCTCATCACGTTCGTGGAGAAGGTAGTCCGTACGTACGCACGAGCGACAATATCATTCTTTTGATATTAAAATAATATATAATTGGATGGTATATCATATATACAGAATAATTATCATGTTATATTTATTAATTTCATTAGTTACACATCATTATTATACCCACCCAAATAATAATATATTGAATAACAATTACACCACGACGTGGAGACGGTAAGTCGTACGTACTCACGTATGGTGACATGTTATTCAAAGGGTGGATAGAATACTGAATATGGTTGTACCATTTTAATAATAACATCACAGTATATATAAGATACTAGAGTTATTATTTTATAATGGTAATAACAATGAAAGAAGAAGTGGAAGAAGAAAGGAACTTGAAAAGGGGTAGTGAAAACATTACCTCTTCTTCGAGTTCTTCCTTTTGATTTGATCAAAAGGCCTCCTTAGGTTGGCTTTCTGATCAAACTAAGTCCTCTAGGTTGTATTTAGGGAAGTTGGGATAGTATTTGGGCAGGGTTTGGCCGAACCAAAAGTCTTTTAAGGTGTGAAAAAATGAGAAGGAGGAGTCCCCTTTTATAAGAGGGGTGAGGGGCACCTTTGGAAAATCTAGAAATATTAATTTATAATAAATTAATATTCGGTTTATAATGGCTCAAAAGTTGATTATTTAAAGGTTAAGGTGGGTATGGGTCTAAAACCACTCAACAAATAGAATTTATACAGGTTTGGGTCATTATATTAACCTTATCTTTAAGTATTAACTCTTAGTTAATTAGTTTCACTTTTACAATGTCTCTTTGTATTTTTATATTATATGGTTAATAAACATTCCATATACATCCAAGATACCCCCAAGAGGTTCATTAATGATACACCTATCATTATATAAGTCTATTTTCCTAACCTTAGAATTTTAGTAATTTAATATCAATTAATAATATATTTTTTCTTTTAAAAACTCTTTTATGTTAATTTTGACAATATTCAATAGTTGATTTTTGTGAAACACATAACAGAATTATTACTTCTAAAAAAGTTAATTAAATCAATACTAATATGTCATATTAACTTATAAAATTAGTTTACTTCGATAAAAATTTCAAATTATATTTATTTGGGTATTTATAAAATCAATTATTCTAATTTTTCACTATTATGGTAATTACTGCACCACCATTGTGTCATAAATAAATTAAATTATTTAATGTCTAAAAATTATAAATAAAATATCATTACGTAGGAAATAGTGTTAGATTTATATTTAATATTTATAGTCTAAAATCCAACATAGATAACTCTATGTAAAAATTGTTTTTCTAAAAGATATATGCTTTTGTCATTTTTGTAGTCATTTTAACTTAATTAAAATAAAGTGTCACTATCACCTACAAGTGGCTCCATGGGGTCCCCAAATCGACCCAAAGAATTATATGGTCGAAAATGTATCAACCAATAAGTCTAGGACACGTTTTAGGGTAATTTAGTATTATTATAATATTATTTTTTAACCCTTATTTACCGGATTTACCCTCAACCATGGTAAATAAAATATTTACCGAAGTAATTATTCAAAATGTCAAAAAATAAAATTTACCTATTTATAGAATTTGAACATCCAGATTCCAAATATGGAATCCATTTTTCCAAATTCAAAACACAGAAGTGGCAGAAATTAATTTAAAATTATTTTCCGTTGTTAAAACAAAACGCGTGTTTTTAGGAGATAATAACTATCAAAAGATTGACACTTGTTTATGTTCGGTTTAATTGTAAAATTATTTCCAATGACCAAAATTGTATTAAATGGTAAAAATATATTCTAAATATACTTTAAAACCACTCAAATTCATAATTTATCACTATTAATTATTTTTATTAGAAAAGTTATTTTTAATTAAAATTTAGTAATTTTCACTATTCATCAAAATATTAAAGTTATCCGAAAAGTACCAAAATTTCACCTTAGACTAAATTCGATATTCCGAATCCAAAAATGAAGTCTATTTTGAAATATAAAATATATATAATTTCAAAAAGTAGTTATTACTATTCATAACGGCTAGTTTGGTTGGTTATGGTGTGTTAGAACTCGGTGTTGTGTACAACACACACTATAACATTATTCAAAGAGAAGTGTACTGTAGAATCTTGGGGTGTTACATTATCCCCTCCATCAATAAATTGTGTCCTCTCAATTTTTAAAATTGTTCTTGGGAATATAATGGAAAGTCCCACATCGGAAAAAGAGTCAATAAATATGTCACTTTAAAAGAAAGAAAGAGAGGTATAAAGGTCAACCAAGATAACCCATACTCAGGTTCCATGTAAGAAAACATGGATATGGATGATAAACTAAGTGTCATGTTCTGATGGAGAGGGATAGAAATCATGATCAGGAGAAAGTTAACAATAAGAAAGACACAAACTTGTGTTGGGACAAACGACCATTAGTCTCCTAGTAGGAAAGTAAATGGAAAACATTTTTTTGTTTTAAGTTACATTAATTTATGATATTGATTAAGAATATAAAGATATATAATTACATTTTAGGTAGAGTTTCATTCTTTAATAAATTTCCACCACAAACTCATTTTTTTAAACGATGAGTATTCAAGAAGGCTTGGTCACACTGGAAGAGCTAGAATAAACTTCTATAGAATCACATGATCCATGCAGGATGAACAATATATTTACATTTTCTTTAGAGATTAATCAAAACCAAAATGGTTAGTACAAGATCTAATGATCCCCCAAAAGGATTTTCCTTGAGAGAAATAAACACTAATCTTAATTTCAAAAATTAAACCAACAATACCCCAAAGTTAAATAAATACCATTCAATAATCAATTGTCCTTAAAATCCTTTAATATAATCAAAACTAATATTGAAAACCAAAACTTATTATGAATGTTTTCTTCCACATTCAATTGTATCTCTAAATGACATTAATTACACTTAAAGTCACATAATTAAAAGTAATTAACCTAATCATTTCCATAAATAACCCAAATCATTATAAATCCACAATAAAAATATAGATAAAAATCGACCATTACTCCTCAAATGAAATCCCATACCACTCTATTTTCCTTTGGCATATATTGTTCTCAACAAAGTGAACAACTTCCAAAATAACATTTATCACTTAATCACCAAATAATTTTCCTATACTAAGGGTATTCATTTGATAATATATAAGATCCCAAATCAAATTATTATTGATCAATAAAATCGTTTAACTAAAAATAATAGTCACACTAACCTGGGACTTCACGTAGTCCAGTGGTAGGCAATAAATCCCAATCGCACTTTGGTTGTGGGTTCGATTCCCACAGCTTTGTCCGACGTGACGGGTTGTCACACGGTCTACGTGTTGTCCTTTTTCAAAAACTATATTTTATAATATTACCAAAATTAAATAAATTCTTCAAAATAACCATAACATAATTTAACCACAAATATTATCTCATACCTTGCATTTTCATCCCAAATTATGATAACTTATAATTTTCTCAAACCCAACGATCATATAAAACCAAATTATTATTTATAACTATATCCACAAGAGAAGAGATAATTCTTCCTCAAATATAATTCTCACATGGAAAACTGCGGGGTTACAAATACAACAGAAAATTATTCCAAAGTAAACCCATCAACAAGGAGCACTACTACTTTTTAAAAATTTCTCCAACCATTTATTTCCACATAGCTTCTTCTTTGACCAAGAAAATAACCTATAGAATAGGGCATTCACTCAGGTAATGGCCAGGTCCCCTAAATTTACGGCAAATGACTGTAAATGGACTCTTGGGACCATTTTTATCTTCTTCTATAGTACTCTTCATTTTTCTTCGGCAATTCTTCACTTTATGTCCTTCCTTCCCGCATGTAAAGCATTTCTTTGTCCCATTGAGACACATTCCTGGGTGTCTCCTTCCACATTTCCTGCATGATGGAAATTGAGGATTCCTTTCTCCATGGTCTCCACTACTCGAGCTCTTATCATTCATCACTTTTCTCTTCTTTTTTTGAGTCCAAGAATTGGTTAATATATATATTGTTGATAAAATTTTTGGAAAATTGATTTGTCATAAAGAAGATATCTTTTACACCTATCGGCAATCCATTTTGTTGCTCATTTCCACCACCGTTCCCAGCTTTTACATCATTCTCAAAGTAACTATGACTTCCTTGGAATCCAGCCATTGACTAAAACCAGAAATCATTGTGTGAGTAATAGTAGTCATAAAATCATTTAGAGATTAACATGTCACCATATTCTCAATTTGAAACACATTAGGATTAACCAAGGTCATTTACTCTCTTCTTATATATATAATACTTCAAATAGGTTTGTAAATAAAATGTAAATTATCCTAAGCATATCCCCCGGGAGTGTCGTAACCAAGAGTTCAGCAAGGCCCGTTGTCGTGCACCAGTTCCCGTTCGAGTCTAGCTCAAAGCGGTGTTTTCAGGTTTTACCCCTAGGTACATCTATGCCAGAGCCGCCTCTACCTGCTCGTATCCAGACAGGGATGTATTTCTCGGAAAACTCACAAAATCTCTACAATACCGAAATTCTATAATGTTATTCTATACTAATCCTCAAATTACATCTTAGGTCTACGTGCTCTAATCAGAGTTTATCTAAATCTAGCTTCCAAGGTTTGTACAAAACTTCCTCTGATACCAACTGTAACGTCCCGACCCCAGTTACCCAGAGTCGGTGCATTATTATATAACATTGGCATGATCACATGAAAGATCAAATCTCGAAAGACCGATTGATTTAGTAGCCTTGGAAACACTAGATATATTCATAAGTCTTACATTATATCATAAGGTAAAAAAACTACAACAACATCTTGTCTTCATATCCCCTCATACTATCCCTACAGGTCATTCATAAATTACTTCTTCTTTCCTGGGAAAAATAAAACATTGAAAGGGGTGATCTCAGATGCTTAGTAAGGATAACATTATAGCAGAATCTTTCATAGATAAGCATAAACACTTAAGGAAGTTTATAACTAAAACTAAAGCCTTTTAAACTTGAACTTCAGCATAAAATGGCAAAGATAAAATAAAATAATACCATTTACTTACTCACATGGATATTCTAATAGTCGAATGATCACAAGCAATATCAATAACCACTTTCATAATGATGGAATTCATAATTCCAGACTATCATAACCACATAGCCAAGGCCTCGTGCCAAGACTACAAATAAGATTTTGCCAAGGCCTTGTGCCAAGACACTAGTTTGTCTCATGAGACCTACCGATGCATCGAGGAGCTATAGCAGGCTCCACCCGTCACTTATTAATTCCAATGCATTCCTCATATGAAAAGTTTTAAACATAACATAAACATTCGTATTAAAACTAGCATACAAAATGTCAATACTTTAACCACAAACCATGAATGGTATAAAAATAGCACATCCACAGTCAAACATAACTCATTCGATACAATATGGAAGATTTTATTGTATCACATTATCCTCAATCATGAATAATTAAGGACGTTGACATAGATGAAAATAATCATCAAAACTATTTGATAGAAATATCACCCTTTTTCTTGAAATCATTTAAAAGTCACACTATTTGTCGAGAAACCATTTAAAAATAGATTTTTGAATCAAAGTGTCCCATACCACTTTGAAACATTTTAAAAGGAGTTTTAATTTTAAAACATTAATGTCCATATAAATAAATCCTTAAAACCATTTTTAAAACATGGACATTAATGAGAAAGATTTAGATGAATAAGTCTTTAAAACATTTAAAAATGGTATTTTAGTTAGAGATTCTATCCAAAAGAGAGAAACTTGAATACAAATAATTGAGGTAATCAAAATTTTGTAATATCATGAGAATAAATGGATTCATGATATACTATGTCAAAGTACATTATATACACCACAAAAAAGTGATTTGGTGTATAACAACAAAGAAGTCTCAATGGAATTTAAGTTGAGATGAAATCTCTCATAAAGGCTGTATCCTTAGGTTAAGGATAAATCAACGACATAGTTATGTGTGAAAAATATAAATACACTAAATCTGATTGGATATTCAGTGTAAAAAAAATCAAATGATATTCACACATAATCTTGTAAAAACAACACCAATGAATTGGATGTTTAACTCAACAAAAGGAGAATGAGTTAAAATTACTCTTATCAAATTCATATCGATGACTTGAGAAATTATCAATGGAGTGATTATGTGTATCAAAAGTATATCCACAGAAAAGGGGATTGGAAATTATGACATAATCAAATGGATAGTGATTCCACACATAATCTTGGAGTAAAATAATCAATGAAGTATGCGTAAAGCCGAATGAGTGGAAATTGAAATCTCAAATTCCCTTATCGATTTGGTAACTTATGAAACATGCACCCATGAAAGAAGGATCATACAATGATGATGTAAATACCCATAAATAAAAGTATATTACACAATGAATACAATCATGGGCAGTACACATACAGCACATGCAATAAGTGGTGAACAATGGAATTCTCACGAAATTAAGAGTGAGATAAGAAACCCCTTACCACGTTGTAATCAACTGAGTCATATGACCAAAAGTTAATAACCACCAAATTATTTATAGAATAACATGAATATAAAGATAATAATGATAATATATATCAAATGTAAGTACAAAATATACCACTTTCAATAAATTAGTGGCGAACAATGGAAATCTCACAGAATTGAAAGTGAGATAAGAAAATCCCTTACTTTTTACTTTTTCCTTGGTCGCCGGTAGGTTAACCTCCTGTATAATGGTGAAATAATTGTTATTTAATTATAAAAGAATCATATTCATTAATATGACATCATATCTGATCTTTTAACATTGATTTGTTAATAATATCTTAGAATTATCGTCGTTTCAGGTGTTAACTTACTCGTTTTCTTTTATATGTTTTGTAACGTAAGACATGGTTTTCATGGATATGTTGTATATTATTCATATCCAGAATGATATCAAGTCCTTAAACATTATTTTTAAATCATCAAATGATAATTATATTTGAGTGGATACAATAGAGAATGAATCTCATCACGTTCGTGGAGACGGTAGTCCGTACGTACGCACGAGCGACAGTATCATTCTTTTGATATTAAAATAATATATAATTGGATGGTATATCATATATACAGAATCGTTATCATGTTATATTTATTATTTTCATGAGATACACATCATTATTATACCCACCCAAATAATAATATATTGAATAACAATTACACCACAATGTGGAGACGGTAAGTCGTACGTATGCACGTATGGTGACATGTTATTCAAAGGGTGGATAGAATACGTAATATGGTTATACCATTTTGATAATAACATCACAGTATATATAAGATACTGGAGTTATTATTTTAGAATGGTAATAACAAAGAAAGAAGAAGTGGAAGAAGAAAGGAACTTGAAAAGGGGTGGTGAAAACATTACCTCTTCTTCGGGTTCTTCCTTTTGATTTGATCAAAAGGGCTCCTTAGGTTGGCTTTATGATCAAACTAAGGACTCTAGGTTGTAGTGAGGGATGTTGGTATAGTATTTGGTCAGGGTTTGGCCGAACCATAAGTCTTTGAAGGTGTGAATAAATGAGAAGGAGGAGTGCCCTTTTATAAGAGGGGTGAGGGGCACCTTTGGAAAACCTTGAAATATTAATTTATAATAAATTCATATTCGATATCTAATGGCTCAAAAGTTTATTATTTATAGTTTAAGGTGGGGATGGGTCGAAAACCACTCAAAAAATATAATTTACACAGGTTTGGGTCATTATATTAACCTTATATTTATGTATTAACTCTTAGTTAATTAGTTTCACTTTTTCAATGTCTCTTTGTATTTTTATATTATATGGTTAATAAACTTACCATATACATCAAATAGACCCCCAAGTGGATAATTAATGATACACCTATCATGATATAAGTCTCTTGGCAGAACCTTATATTTTTAGAAATTTAATATCAATTAATAATATAATATTTGTTTTAAAAACTCTTTTATGTCAATTTTGACACTATTCAATAGTTGATTTTTGTGAAACACATAACAAAATTATTACTTAGAAAAAAGTTAATTAAATAAATAATAATATGTCATATTAACTTATAAAATTAGTTCAATTAATTAAAAGTCTAAAATCATATTTATTTGGGTATTTATAATATCAATTATTCTAATTGTTCATTATTATGGTAATTACTGCATCACCATTGTGTAAAAAATAAATTACATTATTTAATGTATAAAAATTATAAATAAAATACCATTATGTAGGAAATCGTTTTTTCTTTCTATTTAATATTTATAGTCTAAGATCCAACATATATAACCCTATTTAACAATTGTTTTTCTAAAAGATATATGCTTGTGTCAATTTTGTATTCATTTTAACTTAATTAAAATAAAGTGTCCCTATCACCTACAAGTGGCTCCATGGGGTCCCAAAATCAAAAAAAAGATTCCTATGTTCGAAAATGTATCACCAAATAAGGCCAGGACACGTTTTAGGGTAATTTAGTAATATTATAATATTATTATTTAACCCTTATTTACCGGATTTACCCTTAACCATGGTAAATAAAATATTTACCGAAGTAATTATTCAAAATGTCTAAAAATAAAAGTTACCTATTTACAAAATTTGAACATCCTGATTCAAAATATGGAATCCATTTTTCCAAATTCAAAACACATAAGTGGCAGAAATTAATTTAAAATTAATTCTCGTTGTTAAAACAAAAAGCATGTTTTTATGAGATAATAACTATCAAAATATTGACACTTGTTTATGTCCGGTTTAATTGTAAAATTATGTACAATGACAAACATTGTATTAAATGGTAAAAATATATTCTAAATATACTTTAAAACCACTCAAATTCATAATTTATCACTATTAATTATTTTTATTAAAAAAGTTGTTTTTAATTAAAATTTAGTAATTTTCACTATTCATCAAAATATTAAAGTTATCCGAAAAGTACCAAAATTTCACCTTAGGCTAAATTCGATATTCCAAATCCAAAAATGAAGTCCATTTTGAAATATAAAATATATATAATTTCAAAAAGTATGTATTACTATTCATAACGGCTAGTTTGGTTGGTTATGGTGTGTTAGAACTCGGTGTTGTGTATAACACACGCTATCACATTATTCAAAGAGAAGCGTACCGTAGAAGCTTGGGGTGTTACATTTGGTGTTTAATATTCTTTCATTCCAAATTCTTTTCACAACCTCTATTTCTTAAAATATCCATCTTTCTTAAAATTTCAAATCTTACACGCACCTTTTTCCATTTCTGTGTTTTCATGTGGTGATCATGAATCTTCAATTCTGTAAAAAATTTAAAATAATTATCACCCTTGCACAATTTTTTTTACTTTTATCTGAAAATACATATTTTCCAAAAAACACGTTTTATCATCCTCCAGATTTTGGACCCCAAATATTTTGAAAACATAGGGATACAGAGCCACCTTGTATATAGATCATTATGTACCACCTCGAGAGAATATACTACATTTTATTGGATTTTTTTCAATATACCATGTCACCAAAATATATGGATCTCCACAACTAACCTTTCCATATTTCTTTGTCAACAAACTCAATGAACCCAAAAACACTAAAATGTAACCTTGAGGGATTGTTTCCCAAAAAAATCAATGATGTATTTCCTGAATAATTTCATGGTATTCCTCTTAGCCAGGTTTTTATTTCTCAATAAAACATATTCCTAAATATTTTCCAATATCAAATACTCCATATACAATGTTCATTGTTGTATTTCAACAGCTGAAGATGACAAATTAGTAAAATATTGATAAAGGATTTATATGCCCAAGGTCTTCACTGTGGGGTGCACCATCCCTTTTCCTTAAGAAGAATGATGGGTCAATTCACCTCTAAATTAATTATCATGAGCTCAAAAAGATCATAATAATGAATAATTATAATATTCCAATGATTTATGGCAAGTTCGATTAGCTACGTGTAGCCCAACAATTCTGCTAGGTGGAACATTGTTTTGGATATTATCTTGTGATGATAATGTAGGAGGTTATCCAGAAGACTTATCTTCCTAAAAGGTATGGGTTATAAGAGTTCATAGTGATTCCTATGGGAATCATTAATTGTCTATAACTATTCAAGTACTTGGTGATTACGGACTTTACGAAATAACAAATGACATATTTGGCTATTTTTAAGATGATATTCTTATCTACTCCAAAATCATGGAGGAACAACAGGAGCATTTCAATGTTTTATTGCGTACCCTATGGAAAGAAAATATGTATTAGAAGTATTTTAAATTTTAGTTTTGGATAGAGGAAGTAACCTCTTTGGGGCATGTGATCACCAGAAAAGGGATATTTTGGATCCTTTAAAAATTGAGACAATTAATGGATACCCAAACCAATATATGTGGTCAAAATCTATAGTTTTCTTAGATTAGATGGTTACTTTTTTAGATTTTCTAGAAAAATCTCATTGTTTTCAACACAACTTACCAGGAAATCATGTAAGAGAGTCAATTTTGTTTAGAATGATGAATGAAAGGAGGGCTTTAAAGAGTTAAGAATGAGGTTAATCAAGGAATTTTTAGTCACATTACCAACTAGTGGTGAATGATTTGTGGTCTATAGTGATGTGTCTAAAAAAAGGCTTGGGTGGTGTACTAATTGAAGATGAAAATTTATAGCTTATTCCTACCACCAATTAAATATTGATGAACAGAACTACCCAATGCATTATCTATATTTAGATTTTTTGATCTTCACATTGATGTTTTTTTACAACATCTCTATGGGGAGATGTGTGATATATATTATAAAATTTGGTGTCCAATAAATAACTAGTATTACTATGATTACATGAATATTTAATGTATTATTACATATTTTTCATTTTTCTTCATAACTATGATGTAATAATGTCTTAGAATATATGTTGCATTGATAAGGTCATGGCAGATCCCCTCTTTGATGAGAACCATGAAATTATATAACAATATTATTGAATATAGTTCTGCATTTGGATGAAATGCTAGGATGGGACACATAGAATGCAGACCGTCAGGTTTAAGTACTCGTAAGCATATGAGACTTCCTCTCACAAAGTTGGAACTTGGTAATCTCCAAGATAGGAGATTATGATAACAGACCCTCTAGTAGGAATTCTGCATGTTTTAGTGTCATCAGATATTTCTATATGTGAGAATGTGTAAAGATCCTTAGAATTTAAGATTATCTTTAATATGTGTCTTTATTTATGAACATTTATTTACTGACAAAAACAGTCAAGCAGACAGTTGGCGAGAAGTAGGGTACGTTGGGTGTGTCACATGTGGCATGTTATTAATGGACAAGTCGATGAAGGATTTGTCCCTTCCATTTATGGAAGTTGATATCTCATCCCATTTATTGAAATAGAACCACCACACGAAATTCCATGGCCATGGTGTAACGATGAGTTTATTTTTGGTAGTCAAAGAACGACGTATCAAGCATAAAAGTTGATGAAACAATCATGAAACCTGCTTGATAAGATATTGCGACAAAGGGATTATATTAAAAAGTGAGAATTCATATGTGGATTTCGTTTTTGTGGATTTATGTTCTTTCTCTTGGGTGCCTTGACCCATTACTAGACAGTTCTCTTGGACTTTAAAAAATCCCACCTAATGCTAATGAGAACAATCCTAGAGGGTCACACACTAAGTGTTTTTGGTGTTCTCAGTTAAATAATATTTGGATTTAATTAATGAAATAAATATTATTCTCAAGACCATGGAATAATTTTATTCAAGTTATAATGATCTCCTAAATTAAATATTATTTATTTATTTGTTTTATTGAACATTTAATAAATATTTATTTACTAGTTTGTAAATAAATAATTTATTTAAGAGAATTAATTATTTATTTATTCTGGTGTTCAATAAATGAAAGAGGATTTTGAGCATACCATGGTTGGTCCAGTAGTAAAATAATTATTTACAAGAAAGTAAATAATTATTTAACTAGTTGGCACAAATTAATATTATGTTGCTATTATTTTATGATGCATAATTTAATTTATAATTCCATTTTGCGCAAGTTGGCATACCATAAATAATGGCGCAGTATTATTTTTATATGCTTAGGTTTTCCCTATGTTCATGAATGTATTTAATTTTTTCTATGAAATTAAATATTTTAACTAAAATTCCATGTATATAAATATGCAAGTACGCATATTGTTCGAGACACCACACCACACGCCTAGTGAATTGAGAATTGTTGAGCCAAACAATTTATCTATCGAATCATCTTCTCTCACCGACACAAGACAGTCGCTTCGCAGCGCTAGCACCTGGAGAACTAGCGATGTCGATCAGAATCCATCAGAGCACGTGTGGATCACCACTATAGGGATTCTAGTTTGGATCCATAAAAGTGCAATGAGATAATCTGAACGGGTCATTTTAGATAATAAACATCATCATTGAAGAGAAATACCAAAGATACAACTATTATTTTTCTTTCTGAAATTAATTAAAATAATTATAGACATGATGTGCAAGATCCTCTCTAAGGTTTCAGGCCTCTTTTCTATTTGTCTAAATCTTTGATTATATTCTGTGGAGACTAGTATTCATCGTCATATTGATCCCGGAATAATCATTGATCACGATAAAAATAAAATTTTGGTTCCATTCCAACCACGCTTCCACTACGCCAAGAAATTTCAAGTGGTATCAGAGGGGTTACATCATATTTTATAATTATTTAAATATTTTTTTGATGAATTATGCATTTAATATTTTAGTTGTTTCAATTCAAGTTAATCGTTCTCCAAATCTGAATCTCGAGACCTATTCCTCCTCTTTCATTTCTCGTTCACCTTAAAGAAACAATATTTTATTCTAATTTTGATTAAAATAAAATAGAGGATCTCATCCGGAGGTTCCAAATCTTCCTAGTCGTACAACACCAGAACACACAGTGTGTATTTGGCAGTACACGCCGTGTAGCCAATATTCAATGCATCAGACAGGTCCGCCAAACCAATCCGTGTGTTGGAGTATTTCTAAATCTTAAACAACTCTGTGTGTTGACCAAGAACTGGTGGCACTCAGTTTTCCGATTACACACCGTGTGGACCAATGGACATGGCATGTAGTCCCTTCGGGTTTGGGTTAGACCGTGTACCCCGTACATGGCTTTCCCAGCTAGAGATCATGTAACAAGGAACTACAAGACGTGCATCCCACTGGACACGCCATGTACTCCAAAGATTTTTGGAGTATACTCACACGTCATTTCCCCAGGCATGTACATCAGATAGATGGTGGAAAATATTACAAACCAAGTTGTTGGAACTACACATCGTATACTCATCCAAATTTCACAGATTTATTAAAAAAAATTATTATATTATACAATCACTTTAGATGTGTACCATCATGTAGGCGTAAATCTGAGGCACAACATGTGATAGGTGTTTTATATATGTGTTTTTAATTTAACATTTGTGTAATGTTCATTTCTACCTATTTGGTAGTTATGAATAAGAATTCACTGGGTTTCCTCCAAGGTACAAGTTACATACAAAGATAAATTTAAATGAATTTATTTTTTTAGAATTATGATGGATGATAATCTCAAAAAAATTCAAAAATGTGTTCAAGATAAAAGGATTGATTAATTAAAGATCTTAATTAATTGATTTGAGAATGATTTATCTTAAATAAGAATGATTAAAGAATTGATTGCTAGTTTTATTTATGTGTAAACATCGTTGCATGTATGGATGTAATGAGCTAGACCAAGACCATTGTAAGTGGATGGTTTCATTTAATTTACTTATTTGAATAAAATTCATTGGCTTTCAGGCCTTTTCCCCATTAATATGTAGGGCCTACATGCCGAAGGATTCTTTAACGTAAACCCCCATTTTACCCCTCGCCTACATGTGATTTAAAAAAGGCATATGTGATGGATAGAACTCCTAAGCTAGTGGAGGCGGTTCAATCTGGAGCTGAGACGAAACCAATCCCAGGAGATATAGAGGTGGACAGGTGGAAGCTCGAAAAACGAACCCAAAAGGTTCAAGGTGTTTCTCCCCTAGGTCAGGGTTAGTTTATCAACCGCTAGATAAAATAATTATTAAAAAAGATCATCATCATTCCATTTACTTTATTTTATTTCTGTCAGTTGCATGGTTTATCATTATGTATGTGTTGTCATGATCACATAAATAATGAATTAAACAAGCATGCATGATAGAACTAAAATAAACTAGAATTATGCTCAAATATTATCAAGACAAGGTTAATCACCTAAGTAAGTTCAACTAAATATTAACAAGTGTGTGATAATGAAAATAAGAAATTATTTCATAAGAGATCAAAAATCCCTCAAATTATATATTAATTATGAACAAGCCTTATGTTACTAGATTAAGGGAAAACTCAATAAAACTATGTGTTTGACCAACCCTTGTTGGGACACTTACATTTATACAGGAAGCCCTTATGAATGTTTTTGTTTTGACTTAAATATATTATATCAAGAGGAGTATCCCTTTCTAGACTAGGTGTAATATTGGAGGCAAAAGTTGATGAAATATAAAGTCATGATTTCAAGATTGGGGAGTCGACTCAACAGATCAATGAGTTGCAAGCCCGCAGTTGGCAAAGACCTACCTACCAAAATACCTTCTAATAGATTGACCAACCCTTTTTGGGGTTATGTGATGTGGAATATGGATCATTTCCACAAGAATATCACGGAAACTGGAAATTCCGAGTTCAATGGTGAGGGCTATTGGGACTTGATAAAATAGTCAGAGACTTAATAAAACTTATTATTTATTATAAAATGTAATCAAGAAAGTACTAATGATTGGATCTTTTACTTGTAGAATAAAAAAGACAAACTCATCAACCACACTATCCCTATGGTCAATTCTGGATAAATACAACATCCTCACCGGCAGTAACTACCAGGAATGGTTTAGACGCCATCAGGTTATCCTATGCCATGAATAGAAGTCATACGTGCTGGAGTATACATTACCTGATCCGCCTACCAAAGAGGGGGTGATGAGGATTTCATGGTCTATGAGAAACATATGAACGATGCAGTTGACATTCAATGTTTGATGCTATCATCAATATCTAGTTATCTTATGAAGTCTCATGTAAACATGGATTCTTATATCATGCTCGATCACATTCGTGGTCTTTACCAGGAGAGAGAAAGACATAAAAGGTTTGAGATTTATAAGGCACTCTTTCAGAGTAAGCTTGGAGAAGGTTCCCCAGCTGGGCATCATGTAGTCAAGCTCATTGGATACATGGAGTGCCTAGATGTTATAAGGTTTAGACTCTCTGAAGAACTGGGAACCAATCTCAATCTTGCATCACTCCCTCAGAGCTTCTCTAACTTTATTTTCAATTTCAATATAAACAACATTGAGAAGTCTCTATCAGATCAACTTATCCTCATTCACCAAGTGGACAAAGATATGAAGAGCAAAAAGCCTTCTGTAATTTCAGTGAATAAGAGGAAAAATAAGGTGAAGAGCTTTAAGCCCAAAGCTTCTTCACAACCTTCCAAGAAAAGGATGATCAAAGCGGAGGCAAGGGAATAGGAGGCTGTTTGTTTCGCATGTGGCAAGAAGGGCCACTGGATGAAGAACTGCACCTAGCCTAAGAAGCAAGGGGAAGAATCAGGTGTGTTTTTTATCGAATGAAATCTATATGTTTCTAGAAATTGGGTAGTAGATACAGCTTTTGGTGCTCCCATATGTTTCTAAATATCAGGAACTAAGTAGACTCAAGAAGATTGATCGAGGGGAGGTAGATCTATAGGCATCCAATGGGGACATACTTGCTGTTGTTTCTATCTGGGACTACCGCCTCACATTGCCAACTAGGTTGATCTTGGTGTAAAAGGGTTGTAATTATGTGCCTTCTATTACCAAAAAATTTATTTCTATATCCAGATTAGATACAGATGGATTTGTTTTCAAGCTAGTAAATGTATGTTGATACTTTTACAAAGATAACATTTGTTATGGTAGGGAACATTTATACAATGGACTTTACATGTTAGATTACACAAACCAAGTAAGGGGAATCGATAACAAATATAATTCACATGACTCATACCAAACCCAACTTTGGCATTACTGACTACGTCATGTAAACGTGAAATTCATGACAAAGTTTCATCATGAGGGATATTTAGATTTTTTTTGAACTAAAACCACTTGATGTTTGTAATCAATGTTTACAATGAAAAACGACCAAATCCCCATTTGGGGGGAAAGGTGAAGGGGCTAAAGAACTTCTTGAATCGGTTCATACTGATGTCTGTGGACCATTTCTAATTAAAGCAAGGGGAGGGTACTCATAATTCATAACTTTTACTGATGATTTTAGTAGATATGGATATATCTACTTAATGAGGTATAAGTCGCATTCTTTTCATAAGTTTAAAGAATAAAAGAATGATGTTGAGAACCAGCTTTGTAAGAACATTAAGAAACTCCGCTCAGAACGATGTGGAGAATATCTTAATCAAGAATTCATTGATTAGATAGGGAAGTTTGGGATCCAATCCCAACTCACTCCTCCAACCACGCCCCAGTGGAATGGTGTGAGTGAAAGGAGAAACAACACCCTGTTGGACATGGTGAGATCAATGATGAGTCATGCGAGTCTTCCATTATCCTTTTGGGGATATGCATTACAAATAGTGGAACACATACAAAACCATGTACCAAATATATTGATAAATGGTATTCCATACGATTTTTGGAGTGGAAGAAAGTCCATGTTATCGAATTTACATGTATAGTGTAGTGAATCATTTGTTAAGGCCTCTTCAGGTAACAAAATCGCACCCTGAGGCACAAACTGTACCTTTATAGGATACCCCAAGGAAATAAGGGGATATTACCTATACAACCCATTAGACAAAAAGGTTATAGTTGCCAGACATTCCATATTCCTTGGGAGGGAACACATCTCCAAAATAGATAGTGGGAGTGAGATAGACTTCGATGAATTCAAGGCTCAAGGTAAATAAGAGTTGGTATAAGAACAGATTCCACAAAGCCTCATAGAAGAATAATCTCTTCCCGAGACATGTGTACATTGTAGGAGTACAAGAGAGGTTAGAGAACCGAAACAGTACAATTTTCTAGTTACCAAGGATGATGACTCCTTATTAGCTGATAATAATGATCCTCTATCCTACAAGAAAGCAGTAAGTGGCACAGGCATTTCCAAGTGGATAGAATCCATGAATTATGAAATGGATTCCGTGTACGAAAACCTAGTCTAGTTTCTGGTAGATCCTCCAGTTGATGTAAAGTCTATTGGTTGCAAATGGTTATTCAAGAAAAAACTAGACAAGGAAGGACAAGTCAGTACCTATAAAGCACAACTAGTTGCAAAAGGTTTTAAACAGCGTTAAGGAATTGACTATGATGAAACCTTCTCACAAGTTGCAATGCTGAAATCCATCAGAATTATACATTCCATTGTGTCTTACCATGACTATGGGATTTCGAAAATGGATTTTAAAATATAATTACTTAACAAGAACCTACAAGAAGATGTCTACATGACACAGCCTGAAAGTTTATTTGACTCTAAAGGATGCCAATAAGGTATGAAAGTTGCAAAAATCCATTTATGGATTAAAGAAAGCATCTAGGTCATGGAACATTCGTTTTTATGAATCCATAAAGTAATTTGGTTTTTTCAAGAATGAATGTGAGCCTTGGGTCTATAAACAGTTTAGTGGTAGTGCAGTCGTTTTCCTAGTAGTATATGGTGATAACATATTACTTATTGGAAACGAGATACTAGTCTTATAGTCTGTTAAGGAATGGTTGAACCAGTTCTTTTCCATGAATGACTTGGGCAAGGAAGTGTATATTATTAGGATCAAGAAACATTGTGATAGATCCAAGAGACTTCTAGGCCTATCTCAATGTACATTCATTGATAAGATACTGATGAAATTCAGTATGGAATAATCCAAGAGGGGATTTTTTCTAGAATCACATGGCATTCATCTTTCAAAGAAAATGTGTCCTCAAACACATGAGGAAAGAAAGATATTGTCACGGAATCCAAATGCATCTGCGATTGGTTCAGTCATATTTGTCATGCTATGTACTGGGCTGGATGTCGCCTATGCATTGAGTGTGGTAGGAAGATATCAAGCTGACCAGGTAACCTCCTTTGGATGGCAGTCAAGAGTATTCTAAAGTATCTGAGGCATACTAAGGATATGTTCCTTGTGTATGGAGGAGATGAGGAACTATTCATCAGAGGATATGCAGATGCTAGTTTCCAGACTGATCATGACGACATGAAGTTGCAAACGAGATACATCTTCCCTTGGAATGGAGGTGCATTGAGCTAGAAAAACAAAAAGAAGAGTGTGGTCGCAGATTATACAGTAGAGTCTGATTATATCGTGGCTTCTGAGGTAGCTAAAGATGCAGTTTGGATGCAAATCATCATCCAGGAGATAGATGTGATACCTGTCAGTAAAGATCCCATCACACTATACTATGATAATACTTTAGTGGTTACTCTCACAAAAGTGCTAAGGTCACATAAATGGATGAAGAACATACTTCAGAAGTATCATCTCTTGAGGTATTTTTCTCAGAGAGGTGATGTTGCAGTGAGAAGTATTTCCGTGGAAGACAACATGGAGGACCCCTTGAATAAATCCTTGAATTAGTAAAAACATGATCATCATGTGAGGTCTAGCGGACTGAATTTCATAGGTAGTTGGATCAAGTTTAAGTGGGAGTTTGTAAGATTTGGTGTCCTAGAACCAACTTGTTTTACTTTGATTACATGAATATTTAATGTATTATTACTTATTGTTCATTGTTCTGCATGACTATGATGTAATAATGGCCTAGAGTATTTGTTTCTTTGATCAGGTCATGGAAGATCTCTGTTATGAGGAGAACCTTGAAATGCTATAACTCTATTCTTAAATATAGTTATGTGGCTGGATGACATGCTATGATGGGACACGTAGCATGCATACTGTCAGGTGCGAGTACTCTTAAGAAGATGTGACTTCCTCTCATGAATTTCTCACTTAGTAATCTCCAAGATAGGATATTATGATAACAGACCCACTAGTAAGATTTCCTCATGTTTTGGCATCATGGGATATTTCTATCTGCGAGCGTCTGTAATGATCCTTAGACTTTAAGATTATCATTAATACATGTCACAACTTACGCACTTTGATATAGTGGTGAAAACCATCATGCAGACAGTTTGTGGGAAGTAGGGTACTTTGGGTGTGTCATGAGCGGCATGTTATTAATGGGTAAGTCGAGGAAGGATTTGTCCCTTCCATTTATGGAAGTTGATATATCCTCCCTTTGATTGAAATAGAACTGTCGCGAAAAAATCCATGGTCATGGTGTAACGATGAGTTTATTTTAGGTAGTCAAAGAACAACGTATCAAGCATAAAAGTTGGTAAAATAATCATGAAACATACTTGACGAGATATTGCAATAAATGGATTATATTATACAGTGAGTATTCATATGTGGATGTCATTATTGCGACTTTACATTCCTTCTCTTGGGTGCCTTGACCCATTTCTAGACAGTACTCTTGGACTTTAGGCAAGCTCATCTAATGTCAACGAGAAAGAATCCCAGAGGGTCACACACTAAGTGTTTTTGGTGGTCTCAGTTAAATTATATTTTAATTTAATTAATGAAATAAATATTATTCTCTAGACCATGGAATAATTTTAATCAAGTTATAATGATCGCATAAATTAAATAAAATTTATTTATTTATTTTATTGAACTTTTAATAAATATTTCTTTACTAGTTTGGAAATTAAATCTTTATTTAAGAGAATAAATTATTTATTTATTTGGGTGTTCAATAAATGGAAGTGGAGTTCAAGCGAACCAAGGTCTATCCAGTAGAAAAATAATTATTTATAAGATGGTAAATAATTATTTAACTATTTGTCACAAATCAAAATAATGTTTCTATTATATTTTGATGAGGAATTTTATTTATAATTCCATTTTGTGCAAGTTGGAGCACCATAAATAATGATATGGTATTATTTTTAAATGCATGGGTTTTATCTAAGTTCATTAACTTATTTAATTGTTCATATAAAATTAAATATTTTAACTGAAATTCCATGTATATAAATATGAAAGTACCCCTATTGTGTCAGGCACAACACCACAGGCCTGGTGAATTGAGAATTGTTAAGCCAAACAATTTAACTCTCGAATCATCTTCACTCCCCTCTCAAGAATGAGAGACTTTCCTCAAAGGCTGAAGAAAAAGTGATCAAGAACGGCTGACACAAGAAACTTGATTCACCGTGTTATCACCCAGAGAATGAGTGGTGTCGATTGAAGTCCATCAGAGCATGGGTGGATCACCGCTAGAGGGATTCTAGTTTGGATCCTTACAAGCACAACAAGATAATCTAGAAGGGTCAACTTGGATGATCCACATCATCAACGAAGAAAAATACAAAAGATATAGGTATGATTTTTCTTTATAAAACTAATTAAATTAATCATAAATATGATGTGCAAGATCCTATCTATGGTTTCGGGCCTCTTTGTTCTTTATCTAAATTTATTATTACATTCTGTGGAGACTAGCAATCATCGTCGTATTGATCCTCGAATAATCATGGATCCTGGTAAAAATCAATGTTGGGTTTCGTCCCATCCACACTTCTGCTACGCTCAGAACCTTCATATATTAGGATCATGAAATAATCAGAAATATATTCAAACCAAATGAGTTCATCATGTTACAATGAATGTGGTTAGTGCTGATAAAGTATTATGATTTTTCAGTCCCTTACCATCCTTGGAAGGTGTACAAAGTGGAAGATTCTTTGAGTAGCAAGGATTATGTAGCCCTATAAATGAAATGGATTATAAGGGATTCATTCCTCTTGTACATTGAAAGGATGACCATGGAAATAATAAAAGTAAAATCATATTAACATTATCAAATAATTACTCAAAAATATTTTCTATAGATGATCAATGAGGCCCAGAAAGATGAAGACCTACTATAGAAAAATCCTACAGAAATTCTGGATTTAATATTTTCTAATAATGGATTTATTGGTTTTGGAACATAGATATGTGTCCCACTAAAACAATAGATGAAAAGTTATATTTTCTTATGATGCACAATGATAATCCATATATATTCATCCTAGAATCACTAATATGTTTAGGGATCTACATAAATACTTATTTTAGGAAAACATGAAGAAGGATATTACAAAAATTTTATCTCGATGCTCGGTATACCAAGAAGTCAAGTCTAAACAGTGTAATTCTATGGTTATGATTAGAACATTCACCGTACCCATATGTAAATGGAAAAAATAAAAAATAATATAATTATAAGAATCCCTAGGAAATCTAGCAATATTAATTCCATATGGGGGTAGTCGATCACCATATAAATTCATCAAATTTCATTTCGATCAAAGAATATTTCTCTCTTGAACAACTAACCTTGATATACATTAAATATGTTACAAGAATGAATGTAGTTCCACTATACATTATATATTATTGAGAGATGAAGTTTACATTGAGGTTTTAGATAATCCTTTGAAAAGAATTGGATATGGAGATGAGTTTTATCCTGCATACCACCCATTTATGGATGGTCATTGTGAGAGAACCATTAAAACTATAGAGGATATGTTGAGATATTTTTCAATGTATTTCCAAGAATATTGGGATTAGAACATTCACTTAGTAGAGTTCTCATATAACAAAACATTTAGTCTATCATTCAAATGACTCCTTAGGAGGCTCTGTATAGGAAGTGGTGTTAGATTACAACATGCTAGGATTATGTTGTAGAGAGTAAGTTTTTAGGAACCAATATTTTCTATGAGATGGTATAGAAGGATCAAATAATTCCACATCAAATGAAATCCAAAAAATGATCGTAGAAAAACAATGTAGAGAATCATCAATGAGATCTGGAGATTGAGGTTGGAGATAAATTATTCTTTCATATATCTCAATGAAAGAGATTCATGAAGTTTGGGATGAATTTAAAGCTTAGTACAATATACATCATCCCCTTTTAGAACCTTGATCACATCAGATATGTGTCCTATTGACTAGAACTCCCACCAAACATATATCATGTATATGATGTGTTCCATATATCCCTCTAGAGGAAGTATATACTAGAACCCTTTCATGTAATAAATCCAAAGGTTATAACATTAGAGAATGACCTTCCATGCGATGAGTAGTCAGTGAAGACCTTAGATCCTAGAAACAATAGTCAATATATTGTTGTATAACCAAATGTTAGAGGAAATGTAATCGGAACCATATGAGAAAATGAAACAAAAGTAACCTCATATATTTTAGTGAATAAATTGATATTTTGAGGTGGAAATTTATGATGGGGTAAAGAATATTAAAACATAATTTTTTATAAATCAGTTTATTTTTTAATGAATTAATTCTTTAATATGTAATGATGTTATAGAAATTAAATTCACTATATTGGTTATTTTTGAATGTTATTAGTTATATCCAATTATATTTAAAAGAAGAGTAAGCATCCAAAAAATTTATAGTTTAATCACTAAACAATGATCATTAATATCAGTATAAATCAAGGGTTATAATAAAGTCCAATTGACACATATGTAAGGAGATATATCCTCGACCAGAATTATTGTACCCTATAAAGTCGATTTATTAGAGCATTCAATAGAGTTAGAATAACTGGTATTTTCCCTTTACTAAGACCAAGCTAGAATTCAATATATAAAACATGATAAAACCCATTAATAAAATAATTTTATGCTAATAGATATCACATCCCAAACCATGTTCACCGAACCACCTAATGAAATTATCATTATCGCACACCATAACCTAAATCCTTATGATAGTGTAATAAGGGGTAATGTACCTCAACCATAGAAGTATGAATTTTTATATGTTTAATTTCAATAAAATAGTGATTTTATTTATCATATTTGTTATTAATATATAAACTTTTAAATAATGCGCTTGACAAAAATTATATTACAATATGATGAAACTAAAATTGTAATTTTTTGAAATTATATGTTAATAGTATAGTAAAAATTTATGATAAATTCCATAATTTTTTAAATAAGTTATATTTTAATAAAATATTCTATTTAAAATATATTTATTTAAATAAAATTGATAATACTATTTTATAAATTCAAATTTATTTTTTATAATTGTTAGAAAATGCTATCTCTTTATCTATAAATTGGGTTTTTTTATTTTAAAGTATAGATTTTTTTTATTAAGATAATTATTTGTGATAAAATTAATATTATTTTTGAAATAACCACATTAAAATTTTCAAATGATTTATTTTTAATTATTTTCTTGGGAGGTAATTTTTTTTGGAAAAATTTAAATATAGTATAAATATATGGTACGAATTAGGACGTAATAAAGAAAAAAGTGATATAATAAACACTATAATAAGTATAGATGACTAGGTTTATGTATACCATATAAAATAAATTTTTTGATGTTATTTTGTTATAATTTTAAACTTTTGAGGAATCCCCCAAAACAGATATTATATTTTATTGTTTTAATAATAATTATTTATAAACATAAATCACATCCACATCACAATGAGTATTATTTTAAATATTTCATTTATAAAAATTATTAAATATTTAAAAACAATCTTATATGGTAATGACCATCATAAAAACCCCATGTAAATGTTTGGGGGTTTGATTATTTTACTATATAGCATCTAAAACCAATGTTTAGAAATTAATAAATAATTCACCTATTTGTTTCAATGAAAACACACCCAACCACCATTTAATTAGAATTTAAAAATCTTTTAAAATGATTTTAAAATACCTTTACCTCTTCAAACCCCTCTTATGGTTCCCCCGTAGTCTTAAAATATCCTGCCAAGATTTTAGAAATTATTTTTAAAGGTAAAGGATTCCCTCCTTATCCTCTATATTCAAGAACCTTCTTTTTATTGTAATTTTTTATTTCAAGATGTTCATATTGGGATATGTTTTTAAAAATACATCTTATTATACTTACCATTTCCATGTGATTATATTCGAATTCCAATATCAATATACACTTAAATGATTCTTTCTATACCTTGTTACGATATTGAAATTAGCATGTGAGTATTCAAGATAAACATTTGTGTTTTGAATACCCATCCCAATTTACTCACAAGGGTATTCACCTAGATGTATCTATACATCATTTATTGGTAAAATATATTTATGTAACTCACAGTCCTTAATCTTGTTATTAAAAGGTATTAAAGAATTACTTATGTTGTATAATCTATATGACACAATTATTTATTAATATATGATATGAATGTGATGGGTGAGACAAAAATTATATATCCATAAAATTCATTGAGTAATTATTTTATCAATTGATATACCAATTATGGTGCATTATAGGTTATTCTAAGAATAATATATTACAATTTCATGGTGGTTATTTGTGACTTATGTTTACGATGTCCTGATTTATGTTGTTTCCACATTCCCTTGTTGTCTTTATATTAACATATTACATAACTATTTGATATTCATTTTTATGATTCTCACATATCATATGATATTTTTATATGCCTCTTAACTCACATGTAATTATTTACCTTAGGATATTCTTTGATTATTCTCTTATTGGGCTTTATAGCTCACCCCTTTCTTATATACATCACTAGGTTATCCCATGAAGTTTTAGAATTATGATAGAAATTTAAGAGCATGTTAAGGAGTTGAAAATAATTTTTTTATGCTCCTATTTCTACATAATTTTTTATGTTCCTTATTTCGTAACGACCCTATGACACACAATCTTCTGGGATAATATTCATGTGTATGTCTATATAATAAATCATGAATTGATGTGTATTAAAAAATGGTTTGTCATAAATATATTTAATATAAAATTTAATATCCTAAAATATTATAGGATAATAATACAAAATTAAATTAGGTATTTAATTAAATCATTACAATGTAATCGTGGTGTATAACTTAAACATGTCCCCATGGAATCAAATTTTAAATAAACTCTTACTTTTTCCCAACATTGTCGAATGAAATCTAAGAGTCCCTATATCAAAGATAAATATCATAATAACTAATTTTTGAATCATATTAATACCTAAATTTATTTGTAATTTCCTTTTATAACCATTATCTATATGTATATTAGTTATATTTTACTTATTTTCCCATATCAGGTGTTTATAGTTTTAAACGTTTTTAGTAGTTTCGTTAGAGCAGGGTTCATATTTGTTCTTCTTAAAAATTTATTCATTCTATGTTCCTAAAATTTTATATAATTGATAAATTTAAATTATTTATGATGTCTAAAGTACCTTTCATGAGTAATATGGTCTTTATCCTAGAATATTAAACTAACAAAGAATATTTTTTAATGATTTTCAACCTATGAAGGTTCCTACTTGATTAATGAATAAAATATTGATGTATACATTACAAATAATTATTTATGTATATAATTATTATTTATAAATTAATTTATTTTTAATAATACTATATTATATAATTTCGTTGAAATTTTCAAGTAGGTGGTCAAATAGGCCAAATCATAAACATACTATGATTATTGATGATAATGAGGTGATTAATCATAATATTATTTCACTTGTAGAATAATGTTTTCATGAATTATTAATTAGTGTGATATATTTGAATTATATAATATATATAATATATATAATATTAATTGAATGATATTGATATATTATATATTTTGAATTAATTATTTCCCTCTTCGTACACTTGTTTTAAAAATTGAATTTTTGGAAATCATTTGTTGATCATATCATTGATAGGATCACCAAATTTGAAAACCAAAACTATAAATATATAATTATATTTATATTTATTCTTTTAAACCAATATCATTACTATCCATGATAGGTAGTGATGAAATTTTTAATAAAAAACATTCAACCCATGAAGTCGTTATCCCACACAAATGCATGGTTGACGATTTCATTTACCATAGAAAGGAGAAAAGTTGTAATATGGTTTATAATTTAAGAATATTAAATATATCATAAATATTAGAATTTTATTTAAATTACCTATTATTATTAAAATTTCATGGTTTCATATGAATATGAAAAGAATTTCTTTGTCGAGTCGGTAGTCAACACAAGACACGACTCACATTTTTCATTTTATTAGTGTTAACAGGGATGGAGGTTAATGATTTTACCATCATTATAATAACATAGAATTATAATAGTTATAATATTATTATTATTTTAATATTTTGAAATGATATTTTAGGAATAGGGAAGGCACAAAAATAAATATAAAATACAAATATTACTTAGAAACCTATACAACACTTCTTCAATTATCTCTGTTATAAAGGGGATTAACCCTTTGACGAATTATATTTTTAGGATTATAGAACCACATTAATATGAATGTGAATAAAATATTTGTAAATATTTCTATCATAAAATAATTGTTTTTAATTTGAGGTGGAAGTGTTATGTTTCTTTCACCATTAATAACTAAAAAAGTGTGACATTTTTTAAAATCTCTAAAAGTTTTCAATAATGAGAAGTCACTCTCCTAGAAAGTGTCTCAAAAATTTATATATAACGATTTGGAGGAGAGATAAAGTAAATTTAAACCACCATAATTCAAATAAAAACATTTATTAGATATGTTAGGCCACATTACCTCTATGGTTATTCCCTTTTACAATTTTAGTTTTCTCCACGTTAACTTATATTTTCATAGTAAATTTTTTCATTGTGAACCAAAATAAAATGGTCCATATTATATAGTATAAACATAATAATTCCAAATTCTGAATTCATTTTGTTGGTTAAATTTTGAAAAAGAATACAAAAAATTAAAAAATTAAATATATAATGTATGGGAAACATTTTTTTTTTAAAATAAATTCAATTCTATAATTTCAAATACGGGTAAGAAAAAATTAATATTTTAAATTCACATATAAAATTAATATTTCTATTATAAAAATATTCCAAAAATTTCAAAATATTTATCATATTCTTCCAATTTCATAGGGTTGTGTTATTTATAAAAATGGTATTTTTCAATATTCACCTATAAATGAATTATTTAGAAAAATAAAAAAAATTCCCTTTATAATAGAGCCATAATAAATCCAAGGAATATTTTATGTTTTTAAAATTCAAATCATAAATTTTTATATTTTAGTTTTAAACAAATACATAAAATTTTGTTAAAAACTTTTTTTATAAACAATAAATTTTTGGGTTTGTAACTATGTCTTCTTATCAATTACTAAGAAATCTAATGTTAATATATATTTTAATTATTAAATAAAATCAAACACGGATCCTTAATATTAAAATAAGTTTTTAAAAAATATTTTTAACAATAATTTGAATTTAGATAAATTATATTTTGAAAATTATATAAATTACGGATATATATATACATATAAATATTTAAATTCATTTCGATATAGTCCTAATTTATCCTAACATAACTGCTAATTATATCCACATAAGACGTAAAAGTCATATAAAATTTAGTTTTATTTTTTGGTGATGGTTTATACAGAATGTATATTATTGAAATCATTATGAGCATGAACATATACCATATATATTTTCTCTCAACCCATAATTAGTTGAGTTTTGAAAGGGCTTAGTCAATGGAAAACCCCAGTGAAGTAGCCTTTCATATGAGTTCGGATAAATATAATCCACAAGGATGAATTCCTCTTCAAGATTCCATCTCTTCTTACATAATTTATTGATTTTGTTATATAGTTACTTTATTTTATACTGGCTAATTTAATATCTATGTTTTAAAGGTCATATGTAATGTGAAAAATATATCATGGTTTTTCATTTTAGTTTGTTTTTTCATGTGAAATATTCTATAAATAAAGTATTTATTTAAGGATTTTATATTTTGAAATATTTGATCATTTTATTCTACACAATTATATAAGTTATTTCATCATAATTTTAGTTATTAAATACTATTAAATTTATCTAATTGAATTTTTAAGATGAGTGGATAATTAATACTATAACGAGGTATCAATCCTCCAAATATTTTTTTTCTAATTTTCAAAATTCAGATTTTTGGTTTATAGTGGGAACCCTCACATATTTCAAATCACTCATAATTTAGTGGGTAATTCTAAATTCCAAATATAACAACAATAATTAAAAATAAAATGGGTGTCGTGGGAACATCGTGTCAATGATGAGAGCCACAAATCCCATGAGCCACTCAATGAACCCTAAATTGAGGAAATTCGTGTCTTTTCTACTCATCATCTCCATAGTCACATTGTCTTCATAAACATATAATTACCATCATCCACTTCACTGAATTCTACAACCACAAATTGAAATGAACTTCACCAAAACATTTTTTCATAATATCAATGTTTTGTTTCTTCCTAACCATATATGTTAAATACCTCTCACGGTTTAGTTCTAAGACATATTATTTCTATTTAAATCATATTTTATACCTTTAGGGAATAATTGCCATAAATTATTTTAATGAATGAAATATTATTCTATGCTTTTATAATAATTACACCACACACACCTCTTTCTTGTCTCTCAGTGTTCCTTAACATGGAGATGCCGATAATTTTTTATGGTCAAATATTAAGTTAATAAAGAGTTATCTGCCTCCACAAATGGCTCATTGGTATCCATCCTCAAATACTTGAAGTCCCATTCTAATTTTCTCATAACCACTACTTTGTATTAACCCAAATGTGAATCAACTATATTTCTAGATTCAATATATTACTCCAAATGACTTTTCCATCATTTTTATCTAGTCCTTAGGATTCACACTCTCTAAAAACCTATCTAATTTTTTTTGGTCCTGGATGAATGCATCAACACATAAACTTCAGGTGGATTTTATTGTGTCCAAAAATTTCATTCCAATAATCGAACTATTTCCCAAAACCAATTCATAGTCTTGCATGCTATAGGGAATTGAACATGATTCTAAAATTACTCCCAAACTTGAGGTCACTGGGTGGAATCCTTTTTCACCTATCAACTATGTCATGTGGAGCTAGATGAGTTATGGGGGGTTTTATTCTATCTCAACTATAGGCAGGGTTCTTTTAACTTCTCAAGAGACCTCTAGGACTCCACGTGGTGGGGTACCACTGAAAGATTATGAAAAAGATGACATATTTGTGTCGTATACTTTTTTAATTATGTAAATATCTCTCTATGCTGGACCTTGGATGATGTTTGTAGTCCCATCCATTTTTAATAATGATGATTTTATAGGGAACATAACCATGATTTTGTACTACTAAGTCTATGTTGAAATATTCAATCTATTACATAAAATCTATCTAAACAACCCATACTGACATTTTTATTCTCATAAAAAAAATTAAAAAACCATCATATAACTAGATATTTAAATCATTAAACAAACATCGTATTAATAAACTTAAGAATCAATATAGGAAAATAATATGTGGATGTAATAAATATCCCAAATTGACAATACATAAGTATAGGATATAGTTATCACAATCCACCTCTTGATAATTCATTGGACAAGATCCACCTTGTTCCCATTGTTGTGGGGGATGTTCATGCCTATCATTCTTATCATCCACTATTTTAAGATACCTACTTGGGTAATGTACATTATTCTTAAACATTTGGCAACATTATTTTAGTGGGGACTTGGGATTCATGTTTTTTACCCCCATTGTGTTAACTGATGTCTTTATTTTCCTACAAAAATCAAGGCTCGATGACCCCACTTCCAAATGAAAATCATCTTCTGGTTTCCTTAATGTAATTACCTGGAGTTTCATTCAACATTTTTTAAAAATAGGTAATGAAACATTCTTTCCTTAATCATCTTCATTACTTAATCATTGATTATAAATTATTTTTATTTTATTTGGTGTGTTTGGGAATTATAAAATTTTTACTTTGATAGCCATAATTCATGATATCTGTTTTGGAATAATCACTAGTTTTCTCATTCCATATCGCATTCTGATGGGTAGTTCACTGAGGTAATCTTCACATTATCCATAGAACCCATGGTTACTTCTATATGCAACCACAACTAAAACTAAATGGGTTTTTATGAGTGTTGAAACATATAAAACAAGAGTGAAATTATTAAAATCTTAAAAGGAATTCAACATTAAAAAATCATGTTCTATTACATTATCACATTAGCCTATTGTTCATTTTTTCAATCTATAGAAATTTTAATTTGACATATGTCACATTATGTTGGGTTTTCTTATAATTTTTACTATAATCCATCAAATTAACTAGAAATTCAGTACATTATATTGGTTAATAAATTTTGTATGATCAATCAAAGAATATAACTTGGGGGTGTTAAACGATTTGTATAGTTAGGCCACTTTGCTATGAACCACATGATGATGGAATTAATACACAAAACATCCATTTTAGGTTTATTACCACTAGGTATATTTGATCCATAGCTGGCATCCACTTTTAGAATCTTTAAGGGGATATATTACTTGGGAAAACAATCATCTAAAGACATTCCTTGTATTTCAGAATATCTTCAATAATTTAGACTCATCTCTAGGGTCTTAAAAGAGGTTTTATAACCCTAACACCAAAGCTAACTAAAATAATCTACAAAAATAATTGAACCCTTCTCTAATATTATTTAAAGTGTCCCAAGGTAAAAATAACTTAAAAAATAAATTACTCATGATTTAAACAATACATCTCAAAAATAGTTCCAAAACCCAAGAACTTAATGGTTTTCTATATCAGAGATAAACTACATATACATCTTATTTTACATCACATAAAACCCTTTATCTATAATTATACTCCAATTGACCCTTTTTAGTCATATCACATGATATATTCATATTCATACACTAGGGATATGTCAAATAAAAAAGGGGTGAGATAAAACTCTCAAAAAAGGGAAAACATATCATTAATTAATTGATCCTAAACTTGAAGAAGAAAATGATGTTAATTATGAATATCTAATTAAAGTATCCTAATACCATACATGATAAACCATTTTGTAGAAACATGAGATAATAATATAATTTTCAACAAGTGTAAAGATAAAACCCAAAACATGTGAACATTAGATGAAAATACAGAATACGCCTAATAGGAATAATCCTGAGAGCATGGAATTTCATAATAATGAAAATCTCATTGATGGTTTTAAATAATAATTAAAACTACATTTAAATGTGAAACAACCATAAAATAGTAAAAACAATATAGGAAACCCCATTATTCCCACGACTATGTGAAAAAATTCATTATTCCCTCACCTAAAATTTGAGAAAACCCATCATACCCACACCTGTGGGAATGGACTCGTTATGTCTATGCCAGACTATCTCATTTGATATAAAATTAAACCATTTAATTTTAGGTAGATATTTTACTCCACCCATAATCATATATAAAATCATGTTTAACATAAAATCAATCATAAACATATGTTAATGAACACAATGAAAAACAATCAGCATTCATATAACATGAACATAAGTAATCATTGATATAAACATCTCATTATCCTAAAGAAATCGCAAAATAATAAAATATAAATTATGATAAAAAAACATTTCATGGGTGATAAACCATTGAAATAAAATAGAAGTGAAAATTTAAAAAATTGAAAACCCATTTAAAAAATGTCATATAAGGTGATGTGTACCTGAATAACTAAACACATTTCTAAGAAGGGAAACTGAATACATATAAACCCATATTATAAAAAGTTATAAATAAAATACCCTTTTGACGAAATAATTTTTATCCATAAAAAGTGGATTAGATGGTAAAAATATTATTTTTTGAAAGGATATAAACCATCAATAGCTGTGTATTTACACCATTGAAAATGAAACATGTTATTCAACTAAAACACGTGTTAATGGATTCAAATTTGAGACAAATAAACCCTTACCTTATTACGCAATTTGTTGAATGCATTATAATCCCATATAAAATAAACATAATTATCTAAATAACTCATTGTATATCCATATTAATTTAAAAATTATTTATTATTTAAAATTATAATCAATGTATCCATGTATATTAGTTATTTTTTTCCTATTTTCCAAAATAGGGTGTTTACAGTTTTGAATCATTATATTGTTTCATCAGAGAAATGTTAGTATTAATTAGTATTAGAATGTTCATAATTATATGTTCATAAAAGATTCTATAATGAGTGGAATATAACTATTTATAAATTTTAAATTTACTTTCATGAGTACTTTAGTCGTAACACCCCAACTCGTACCACCATGTCCAAGATTAGTTTCCCACATGACCTCATATTATATACCACATGTGAAAGTTGTTAAAGATTAATGGTGGGGCCTATATAATAGTGTAGATAGACTATACCCTCATTACCTTGAAATATCATATTATGAAAAAAGATTCAACCAAAAATGCTAAAAAATTAATAAATAAAGGACTGACCATCAGAGTAGCATAAAATGAAAATAAAACCATGTCTATATAGAAATTGTATGGAATGTTTGGTAAAATAAAACAAACCTCGATGAGGATCCATGGTATGGGTAAAATAATAAATAAATTATCATCAAAAATCCAAAATTAAATCCACCATGAACTAAGATCTCACACAAAACTACATAACTATCCACCATAGATCCCTTACACTTCATTGGATACCTATGTGAGAAATCTACAGACCCACCGAAATCCATGAGTTGGGTGTGAGTAAAAGGCTCAGTAGGAAACCATAATTGTTTCTTAAAACCATTTCGTAAAGATATAGATATCAATTAATGGAATATAATCATGGTAAAATATAAAAACAATTATCATATAAGTACAACATATTTTAGGTCCTCATAGACCTGCTCTAGTTTCTTCATCACTATGGTAAACAGAGCATTGATCAACTTTCTAAAATACCCCATTAATATTATAGTAAAACAACATGGATGAAATTTACCATTTATAGGATCGAATGAACCATACTGACTAGGAATCTAAAACATCCCCCTTTGGTGAATAGTCCATGAGGCTCAACATTTACATTCAACTTCAAGATAGAATAACAACACAGTACGATATCATATAAAAATGATAGACAAAACATCATTTCAAATAAAAAATAATCCTAACTATAATAATAATTAGTAAATAAGATCAATTTTATTACTCTCAGGGCTACACATTTGCTTCACATGTGGTCAATAATTAATCATAGGTCTCTTAGGATAGACACATTTTCCAAAAAGCATTCTCAGAACTTGTATAATACATGCATTGAGGTTAAAGGATTCTTACCTTAGGTTCTATAATAACGATCAATACAAGGGTTACACCACAGGTCTAGAAGCTCCATGTAATACCATAACTATTTAATGATTGAAATGATATTAAATCTAGTAATTTGGTAGATGGTAAAACACACCCAATGGTTTAGTATATGATCAAATCATCAAAAAAATATCTTCTTTTTAGAAAAAAATATTCTCTTGAACATTGTGCGGAAATCAATTCATTAAGCAAGGATCTAGTTTTTTTTACGATCATCAAAACCTGTTTATATCATGAAAAAAATTAATATCTAACCAAGAAATTGAATATATATATATATATATATATATTATTTTAATCAAGTATAAGATTAGATAATTGATGAAAATCGAAGAATGAATTGTCAAATTGGATGCGTAGGATTTAACAAGCATTATAGCATCTAAGTGAGGAGTTAAAAGGGGATAAGGGTGAGCAAATACATCGTAGAGGAGGTCCTAGATTATTGGGTGTCGATTGAGTCCTATTGTAATTAAAAAGTTGTTTCAAGGTCATTTTTAAAAAAAATCACATATAAAACTGGCATCCCTACTAAGAACTATGTGATGAAATTTGATAGATGATTTCCTTCATCAGCTACCTGGTGGTTGCTGAGAAAAAATTACATCTTCCTAGGAACACCAATAGAAAATTGGTGGATATTGTACCAAATTAACTCTTCCCAGAAATGTAATTAATGGCCAATAGGTTCCCCACTTCCTGGCTGTTGGGAATTTAGTAAATTGAAACGTTATATAATATCCACCAACATATACTAGGCTCATTTCTAGCCTCTCAAACTCTTATATCCCACCTATAAACACTAAAACTTTTATCACAAAAATTTGAAATAGATAATATGAGTGGTGTGCCTCAAATAGATGTCTCCAAATTATACCCCTATTATGAATTATTGTTATTGAGATGTATTTCTAGGGTTATTCTTTAACAACTCAGACCATTGAGTCAGTATGTCAACTTATACTCCCATGTTTCTTATTGAAAATGTATATGCTTCCATTTAACCCAAACTAGAAGAATGACCATTCCTCCCTGTTCTATATTACATAATTCCAATATATGAATAGGTCAATCCAAAAAATCATCTAGTAATATATCAATATATTTGTAGTCAATCACAAGCTCCGGATCAGGCTCACACCTCTGATGTTGGGAGGGACGGAATGTGTTTTTCAAAGCATTATTCCAAATAGGAAGTTATAACTAATATGGTACTATTATAATGTGTTTTTTGATCTGAAATGTCCCAATATACCACCATGTTAATTTTCCTTTGCCTTTTGATACATCTATATCCCAATCAAGGGGACACATGTAAGAAAACCATATCACCCATCGTAAACTACAATGTTCATCTGTTTTATTCAACATAAGAAGTCTTCTTATACTGAACTATAACCAGCCATTTCTGAATCAATTGCACCCACTACGAGGTCACCTATACCATACAGATCCCATCAACTGATGATTCAGTTACCATAATCTAGTACATAGATGAATGAAAGACCTCTCATATAGATCTTAAAATGGGGTCATCTAAATCGAAGACTAGAAGATTTTATTTTATGAAATCTCTTCCAATTCCATGTGATCAGTCCAAGAAACACTAAAATCAAGAATGCATTCTCAAATTGTATCTTCTCTAGTCTATATCATTCATTCATATTGCATGTTGGTCTAAGAATAAAGTTCACGCCAATCTTCAACTAGGTACCCACCACATTTTTAATCCTTGTTAAACCTGTTAGTGAAAACATGAATCTCTATAAAATTTCACACATTAAGGTTATATTTGAAGCTTCAGAATCTCATAAACCTAGATAAGACCTAAATAATCCATTGAATTTTTCTCTAAAATTTGTATGAAGTGATCAACCCTAGTAAATAAAACTACATCAACAAAAATGGGGATTTAAACACTTGTATACCAAGGAAATTCCACCATTATTTCTTTTATCACCTTATCCTACTGGCTGGAGTAACCCTTTAGGTCTTTGATTCTCAACCCTATTAATCTAACATGTCTTACAATGGGAGAAAAATATTTTAATGTACATTTTCTTATCAGGCCACTAGAGCCTTCATTTAACATCATGCTACATCTTGGTCGACCCCAGGTGAACTTACCACTACAAATAATGTGAGTCTCTCGTTAGGTCCTCTATCATTGAGGATAGAACCATCAGTATACCATATACAAGAATCACTCCACGTATTTCCAAATCACAAACTAAAATATGTCTAGATGCTTCCAACCACTCATGTTTATATCTACACTATGGTTGAAGCTCATGACTGTTAATAAATTGTTCTACCAATGATATCATGATCATGGATAGTTCAGAAACTGTTACCCCTCAATCAATAAAAACACCCACCTACCAACCCGCTGACAATTCAATGACATCCATCCAAAATCTAACATTCAATCTCCCAATTCCAATGTTTTCCTACACTGTTCATTTGTAACCATATTTCCTTTTCAAAGTGCATACTCCATCATGAATTCTATTGAAAATAATTACTTAACCCAATGCCTCTGAAGATGATTCGTGTCACACTGAGAAGAGATGCACTAAATATTCATGTGGTTCGTATACAAAACAAATATCTCTCTAAAGAGGTAGTGTCACAAGAATTTTCACTCATGGACTAAAATTTCTAACTTTGATTCCTTGGTATGGTATTTATGCTCAGGTATTTATAATTGAGGATACTCGAAAGTGACTACCTTATTAACCTGTATAAAAAACCACTTAATATCAAACCATATGCGTCGAAATACACGAATAGACAACTCCAAGAATGAAAAGTATGAGGATTAATGAAAACATAAAACTTTTATGTATCTCTATGTAAACATATGCACACTAATATTTCCATTTGAACATAACTACATTCTTGGTAATCATAATAATGGATGATTCCATCCATGATAAGTCTTGAATTAATCTATTTTAGTACCCAAATAACATTATAACTCTTCGAATGTTGAGAAAATAACATAGTCATTCCCAATACATGATATCCTCATTTTTATCTTGATCAGTTGATATTACCTCTTGAAACATCACAAGACTAACAAATCACACCAAAAGTATCAAAAATTGATACATTGAGTACTCAGTGTATTACTATAGTTCTTGAATCATACTCAAAATGATATCTAGTAGTCTAGAATACGATTTTGATGTCTTGAAATATATAAGAAATTTATCAAAGAACAAAAACTAAAAATAATCCATGTATAGGTGAAAGATATTTTTTTATGAGGTCCGTGAACATGATTGAAGCATTCATTATTCCAAACGGTGTAATGAGATACTCGTACAGCCCATACTAGCACATAGATGCTACATTCAAAATATCTTCCTCTCTGAGTTAAAGTTGGCGGTTTTGAGAACACATATCAATCTTATAAAACCATTGAGGATCCCTCAGTTGATCAAAAAAATCATCTATTAATGGAAATGGGTACTTATTCTGTATAGTTTTTTTGTTAAACATCAAACAGTCCACACAAAGTAGAAGAATAACTTACACCTACTTGGAGAACAACGTTAGAGCATCCCAATGGAACATTATTAGTTTGATGATTAATTTATCTTCCATAACATCATGTTGTACCCTATAATCCTTCAACATCGTGGGAATGATATGTTACAATGGAATAGATATCAGTCTCACACCATGAACAAGCTCATCCTCATATTCAAATTTTTTGTGTTGTGGTAAGACTAAGAAATCCCTTCCAAACATATCTAATTATAGGTATACTGTTGTATGGAAAGAGGAGGGATTCATCACCTTTTTCACTACAAGGTTCATGCTAGGAGTTTCTTACACATTTTTTTAATACTCAATAAATTAATTTTAGGTTAAATATATTTTTAAAACTAATGTAAAAGTGTAGAATCAGCCTTTCCACTTTTGGATTATAATCCAATGATGTAACGGTTTATGCCACCTTTGTACAAATTAAATAAAATAAAAATTAAAAAAATATATGTTTTCATATTATATATATATATTGTTTTTATTTTAGTTTTTTAGATACATATATATACTAATAATTTTTTATTAAGACCAATATTATTGGTTACTAGATTTTTATATTAATAATAAATCTAAGATTTATTTGAATGATAAATTTTTAAAAACTATATTATTTTCAATAAAAATTATATTATTTACAAAATTATTAAGATTTATTATTTTAATTGCTGTAAATGGATAATGTTACAATTAATATATATTAATAATATAATTACTAAAATTTAGTTATAATAATATAATTTAAAATATTTCATAGTATTCTAATTAATAATATAATACTTAATAAGAATTGTGTCCATTAATTTTTAATGTTAAAATTTGTTTTTAAAATAAATTTTGTGTGGTATGTGAATTATCTTTTGTTTATTATATTTATGAATTTTTATTTTCAATTATGTTTTATATATTGAGTAAGTTTCTCAAATATCATTTATATTGTATTTAAATTATATATTTTATATGCTTTAAAAATCATCTACAAGAAACATGATAAAGTTTTCGGTAGGATACATTGAATGTCTAAAAAAATAAATTATAAATAAAATCAAAATGAAATTTAACTCACTTACTAAACATAAAAACATAATTTAAAATAACAATTATTTTATAAAAAACTAATAAAATGTAATTTTAGTGAAATAATATATTAGAGTTTCAAAACATTTCATTTTAATTTATAATTTTTTCGACATTCATTTCAATATCAATAGACTTGTATATATTTATTCAATGTTATACATTTAATTTAGATTATATTTATAGTGTTATTTTTTGTGAATTTATTTTTTAATGTGTAAATCTTATGTTTTTAATCAATAAGGTATGTTTCATGTAAATTGATTTTGGTTGAATATGTTGATTAAATTATTATTATTTTCAACAAATTTTCATTTTTTACGATATGTTTTTTAATTAAATTAAATTATAGTTTTTTTATATGATTTTAAAGTTACCTGCTTAAATTTTAAAAATATTTATTATGTTTGTAGTAGTCCCTCTGAATGATTATAAAATTTAAATTGTGTTTAAAATAAAAAGTAAAATTAAAACACTATAAAAAATGTAAAAAATAGTTTACAGTAAAATGAATTTCATAAATTTAATATAAAGAAAATAAAATATATGATATAATACATTTTTGTTTCACATAAATTATGTAAATAGAAAAAAAATGAATCTGTACAGTCACTATCTATGATAAGGTCCAATCCTACAATGTGGTGTGCGCTTGGGATTTCAATATCATGGTCACTGACCTCTGTGCTATGGTGGAGTATAATGCGTTATTGTGGGAACTTACTTAGGTATTTTAACCTCGATTGTTGGATTCTATGACTATGACTCGTCAGGAGGATGTGTCAGCTGGAAGTCATCTTGTACACCTCATCCTTTTCCAACATTGTAAGTAGTAGTACCTACCATCATCGATTTGGGGGAACCATAACTCCTATGAAGGATCAGACATGAAAGTTGGAGGCATGGGAAATGACCACTGATAGAAGCCCAGATCATATGTGCATAGAGAAAACTATTGATATCCTACCAACATAAGTGGATTCCATGCCTATTGGTTCCCATCCAAAATTGGTTGAGGCTAGACTACTAGACGGGTGACCTCTGCCTGTGGAAAAAGTGAGGCCTCACATGCAGCACGACATGGTCTATATCATCAACATAATGATTCCTCAATATCATCACTTATTGGAGGAGGTTCCTAAGAAGGAACCTCCACTCCCAGAGTAGGAAAATTATCTTCCTAGGGTTGATGATAAAATATAATATCATATAGAACAACATGCACATGAATCATCCCCTACGATGTAGTATGGTATGCTACCTAGTTAAAAAATTCCACCTCCTCTAGATCAGACATGCAGATAATATGTTGTAGTAATGTATTCCCTAAAGAGATTCGAAATAAATTAAAAAAAATATAGAAATTTTTAACCATAACAGATCCTAAAGTCCTCTAATATGTGGAGTAAGATATAGTATAGAATTTTTTCTATACCATGGATCGTACTCAAGGTACTTTTCTAGAGGTAATCACATCGTACACATACCATTGATATGAAACCACCCTTGTCTATCCGAGAGTTCAAGATACATTCAATTTCATCAGTGCTGGTTGATATCCTTCCTCCCTATATGTGTCATGGAATGAAGCGTTGTTGACTGTCTATGTGGAATCGAAATATTCTGAACATATCCAAACTATTGAATGACTCTATTAGGATGGTTCTACTTTACAATATAAAATTGAATGAGTGGAAATAAAGTCATGGAATCATGAATCCCATCAGTGTAATATATATGAAGCTGGAAAAATAGAGAAAATATGGTATCCATGCAATCTAAAAAGACATTTTAATTTTTTAAAAAATATTATAACTAAAATACAAAAAATATTATATTATGAAATTTATCAGTGAAGTAAAGAATATATATACATGATTTCGTGGGTACTATATTATCCCACATGAGATGGTACCCCCCCCATGTTATTCCTTGGTGTCTTGAAAAAGTTTTGTGTTTATGTCCACCTATGATATATAGAATATAAAGTGATAAATAATAAGAAAATAAATTTGATAATGCATAGTAGCATGAAAAAAATATGACTGATCATATCATCATCCGTGTGTAGTGTCATGTATCAAATCTATATAAAGATCCTGGCCATAAAAAATAGGGTACATTGGAGGGATGTTCTCCCATATAAATATTTGAATAAGGATGACAGACCCCTTGGGATCAGTGCAATTTGATCTGCATGCCATGTATAATGCTATATAAGTGTATGCCAACCATGAAGATCCCATGTTTTATCTCCCATAATGATCATAATCCTCTAGTAGCCCCAGATACATCGTGTATACATGCATACTAGTGTGATCAATACATTGTTTCCCTCTAATGACAACAATATACTTTCATTGTCCTAATGAAAAATAGTCTGATCATTAGCGTCATTGGGTAACTATGCAAAAGGAATCTCAATACTTCTCGTAGATATCAACCCAGAATCTATAGCATCATCACACCCATAATTTAGATTCCTAGAAAAAAATTTCAAGCTCATACTAGTCTCCATGGGTGGTTCCAATAATTGAAACTCATAGATCATAAGGCCATGAAGATCTACCACATTATAAAGGGTTATGTTCAACTCTCCCTTGAGCAAGTGGAATGACTATTTCTCAAGTCTCCATCTCCAAGTGAGGGAAGAAAGGAGGTGATTCTCATGGAATATAAAATCAGATACTGAAATTTTGTAGAATCCCTCATTGTATATGTATTTTATAATGGTTCCTATAGTGGAATGTGATGATAATCACGGGCTCTATGCACCCCGGTCCATCAATACTCTTTGCATGCTAACTCATCTCATGAAATTTGTTAATACTTCTTAGTGAGTAGCATATTATACTCCATAACTATATATAAAATTGGAAAATATATTATGTAAGTGTAAAATATAACTATAAAATTATGTTATAGATTATGTTATGATTGTTAGAATGCAATACATAGCATTCCTAGTAAAAAAAATTATGATGGTTTCCTTACAAATAGAAAATTAAACGTGTTCTTGTTTCCCAAAGAATACTTACGAAGTGGTTTTAGATATGGTTTTACTATGGAATGTCTGTTTTGTTAAATTGGAAATGTGATATTTTTGAAATATATTGTGTTATTTCATGAGTGATATAGTAAATTCTTGTGATTTATTGGAATTTAGTAGGTAGAATACTTTTTTAATCACTCATGAAAGTCCGGGTGGTTAGATCCACAAGGTTAACCTTACTAATTCCATATTGGTTTATATTCTTTAAGAATTTGAATAGTTCCATTTTATGGGATAATAGTTATTGCTCCATTTTTTTCCATTTATATTGTTAAATGATATTGATTTTATGATCACCTTTATTATTACATTTGGTTATACTTGTTCATTTTTATCATGTTGTTCCTTTTGACCTTGTTTTTTACTTGATATATGTTTAGGGATTGTTTTGGAAAACCAAATTCGTTTTATAATAGATAATCAAAGGGATTTTCAAGTTTTTCATGAAGTTGGTTTTATTTAGAGTGGTTTAGTTTTGAAAAAGTTTTTAAGGAGACTTTTTTCCTACTTTCTAGTTGGAATGGATCCATGTTTTTAAAGGGGGTTTACTTTAAAAAAATATTTATGTAAACATAGGTTATATCAGTTTGATTCTCCTTATGCATTTATAATTTATTTCATTTCTAGTATGTATACCAATATGTTATATCTCAAATGATGTTCTATTTCATTTATGTAAGATTTATTGAATGATGTTATATTTCATGGTTATTTTCTCAAATTACATCTTTATTGTATATCAATATAAATTTGGATTATTCTTTCTTGTCAAATCACATGTACTTTTTATATTACTTGTAATATTATTTTGAAATTATTATTATTAAAACCAAAGGATGATTTAAAAAATTATTTTACCATGTGAAAATGATCTGTAAAGGGAAGATCATTATATAGAATAAAAGTTTATTTACTGAAATGATGTAACATTTATAAATGTTTATCTTCTATGTGATTTGTGTAAATAGTTGAATGATTTGTCAACTATTTATTATTTTATTGTAAAATTATATTGAAATGACATGGTATTTAAAAAAAATATGATTGTATCATAACACCTTGTAATTGATAAAATGAAAAGTTCATATTAGAAGAAATATATAAGTTTGGATACTTGTGTTAACTCGATCGAATAATTTTTGGGAATTGTTTTCTATAATAAGATTCCCAATGACATATGATTTATCTCAAACGTTTCCCTTATTCTTGAGGATAATCCAACTCATTTTGAATCCTACTTGACTTCAATCACCCTTGTTGTCATAACCTTTTGGTGTACAGTATCAATATGAACTGGTCTTCAAGCATTGGGAAATGTAAAAACTCCCCAATAGGTTTCCAAGGTGTGATATAGTAGTTAGAAATGGAATCCAGCTGAAAAAATGGATCAACATATTATTCCGATGACATGGCCATAGAGGCACATGTGGCAGTGGAGTGCGCACATTGAAACCAAAATGTGAAGATATTTCCACATATATATTTCCTCGATTCCAGTAATACTACCAATACTCAACCGCTGATACTCGTGATGGGGTTTGGACGGTATTTCACTTCAAATAGGGAGTCTTATTGGAAGAAAAGATGCACTCAATTAGTAGAAGCTTCTTCAATTTTATTTTTAGTCCCATGTTGAATGTTTCATCCATACCTTATCCCTTTTTGAATCTCATTGGTAGTCTCTTTTTATATATTAATGTATTTCTTGATATAAGGATAAATTTTCTATTGAACTAGTCTAGTTATAGGTAAAATCTGAATCCCCTTGATGATTCCATTGATGTAATACACAATGTTTGTGGTCATATTTTTATATCTCTTCACCTTATCATATACTAATGTACGTTTTATTTTTGAATCCATATCATATAATCATATAATCCCTGATTAGCCCTAAATATTTATTCTAGTAATTTTAGAATGCTTTTCATTTCATATTTACTTGTAAAATATCATACAAAATTTAAAGCTCTATAGAACTCATTGATTCTATCCTCTATTACTCTAAGAAACTCAATTTTTTGTGTGATAACATTCCATTCTAATTCCATAAAACATTCCATTGTATCTGGTTATGATATGAAGAGTGGTGGATGATTTATTTTGTGTTGATGATTTTTTAAATCAACTATATTTATATAAACTTCCACTCAAACTTTTTTAGCTTTCTTATCATCTATATTGATGAATTTTTTGTTCCATTAATAGAAACATCATCATCTTCTAATTGATATTGTTTTATATCTGGGTGAAAATTTAATTTTTCTTCTTCTACATCATAAAGAATATATTGATTTCCATTTAATGGACCTTATTTAATCAAGATTTTATGCTTATGTCTTAATACAACTATATGTTTCTATTCTAAACTAGAAACCTCAACATATAACTGTATCATGGTGACATCTGAGAATTATGAGAATAATTTTATTTCATACACCCAGTTATTATCATCACCCAATAGGAAAGCTATATGAAATAGTATAGATAGGAATTTGGAATTTAAATCGATAATAGATTGGATATAATGATAATGTATCATATTTAAATGAACATGAATTCTTTCATGATGTTCTTTAGGGTTACACATTTATATTCCCAAACCATTATTGCTGGTTGTGTACTAGAAGATGGTCCATGTTTAGTTTTACTAACCTTCTTGTAGAAGTATACATAGGGAAACATGATTACTTATTAAAAAAATGAATTGTTATCATGATTTAGATAGTCTTAAAAATATTTAAAATGAAGAAACATCATGTATTGTTGAACACACAATCTTAACTTTACTGGAATTTTTGAATGTCTATTAATATCTTAAATGATGACACTATGGTTTTGTAGTAAAATTTTTAATCTTAATAATGGTATGATAAGTAGTTTATAAAGAGAATGTGAATTATATGAAGCATATACCATTGAATTGTAAAACTAGGTATACAGTAAGGCCTATTTTCATTCACTAGTTCCTGATAGAGTTTAGTTTAATGCAATGTTTTGAGGGTTGTTACCCCAATGTACATATGTTCTAGATCTACATCAACTTTTAGTAACCAAATGGGGATTTCATTTCTTATAAAACAAAACAAGTATTATTTTACCAAAATTTTAGAACTCCTTATATTAAAAAAGATTTCCCTTTTGGTTTAATGTATAATTTTTAATCATTCTAAAGGTATGATTAGTTCTTTAAAGATATTTTGAATCATCTAAAGTATATCCCCTTGGTGTGTCATAAGGACCTCTTTAATGCACTAATTCCATATCTATTCTAGCTCAATATTGTTTTTGTAGGGTTTTTACCCCTAGGTACATCTATTCTAGATCCACATCCACTTCTATAAACCATAGTGGGATTTCATTGCTTATAAAATCATATAATCATTATTTTTCCAAAATTATTGAATGTTTTCTTATATCCTAAAATATGGCCCTATTGTTTTTTAGTAAAAATTATAATCTTCCTTAAGGTATGTTCAGTGGTTTATGAAGAGAATGTGAATCATTGAAAACATATCCCCTGAGAGTATCAAACCAGGGGTTGAATAACATATGATTAATCTATATCACCGGAGTAAAAAATCAGGTATTTAGTTTAACCTCTTTGTTATGATGTTTTTATTCTTTGATCCTCTGTTAATTCTATGCTAATATTGGGTTAATAAATATCTCATCATAATTTAATTGTAAATTAATCATTAATGACTCGGTAATTAATCATTCATTGGTTATTCGATCTAGAGTAGTTAGTTTAAATTCAATTAATAATTAATCAATAACTAATTATTGTTTAATATTTACATCATCATTAATTATTTATAAGGTATTCATTCCTTAATCATTGAATAGTCATTCCTTAATCAGTGATTAATAATTAGTTAATTATTAGTCAATCATCCATTAATCATTACTTATTCATTGGTTAATCATTACTTAATCATTACATAATCTTTCATTATGTATTATGTAATATAAATTTTTATACAAATTAATCATTCATTAAACATTCATTAATGATTCCTTAAATAGTAGTTATTAAGATTTTACTTTAAAGTTAATTATTAGTGGATTATTATGTAGTCATTATTTAATAATTTAACATATAGTTAATTAATAGTTAATCATTACTAATTTTTTGTTTAATTATTACTTCATCATTTTTAATCTCATGTGAACAATTACTTAATCATTGATTAAAAATTATTTAATCACTCATTAATCATTGTTTTTTCATTCATTAATCATTCACAAATCCTTTGTTAATCATTACATTTTCATTATGAAAGTAATAATTAATCCTAAAATAATTTTTCCTTAATTATTAATTAATCACTTTTTAATAATTATGTAATCAATTGATAATAAGTATTTAATATATAGTTAATTATTTTTTAATTAATCATTTATCAATAAGTAATTATTACTTAATCATTCTTTAATCATTAGTTATTTATTAGTTAATCATTAGTTTATTATTAGATAATCGTTAGTAAATAATTAGTTAATCCTATTATAATTATTCCAAAATCATTCATTAATAACTCGTTAATCATTACATAATTAATTGATAACACGTATTTACTTTATAGTTAACTATTAGTTAATTAATAGTTTATCATTTACTAATTTTTAGTTAATCATTCTTTAATCATTAGTTATTAATTATCTAATCACTGGTTAATAATTAGGTAAGCATAAAATAATTATTCCTTGATCATTCATTAATCACTCATTAAACATTACTTAATTAATATATATTAAGTAGTTACATTATAGCTAATTAGTTAATTAATATTTTGTCATTAATAAACGATTTGTTAATCATTATTTAATCAATAGATAATTATTTTTTATTTATTTGTTATTTATTATTTAATCAAGGGTTAAACATTATTTAATTATAAATTAATTATGTCTTAATCATTCATTAATCACTCGGTAATCATAACATAATTAATAGTATTTTACTTTATATTTGGTTAGTTTTTTAATTACTATTCATCATTATTTAATTAATAGTTAATCATTATATAATCCTTACTTAATCATTCCATGATCCTATGTTACACCGAAGTTAATATTTAGTTGTTCATTATCTAATAATTCTTTAATCCTATGTTATTCAATTGTTAATCACTATATATTCATTGCCATAGAATTAGTTTATCATTAATTATTTAGTAGTTAATTATTACTAAAATTCTATTTCACTTATATTTATTCATAATCTAGTGAATATTTATTCCAAATTATTTCACAAATATATTTAAACTACTAAGTTATAATAAATAATAATCTTACTATAATAAAAAATCCATTACTAAGACTAATTTTAAATTATTTACTCAAAAGTCATAAATAACTAATAATATTTTATTTACTATCATTAACAATTAGTTTTAAACTATATATAAAAAACGAAACAACTATGTATATGACATATTTAAAGCTAATAAAAATGAATAAACTAAATAAATAAATAAATTTAAAATAAATAAGAAAAAATACCACTAAATGATGCATTACAAAAATTCAGAACACCTTTTTGGCCCCCAAAATCTCCACACAATAAGGAGGAAACACCAAAAAATCATAGAGAGAGAGAGTGGAATTATAGAGAGGGGTAAAATTGGTGAGGAGAATGGGGAGGGTTAGGTTCTTCTTTAAAGGTGTTTGGGGTAATAGAGGCATTGACGATGCCAACATTATCCTTATTTTACTAGAAATGTGGAATCATGGATTCCACCTTTCACAATGGTTTAGGAGAGTGGAAACATTTCCATTGCTACCTTTTCCATGTCATCCATCTAGGTTGATGAGAGGAAAAAGAGATATCATTCTTTCCACCTTCTAAAATAAATGAAAGCTGACATAACTGATTCCACATTTCTTTATTAGTATTTTTTTAAATCAACCTAATATTAGTTTAATAGTTATTTGAATAAAGATATAAAAAAGTCAGCATGATAGCCACCTAAACTGAAGAGTTTTTTCTACAATGAGGCCCTGGTCCCATCTGATAACCTCAATGTCCCATTCACTAGTTAGCACAATCCTTTACCCCTTAGGTAATGGGAATGTCACCCGTCTCCGATAATAATCTACGTGTATATGAAAGCAATTCAATAAATCCCTTAAAAGGATCACATAAAAACATATCACATATAGAATTGTAAATCTCTAAATATTCTCAAATCTAGTAACCACCATCTGAGTTTATGGACAGTAATGAATATTATCCACTTTCTTTCCTAATTTTTTATCAATAGATATAGAATCATAGAAGTATTTAAATGGTAGCTCTAACCCAGGGACAACTCAAGAATAAATAAATAAATCAGGTTATCCTATATCAACCAATGAAATAGATGGTGTTTGAGAGATTAAGATCACACCTAAAACTTGGTAAATCCCTTCTCCACCATCATCGAAAGTCCAATTATCCACATACACCCTTCAACCCACCACTACATGATGCTCTAGAGTCTCATTGTCCCCTACTTATCCAATATATATAGGGTATTTTTCTACTGATGAGGTCTAGTTTCCACATTTTTTCCAGATTTAGCTATGTGGAACCATGAATCCTTGAAATATAATTTATTTGGATGACCATTTTTTCCAAACTAGTTAAAATCCATGAGTTAAACTAAATACTCTTTGAGTAGGTTCCATTTAATCCTATAATTTTATTATTAAGCTGAGCCTCTCCCAAAATAAGTAGTCAAAAAAATTGACTCTACACTAAATAAAAACAACTTACATGGTCTCCATCCAATAACTTCCCCTTCATTCTCGCAGAATTAGAAAATAAAACTACACTAGAGATTTCATATATCGATCCGCTGATAATAGAAATAATACTAACATCTCTTCCCTCCTTGATTCCTATTTCTACCAATAGTGATTTATTAATGACCACAGAAATGGTCCTCAGATAGAATTATTATACCTCTCATCCAAGCTTTAGGAAAATAAAAATCTCAAATTTTCATTTTTTATGCTTCTCATTTCCAATAATAATTGGTTTGATGTGGATCAACTCTAAGAAGCATGTTGAATAGGCAGACACAATCATGGAACCCGATTGGAAATCCATGAACTCCTTTGTATGGTCCAACATCAGTGTATTGAGGAATAAATCCTCGAAGAAGTGGTCTATTAAAGTCACCCATGTCACCAATTCCCAATTGATAGTATTTTTTATGACATCACACCATCATCCAACATCTCCATGAAACATAATGGTTTCAAGAATAACCATCCAATCATTTGGGTTCTCTACCAATTTTAAAATAAACTTTATGCATTGTATTATTTCCTCTATATTCATAGGGACACTGGTTCCTTGGAAGGATGGGGGTGTTGTATGTGAATTTCATGCACATATTCAAGTATCGTTGCCCCACCCGTGTGGACTTCTCCACCCAGAATAGGTACCATATGAAGGATTCACAGTTAGACTGGTTCTATTAATTGAACTATAGGAGAAATTAATGGATTATGCTTAGTTTCATCAAACAATTTTGTAGGTAATGAAATTAGATGTGCAAGACATCTATGGGAAAGATATTTCTTGAAATTAAAAAGCAAACCATATTGAAAGGAAATATCTCAAATAAAAATAACATGGTAAGAATAATTTTAAAAATTTGAAGGCACACAAAAGGGCTTTCAATAAGGTTCAACCTAATATTTTAACCATGTGAACATAGAATAACCCCCTAAGCACTAAACAGACTCATTTCCTACCTTTATTACCTATGAATTAGTCACATACACATATATACACTATATATTTGATTATAACATGCAAAAATAAATGTATGTAAGTAATAGTACAACAAATAAAAAATTATAATTTCAATAGGAATTTAATTATTTGGTATCTATATAATGAATGTAATTGATATATAATTGGAATGTGGATCTATGTAATTATAATGATGCATAGATACACACCTTATCACATAAATATACATATAAACATCATGTGCATTACCCAAAGTGAATTTAACCACTGAAACATCGAATAGTAGAATAAAAAATTTCCTCTTAATGGAAACTCAGAAGTCCAATACACAGTGTTGGACAAGCACTTACATACTTCCCCAATCCAAGTCCCAACCATCCTCTATCCTATATTTTAGAGACCTAGTTTTTTAAGTATTATACTTTAAAATATCTCTACATATATTTCCAGGTCCAGGTGTTGAGATGGTGTGTGATTACAAGGCCATGTGTGCCTGAAATTAATTTTATAAAAATATTGATTATATTTTATATCACGCGTGAACAGTTTGATAATGAAAATGTGGTAAATGATAAAAATATAATAAGATCATAAATATGATATAATGGATGACTATGTAACGTGTAATTTACCCTTGGCACAACTTTAAATAGGTCAGTGTGGGCCATTCGGATATCATTCTCATTGTCTTTACGTTCAGTTGGTTAATTAATTAAATTAATTGATTATTTTAAACTAATAGAAATTTCTATAATAATAATTCCATGGACATTTTTTAAGGGTTATAATCATAATATTTTTATCATTTAGATCTTTTCCTTTCATTTTCTGTTGGTGAATCAACTCAGATGACGACAAAACTCGCGATCAGAGTTGATCGAAACACTGTGAATGCAAAGACATCGTTGGGTCATTGGAAAGTGAGTTATTAAATTTAAAGTGGTAAAATATCAATTTAAGATTCATAAATTTGTGTTTTATTCTATTTTTGGTTAAATTGATGAGCATTTTGATATCTTCCATGGATTTATTCCAATTGTGGCCATTTCATGCGCATGTATGCCGATTAAATTATTGAATCAGTTGGTATATAAACCTGCAAATCCCCATTCTTGATAGTTGGAAAATAACACTTGGAAATGATCAAATAAATGTTTATATTGGTCACTTTCCCCCCAATTACTTCTCATTATTCACTGATATGACCCCATGGTCCCAATTCGATATGGTCGGGTGGTACCGAGCCCGATCGGACCACCGGAATCGTAAAAAAATGATGAGTGATGTACGGATCGATGAATCAGGGATTGATCTGGGATTTTTTCAGGTTGTGGAATATCTTTTTACTGATATTATTTTGATTCATCATCTATGGAAGAAACCTAGGCATGTATCATGTACGGAGGAACCCTTATGGGTCGATAGAAACTGATTCCTGACCATCGGAAGGCTGAAAATGATGAATAATTACTATATCCACTATTCTCATGAATAAATGAGGTGAGACGTGGGGGTAGGTGGTACAATTTGATGTGTGGGATGATTATCTGAGAAATTATGAAAATCCAAACTACACATTGTTTATCACAATGAACACACGGCATGTAGCCAATATTCTATGATGGTAAGGGTTTAAAAAAAATTAAGGATGGCATGTTGTGTAGCCCTCTTATATATCAGGTAACACATCCCAAGGTGGAAATCCATGTGTAAGAGCATGTGGGAAGGACCCCATGTGGGGGTACACATCTAGGAACATGGAATTATACTGAAGTACACAGACATGGGGTCAAGTACACAGACATAAGGTATATACACAGACATAACCAAGCACATAGGTGGGACCTTGTGTGGCATGGGAACACCATGTATATCATTTATATTTTTTGTATAAATATATAGTATGAGATCTGTGTACCTCCCGGGACACAACCATGTGATGGAGTGGGACAACAAGCCATGTCGGTCCCCTCACACACTGTATACCCCTTACATTCTTTTGAAGAAACTTAAATCTTACATTCTCATTTTTTTGAACTATAATTTTGGGGCACAAGTATCCCATCCTAATTGTGTTTCCATGTATAAAAAGATGGTTCCATTGGTTTTGGATTTTGAGATATGATGTGAAATGGTCGTGGCATGGCGTTGATTGAGGTGTAACGCCCTCGCCCCAGTTACCCAGAGTCGGTGAATTATTACATAACATTGGCATGATCACAAGAAAGATCAAATATCGAAAGACCGATTGGTTTAGTAGCCTTGGAAACACTAGATATATTCACAAGTCTTACATTACATCATAAAAATGAAAACTACAAAAACATATTTTCTTCATAGTCCACACTCATATCCCCACATACTATCCCTGAAGGTCATTCATAAATTACTTCTTCACATCCTGGAAAAAATAAAACATTTAAAGGGGTGAGCTCAAATGCCCAGTAAGGATAACAATATAGCAGAAACTTTCATAAATAAGAATAAACATTTAAGGAAATGTATAACTAAAACAAAAGCCTTTTAAACTTTAACTTCCACATAGTATGGAAAAAATAAAATGAAATAATGCCATTTACTTATTCACATGGATATTCTACTAATCGAATAATCACATGCAATGTCAATAACAACTTTCATAATGATGGAATGCATAATGTCAGACTATCATAACCACATAGCCAAGGCCTCATGCAAAGACTACAAATAAGATTTTGTCAAGGCCTTGTGTCAAGACACTAGTATGTCTCATGAGTCCCACTGATGCATCGAGGAGCTATAGCGGGCTCCACCCGTCACTTACTAAGTCCAATGCATTCCCATATTAAAAGGTTTAAAGATAACATAAACATTCGTATTAAAACTATCATACGAAATGTCAATACTTTCTCCATAAACCATGAATGGTATAAAAATAACTCATCCACAGTAAAAAATAAGAAACAAAACCTTCAATACAATAAAAAAGTTTCATATCATAATAAATCAACTTAAAATAATCTTAAAATCCATCAAAGTACGTTGACATAGATGAAATCAAAACTATTTGAGAGAAATATCTCTTTTCTCAATATCATTGAAAAGTCACACATTTATGAGGGAAGTAATTTAAAATAGATTTTTGAATCAAAGTGTCCCATACCAATTTGAAACTTTTGAAAAGAAATATCATTTCAAAACATTCATGTCCATATAAATAAATCCTTAAAATCATTTTGAAAACATGGACATTAATTAAAAAGATTTAGAAAGATAAATCTTTAAAACATTTAAAATTATGATCTTGATAAAGGGTACCTTTCACGAATTCTTAAAATATTCATTTTGAAATAATTTAAAAGTCATATAATTATAAAATAAAACATTTACTTTTAATATATTCTTATATGATTTTAAGGTAAGCTTCAACAATTTTATAACGGCGGAAAATAACTGCACCCGCCGTATAAGTTTAAAAAGACATTCTTACCTTAAATTTGTCGAAAAGGTTAAAACGTACCTTGTTTGGAAAATGACGGAAATATTACTTTCAAAACTCATAAGGGTATAAATTACTTTAACCCATTGTCTTGTAAATAGTAAAAATGTTTTTAAATACATTTTTAAGGAACATGGATGTGGATTATAGAGAGATCCCAGTAGATTATTACGTATAAACAACCTCGGATAATGAAGAGATTGCGAAATAAACCCTTAACTTGTACTTTTCCATGGTTGGGGGTAGGTTAACCTCCTGTATAATGGTGAAATAATTGTTATTAAATTATACAAGAATCATATACATTAATATGATATCATATATGATCTTTTAACATTGATTTGTTAATAATATCTTAGTATTATCGTTGTTTCGGGTGTTAACTTACTCGTTTTATTTTATATGTTTTATTACGTAAGGCATGTTTGTAATGGATAGGTTGTATATTATTCATATCCATAATTATATAAAGTACTTAAAAATTATTTTTAAATCATAAAATGATATTTATACTTGAATGGATACGATGGAGAATGAATCTCATCGCGTTTGTGGAGACGGTAGTCCGTACGTACGCACGAGCGACAATATCATTCTTTTGATATTAAAATAATATATAATTTGATGGTATATCATATATAATGAATTATTATCATGTTATATTTATTATTGACATGAATTATAAGTCATTATTATAACCATCCAAATAAATATTTATTGAATAACAATTACACCACGACGTGGAGACGGTAAGCCGTACGTACGCACGTATGGTGACATGTTATTCAAAGGATGGATAGAATACTGAATATGGTTGTACCATATTTATAATAACATAATATTATATATAAGATACTGGATTTATTATTTTAGAATGGTAATAACAAAGGAAGAAGTGGAAGAAGAAAGGAACTTGGAAAAGGGTGGTGAAATCATTACCTCTTCTTCGGGTTCTTCCTTTTGATTTGATCAAAAGGGCTCTTCGATTGGTTTTCTGACTAAAGTAAGGCCCCTATGATAAATTGAGGGAAGTTTAGAGATTATTTGGGCAGAGTTTGGTCGATCCAAAAGGCTTTTAAGGTGTGAGTTAATAAGAAGGGGGAGTTCCCTTTTTTAAGAGGGGTGAGGGGCACCTTTGGAAAAGCTAGAAATATTATTTTATAATAAATTCATATTCGGTTTATAATGGCTCCAAAGTGTATTATTTAAATGTTAAGGTGATTATAGGTCAAAAACCAGTCAACCAATAGAATTTATACAGGTTTGGGGCATTATACTAACCTTATCTTTAAGTATTAACTCTTAGTTAATTAGTTTCACTTTTATAATGTCTCTTTGTATTTTTATATTATATGGTTAATAAACATACTATATACATCCAAGAGACCCCCAAGAGGCCCCTTAATGATACACCTATCATTCTATATGTCTATTGGCCTAACCTTAGATTTTTAGAAATTTAATATCAATTAATAATATAATATTTGTTTTAAAAACTCTTTTATGTCAATCTGGACACTATTCAATAGTTGATTTTTGTAAAAAACATAACAGAATGATTATTTCGAAAAAAGTAAATTAAATCAATACTAATATGTCATATTATCCTATAAAATTAGTTTAATTCATTAAAAGTCTCAAATTATATTTATTTGGGTATTTATAATATCAATTATTTTAATTTTCCACTATTATGGTAATTACTGCATCACCATTGTGTCATAAATATATTAACTTATATAATGTCTAAAAATTATAAATAAAATACCATTATGTAGTAAATATTTTTAAATTTCTAATTAATATTTATAGTCAAAAATCCAACATAAATAACCATATTTAAAAATTGTGTTTCTAAAAGATATATGCTTGTGTCATTTTTGTAATCATTTTAACTTAATTAAAATAAAGTGTCCCTATCACTTACAAGTGGCACCATGGGGTCACAAAATCGACCCAGAGATGCCCATGGTATGCCATGTGTCAATAAATAAGGTTAGGACACGTTTTAGGTTAATTTTTTATTATTATAATATTATTTTTTTAACCCTTATTTACCAGATTTACCCGTTAACCATGGTAAATAAAATATATACCGAAGTAATTATTCGAAATGTCTAAAAATAAAAGTTACCTATTTAAACAATTTGAACATCCTGATTCCAAATATGGAATCCATTTTTTCCAAATTCAAAACACAGAAGTGACGGAAATTTATTTAAAATTAATTCCCGCTGTCAAAACAAAAAGCGTGTTTTTAAGATATAATAACTATCAAAAGATTGATACTTGTTTATGTTCGGTTTAGTTGTAAAATTATGTCCAATGACCAAAATTGTATTAAATGGTAAAAATATATTCTAAATATTCTTTGAAACTACTCAAATTCATAATTTATCACTATTAATTATTTTGAATAAAAAAGTTGTTTTTAATTAAAATATAGTAATTTTCACTATTCATCAAAATATTAAAGTTATCCGAAAAGTACCAAAATTTCACCATAGGCTAAATTCGATACTCCAAATCCAAAAATGAAGTCCATTTTGAGAGATAAAATTTATAAAATTTCAAAAAGTATGTATTACTATTCATAACAGCTAGTTTGATTGGTTGTGGTGTGTTGGAACTCGATGTTGCGTACAACACATGCTATTGCATTATTCAAAGAGAAGCGTACTGTAGAAGCTTGGGGTGTTACATGAGGTGATGCCCAATTATTGAAATGAAGAGTAGAGATCACCATAGGTTTCCTATAGAGTGGACCCCCCTTCCTGCATGAGGGCATAGGTCCTCTTTAGAAACTTACTGAGTGGAAACCCCTATCAGATAAGACGAAGGTCCTTTATGACTAGAGTGTAACCCCCCTATGACACTAGGGTTTCAGTATGCGATATATGGAGTGGAACCCCCCATTCTCTTGGACATGAATCCTTTACCTTTCAAGTGTATCCCCCTATCGGATACGTCACTGGTCATCGAGGACCATAGTTGAAACCCCCAGTCACACCAGGGAACAGTTCCCCGACCTATAGAGTATAAAACCACATCATCATGGTCATGGTTCATATACCATCTGAGTGGAACCCTCTAATTAAATAGGGAATTGGTCCTTGATTTCCAGGGTAAAACCCCCTACCACATGAGGGCACGGGTCCTCGGCCTATAAAGTGGAACCCCCCCCCCCCCATAAACTTGGGTGTGGGTCATTAATGATGATAGTGCAACCCCCATATCACCCCAAGGCATGGTTTCTCAACCTATAGAGTGAAACATCCCATCATCTTGGGTGCGGGTCCTCAACAATCTGAGTGGAACCCTCTATTGGGTAGGGCGCAAATCCACATGACACTAGAGTGGAACCCCATATCAGCTTGGGTGTAGGTCCTCTGTATATACATACAGAGTGGAAACCCATGATGTCTAGGGAGTGGGTCATCTACTTATAATTTGTTCCCCCTTGGTTGTGTGCCATAGTGGTGAGGATTGGATCATCACAGAGTCGCTTCGAAGAAGACATGTGATATGTTGGTAATCATTGAAGGTGTTCTGGATCTATTCGAAACTATTTTTCTAGAGATGAGTTATGAGATGGTGATCCACTTTCTCTCTTTATTGGGCTTATTTGAATGAGTATATATATATATATACATATATATGTATCCATACCTGTGGATTTATTTACACTCTTGTTAGGGTTTTTTCAAGATTCATGGGGTATAAAACATGATTTCCATGATTATATTTTCATAGTTGGATGAGTTAACTCTCCTATTAGGGGAGGAAAAGAATCAACAGGTAGTTTATCTACACACTGTGTTGAAACCATTTTGTTTGGATGATGTTACTATATCTCTTGGTTTGTGTTGATATGTTCTCTTTTCCTAATTTCTACTTCTTTTTTTCTACCTACAATATTTATATTCTTATTGTATCTTCTACTGATACCCCTTCATATTTTATGTCATCTTACTAGGTATGTATATAATCACCCTACATGGGATTTTGCTACACGTTTTGTGTCATATTCAAATGATGGAGAGGTTGGCGATGACTTTAAAGGTTCTTAGTGATACCTAGTACTTTGGATTGTGTATGGAGGTCACAGCTTGGAGATCAAGAACGAAGATCTCTTGCCATTTCACATTCTAGTTTTTCCATGTTGGGAGTATTTTTGGGTTGGGAATTTATTTTTCCCCTATACTTTTCAATTTATACTGTCATACTCTTGTATTGTTGAGAGGTTTTACATGCATGGTTGTTCCCCTAGTGTTTTTCATATTTTATAATTCTTTCTCTTTAATTATTACATAATATGGTGGTGTGTGTTTATGTGTATATGGGTATATATAAAAGGTCCTTCACATCATACTTATGCATTTTGTGCAGGTCTCTATCCATTTGATTGTGTAGGAGGACTTGGTGAATTTGTGCCTTGAGCCCCGACTTTGATAAGTTTGTCACCAATTGCTATCAGATCTAGTTCGATCCTTGGTACGGATTTTGGTTTAGTCCCCTTTTGAAAAATTGGATTGGATTAGAAAAATATATTCAGAGTGTATTATTTGTGGCTCTTAGGCTTGGGAATATGGTGGTGGTATAGGAGACCAATTTAACTATTCCCCCGGACCTTGACTACCTTCCGATCAACTCGGCATACCATGAAATTGTTCACACATATCAATTGTAAATCCATCATGTAGGATTGGTACTATGAATATCCTTATCAATTCATCTCCCAATTTTTGTTATATGTATATATTCTCATCAGACCATGGAATTTCTTCATAACATTTAGGATAAATCTGTGATGACAGCCATCTGGAATACTAATTCTGGATAGTGATGATGATATGATGAGAGATGAGTCCACCTCATTAGCTTCTTCCTCTAGTTGAGAAGGTAGAATATCCACAACATATTTAGTAGAATTTTATCCCAAAAAAGTCGGTGGATGATTCACACATTCATTATACTCTCTGTGAGTTCTAGTGCTTGAGGCTGCTGATGTTCCACAAAAATCCAGTTCCTCAAGTATTAGAGGGTTGGATAGAGTTGGGGTTCCATGATTTGAGGATCATCCAGACATTGGTGGCTCATGTGGTTGCACTAAAAATATCCTTTTACATGGATCATTTTAGAACTAGTGGAGTCTTATTACCTAGATGAACAATGATTCAACACTCTCGTGGCCTGACTTCTAGTTGGGTTTCTGTGAGGTCTAATACCCCTCCTCTTTTCACTCAGTTCTGATTCTAGAGCTTCTAGAGTTTCAAAATATAGGGATGACATAGGTTGAGTTTGTAGGGAGGTTTTTAGACCCTATATAGTACTCCCTTAACATGATATTGGATGGATACATCCAGTCATGGATGTTTGAGTAGGGAAACTACTGATAGATCCGAGATAGAGTAGTACCCTTGTGCATCCCCACATATGACAGGGTGTTTGAGAAGGAACTAGTGACCAAGAGCGTCCTATCGAAGGGAATCTAGGTGGACAAATATGGTAGTTTGTGTCACAGGGATAAGCCATTTTCAATAGTAATTAGATGCTAGATGACAGGCTCTCAACGTAGGAGAACATCCCATGATAAGAATGATGAACATGTACTGGGGAAGCACAGAGGGCTAGGGAATACCATAGAGGGGATGTTTTTTATGCTTATGGATGAGTTCCTATAACACAAGACTTTACAACTATTTGTTCTAAAGATAATAGGTAGATAGCTGACAGAATACCATAGTAGTGGTAGCACTGTGAGCAGGGATCTCCCAGGCGAGGGCAAGGTGGCCCCCAGGGAGGAGCTGCTGGCAGAGTAGGAGGAGTTGTGGGAGCTAGAAGAACTTATGAGATCATTCCACAAGCCCCAGTAGGGTTTTGAAGCTTATTTCATTGAGGCATACAAGATTATAGGAGGTATGATCTGTGATTATTCTACTCTTTCTTAAATATTATTAGAAATATGTGACATCATTCCTTTATCAATATACTCATTGTGCGAGTGCTAGACCTCCCAGTTGTGGAACTATCCCAGTAGTTTCATATTTAGGTTCCTATAGAGACCACTTATTCTTTATCTTTTATCTCTTAGTAGTGAAAGGTATAACTTGGTGGATATAGCTTCATGTGGGTACTTTTGTATTTCATGATGTAACCATATGACATCATCTTGGGTATGTATTGATTTTCCATGGTCTATAACTAGATTGACTATCACCGCAGATGAATCAAAAGCCTTTATACAAATGGTATGAGATTCTCATTTATGGTTGATAGAGACCTCATTGAGGGATGAGTGGGTTCTGTGAGTAGGAGGATGTATCCCATAACCAATCAATTAGTGATTATATCCCTTAGTGCAGAAATCTCTTCAGACATATGAATTAATTCATTTGTTGAGGATTATATGCATATATTCCTCGAGGAAGTTCCATGACATCGTTAAGGTGGGAGATGGAGTTTTTCATCCACTTGAATATCAAGACCGCTATGATATACTTGGAGGATTATCAAATGTTCCCTACTAAGATCTAGGATATGGTGTTTTAGTTGGAGGACCTTTGAGAGAAGGGTTTCATCATACCTAGTGTGCCCCCCTGGTCAGCTCAGGTGTTCTTCATGAAAAAAGAGGATGGGAGCTTACAAATTGGTGTGGATTATCATAACATGATCCAGGACATGGTAAATAACATATACCCCTTACCAAGGATTGATGACCTCCTTAACTAGTTGTGAGGTGTGATATTTCTCTCAAAGATCGATATTCACTCCAACTATGACTAGTTGAGGGTTCACGAAGTTGATATTCCAAATATGTCCTTTTGATGTCACTACAGACAGTATCTTCTTTTGGTGATGCCCTTTGGAGTGACTAACACCCCCACCATACGTTTTTGATAAACTTCTCCTTCCAACTGTACATGGAAATTTTTTTTGTTGTCTTAATCAATGGCATACTAATCCACTCTACATCGGAGAAGAATCATGCATACCACTTGAGGATGGTTCTAGATTTTATTTAAGAGCACTATATTTATAGAAAGGTCTTGATGTTCCATTTCTACATTCATGAAGTACAATTTATAGGGCATGTATTTTTTGAGAAAGTTCTATATATTGGCCCAATGAAGATCGATGTATTGATTTCTTGGGAGCCACTCAAGATTGTGTCGGGGGTGCGGAGCCTCCATGGTTTGGAAGGGTACTATGGGAGGTTTGTGAAAGACTTATCTAGGATTGAATGAAACTTAACTATACTGATGTGGAAATGGTAGTCATCTATTTATATTTAACGGTTCTATATGACCTTTCAGGTATTGAGGTTGAGGCTAACGAGTTCTCCTAAGTCGATACTACCAGTGGAGGGAATGTAGTATGATGTGTATTGAAATTCCTATGGATCTGGGTTGGGCTACATGTTGATGTAGTGGCATGTAGTTATCGCATATGGGTCATCGAAGTTGATACCCCATTAGAAGAACTAAGTGGGTCATGACCTAGATATAGTGGTTTAATTATTCTCCCTAAGGATATAAAGGAACTACCTTCGGGGGGAGTACTTTCTGGTTTAATCATATCATTAAAGTCTGAGGTACATCTTCATGTAGAGATTCCTGAACATGAGATTGTGGTGCTGGTTGGAGTCCTTATGAGACTATAACTTCTATAAATTCTATACCCCAAGAAATTAAAATGTTTTATTAGTTTCCCTTAATAAGAATTCATTGGCTTCCTTGGTGCGGGAGGCTTCAAAGAAGTTGTCTTCCTTATAACCAGCCTTGGTAGAGCAAGAGAGTACATCATTTCTTCAATCAATGGTATTTACTCCTGCTCTTATTGAGTGTGTTTGAGAGTCCCAGATGGACACATTTACTGTGAGGTATTATCTGACTAGATATCTTTGGGTGATTGACCAAATTCATATTCTAATGGAGGGAATAATTTCATCTTTTTTCCAGGGATGGATGGTGGTTTCAATCACAATGTGGGACGAGTTCATGCAAGGGTTCCACAATTATACCCTCCATGTACATCCTAGTGTGGGATACATGAATAGATACATTAAAAGGTAGTTTTCATAGCATGGAATGAGATACATTGTGGTCAAGTTCGTCTCTCAGTGCCTTAGCTATCATCATGTGAAGGCTAAAAACCAGGTTCTGGAAGGTTTGTTTCAGCCCCTTGAGATCCAAGATTAGAAATGGGAAGGAATATTCATGGACTTTTAATAGGTATTCCATGAACAGTGAAGGACCATGAAGACATGTTGGTGATAGTTGACTGAATCACAAAATCGGAACACTTCCTTGCTATAAGGGAGCAAAGTTCGGTTCAGATTTTGGCGTAGTTTTATGTATGGGAGATCATTTTTCATCTTGTGGTGTCCTCAATGAATGTATCTGAACATGAAACCTAGTTTACATCATGGTTGTGGAGAAGAATTCAGGTGGAATTTGGGACCTAAATGAGGATGATTATACCCTTGCACCCCCAAACAGATGGTCAAACTGATCACACTGTCCAGGTGATGGATGATATACTTAGTGATTTCGTATTAGATTTCAGCTAGAGATAGGAGGATAAATTTTACATGGTAGAGATTTGTACAATAATAGCTACAACCATACTATCTACATATAATATTTTGAGGAAATGTACAAGAGACCCTTCATTTCACCTTGTGTTATAAAGAGTTCGGTGAGACATCTCTTGTGGGCCTAAATATGGTGCATGTGAAAAGGGATAAGGTTTATGTCATTCATGAGTAGATGAGGATGGCTCAGAGATGGTATAAATCTTGTGACGATCATTATAATAGGCCTTATGAGTTCTATTTGGGAGACCATTTTTTCCATAGAGTTTCCAAACAATAGGGTTTACGGAGGTTTGGCCAAGGATTCAAGATATCCTTGAGGTTAAACTGAAAATTTGAGATTATATAGTGATTATATGAGTTTTTTTACCACATTTCAATACTCCCATAGTAGAAATAGGTGCATGAAATCTTCCACATGTCACAGCTGAGGAGATACATGAATGACCCTATGCACATCATCGACTGCAATTATCTGGACATCGAGAATGGACCCACCATTGTAGAGAACCCAATGGAGATCGAGGATCGATAAGAGAGAATCATTCATGGATGGCCCATCCCCTTGGTTTTCGTATTTTGGTAGCATGGGAACATGTATGAGATCTTCTAGAAGTGGGAGATCTATATGGGGTCATAGTATCTTGTATTGTTTTTGTACTTTTACTCTTTAGGGTTGAGAAGAAAAAAAGGACGGATCATGTAGATACCCAGTTGTTTCCTATAAGACATCGAAATATCTAAATATATATTTCTAGACTTAGGTGCAGAGATAATGTGCGATTTCGAGGCCCCCTGTTCCTAGAATTAATTTTGTAAAAATATTGAGTATATTTTATATCATCCAAACATAGTTTCTTATTTATAATGGGATAACACCTAAATGGATGACCAGATTGAAATCCAAGACCAATTTTGATTCTATAACATATTTTTTACCCTAGAAATGATATAAAATAGAGCATCATGGTTTATTCATATATCTCTCCCATTGGTGGTATGTTTAGTTGGTTAATTAATTAAATAAGTTTAATTAATTTTTTTTTTAAACAAACTCTAAATTTCTATAAAAATTTTTCTTTGGTTATTTTCCTAGGGTGAGACTGATAATTCTGGGACCATCAAGAGCTTCACTTTCCTCCTTCCATTGGTGAATCACACCAATTCATGATGAAAATATAGATCTGAGTAGATCATGACATAGAGAATGCAATGAATTATGTTGATCATTTGCATGTGCGTTATTCAATGAAGAATGATCCAATATCTTGGTAGGACTCTAAAATTTGTGGTTATTCCATTTTTTATTAAATTTATTACATATATCAATCTCTTTGATCTGCACAAATTGTGGCTTTCGCATACGCCTGTGTACTGATTAAATTGTTTATTCAATTTTTTTCAAACCCAAGATATTCACATTCTATATTTTTCACCTTGAATTCTTGGAAACAATTTATGAAACATTTTTTGGTTCCTTTCCCCCCAAATTGCTTAGCATTCTCCACTAGTAGGACCCCGCAGTCCCAGTTCCACATTATCGGGTGATACTGAGCTTGATCATACCACTAGAATCAAGATGAAACGACAAGTGAGAGATGGATCGATGGATCAGGGATATATCTAGGATGATTTTGGGTATTTCTTGATCCTTTTAACAATAATATTTTGAATCATAATTGATTGAATGAACCAAGACATGGAGTGCATATGGTGGAATCCTTGTGTCCTGACGAAAACTAATTTTCAGCCACCACATGGCTGGAGATTATGAATCCATACAAGATCCACTAATCATGGGAAGAAAGGAGGTGAGATATATGGATGAATGTCTAGATTCAAATCATGGTATCTGGATATATGAAACTATAAAAATATTGATTACACACCATGTATCATGATGAACACATAGTGTGTAGCCCCCATATTGTGGTGGCTAGGGTTTTGGAAAATTATAAGCAAGGCAAGGTGTGTATCCCTCCTAGATGTCATGTACTACATCCTCAAGTGGATGATCCATGTGGTGGATCACATGGGATGGACTAAATGTTGAAGTACATAGTAAAGAACAAAGTGTCTACTAAAGTACATACACTTGGGGTAATGTACATAGAAACAGGTTGGATATATGGACACAAATAAGAACATGGGGTGGACCCCGAGTGGTGTGGGAATACCATGTATATCACCCACATGATGTGTGTACCAAAATGGAAAGTGAGTCTTTTACCTCCAGGGACATGTCCCGGTGATGGATCGAGGCCAAAAATTGTGTGGGTCTACTCAAACTCCAGGTACCCCTTGTCGTTTTTATTAAAAATCAACATTTTCTATCTTCTTAGATTGTAATTAGATGTCAGGATACAAGTATCCTATACTGAGTCTGTTTCCACCTAGAATTTGATGGTGACTTTGGTTTTTCATTCTAAGATACAATGTGAAATGTTCAAAGAATGGTACTTATTATGATGATCCCTGACGATGGAAGTGGTCGGGCTGGATCACTAAAGTATTCCTATAGAGTGGACCACCCGATAGTAGTAGGGCATGAGTCCTATAAAGAAACATACTGAGTGTAACCCTTTATCAGATAAGTAATGGTTCTTAAATGAGTAGAGTGGAACCCCTTATCACCACAGGAAGCAGTTCCTTGACCTATCGATTAGAACCACCAATCAGCCTAGGTGTGGGTCCTCTACCTTTTGAGTAGAACCCCCTATTAGATAGGGTGTGGGTCCTCAATTACTATAGTATAAACTTCTATTAAATAAGGTCATAGGTCCTCTACCTATAGAACGGACCCCCCTCCCATCATCTTGCATTCCAATCCTCATCCTTTCATGTGGAACCCCATATCGGATAGGGTGTGTGTCTTTGATGGCATGAGTGGAACCCCTTATCACACCATGGAATATGTCCTCAACCTATATAGTGGAACCCCAATCATCTTAGGCATTGTTCGCATACCTTTGAGTGGAATCCCCCTATAGTATAGGTTATGTGTCCTCAATTACTAGATTGGAACCCCTATCACACTATAGAACGTGTCCTCAACCTATAGAGTAGAACCTACCAATCTTCTTAGGAGTGGGTCCTCTACCTTATGATTGGAACACCCCTATTAGATAGGGAGTTGATCGTCGTGATACTAGAGTGGAACCCCCTATCATATTGCACATGGGTCCTCTACAGATACATACAGAATGGAATCTCCCTGATGCTTAGGGTGTGAGTCATACACTTTGAGTTTGTTCCCCCTCAGTTTTTTGGTACAATGTTGTTATGTGGGCCTTCACATAGTTACTTCTGAGTAGATGTGTCAGATGTTGGGAATCATTAATGGAATTTTGGAATAGTTGGTGATCGTTTTCCATGGGATGGTATATGATATTGAGATCATATTTCTCTCCCAAATGGGATTCTTTAACTAAGAATATGTGTGTGTGTGTGTCTATACATTTGGATTTTCTTACTCTCCTTCCATGGGTTTCCAAGATGGGTGGGGTATGCCACATGATTTTTGTGTTTGCCTTTTCATAGTAGGATGAGTTTACTATCCATTTATGGGTGGAAAAGGCTCAATGTGTAGTTCATCTAAACACCACGTTAAACCTATTAGGTTTGGATGAGGTTACTATCTCTCTCTCTTGGTTTGGGTTGATCTGTTCTCTTTTATTGATTTCTATATTCTCTTTTCTACTTACAGTATTTTTATTCCTATTGTATCTCTTACTGTTCCCCCTTCAACTTTCGAGTAATCTTATTGGGTATGTAAATACTCACCCATGCATGAATGTTTCCCAAACATTTCATGTATTATGGCGATGATAGATAGGTCAGTGAAAACTTTGTGTTACACATCGTGATTTTGGGAATTATTTTTACAAATTAATTTAATCATTTTAATATTTTTCAATTCATTTAACACTGAAAATAGATTAGTTTATATTAAAGAACTATGTATGGATTCTTTTATACTAAACAACAAGTTAATCATGTAATACATGCAGCATATATTTTATATTTCTTTTTGTGGAACACTGAGGTTAGCTTACATTACATGCAAGACTACCTTTCAATGATGGCTTCCATAACACTCAAGATCGAGTGTTACAGAACAACAATTAATTATTAAAATATTAAAATTTAATAAGATATAACATAATTTTTAAATTTAATATTATATTATTAACGAACTTATAGTTTAATTCATTTGTTACCTATTAATTAGAAAAGAATATTATAACCAAATTAATATAAACAGAATGATTTTATAAAATACTTTTTTCATATGAAAAAGACAATTTATACTAATAAATTAAATTAATTACTACTACTGAATGATATTAACTAAAATTTTATGTTATATTTTCTAGAAAATATGTTTTATATTCATCCAATAGATTCTATAGGAAAAAATATATAAATAAACTCAATTTTACAAATAATGCTTTATATTTTTACTAAGGATATTTTACCACCTTTTGATGAAGAACCTAATTTAAATCTAAATTTTGGAAATTTTATAAACATTATATTTAAAAGTAAACCTAAATTTTAATATATAAAAATAAAAATTTTGTTAGGGTGCATTTATTTTTTCTGTGAATTTTTGTTTTTTAATAAATAGTGAAAATACTAAAATTTAACTCAAATTGATTATTCATGTAATTTATTAATAAGGATAAATTATATTTTATATTTAATTTGAATTATAATTAGTTAAAAAATTTATCTATTATTATAACATAGGTCATTTTAATCAATTTCACATTTAAATTGGTTATAAAAACCTACCAAGCTTTTGAACTTTTTTACTTTAAAAAACCGCTTTGTCATCCCATTTGAAGGATTAAATTTAAATTAATTTCTACCACATATGTGACTAGAATTTGGAAAAATTGATTAAATATTTGTAATCATAAAAAATTATAATGTATAATAATATAAAAATTGTTTTTTACCAAAATTATTAGTAAAGGTAATTAAATTTAAATATAACAATTTTTATTAAATTGTGTTTACCAATGGACTAGACCATAAACATAAGGCCAAATATGATCTAGAAATTTGTACAAAATCAATTTTATTGCCATATTTCGACCCTATTATCCATGTTTTCTACTTTTTACCATTATTGGATCCACATACAATAGAAAAACGTCAGTGGGGTTTCCCTTTTCCAAAATATTCAAGAGTGCCCACTCGTCCCCCAGTAAATAAGGCATCCTCTCTTACCACTTTCAAACACCTATGATGTGACTTATGATTAGAAAATATAAACCCAAATAGCACCCCAAAATCCATAAATTAATTATTTAAGACTCCCTTTCAGAAGAAAGAAATCCAAAATAATTCTTTTGGTGAAAACCAAACGGAGTTACCCAACGAAGAGGTAACTTCTTCCCTCAAACTCATTTATCTTATTTTCATTCTCCATCCTCTACAGTCTCTTTATTCCATTATTATACAACAAAATAAGTATAATCAATATAATTATGTTTTTTATTATATGATATCTACCTACATGTACACACACATCAATATAATAGGTATCAGACATATAATTTAGGTGTAGGGTGAACTACCACCTCACAAAATGATGATTGTTCAGTCTTCCTGTATCACCTCTCATGGTGGAAATTATGATGGAAATTATATTTTTGTATAATATATATTATTTTTATAATTTATTTAATCTTATTTAATTATTTCACAATTTATATCTTAATACCTTCCATCTTGTGTAAATAGTATAATTTTGTTTGAGGAAGTGTGGACTACCGCCCCCTCAAAGCGTCATGATTCGTTAACAAACTAAAAGGAACGAATTATGGATATGTATCGTGAAACTATATAATATATATGACATAATAATTATAATTTAATTATATTATATAAATATATACATATATTACATTTAATCTCTTTCATTCAATATGACAATAAAACATAAAAAACGTTCATGCGTACGTACGACCTACCTTCTACATGAATGATGAATTCCATTTCATACTTCTATATTTCATAGACTATTATAATAAAAATATAATGAATATAAAATAAATATCATGTTTTAAATTCTTTAAATAATTATATAAGTACAAGGATAAAACTAGAACAAATTAATACACAAGTGAAAAACAAAGATAATATTACCTAAAGCACAACCTTAACATGAAATTGTTAAAAAATGTTAAATATAAAGAAATAATAAAAATATATAAGGTATTATATATAATAATATTTTTATTTAAAATAGGTATAATAAACTTACATATATTATTTAGGAACTTTGAATGATTATGGAGAGATTCAATACACAAGGTATGGGGATTTCATCTATTTTTTTATTTTTGTGAGATACATGCCTTATACAACACTAATTAATTTTTTGTGGTATATATACATCCCATGAATTAATTATATGAATATTATACATAAATTTATGAGTATTTAAATACCCATTTTATTATACTTCTCCCTAGTGGATTATATTTCAAAAATTATGAAATCGGTAAAGTAATTTCATCTCAATTATCCTTCCTTGAGGTACATGCCATGTTATAAACCTATATTTTTTTATTAGGTGTATATACTTAATCATACATGATATATCATGAATATAATTATTCAAACTATTTTTTAATCATATTTAAATTCGATTTTATTTTATGGATACTACAATCTCAAGTTACCGTGTGGTGAAAGTTCATTGAATAAATATCATCGTTTATATGGATTGTCTATTATTATGATTACATTGATGAAATATTATGATACATATTTAAAAAATATAATTATTTTCACCAAAATATACTTATTAATGTTATATCCATGAAATGTTCCCATTTTTTCATTGTTTTGTACATAAGATGATCAACAAAGTATTTTCACGGAATATTACATTACCTCTTTTTTAGGTCAGAAATCTGTGTACCTTAAAAACCATGTTTTCTAAAAATGTTTTCAAAAATATTATAATATTTACCTATTATATTTAAAATAATTTCTTACCCTTTTTATATATTTTTAAAATAAAAGAGTTCTTAAAAAGGAATATTATTTTCATTTTTTGGTTGATGTACTTTTCTAAACCTTTTATTGTGCAATGGGAATGTTCAACATTTCTATATTTACCAACTATCATGATTTTCATTCCCTTGAATATTACATTATATTATTACTCAATTATTTTTTTAAAATTTAATTTTTTTTCTGAAAATTATGTAATTTATTTTTTTGAAGGTAATTTCAAAAAAATGGGGTTTCAAAAATTTTTTTATGTTTTAAATGATTTTCATATCTTCTTTTTTAAAATTTCAAAGTATTTTCAAAGAAATGGGTTCAAAAAACATTTTTAATATTTCTTTATAAGTTATCAATGTATTTTTTAAAAAAAATCAAAAAAATATTTATTATTATTTATATGTTTTTAATTTTTATATAAAAATGTTATTAAAATATTTTAGAGCATAGTTTGTAGTTTTTCAAGGAAAAAGAATTTTCAAAATAATTGAAATATTTATTTATGAGTTTTCAAATAATTTTTAGTCAAAATGGTTTTCAATAGTATTTATATATTAGAAATCATATTTCAATGAATAAAAGATATTTCCCTCAAGAAGTTATTTATATGAAAAAGTAAAACATTTTTCATAATAAAAGGATTTTTGAAATGATTTTATGAAAAGGATTTTTCAATAAAGGCTATCTTCCTTAAGAAATGTTTCATGTAATATTTTAAAATATTTCTCTATATAAGATGGAATTATTTGTGACAGACTATGATTTACTAGGATATGATCTACAAATACAATTCTTATTATTTTTTTAATGGTTTATATTTTAAATTTTGTGACACTCATTCTTTTTTCATGGGTTATATGCTTTTGAAACCTTTTTTATTCATGGGTTATGCTTTGATTAAATGTAACCTACCCCTTTTCCATATTCAATGATATGTTTGAATATTATGATACCCATTTCATTTAATGGGTTATCATATGATTTTTATGAAACCCATATCTTTTTATGGTTGAAGATATGATAAAAGTTTTATTATCTTTTAGAACATGTATGCATCACATTATTACATGATGGATGGGTCCTATATCTCCCTACAATTCATTGGGTAACGATAAATTGTTTCTTAGATCAAGTGGTTAAAAGATAGGGATCCCAATCTTGAAAAAAGAGGGTACATGGTAGGGCATCCTAAGACCAAAACAATAGGGAATCCAATGCTCAAAAAAAGAGGGTACATGGGTGGACATCACAAGACTGAAACAATTGGCTACATGGAATGACATCCCATTCCAGAAGCAGGTATAGAGGATATTATACCAATCCAAACATTTGTAAAGGTATTCATCAATTTACCTAAAATATTTTTTTATATGTTTATGTGTATGAAAAAAATTTCAAGTCTTATTCCTATGGTATTATTATGATCTTATTTACCTTGTGATTCATGTATTATGAACTGCCAATCATTATTCCGTGATCCGTGTTTCTGATCTTATGATATGAAGAGTATTATCTAATAATGTTATGATCATGTTCTCATACCTATATGATCATTTTTATGCTGAAATGTCTTCCTTATTTATCTTAAGATAACATCTGATAACACCCATTTTTATGTTTCCTTCCCTAGGTTATGAAGACATGTATTATGTTTGATGTGTCTAAGAAGGGTGATACTCAAAAAGAACCTGGGAGATAATTTAGCTCACTTGTGTAAAATGGTTTATGTTTCTATGTTTCCAATGGCACTAAACTATTATGTTCTTTTGGTATTTGTATGTGTATTGTATTATGTATTCCAAAAAAGTGATATAATGTGTATGTATGATAAGATAAAGTAGTTATAGTTGGAATCATAGTGAAGATTTAGTCAACCTTTAGAAACTAATATGATAAAACTTAAGTGATTTTCCCTAGTTATATTTATAATAATATGTTTAGGGATGTCTCTGAGGATAAGTATAAGGATGAGTTAACATTTAGGAAAAGATCCAATAATTTTGGTAAAGGATGGAGTGAGAGGTTTTCATGAAATAAAACTTAGTCTAGATACTCCAAGTGGATGTGGCTCTAGAATATATTTACATAGGGGTAATAACTCTGACAAGATATACCAGACTGGACTCAGGGTAATTTGGTACATGAAAAAGGGCCTTACTGCACACCTAATTTGACACTCCTTTGGGATATTATTTGGAAATTCACAAAATATTCATGAACCATCATAAAGTATGTAAATGGAATGCGACTATGGATAACCTAGGATAAACCTAACGTGTCATCGATTAAAAATTATGTTTCATGATTTAGACATCCTATAAGTAATTTTCATTATTATGAGGTTTTCTTCTATGATATATGTCTTTAATCCTATAATTTTTTGTTTTAGTTAGTGGAGAGACCTAGAATTAACATGGTTAGAAATGAATGTTTTATATTTTGAAATTATGTTCATTATGAAAATTTATTTCCCAAGTTTAAATCTCAGAAATATAATATAGAAGGTGGTATGAGTATTGGTTATACCTATGATGATAAATATTTACAAACGACATGTGAAAGGTTTATGATGTTCATCCGGTATTGTTTCCATTAAAAATTATTGAATCATAATTAGTTTGAGGTCAAGTAACCTTAATACATGATTCATATTTCATATTATAGTAAAGAGGTATTAAGGAATGTGTTAATGAATCCTGAGTAATGGTTTAAGAATAATGTTGGATGAATGGAGTGTTTGTTCTTTTCAATTAAAATATTATGTTATATGAATAACGAAATATATAATTATTTCAGTATAATATTTCATTAAGTATTTAAAAGTATATGTTGGATGGTAATTTCATGGAAATGTGATATTTTAGTTAATCAAAGGTAACCATTAATTAATTCCTTATATTGAGATAATGATATTTGTATAATGATATGTTGGATATGAATAAGTAAATTGGGTGGTATGGATTACCATGGATCTGGAACTGATTATTAAAAAATTGGTATATGTCATCAAGGATGAATTTTATAACTTCTTGGATTTACAGAATGTGTTTATTAATAATTGGAATAAGAAATAATGCATGATTTAAAAATTGATTTATGTTAATTTAGGTAATTACCATGTTTCAAGAGAATATATGATCTGGGTATTCACATGTTTGGAATGTGAAAACCATGAAAAACTTGGTGATATATGAGGGGATCAATGTTTATATGATTTTGTTTCATTGTTTCCAAATATTTGGATTTTCATATTTCAGAAGTGTTATAAGGTTAACCACTAATGTAATGTTTATGTTAAATTTTATATGAAGTCAGTAACATTAATGTGTTATCTCACCACATGAGGATTTATGCATACTGGATAACCTGATCAAACAAATATTTGTTAATAATAACATATGACAAATGGGATGTCATATCATGGATATCATGATCTCTTAGTAATTCAGTTATGAAAAATTGACCTTCCTTTTTAGATAAATCAGTGAAGTGTTTCAAGGAACAAAAATGGGTGAGGTTGTCCTGAAATAATATGAATATATCTTTTCATGAAAATTCTTCATCATTAAGAAAATGATCTTGAAATAAAATTTTGTCCTAATACCATAATTTTGTTTGACTGAAAGACTTTTAAATCATTATAGATTTATGACTTTGAGGAACTAAATTTTTCATTGATCGTTCACTTGTTTTTGATTGATGACCTAAACCACTCCCTATGAATATTTAAACTTTCCCTCCAAGTTTATGTTTTCACATTCCACCTTTTTTATCCTATGTGTAAACATAGTTATATGAAACTCTGGGCAACCGTTATGTTTCCCACATTCTTTTTTTAAAGGAAGTTCTAGTGTTCAAGGATTTCATGTGGGTTTATATAAAAGGAACATTCAATTGTTAAGACTTTGACAACCCAAATATATTTATTGGGAGAAATTATTTTTAAGGGGGTCAAATTTAAAACCCAAATATTTTTTAAATTATTATTATTTTAATTAATTTAATTTTTTTTTATATTTTTCATTTCATGAAACACTGAAAATATTTTATTTTATACTAAACCAATATTTATAGCTTGTTTTATAAGAAAACCCATGTTAATCATGATATACAAGTAACATAAATTTAAACTTTCTCTATGGAGAACACCAAGGTTATATTATGTCACACACAAGGCTTTCTTTCCTCGATGGCTTGTATAACACTCAAAACCTAGTGTTACCGAACAATAATTCATTATTAAAATAATATTATATAATAATATATATCATAGCCCTTACATTTGATATTATTGGATTAACTGACTTATATTTGAATTCACTGGTTACATATTAATTATAAACCATTATAGAAACCAAATGAATATAAAAAGAATGATTTTCTAAAAGAACATTTTTATTTGAAAAAGTTGATTTATCAAAATAATTTAATTTATTTACTAAAAGTTAATGATATTAATTTAAATTATATGTTATATATTCAATAAAACATTTTTTATATTCATTCAATAGATTATATAGGCATAAGATAATAAAACTGCAATTTTACACATAAAACCCTATATTTTTATTAAGGTAGTTTTACCACCTTTTGATGGATAATCTACTTTAAATATAAATTTTTGAAATCATAAAAAAATTTATATATAAAAATATACTTTGTTTTTTAAATATTAACATAAAAATTAGGTTATGGTGAATATTTGGTATTTTTCTGTGTTGTTTCATTATTTAATGAATAGTGAAAATACTAAAATTTAACAAAAAACTCCCTTTTCATCTAACATATTTATAAAGCTAACTTATATTTTTAATTTATTTTAAATTTTAATTATATAAAAAATTTAACAATTTATCCAATTTAGGTCAGTGGAATTAATTTCAAATTGGAATTAGTTATAAAAACCTATTAAATGTAGGAACAATTTTTTTTAAAAACTCGATATGTCATCCCGTGTGCAAGATTAAATTTAAATTAATTTATGTTACTTCAGTTATTGGAATTTGAAAAAATGGATACCATATTTTGAATTAGATTAATTTATAATATCTAATAATATCAACTTAATTTTTGACAAAAAAATATTAGGGAAGGTAATTAAAATTAATTACAACAATTAAGACTAAATTAAGCTTAACAATGGACTAAACCCTAAACATAAGAACTAATATGACCTAGAAAACTATCTAAAAGACATTTTCTGGAAATATTTCAACCTTATACTACATTTTATCTCACTTTTACGATTATTGGATCCACTTTCTATAAAAAAACACGGTTGGGGTTTCCCTATTCCATAATATTACAATAGTCTCACGCCTCCTCCTCTATGAAAGGCCTCATATCCTCCCACTTCTGCAAACCCCTAAATAAACATATGTTCAGGAAATCACTATATAAATTGCTCCCCAAAATCCCTAACTTAATCCTTGAATCCTCCTTTTGGGAAGAAATCTATCCAACAAGTCCTTTGGTGAAAACCAAAAGGATTTACACAAAGAAGAGGTAACATACCCCCTCAAGGTCCATTATGTTATTTAAATTATCCATCCCCTCTACTATCCTTAGTCCATTATAAAAAAAACTAGTATCCTCAATATACTGAGTTTTTTTATGCCAATATTTATACCTACAAATTCACACACCTCTGTCTAATGGGTAATGAACAAGATATTTATGTGTATAGTGAACTACTACCCCACAAAATGATGATTGTTTATTCTTCCATTACAGCCACCCATAGTGGAAATTATGGGGGAAACTCCATTTTTATAATATATTTATGATTTTTATAATGTCTTTATGATTTTTAAATTATTTTACAACACATATCTTTATACCTTCAATCTTTTGTATATAAGATAATTTCGTTTGAGAATGTGTGGACTACCGCCCCTCAAAGAAAAGCGATTCATTCAGACACTAGACTGAATGTATTATAGATATATTTAGTGAAACTATATGATATATATGACATAATAATTCTCATTTAATGATATTTTATACATATATGTCATTTACTCTCTTTCATTCAATACGATGCTAAAAGGAAAACAATGTCCATGCGTAGGTATGACCTACCACCTCCATGAATAGTGTCTTTAATAACATACTTCATTATATAGATTATTATTATACACATATAATTGATAATATTGAAATTTTTATCATTTTATAAATTATTTAAATGATTATATAATTATAATGACCAATGATATAAAAAATTAAGACACAAGTGAAAAAGGGCATATAACCTGAAGCATGACCTTAACTGGAAATTATTAACAAGAGGGTAATATAATGTCATAATTAAGCCTTATATGATATTAGATATAATAATATGATTTTCTATAAGATTTATAATAAATATAAATTTATTATATAGGATCTTCTAATGATTTTGATGACAGTCAAGACACAAGGTATGGGAATTTCATCTCACTTTTTATTTCTATGAGATACATGTTGTATACACCACTCATTTCTTTTGTTTGGTGTATATACTTCAAAGAATGTATTATATAAGTATTATACTTAAATTTAAATTTATTTACATATAAATTTCATTATCTTTATCTCATGTACATTATGTTTCAAGATTTACCAAATTGGTAAATTAATTTCATCTCAATTATCCATCTTTGAGACGCATGCCATTTTATGAACCTATATTTATCTTTGAAGTTTATATACTATTATTGACATGTTATGTTACGAATCTCATTATTTTCATGATATTTTAAGTATCGTGAAATTTTATTTTCTTTCAAGGAGAATATTATCCCAATTTACCATGTCATAAAAGATTATTGAAATAATCTCATCGTTTATCTAGATTGTCTTTTTTTAAGGTTGAGGATCAAGCCCCATTTATTTAACATAAAAAAGAGAGAGACCCCTTTTGAAATTGATAAACGTGGATAACCCATTACATGATATATTTTGGAAACATATTAAAAGAAACCTGACGAAAATGCATTGAAAAGGTCCTAAATTACCAATAGGAAACATACATGATGACAAGTTTAGTCAAAAGCCTCACCCCCCCCCCCCCACCCAGTCAAAGAATGCAACAAGGACTACAATCAAAGGTGAAGCATATCCCCCTGCCAAAATTGTGATGTACTAGTAACACAACTTGGTATATCACTCCTCCAACCCATACCAATATATGAGAGAAGGAATAGAAATGGGTGGAAGCACACCCACCTCTCTTTCGAGCCTCCCACATGATGGTGCATGCCAGACACTTGATGCACTGCCAACCTGATGCGTCTTAAGATCAGACTGAACCCACCGTGTATATCAATGACCACGTACCCATCTATCTTTCAAAAATTATGGAAGATGACTGAATTATGGGTGTCAACACACCCTTCCCTATTTTGTGGATGCTTAAACAACAATACCTACAACAAGAAAAATTTAAATCCAAATGCAACGAGAAAAATAACTAGAAATCTCATTAACATCTATACCCCATAAAAAAATAAGTCCCAAAAAACTATCCAGTGCAATGAAAATCCAGAAGAAACACACTGCCTGACTTCAAACATCAACTGAAAAAGGGCAATGAACATCCCTTCCAAATCAAGATGATCCACAACCACTGTACCTAATCCCAAAGGCACCTACAACTCAAAAATAGACCTAACCACCTCTATCCAAAACACATGCGGCCCATAAATCCTTCAAATGGAAAACAACAAAAGATATACCCCACACTATTACCTAAGATCTGCAATAACATATAGCCTCCATGGCTTCTCCATCACCCACATCCAAGGCAATGATAGATCTATATACAGGCACCGTAGAAATCCTACACCGAGACCAACCAAATCATGCTTCAATGCATCAAAACTGAACTACCCCAATCCCATTATCCAAAGAAGATACGAATCGCTCAACATCGATAGAGGAATCCAGGTACAGACAATACCAAATCTGAAATGGGGGTGGGCTGGCATTGATCGCTGATGAGAATCATCATTGTCACCACCGTCAATATAACAAAGCCAGGTGGAGGTTGATCTGCAAGGGAGAATCCCAGTAATGAGGAAGAAAACCTAGACAAAGAAGGAAAATGGGAGGATAAGCCAATGTGATCAAAGATCCATTGAAGAGATTGTCTCCAAAACCTTTCCCAAAGAAGACCAGCCCATATAATCTATTTCAACTAGGGGAAGAATATGTCAGAAAGGTTGTTGTGAGGACATAAATAAGAAACCCTAGATGTGAGTTTTCTCACCACCGAGAGAGTGTGGAGCCATCTCCAGTGGGTGGTTCCAAAAATTATTTATTTATATTGTTTATGATTATGTTTCCAATTATAAAATATTATGATCCATCACCAAAGAACTCTCATGAGGTTTATTACCATATTTTTATTCATGTTATATACACATAATGGAATAATTTTTCCACTCTTTGGTAGAGAAGATGTTCAGAAATAGTGATTTTAAAAAAGTCCAACTTTACCTCTCTCTTGCATTAGAAATCTTTTTCCATTAAAAACCACGTTTTTTATAAAAGGATTCCAAATATATTCTACTAATATCATACTATCATTAAAATATTTTTTTACCAATTTTTAAACTTTATAAAAGAAACATGTTCTTAAAAAGAAATGTTCTTTTTGTTTTATGGTTGAGGTACTTTTCTAAACATTTTACTGGGCAAATGGAATGTTTGACATGTATGAATTTTCCCACCGTCATAACCATCATTCCCACAAAGCATCATTTACAAGATTAAAAATTAATTTTTTTAAAACAAAATGATTTCCTAAATATTTATAAATTCTTTATTTTAAATTTATTTTCAATAAAAAATATTTTCAATAATTATTGTATGTTTTAAATTATTTTCAAACGTTCTTTTATAAGTTTTCAAATTATTTTCAAAGTTGTTAATTTCAAAACGTTTTCAAACATTATTTATATGTTTTCAATGTATTTTAAAATAAATGGTTTTCAAAATTTCATAAATCATTATTTATAGGTTTTCAACATTTTTTCTAAGATAAAGGGTTTTAAATTTTTTTTAATCTTCTTTTATATTTTTTTCAAGGAAGAAGGATTTCCAAAATAATATATATCCTTATTTCTAGATTTTAAAAGTATTTTCAATGAAAATAGTTTTATAAAAAACTTATGTTGTAGAAATAATATCACAATGAATAAAGGATATTTCCCTCAAGAAATTTTTTAAATGAAATGGTAAAACATTCTTTACAAGAATATGATTTTTGAAATGGTTTTATGAAAAGGATTTTCAACGAAAGGCTATCATCCTTAAGAAATGCCCATGTGATCTTTCAAAATACTTCTCCATATAAGAATAAAAACATTATGATAATTTTTTCTTTACTTTGATATGATCCATGAATACAATTCATATTATTTCATGAATTCTTTATATATTTAAGTTTGTGACACTTGTTCTTCTTCCATTGGTTATATGCTTTTGAAACCCGTTTCCTTCATAGGTCAGGCATTGATGACATGAAAATAATCTCTTTTCCTTGTTCAATGATATATTAGACTGTTATGTTACCAATTTAATTTCATGGGTTATGGTGTGCAGTTTATGAAAGCCATATTTTTTTATGGGTCAAGATATGAATTAATTTTTATTATCATGTGGAATATGTATGCAAGTTTTTATTATGTGACGTGTGAGACCTTTATCTCTCTCAAATGTATTAGGGAATGGTAAATGTTTTATGATATCAATAGGGTACAAGGGAGGGTATCTCAATCCTGAAACAAGAGAGTACATGAGAGGAAATCCATATCCCAAAATAGGAGGGAATATTAAGGCCAAAAATAGAGGGTACATGAGTGGACATCCCATGCCTGAAACCAGAGGGTACACGAGAGGTCACCTCAAGCCCGAATCAGGTATATGAGTTATTACCCCAATCTTAACATGTTTTGATGGTATTTGTGGGTATCAATGATATATGATTTTTTATGTGTATTCCAAAAATTCCATGTCTTATTCATTTGATATGATTATTCTCTTTTTTCCCTTACGATTCATGTCTTATGACCTTCTAAGATTTATGCCATGATTCTTGTTTCTAATATTATGATATGAGAGGTATGATCTTATAATGTTATCATCATGTTATCATACCCCTATGATCATGTTTATGCTTATTTGTATCCCCTGTTTTTCATTATAGTGCACCTGAGCTCACCAATTTTTATGTTTCCTTCCCCATATTATGAATACATGTATAATGTTTTATGTGTCTAAGAAGGGTTATAGTCAAGAAGTACCTAGTGGGAGATAATTAACCTCACTTATATACCATGGTTTATGTTTCCATGTTTCCAAATTCCATAATATAATACAGTATTTGGGCATTTTTATGTGTATTATATTATGTATTCTTCAAAATTTTTGTAATGTTTATATACAATAAGATGGGGTCGTTATAATTAAGATGAACATAGGGATACCTGATACTTTGGACTATATATGGTGGTCACATCATGGAGATGAGCATCTCAGATCTCTTATAATTTTACATTACAGCTATGTTGGGTTAAGACATATTTTTGGTTAGGTGCGTATTTTCCTCAAATAATTTTTAGTTTACACTACCATACTCTTGTACTGTCTAGAGGTTTTACATTCATGGTTATTACCCGACTGTTTTTTATATTTTACTATTCTTCCTCTTCACTCTTTCATTGATCTATATATGTGTCTCTGTAGGTACTTTGTAGAAAGGCATACCTCTATTATTTATTCCATCTGTGTTGGTCAACAGCCCCTCGACTATGGAGGTGGCCTTGGGGTTGTTGTGGCTCAATCCCCATCTTAGGTAGGGTTAGGGAAGATTGTTATTGGAGCAGGTTTGATCATTGGTATGGTGTTTTGAGTAGCCCCTTATGATTATTTACATGGGATTAAGTCAACAATTTTAGAGTTTCTAGAGTGTAGATTCCACACTAGGGAATGTAGTGATTGTACAAGGGACTGATGTATCTATTCACCAGTAGCATGAATACCAGCATTTCGAATCATAATACAAAGGCATTAGATGCAGGGATCAATAGTACATGATTAATATAGGATTAATTCTTTTATTGTATATATTGAGTCAGTTCCCCATTGTTGTTACATGTATTTATGCTCATATGACTATGGTGCGTCGTGATAACATTCGGGATGCCTCCACGATGATGCCCATGCAGGATACTAGCTCCAGATTGTGATGATGATCCGATGAGAAATGATGCCTCATATCAGAGTCAACCCTGTGAGCTTCTTCTTATATGTGGGTAGTTAGCAGAACCTCCATCTATCAAGAAGTAGATCATCATAGCAGAGTCGGATGAGGATGTACACAGGCTTAGTGTGCTCCATGAGTTCCATCATTAGAGGCTGTTGAGGATTCAGAGTGAGCTATATCCTTAGGTAGTAGAGGGCCGGATAAAGTTCGTGGTCTATGTTTTTTGTCTCATCTAGACATCGATGGATCATTCGGTTGCACTGGTATATATAATTTTCCACATAGTAGTTGTGTACTATTTTAGTCATATTACCCAGATGCATAATTAGTCGACACTCTCATGGGCCGACTTCCAATAGTTGATCGATGAGGAGTACTACCCCTTCTGATTATGCTCGGTACAGATTATGAGGCTTATGGAGTTTCAAAAGGGAGGGATTACTGTGGCTGAGTATGAATTTAGGTTTACATACCTTACCCAGTTCTCCATTGACATGATCTGGGATGGATACTTTAGCAAACGAAAGTTTGATCAGGGACTCCACAGAGAGAACTGAGCCAATGAAGTTCCCTTGCACATCTCCACCTATGTTGGGGTATTGGAGTAGGAACATGTTACATAGAGATTTCATTTAATGGGACAATAGCCAGTTGTAGCTATTATTGGACATTAAAGGGTTGAGTCATCTACAGTATCTAGAAAACTCCATATAGTAGGATCACAACACAGGAGATATCCCCATGATCAGACTTAGGCATAAGGTAATTTGTAGCAGAGAGATCTAGGGTGACCTAGAGAGGTTGGTTCCTTTCTCATGATAGGTGATGGAACATACTGTGATAATTCTTAACCAGACGTGCTAAGGAGTGTTGGAAGAAATCCGACAGACTACCATGGAAGAGGTACCACTATCAGTAGGGATCTCCTAGGAGAGGGCATGGTGTCCCCCAACAAGGTGGAGTTATGAGAGTAAGAGGAGTTGTGGAATGTGGATGACACTTGGTATCCTTCCACTACTATCACCACCAATAATCCCACGTTAGGATTAGACATCTAGAATCCTAGGCCACTGAAAATTACATGCCTTGGTATCCTATGACCCCGTAGTGCCCGAGATGATTATAGCTTTGATATGTGTTTATTTTACTATTTATTCAGTGTTAGTAGACACATGTTTCGGACATTTATTCATCTCTATATTCCTGGTGTGAGATCTGGTTGTCCCATTTAAGGCTCTATCCCATCATCTTTGACATGAGGTTCTTATAGGGATGTTTTCTTCTATATCTTTTATCTATCAGTGTTGTGAGATACCACATGGAAGAGAGAGGTTCATATGGGACTTGTTGGACATAACAATGGAAACCTATTATGTAATATTGGGTATGGAATTGTTTTCCATGGTGTGAGCCCATATTTACTTTCACCGCAGATGAATCAGATTCCTTCACACTAATGGTACAAGATTCTCTTTTTTCTGTGAGAGAGATCTCAGGGACGGATGGGTGGGTTCTATGATCAGGATACTCCATCCCGTCAACAATCATTTGTTGAGTATATCCCTTATTGGATAAAGTTATTTAGGCATCTGGATTCCTTCAGTTGTGGTTGATTATATTTATTTATTCTCCAAGTACATATCATGACTTCTTCAAATATGGAAGATGGACTTTTACATCGACTTGTATCTGAGCACCACTCTGATATCTTCTTTTACATTTCATATGGACCATATTTTACTATGGGAGATATGATTGAAGTTTGAGTAACTTCCAGATAAGGGCTTCATAAGACCCATCATGTCTCCTAGGGCAGTACCGGTGTTGATCGTGAAAAAGTCATATAGGAGCTTATGACTTTTCATGTATTGTCATCACCTAAACTAGGCCACAATAAAGAAAAATTACTCATTTCCAAGGATTAACAACCTATTTAACCAATTTTGAGGCACAATATGGTTCTCTAAGAATGGTATTCACTTTGACTACCACCATTTGAGGGTTCGCAATGATGATATACCAAATATGGCATTATTTGGTCACTATGAATAGTATGAGATCATGGTGATGTCCTTTGGTGTGACAAATTCCCCCACCATGTTTACAGAATTATTAAACCATGTCTTCCAGGAATAATTGGACTAGTTTTGGGTTATATTCATTGACGAAATACTCATCTACTCTTCATTATACAGGGAACTTTTAGATGGTTTTATATTTTCATTAGGAGAACCAGCATTATGGAAATCTATTATAGTCACAGTTCTGGATTCATGAGGTTCACTTTCTTGTGAATTTCATTTTTTATCATGTTTTATCCATAGACCCAGTAAATATATATAAATTTATTTCTTAGGATCCACCCATGAACATGTCATAGGTGTTGATATTTCTTGGTTTGGTAGGGTACTACAGGTGGACTATGAAATAATTATCCTGTATTATGTCCCATTTGACTACCTTGAAACAAAAAGGGAAGTCGTTTACCTAGACTGAGAAGTGTTAGAGGGCCTTTGAGGAGTTGGGGTTGAGGGTTATGATTGATTTTATGTTGGTACCACCAAATGTGGGTGTGTAGTATATAGTGTATTTTTATGACTCGGTAGATAAGATCAGATACATGTTGATGCTACAAAAATAAATTATCACATATGATTTTAGTTAGTTGAGACCCCATGAGTAGAACTACATGAATCGAAACCTGTAGGTGGAAGCGATAGTCTTCACCCTGGGGATTTGGAGGCACTATCTTCTGGGGGAGTGCTTTTTGGTTTATTTAAACCATCATAGGCTCAGGTACCCCTTCACATAGAGATACTTGAACCTAAGAGTTTTATGTTGGTTGGAGTTATTGTTGGACTATGAATTTGATTTATTATATACCCCCAGAAAGGGAAATGATGTATAATATTCCCTAAGTTGGATGACACAGACCCGCTTGGTACATGTGGATTCTAAACAGTTGGATTCCATGCAACTAAACATGGTGAAGCAGGAAGGAACAAAATTTCTACATTCGATGGTGTTGAATCCTCCACTTCAAAAGTATGTGTGAGTCACAGCAGGGAGATATCGACTGTGAGTTATTACGTGACCAGATATCCCTAATAGATTCACTGTATGAGTATTCTAAAAGAGGGGATTAAATCAACTTTTCCTAATAAAGGATAGTGGTTCCAATCATGATGTGGGAGGTGGTGATGCAACAGATACCCAACTCTCCCTTGGCTATACATCCCACTGTGGGGAACATGTACATAAACCATAGTAGTAGTTTTGGTGGTTCATCATGAGACAATGTGTTGTCAATTTCATCTCTCAGGGGCTCACATGTTAGCAGGTGAAGGTTATGCACAAGGATTCGGTAGGTTTGTTTCCACCCCTTGAGATCCCAGAGTGGAAATGGGATGGCATAAACATGGACATTGTGGTAGGTATTTCACACACAATGAAGGTTCATGATTCCATATGGGTGATAGTTTACTGACTCATTTAGTTATCTCACATCCTTTATTTTAGGGAGAAGTTTTCAAAGGATATTTTGGATAATTTGTACACATTGGATATCGTTCACCTTCCTAGGGTTCCCTCAATGTTTTTCATCAATGGTGATGTGCAGTTTGCGTCATGATTATGGAGAGACATATAGAAGGCATTTGGGACCCATATAAGGATGTGTGTAGCCTTTAACCCCAAGAAATATTGGAAGACCAAGTGAATTATCTAGGTGTTGGATTATATGTCAATGGATTATGTGTTATACTTTAGCTATCGTAGGATGGATCACTTTCAATTGGTAAAATTTTCAAACAACAAAATATAACACTCTATTTTTGGCATGAAAACATTTGATACCCCATAAAAGAGACCATGTAGGTCACCCTTTTGTTAGAAAGATATTGGTGAGACATCTGTTGGTGGGACAAATATGGTTCAAGAGATGATGGATAAGGTCAAAGTCATCCATGAGAAAATTAGTATGGCTCATGGTCAATAGAAATATTATACATATCGCCATCGTATGCCTTTGGAGTTCAAGTAGGGAGACCATGGTTTCTTGGGAATCTCCCCATTATAGGGATTGTCGAGGTTAGGATGGGTAGGTAAGCTATCTTCGAGGTTCAAAGGGTCATTTGAGATTATTCATAGAATTTGGTAGGTTTCTTACAACTTTTCCCCACCCCCAGATCTGGAGAAAGTCAACAATATCTTCCACATGTCACAAATGATGAGATATATTCATGGACCTATGCATGTAATCAACTGAGGAGAAATATATATCAATGATGGAGAAAGAATTACGAAGCACCCAGTGTAGATGATGTTTCAATAAGAGAGGACCCTACTAGGATAGACCATCCCCTTGGTCCATATATTCGAGTAGCATGGGAACATGCAGGAGAGCTCTTGGGAGCTAGAGAGACAGATGTGGGCTAAGTATCCCGAGTTGTTAGTGTAGTTTTTTTAGGATTAAAATATTAAAGAAGGGAATTATGTAGAGACCCAGTTATTTCCGTGCAATACTTTGAAATATTTTTAAATATATTTATAGAGCCATGAGCTAAGATGATGTGTGATTCTGAGGCCCGGTGTGCCTAGAATTTATTTTATAAAAAATATTCATTATATTTTATATCACACATACATAATTTGTTAAATAAGTTGGAATAAATATTATAAAGAAGCTTGTATCGTAAATATGAGACAATATTTGAGTTTCGAGCATGTTTTTTACCCTAGGAACAACCTATAATAGGTTATCATAGGCTGTTCAGATATCTCACCCATTGGCGGTACATTAAATTTTTTAACTAATTGAATTAATTTATTTTATTTATTATTATAACCAAACTAAAATTTATATAAGAATAATGAAATGGTAATTTTTTCAGGGTTATCCTTATAATAATGGGACCATTGAGAGCTTCTATTTCCTCATTCTGTTGGAAAATAACCTCGAACGACTAACAAACCCTGGATCCGAGAAGATTGGGATACAGTGAATTCAATGACTTCCTTCAATCATTGGAGAGTACATTCTTCAAGAATAAATGATCCAATATCTAGTTAAGACTATAAAATTTATTTTTCACACCCTTTTTGATTACATTGATTGAGCATATTTATCTCTTCCATTGATCTATGCTAATTGTGGCCTTTGAATGCACCTAAGTACCGATTAAACTATTTATTATTATTTTTTCTTAACCCGTATATCCCTATTCATCATCATTGACCAATAACACATAAAAATGATCAATTAAACAATTTTGTGATTCCTTTACCCAAAAAATTCTTTGCTTTCTTCTTTGGTAGGACTCTGCGGTCCTGATTCGATGTTGTCGAGTGGTACCGAGCCCGATCGGACCCCTCGAATAATGCTGAAATAATGATAGTGGGGTTGATCGATGAATTGGGGATAGTTCTGGGATGTTTTTAGGTTGTTTAACGTCATTTTTATGATAATATTTTGAATCATCATCAATGTAAGGAAATAGGGGGAAGTGGTGCACAAGATGGCACACTAGTGGGTCGACAGAAATTGATTTCTGGCCATTGGACGGCCAAAAACAACAAAAATAGACTAGATCCACTTATATCAAGTGAAAAAAAGTTAAAAATATAGAGGAATAGATATATTTGAAGCATGGGATATGGATCTAAGAAAATATGAAAATCCAGACGACATGTCATCTATCATGATGAATATGTGGCATGTAGCCCCTGTCCTATAGTGGCTAGGGGTTTGGAAAATTAAAAGGGTGAAATGTTGTGTAGACCTTCTACAAGTTGTGTTCCACATCCCAAGGTGGAAAATCCATCTGGAGAAGCACATACGTAAGACCCCATGTGAGAGTACACATCCATTAATAGTTTTTTGTACCGAAGTATACATACACTGGTTAATGTACATAGACACCGGATGGATACAAAGACATAGCCAAGCTCATGGGCGGGCTATCAAGTGGAATGGGAACTCTAGTATATCACCCACATGCCTCATGTACCTACACCATAGTTGATCCATGTATCACCAGGGACACATCCGGGTGATGGAGTGGTAGCACGTGCCCAATGGGTCCCCTCACACACTGTGTACCCCTTGGGTCCATTTGAATAAACATTAATATTTTGTATCTCCTTCGTTTGAAATTGGATTTTTGGGATACGAATTGCCTAACCTGAGTGTGTTCCCACATAAAGAAAAGTGGAACCCCCGATTGAGGCTTTTGAGATACGACGTGAAAGGTTATATGAATGGATCTTATTGACATGATACCTGAAGATGGCTGTGATCGAGCGAGATAATCAGAGGCTTTCTATATAGTGAAACCCCTTACCGCAATAGGGTTTGTGTCCTCTATGGACACATGCCAAGTGGAACCCCACTATTTGATAGGTTGTGGGTCCTTAATGACCAGATTGGAACCCCCAATAATAGTAGGGTGTGGGTCCCCAACCTATAAATTTGGACCCCTTATTATCATGGGTGTAGGTCCTCTACATTCCATGTGGATCCCGCCAATGGGATAGAGTAAGGTTCCTCGATGTCTAGAGTGGAACCCCCTATCACACTATGGAATGGGTCCTGAAACAATAGAGTAAAACCCCCATTAAATTGGGTGTAGGTCTTCTACCTTCTTAGTGGAACCCCCTATCAGATAGGGTGTAGTTCATCTATGACTATTTTGGAACCCCTGTTACACTGAGGAATGGGTCCTCAACCAATATATTGGACCCCCCATCAATGTTAGTGTGGGTCCTCTACATTCTGAGTGGAACAACCTGTTATATAGTTAATGAGTCCTCGATGACCCGAGTGGAACCCCCTGTCACACTAGGGGGAGGGTCCTTGACCTATATAGTGGAACCCCCATAATCTTGGGAATAGTTCCTCTACCTTATGGATGGAACCCCCATATTGGATAAGGTGTATGTCCTCATGATACTGGAGTGGAACCCCCTATCTTCATGGGAATCATTCCTCTATAGATATATATAGAGTCAACCCCCACCCTGACACCTAGTGTGTGGGTCCTCTACTTAGATTTTATGGCCCCACGAGTGTGCAACAAAATGACGAGGCATAAGCCTTCACACAGTTACTTCTGAGTAGACACGTGAGATACTGGTAATCATTTATGGAATTTTGGAACTAATCGAGCCTCATTTTCATCGGAGAATCTCTAAGATAAATATCCCCTTTCCCTCTTAATTAGGAATATTTTAATGAATATATATAAATATATATATATATATATATCCATACCTTTATATTTGGTTACTCCCCTACCATAGGTTGTGAAAACGTGTGTGGTATGTCATGTTCTTTACATGTTTATCTTCTCATGGTTGGATGAGTTCACTCTCCAAATATGGGTGGAAGAGACTCAGTGTGTATTTCATCTAAATACTATTTTTATCCTATTGTGTTTGGATGAGGTTACTTTCTATTGGTTTGGGTTGAGATACTCTCTTTCACTTCTTTCTTCATCTTATTTGTTACCAACATCATTCTATTCTTGTTTTAAATCTTACATATCTCCTTTCAACTTTTGTGTCATGCTACTAGGAATGTATTTACTCACTGATTCATGGGATTTTTCTTCATGTTTCATTTCATATGTATAAGAAGGATGGGTCAGCGTTGACATCAAATGTAATTTGGGATACCTCATACTTTGATCCATGTACGGTGGTCGCGTCTTTGAGATCAGGATATGGGCTCTCTTGGCATTTTGCTTTCCATTTTCGTCATGTTGGGATATGTTTTTCATTGGGAATGTGTTTCCCCATTTAATCGTCATTTTACACTACTGTACACTTGTATTGTCTAGTGGTTTTACCTGTATGGTTGTTCCCATAGTGTATTGCATATTTTATTATTCTTCCACTAAAATTATTCATTGTGATGGTTTTGTGTGTGTGTGTGTGTTTAGGTACATTGGAAAAGGCCTCCCCATGTTAATTATTCTTTTGGCACTAGTCTCCAACCCCTAGCCTATGGAGGCAGTCTTGGGGTAGTTACAGCTTCAGTCCTAGAATGGGTTGGGTCGTGACATTTATTCCCTATTAAAAATAATGGACAATTGAATAATAAAGTTAGTGAAACTAGTCCATTAGACAACATTTAATTATACCCTGACCCAATCAATCATTTATGAGCTGGGGTTTCCATACAAACTCATGTGTGCCACCCTGTATCCAAGAAGTTTTCAACTAGTTACTAGGGACTATAGAATGGGGTGCAAAGATTATTCCCTCAATACCAAATAAAAACATAATATGATAAATGATGTGATACAAAAATTCCATAAATAAATAATAAATAATTAAACATTAGACTAGTAGGAAATACAAATAAAACCCAAATTGTTAATCAGCATCATGTAGTTTTATGTAAAATAAACCAAAACTAAGATGATTGTCCAATGTATTAGTAAAAAAATAAATAGAGAACCAAAATATGGCCCAAATCCTGCCTAGATTATTTTAAATCCCCATAATAATTAGGTAAACCTTCCAATATATGGACCTTTCCCTTTTTTGTATCCCTATACATGAAATCTACATGCACATAGAAATACACGAGTAGGGTTTGAGTGAAAGAAACAGTTGTACAAGACCAAAATACCTTAACATTAGTGCATAGATATATACAAGGGATTTAAATTAAATTAATCAAGTTACATATATAAAAAACAATATATCACATGTGTATAATATATATCATGTTCTCAAATACTATCTCTACGTACTTAGGCACCATGCTGAAAGGAATAATGACCATCCATCTAACATAACCCCCTCACTGAGGATGGTCCAATAACATGACTAACATATCCTTCGTAAAGTGATAGACTAATTTATTTTGACAGGTTTTCGGAAACACCCCTAGGGGGAATAGATCATGAGTTTCCACTTCCATGCTCACCTACAAGAGAAAATATTAGAATACTACAATACTATATACAAATGACAGATCAATTATCAATTAAAATAAACAGTCATCATAACAAAAACAAAACCCATTCATGAAACTAAATAATTTATCTCTCAAGGCTATGATCATACACTACATGTAATCATTCATCAATAATAGGTCTCTGAAGATACACACAATTCCCATCAAACATGCCATGAACCTGTACAAAACATGCACTAATGTCATGGGAATCCTAAATCCGGTGTAATAATGATGATCAAAGAATGGGTCACTATCCTAGTCTAGATAAATCAATGGATCCAAGAACCATTCCAGGTTTGAAATTATTATAACAATAAGATTTAGGGAGAAGTTAAAATGCACCAAAAATTTTCAAATTTGATCAAGTCAAGAATTAAGATCTACTTCCAACAACATTCTTGGCCCCAAAATTTCACATATTCCAATTCCATGAATTTGAGTGTTGATTATATAACTCATTAGATCATTCAAACCCCATTATTTATGACCAATATTTTCAACATCTAATTGATTTATATTGAGGTGAATAGGATAAAATTAAGTATGATTAAAGAAGAACGTACCAAATCGGATGTGCAGGATTGAATAAGTCTTCAGGCAGCAAAGAGTGTAGTTGGAAGGTGAGAGAATATCCCAAAATCACTATAGAGTAGAGACTTTGGTATTGGGGGTCTAATGAGCCCTGAGAGAATTAAAATGGTTAGGAGGAAGGTTTCATTTTTATAAAATTTTCCATAAAATTATAATCCTCATTTGGCGATGTGTGATGCCATCGGCTAACCTGAGTCCTCCCCCACCTACCTGATGGCCTTTAGGTGGAAATAATTTTTCTTTGGCGTGAAACTAACTAGCCAGTGGTATCCACCTAGTAGTCATTGCATTTTACCATAATTATTTCTCTCTATGAGCCTTGTGATTAGGTCGGAGGGACAATTGTAACTTGAAAATTAGCATCACATCCACCAGCTTAGCCTCTACATTGTTCTATCCTCCCAAAAACATCTATACCAAATTTAAATTCCTAATAAAATGATCAAAAATCTATTCAAATTATAGATGGATGGGTGTTATAGTAATAGAGTTGTCTCATTAGTTATTATCCAATAATATAAAATCAAGAGGGAGCATTCTTAGTGATTTTCAACCTATGAAGAGGGATTTGTTAAATAATAAGTAAAATATTGAAGTATATTTTCCATTAAAAAAATAATCATTATTTTAAAGTTTAGATTTTTTAAAAAAAATTATATTTTCATAATAATCCATTATAAAATTTAATATCAATATTTAGGTTGGTGGTCAAACTAAACCAAACAGGAACATATATTTGATTCCACTTTTTGGAAGTTTCTATTATTGTAAAATTGATGCAACTATATTAAAGATAATATGTTGAACATTTTTTTCAAATTCGGTGAAGATGTTAGCTAACCTAATAACATTGAATAATAATCTTGTATGTTTAATCGTGAAGAACCCAAGCTTGGTTTAGAAAATTATTATAAGTATTATGTCACATTATTGGGTGCATGATGACTGCATGACACATTTCAAAAAAGAATATTTTGAAAGATTATGGAATCCTACATAATGGTATAGAAGATAAAATTATATTACAATAAGCTGTCTTTAATATAGAATTAAAATTTTTAATGGAAACTTACACCTTCATTAGGTATTATCAAATGTTCTTGTGAACTATGTAAAGGTACATATAGAGCTATGTAGGTGTGTCTGTAAGATATTATATGCTGCATAAAGGCATTTACCCAATAATAATGGTTATATGAAATTATGTAAGGGTAAATTTTTTTGGTTTAAAGGTAACAAATACCATTCATAAGAGTATATGGTGACTTGTATAATGGTAAACTCTATAAGGCTCACTGCTTGTATAATGGTAAGAAAAATATTATATATTGGGAAAATAATCCCTATGGAAAAGTACTCATAGATGATGAATAATGATTATATAACCCACATATGGGTAATAATTTTAGTCTACATAAGGTTATGTTACCATTAGATTCATGATATCATTTGATGGAAGAAGTTCTTAACACCAATTGGGTGTTCTACCATTGTATGTGATAACCCAAGAAGTGTTCACTACGGTTAGATGTTCAACATCTATTTGGGAGTCCTACCACCAAGATACTACAACTAATGTAGTGGTAGGGTGCTATACCCTTAGTGTGTGACTTTAGTATGTGATACCAATAGAGTGATGTTAGGAGGTGATAACACTGGGATTTGAAAGTAGGATATTGTCGTAGGGATAAAAAGCAGCTCGGGCTACCATGTCCCGGTGTTCTCATGTAGAAATCCACGATGATAATTGATCTGATTATATAAATGAGGTATGAAAGAAATAATGTATCGGACATGTAGTTTAATATTCATTCAGAAATAAAATGAGATTTAAAAGGTAATGGAATCCAATTATTTGATAGAAGGAATAATATATTTCATGTTGTACATGGGATACTTTTGTATATGGACTTCCATAAATAGAACTAAGGATATGCCACACTCAATGCTACTTGAAGGTATGAATGATGTGAGTGGTTCCTCTTGGTGAATTGTAAATCCAAATGGTCATGTGGGAATCTACCTAGATTAATGGACTATACAGGTCATTCATGAAACACATGTGATTTAAAATATCTGAATTTTTTATGAATATATACATTTAATTTTGGTATATAGGTTGTACAAGGAATGGCTTTGAAGACGGATAATTTGTAGTTATTATAAATATCATAATGATATAGGAGTAAGAATAATTGATTACTTGGCATATTTAAATGATGAAGTAATTGAAGAAATAATAATTATGGTGTAACTAGTTTGAGTCTCCAATGAATACAATCACAATAACTCAATCGTCATTCAATTCTTATCAATGAAGATTAATTCATAGATATTATAAACAAAATAATGTAATGAATTAAGGATATGTTAATTCAGTTTCTCTATAACCAAATTTATATAAATAATAAATTCTTGATAATGACAAGCAGTTATAAAGAAGAAATCATAAAGGAAGATATAATTTCGAATATTGTGTGATAGAATAATTAACATGGCAGTTATTATTAAAATATAAATATATATTTTATAAGTAGTAGAAGAACTTGTATGGTGATGTTAGAGCCCTTTTTTTATCTAATACATAATATGAATGAATTATTTTATTCTATTAATGAAAAATTTGGAGACCCAAATCATATCATTTAGATACCTTATGAAGAGTTGGAGAAGCAAAAAAGTGATCTAGGGTAGTCTGTTTTTCACTGAATAAGATTGAGGGGATAAGAGGCAAGGTATAAAAGAACTATGAATATCAATTTTCATAGTAGAAGAATAATAGGTAGTAGAAAATAAGTGGAGAGAAGTGGAAAATAAATTATTATACTATCAAATTTCAACAATGTAGAATATAATAAGAGGCTTTGTGTAGATTTTTTTTAACACTTCCAGACTTCACTATATTATCCTTTTAGAATAAATTTACGTTTTTCTCTATCATGATTTATTTGAAACACCAAATTAAGAATATGCTACATACAAGACTAAAATTATCTTTCGGTACATGTAACAATATTTTGTCTTGATTAACACATAATAAATAGTTCATTCATCACCTTGTGTTACTTGCAAGACTGAGTTTTTCCAAACTATAATATACTGTTAATATTATTATTTAATATTATAGTTATAAAATATTTGTTGTAATGAAATGTATAAAAATGATTGATAAAATTTGTAAAATATTTTTTACATATGTTTATATAATTATTTGGTGACTAATTAATTAGAAATTAATAAAAAAACCAATTATAACGAAAATGTTTTGATAAAAAAATTATTTTTATGCGGAAAACCAATTTTATCTAAAAAATTTAATTAGTTACCAATAATGTATTATATTACTGAAATTTATATATTATATGTTCAATTAATTTTTTTAAATTAATCCAATATATTTTATAGGAATAATATAATAAGAAATCCATTTTTATGCAAGAAAATATGTATTTTTCTAAAGGCAATTTTGCCGCATTTTAATGGCACTCTTATTTTAAAAATAAATTTTGGGAATTTAGTGAAATTTACTATAAAAAATATAAATAATTTTTTAAACTTTAATGTCAAAAATATCATCGGGTTAATCATTGATATTTTTCTGAGAAATTTCATTTTCAATGAATAGTGAAAAAATACTGAATTTTAATTCAAAGTAACCTATCATCTATATAATTTATAATGTAAAATTGTATATTGAATTATTTTTAATTTAAAATTATATCAATTATAATTCTATTAATAAAATTTTGGTCATTTTCATAACTCTTATATAGAATATAGATATAAAAACATTGTAATATTTTGAACATGTTCACTTTAAAACCCCGCTCTTACATTGTTTCTACAGGATTAATTTTTAAATAATTTCATACAATTATGTGATTTGTATTTTAAAAGTAGATTAAATATTTTTAATCATAATAATTTATAATTTCCAATTAGTTCAACTTATTGGTTTACCAAAAATAATAGTGAAATCAATTAAAATTAATTACAATGATTAAGGTAAAATCGAGTTTAGTTAGTGGTTAAAATTCAATGTTAAGGGGGCTAAATGACCTATAAACTTGTCCAAAAATCCATTTCATGACATATTTTTACCATATCCGTTATTTTATGGAACATTATTCACTATTTGAGGCACGTGGTGTAAGGGATACCACCCAACATTGTTTACCTTTTCTTGTTTACAAAAATGTCACTCCTCCAACACTATAAAACGACACTCACTCCCATCACTTATTTAAACATATAGATCAATTTTGGTATCCCAAATCCTTCCCAAATAAATCCCAAAAATCAATACCCTAATACTAGGAGAATTATTTTAGAATAAATAAATTCTTTCAAGGATTAATTTAAAACCTAATGAGGAAACTCAAATAGATGTATTGTTCTATTAATAGTGTTTTAATTTTATTTCCTTCTCCAACACCTTCATTTTATTTTATATCATGATTGTATAATATAAAAACTATCATAAATATAATTATATGTTTTTTGTTAATGGTTCATCCTAAAACTTAACATACATCCCGCAAATGGGATATGCAATCATCATTCATTTGTACAGTGGACTACCAGCTCACGAACAAATGTCATTTGTTCTTCCATTACCATCTTTTAATGTTTCGAATTATTAATTTTTTTATAATTTATATATGATTGAAATTATATTTATAATGTATTTATTCTTCTTTAATTATTATATAACACATAAATTCATACTTTTGATTTTATGGGAATATGATAACATCGTTTGTGGACATGTGGACCACCCCCTCCTCCAAGCATTGTGATTCATTCATTCTTTAAATGGAATGTTTTAAAGATGTGTATAAAAATAATGTGAGTTATATATGACATAGAAATGATAAAATAATTATAATATACATATATATCATTTTATGTTTTTTTTTAATATGATAAGAAAATGGAAGTAGTGTTCATGCATATGTACGGCCTACCATCTCCATGAACGGTGCATTTAATATCCTATCACTGAATATTATGGATTACTATAAATAAATGTATAATTAATATATGTGATATTTATATCATCTTTTATATTCTGGATATGATAATATTCTAATCTAATTAAGAAGAAACAAATAATAAGTCAAAACATTCTCGAAAAACGATGCAATTAACAACCAAAACAGTGAATATAATGAAATATTATTAACAAACAGGTAATAATATATTATAATGAGATAATATTTGATATTATATATATTATTAAGGTTCTTTTATGATTTAATAAGAATTCTAAAACATTAAACAAGATTTTGAATAGTTTTCAACCCAAATGAAGTGTAAGGTAAAGGATTTCCTCTAAATTTACATTTCATTGGGATTTATTTTCTATTATGAACCAATTCAATTATATGTGGTGTATATAATATGAATTTAAAATTTAATATATTGATTTATTCATTACTTATGGTATTTTAAGCTTCAGTTTCAATTATTTATTCTAGGGGGATTTTACTTGAAAATTACAATGTTATAAACGTAATTGTATAGTATCAGTTTTTTTATTGTTAACTTTATTTTGAAACAAAAAAAATTACTGCAAAAATTTTTAATTGGGCATTAAATTTATATTAATTATCAATATAATTATATTATGGATATTATCATACTCTAAACCATATTCCTTCTTTATATACAGTGTTTAATTCAAAATTTATCAGGCCATGTTTAGAAATATTCATTAATATGTATATTTTATTCAATACATATACTTGATGATAAGGAACTTTGTTTAAAAATTAAATAAATTATTTGATATATGAGGAATTATTTGGAATAGTATACATGGGTTGGATCTGCTTAAATATTCCCCTCAATTCATTAGTTGTCTCATGGGATGAATTAGTTAGGCTAACATTAAACAAATTATTACCTGAAGAATAAACTGTCTTATGAAAGGTCTTAATGGTAGTGGTTTGTGTGCAAAAAAAATGACACCAATAATTAAGAATTTTTTATATTTATAGTTAGGTTATTATCATCTAGAGGATATTCACTATGAAAAAATATAAGGATTTATTTCATTCTCAGTTTACTGATTAAATTGCATGTGTGGTCAGTTAATTACCTTGCCATATTGATCTTACATTAACAACTTATTTAAATTGAATGTATTATTATTTAGTTACCTTTCCATAAAAAAATTACTCTCATTGATTCATTATTTATTATGATATACTTAACCCTTACTGATAATTTTTGCTCGCCCTTTTTTTCTTTCCCCATGTTATAAAGAAGAGATATTTGAATATGTTTTCAATGATTTTGATAATTTTCTTTTATTATGTATTATGTTTTATTTCCTATTACCATTGAAAAATGGGTTAAATTTATGTATATATTTTCCAAAAATATTAAACATTTCAATCCATTGGGATTTGATTCCATTTAATCATGAAAATATAATAATGAATGGCACCAGATCTAGGCTTCTAGGGTCGAGGTCGTTATAGGTGATATCAAAGGAAGTTTAGTAGGAACCATTGGAAATAGAGTTTTGGAAAATATAGAATTGGGAACATAACCCTATGATATAATTTGAGGATAATCATAGAAAAACATCCCAAATATACCATGTTTATGATTATGATATTAGATATTCTTAAATTTTTTAATTATGTTATGTATTTCACTAGTTTTGGAATTATAAATTATATTTCCTAATGATATGGTCTAATCCATTATATTCTATTTTTTAGAGATATATCCTGAAAGGAAGAATGGTACCAATAATTTTGGAAAATGTATAGATTTCCCTCATAAGGAACAAATTTAAATGAAAAGAATGTTCCTTGGCTTAAAAAATGGGAGAATAAATTTTTCTAGAGTATGAAAATTCCATTGCAATGTTATCTAGGTATGTTGTGGATTACATATTCAACATAGAGGGTATGAATGATAATTTATTATAAGGTATTAAGCCAAGTATCCAAAGGTTGATGGTCTTAATAAAATTTTCTTTATATGATGAAATAGTATTGTCTGATATCAAGATAGGAAAATAATTATAAAACACCTCTAGATTCAAATGGAAGTAGGAGAAGAATTTGATATTAGAGAAAAGGATAGATAAAGGGATTAAGGGAGAAAATAATTTTCCCACTTGTTATAATTGTGGAAAGAATCACCAAAGAAAGTTCTTGATGAGATTTTGTTTTTTATAAGTTTTGAGATAAGGTTCTCCAAGAAAAATAATGAAATCTTAAGGATAAAAAAGATGTTATTGAGTATTAAAACAACAAGAATATGGGGAACTGTAAAAATGAATTCCAAAAGAATCAAGAAAATATACCTCAGAAGAATCTAAGGGATCAATGTCAAGCATATGTAATTAATATAGATAAAGTGCAATGGTTAATTTTATCTAGTATTTGGATCCATTAAATATATTTTAAGGGTATTTTTTGATGATATCATAGATATAAGTATTATGGGATGTATAAACATTGTACTATAGTACTTTTCATCAAGGATTTAAAAGTGTGTATTGATTGATACCCATGAACAAGAAAAATTATTCAATTACAAGTTGAACTTATTAGAAAATATATAATTGATGTGAAAACAATCCATAACATGTTCTAGAGGATGAGATAATTATTTTTCAAAAAAGAGAATATTGATATAGATAAAGTAAATTGGGTATTAATTACTACATTAGAAATAATTAGTGATTTGTTGAAAATGTTTTTTATTATAATATTGGTGCAGTTTAGAGTATTTTTATATTTAATAAATATATCTAACCATCTATATTATATTTTATTAATAAGGAAGCATGTATTTTTTAATAATGTTTTATGGTAATTCATGTTATTACCATGTTTCAAGAGAATACACGATGAAGGTGTTCACATTCTTGGTATGTTATTTTTAAAGAGATTATTCATGTTGATTAAAGAATAATAATATATTCATTTTTTAAAATGAAGTGACTTCCTTCTAATGTGATTGATAATAAAATTTTGGAAAAGATAACCATTTATGAAATGGTTTAAGTTACTCTTTGGATAAGGTTTTAGATGTTAATGTAACACTTCAACGTATGATGAAACCAACGACTAGAAAATAAGTAGAAATAGTTCATGGAAAAACCAAAGGATAAGTTATTTTTTTTAAATAGAAATTTATTTTTACTTATAATTTTTGAGTGTGAAATAACTACTCAAATCTTTGAAAAATGGTTTTGAAACAAAAATGTTTTCCTATTGTCATCATATTTTATAATATTAATTACATTTAAACATCTATGTGTTTTATGGAATTGTTGTTGTTAACCTTATATAGATCACCCATTTTCATGTGATCAATGTTCTCTATAACTATCCATCTGAACATGATTGTTATATTTCTCTTCCATGGCCATGGTTTACTAATGTTCCCCTATTCAAAAATATATTTTTTGTGACCTTTGAGTTTCCATTTCATATTCTGAAAATATATTTTTTTTAACCTATTTATTATGTGGGTTTATCAACATCATTATTTTGAAATATCAAAATCTCAATTACTAAGATCATGTTTGAATTGCATTGATGCAATTTATTTAAGGTGGGGAGAATGTAATTCCCCTAGACATTACAATATTTTCCTTTTAGAATAAATTTATTTTTTTTTCAAGATTAATTTATATGAAACAAAAAATTTGATATTATGCTATTAAAAACACTAATATTTCCTTTTTATACATTATACACTATTAGTTCTATTGTTGCACACAACATATAGTTCCTTTGATATATTGCATTACACGCGAGATCGAGTTTCAACAAACTACAATATACTATTAATATTATTATTTAATATGATAGTTATCAACTACACATTGTGATTAAATAAATTATAAGTCTTAGGAAAATTTTTAAAATATTGCTAACATATGTTTATATAAATTTTTGGTGACTAATTAATTTTAAATTAATATAGAAACCAGTTTTAATGGAAATGTTTTGATATGAAACTATTTCTATACACAAAGGGAATTTTTCATAATAAATTTAATTAATAACTATTCGTGGATGATAATAATAAAATATATATTATATGTTAAATTAATTTTTTTATTCATCCAATATATTTTATATGCATAACATAAGAATAAATCCTATTTTACATTTAAAAAGATGTATTTTTTAAAGGCAGTTTTTCCACCTATTAATGGTGAAACTATATTAAAACAAATTTTTAAGTTCTATAAATTTTATTGGAAAAAAATCATCTTAATTTTTTAGATAGTACTTTCTATAATATATTTGGTTGTATTTTTATTTTTATGAGAATTTTCATTTTTTTATAAATAGTGAAAATATTAAATTTTAATTACAAACTTACTTGTCATCTAAATAAATTATAATAATCATATTTTAAATTATTTTTATAGTCAAATAAGATAAATTATAAATCTACTAATACAATTTATTTCATTGTAATCATTCATATAATAATTTTTTTTATAAAATGTAATTAACTTTTGAACATTTTAACTTTAAAACCCTCTTTTCCTATTGTGTCTGTGGGATTAATTTTAAATTCATTTCTACCACTTCTATGATTTTAATTTGGAAAAATGGATTAATTTTTTTGAATAATAAATATTTAGAATTTATTTTAATTTCAACGTTGTAGTTGACTAAAGATGTCAATAAAAATTTAAAATTAATTTAAGCGATTAAGTTAAAAATGAGATTGCTATGTTGTTAAACTTTAATATTAAGGGTCCAAATATCATAGAAACTTGTATAAACCCCATTTTATGTAATTATTTATACCATGTACACATTTTATATATATTTTTTCATTATTTTAGGAAGATGATGTAATGGACACACCCACTATAATGAAAATAATGAATGATTATTAACAAATGGGTAATAAGATTTTATAAAAAATATCATATATGATAATATAAATATGTATATGTTTATTGTTTAGTTTAATAATATTCTTACAACCATTATACAAAATTTTGAATAATTTTTAACCTAATGTAAGAGTAAGGTAAGGGATTCTGTCTCAATTTACCTTACATTGAGTCCTATTTTCTTTATAAACCAATTAACAAATATGTGGAGTATATAATATACCGTTGACATAAAATATCATGATTTATTCATTACACATGGTATTATAGGATTAAATTGAATTATTTCATCCAATAATATTTGACTAGAAAATTACCAAGAGATAAAAGTTATTGCACAATATCACTTTCTTTGGTGGTTTGTTAAATTTTCCTTAAAACAATCACTTTATTGTAATCATTTTTCATTAGAAATTAGTTTTTTCTTAAATATACACATTTTTAATGATTTATATGATTATTTCTTAATCATTATCTCATTTTTACATATGGTGTCTACTTTGAATGTTATTTAGTTAATTTTGGAAATATTGATAAATTTTTATCATTTATTCAATATAGATTATTGATGATAAGGAATATTGTTTATTAATTAAATAAATTATCCATTAAATAAGGAATAATTTGGACTAGAAGATATTTGTGGGGGAAATTATATATTTCCATTCGATTCATCTGTAGTCTCGTGGGTTGAATAAGTTGAGCTAGAACAAAATGGGTTTTTACTTATAGATTAAACTATCTTGTGAAAGGTCTTGATGATAGTTGTTCGCATGCCAGATGCATGATTGTTGGATCGTAATATAGATGTAAATTTATATTAGATTTCATAGTAAAATAGGGGTGAATAGTATGTTTAAATACATTGTAATTAAACACTTAAAAATGAACTTGGTTTAAGAGGTCTTAAACTAATACAATTCACAATCAATACAAATGGCCATACAGGTCCTGGATCTGATGTATATGATATAATGTGATATCTCGAGTAATGAAAAGCAATTGTATTTTAATTGAATACAAATATCAGAGTAATAAAAATGTAAAGGATTATATAATACAGTGTATAAAATCTCTTAATACAATATGTAATGAAAGTATCATAATTGAAACAATTACAATAGAAAAGAATATAAATTGAAATATGAAACCAAATGATTCCCTTTCTTTTGGATAATGCAGTGGAAATGTAGAGATATTACAATTCCATTATCCCAAAGAGTAGGGTATCCTTTCACCTAGGATAAAAGATATATCTTACCACTACCCTGGTATACCCTCGATACGGAGATCAGTAGGACTATCTTCCTATCCCTAGAAGCCCTTGATTAAGAAGGGAATCTGCAGCACTATATTTTAAACACTCGAAATCCCTAGATATGATTATCGGCATCATGTGTTCCTATCCTTTGAATCCCTTGATTTTTATCATAATTATCTGTCACACAAAGTAAAACAAATCACTTGTAGAATTACAGGATCTTGGAACAGGTCGTTCACATCTTTTATCTTCAAGGATTTCTCACGATGAAAGAGAGATGTCACACAGTATCTCTATAGAACATGATAGTAGAAAAAGCTGATCGATCTGGTTTGAATAACCTCTTATTTAGAGGCCTTAGGTTCTAATGGTCATATTTCCTCCAATGGTCATATTTTTTCATAAAATTTAGAGGGACTTGGACACCTTGCAATATAATGGTCAAAATAAACAAAATAAAAGACAACATTTTTGATTAGTATATTACTAACTCAATGACATAGTTTTAGTTAGAAAACAATAAGTATATAAGTATAAAATAATGAGTAAGACATGAGTTCAATGCATTTCATGATTTTGATGAATAATATGGTTACAATTCTGATCATGATTATGGTTTATATAATGGTTGTGATTCATATTGTTGTTACGATATATAACATGGTTATGATGCATATATTGTTTACAATTCATATCATGGTTACTACTAATATCATGGTTACGATAAATAACATGGGACGATTTATATTGTGATTATGATTTAATGCCTCATAAATTACATGTAATTTTTTTTAAATTATATGGAATTATTATGAGACCACACGCTCTGACGGCACAAGATTTCGAGGCTCGGAGAGCCCTAAATAGAATTTTGAAATTTTTTATGCCATGTTCAGTAAATTATCAAAATTGATTTTCTGACTTTTGAACCAGTGCTCGGATCGAAAATCTGAGGGCACCATCGAACTCAAAACGTTGGGATTCACCTAGTAATGACTTAACTTTGGCTGGAAAGATTTGAGAAGAAAAGATAATTTTCTGACTTTTCAAGAAAAATAATAAAATTATAAAATAAAATTATTTTATTTTTTTCTCACCATTGAGTGGCGGACGACGACACTGTGTTTCAGCAAAGAGGCGGTGATGAGGTGCCTTAAAGGAGGGTCAATAACGACTATTTTAAAACCATGATGTTGTTATCTTAATGGATCAATAAATGTGTCTCATTAAATTTGGATCATTTAATGAGAATCATTAATGGGTGCAACGTCACTACAAATTTTATTTTCTTTTAATAATCCAATTTGTTTGAGTTTTGGAATTAAAAAATGTAGGGAAATATCTGATGAACTGTCGGAGGAATCCATCTCCAATGAATAATGAAGAACGAAGTGAAAAATGTTGGAGGATCAGATCCATAGGTTGAAAGCGGCATGGAATGCCAATGACCGTGGATCAATAATGACCCGAATTAGATCATTCATCATTATCAGATCAAACGACTCTAGTTTGGGGTTCATTAGTTCTAATTATTTGATGATTTCTGCATCGTTCTTTAAAATTTACGACAAATGAAGATCAACTGACTAACGGGTTGATCCTCAAATCACTCGGTCTTACAGGAGGATATTGTGTAGGGTTTGATTTGGGGTTTCTCAAGCTATGTGGATATCATCATGTTTATCCCCATGATTAAACTCTAATAAGGAGGGTGAAATCCAACACGAACAAGGCTCGGTCCCTCCTCCATTGTTGTTCTTATTGTGTTCATCAATTTCGACTATTCAACTTGTCAAAAAGGAGGATTGAAAGTCTTTGTGTTGATTTTGGCGCCAAATAGAGACCATAGGCACAAAAAATTCCAAAAACAGACCAATGGAGAAACTCTAGTGGCCCGTAAAAGGCACCACTGGTGGCCGGCAATAGCCGCGGGTGGAGGGTGCAACACGCCCATCGGCATGCCATGGTGGCAGGAAGCCATGATTGGATGGTCGCAACAGCAAGGAGAGGCGGTGTCAGGCACCGCATCTAGGGACATCCCATGTCCGAGCTATTTAGTGGGTGGAAATCTATAGTCCACCAACCGTGTCTAGAAGAGGCCCCACATCCGTAGGGATAGATGTGACGCATCTACCTCGTCCCAGATGGATGGCGCACCACCAGCCACCCTTGCTGCTAGGAATCGAGATCGCATGTCGTTCCCCTAGCCAGCAGTCCAGTGCTACACCCAATTGGTCGTACCCACATTGGAAGGTGATACCCATGACCTTTGGGCAAGGCCGGATGAGAACGGGTCGCCAAATGACAAGGCAAGCTAGACCCTCAGCCAAACCGGGTCAGGTCCAGTGAGCCCCATTGGGCCTGGCCAACTGGCCAAGCTGAACCATACTGGCCCTGACCTGATACTGGTAAGGTTGAGTCTATCTAATTGAACTAAAGTATTTAGGGACCCCAGGGCAGGGCTGTTCGGGTCGGTCTAACCGGGTCGGATCGGGCCCAGACACACCCCGCCCCATATTTACTAAAACGCCAGTATCCTGCAAACTGTGCATCTGATTGGCGCACCACTAGCGGCACTAGGACACTTATGATAGAGAGGTCCTTATGGTATATTCCACTTGATTCTGGGAGATGTTGGTGTATAAATGAGTTGGATCGAACTCGAATCGAATCGGGCCCCTTTTACAAAAATTTATACTACATACAGACTGGGTGTCCGACCGATGTACAGTCTGTTGCAATGGAACCCTTATGAAAAGATGGATCTTTAGGTTACTTATAAGTGAGACATTTTGACGGTTGAAATAGAGAATATTTTTTGAGGAGAAGAAACATCTGAAATCATACGTACAAAGTAAGTAAATCCATTGGCAAGCTGTCGAGTGAAGAGAGACCCTTCATGGATCAGTGCGAGAGCGAACCTCCATGGATCGGAATAGGTGATACCCTCCATGGATTGGCTAGAGTGGGACACTGCTTGGATGGGAAATAGTGTGACCCCCCATGGATTCACAAAATAGGGATGCTCTATAGATCGGCAATGGCACGACCCTCTATGGATCAGCAGGAGAGCGACCCTCCGTGGATCGGAAATTGCGCGACCCTCCATGGATTAGCCTGAGAGTGACCCTATGTAGATCAATAGTAGAGTGACCCATCGTGGACCTGTAGTAGAGTGACTAGTTTAGGATCAGTGGTAGAGTAACCCTTTGTGGATCAGCAGCTAAGCAAACCTTCTCAGATTAGCAGCTGAGCCTCTGAACAGAATAAGATAATCTAACATATTACTAATCATCTTTATTCATGTTCTTTAAGATATATACTTGGTGTGAGATATCATTTATATAGTTTATTTTGATTGAGATATTTATTTTTGGTTTACCATTTCGGATTTCTGAGAGACCTTTGGGGGTATTGGGGTCCCTACTGAGTATTTTGATACTCACCCCTGCACGATATTCACCCACACCTATTGTGTCTTGTGCGGATGGCAGAAAGATTGATTGGGACATGGGGTACCATGGCTAGATGTTGTTGGGAGGTTATCTATAGACGTAGTGAGATTCAATTATGTCAGACAGTGAGTTTTAGCTACTCTTCAGGTAGGATCCTCAGCATATGATCTCTAGAGCTTGTTTTTCTTTCCTTTTGTTGTATGTTTCCTTCCATTGGGCTTTTATATCTGCTCATTTAATTTTTTTTCGTACATTTAATCTCAATAGTGGTGCCTTGTGTTCTACTTTTTTTTGTAATCTATCTGCATGCGTACAATTTTAATGGTAATGCCTTCCCTTTTTTTGTTTACCCATTTTCATTTCTTGTCACCAACCCCTAGCCTATGGAAGGAGGGCTTGGGGTAGTCATGGCACGGGCACCGGGGGATGGGTCATGACAAAGTGATATCAAAGGGAATTTGGTTCTACCAGAAGAACTAAGGGATTGCATTTTCTTCAATGGAGCAATAGTTTTTAGTGTCTTGTGTCTGAATTTTAGTTCAGGGGTCTAGTGTTGGTGAGGCGGCCGACGTATCCATACACCAGGACACTAAGATATGTTTTCCATATCAGTACATGAAAACACTGGTTGTGTATGTTTTGAAAAATGTTTTTTTCTTGATCATTTTTGAGTCATATCACTAGGTATACCCTATTGATCGTGGAACATATGTTTCCTTATATGATTCATCCACAAAGATAGCCTTCCAGGATTCCAGTGCCAGATCACAATGATGGACCACCGAGCATTGAGGTGTTGGTATAGGGACCACTTACATCGGTAGTACCTGTGGGTGGTCTACCAGCTCCACCACCACCCATAGAGATGCAGATGCTACCAGCCCCACTAGATGATAGTTCATGCCGACTGAGTACACTGCACGTGTTTCAGAGACCTAGGCCTTCAAGATTTATAGGCGAGACAGATCCTACGGGAGTTGAAGACTAGCTGGAGGTTGTGGCATGAGTTTTTCGCCTGGTAGAGACACCATCAGATCAGGTGTTGATCCTAGTCTCTAGATTTTTTAGTGAATAGTAGGGAGATGGTGGATGTTAATGGTCCAAACACATGAGGAGGTGGCCCTTTCTTGGTGGGACTTTGAGTGCCTCTTCAGGGTGGAATTCATACTAGCGACACTACGATCTATGCATATTCAGGAGTTACAACACCTTTAGTAGGGTATTTTGACAACGGCCCAGTACTCTATGGGGTTTACCAACCTCTACCATTACTCCACCAACAAGTTGAAGGACCCTATCTTCAGGTCCCCTAACTTTGTGAAAGGACTCTGACAAGAGATCAGGGCGTCAATGATTTCACTCAAAATCCCAAATTATGATGGAATGATAGAGAAAGAACTACTGGTGGGGAGTTTCCTTTCTGATCAGGCACCGAAAGTTAGATCCACCACAAGATGATAGGAAGATGAGTCATTTTTTGTAGGCATTAGGTAGATGACGCAGAGGCCAAAATGGGACATACCTTCCAGAGGCCGACCCCAAGACATAGGGTCAGAGTTGTGGAGCTCACGGGGCAGAGGGGTCAGCAAAGGAGCATATTATGCTCTTCTTGTGGTATGTAGGGTCACATGGTTCACGATTACCTAACACGTCGTACTGATGATCAGTAGATGGTCGAGGGACCGCCGAGGAAGAGGCATCATTTTGAGCGACGAGGTTTGTAGGTAAGCGGACATGGCAAGGGAGCAATCCGACTAGCAGGCAGTGTGCGATGGTTTGAGTTGTTACCACCACTACCCCTAGGTGGTCCACCCTGACATCAGGGAGTAGGTGGATAGGGGTGAGCATAGCTTCAGGAAACAGAGTCTTATGACCACAGCGCTCCAAAGATGATCTGAGGTATGATCTGTGTCTTCTCCATGCTAGCTTTAGTTCTTATAGACAAATATTCTAGTCACTCCTTTTTCCACGGCTCTCGTTCGGAGATCGGAGATTCTGGTGGAGCTGTTTCCCTGGTCCATATGACTAGAGACTCCTACAGAGGGGATTTGCAATTACACACGGGTGTCCATAGTGTGAGATCACTCTAGGAGGTGGGAACTTTTCCTGAGATCTCTTATTATTAGCATCAAGGCCTTACAACGTCATCTTGGGTATGAACTGGTTATCCAAAATCCATTCTTAGATCAATTATTTTATGCCTACAGTGCGGTGTGTCTGTAGAGATGGGACTAGGTTTTCCTTCACTTGTGAGAAGGAAACCCTTGTAGCAAAGGATGAACTTTCTCAGAGGAGGGTGTAGCCAATCACTCAAAATATTGATAAACTCACCCTTGGTGTAGTGGATGAGAGGAGTCCAAGAATTCCTGGTGCAGCCTCTCAAGTTGGATAGCCTCACTCACATGTTGGATAGTCTCACCCTTCGGGACTTTCTCCTTGAAGGGAGGTAGACTTCGGCATCGAACTATAACCTGGGACAACTCTGATATCCACACTTAAATATCGAATGGCTCCCGATGAGCTTCACAAGTAGAGGGTACAAGTAGAGGACTTATAAGAGAAGGGTTTTGTAAGGCCCAGTGTTTCACTATGGGCAGCCCTAGTTCTTTTTTCCAAGAAGGAATATGGAAGTTTGAGGTTGTGGATGGACTTCCAGCGACTGCACCAGGCGACCGTGAAGAACAAGTATCCACTGTCGATGATTGATGAACTCATTGACCAGTATAATGGAGAGAGGTTCTTCTCAAAGATAGACCTCATATCGGGCTATCACTGGATTAGGGTATGGGATGAGGATGTGTCAAATACAGCCTTCAGGTGCCGATACGGCCACTACAAGTTCCTGGTGATTCCTTTAGGCATGAACAACACCCCAGCAGTGTTTATGGGACTCATGAATAGGATCTTCTAGCCTTACCTTGACCGGTTTTTTGTGGTCTTCATTGATGGCATCTTGGTGTACTCGGCATCGAAGGAGGAGCATGCTACACACCAGTGGATAGTACTTAATACAATCTAAGAGCACCATATTTATGGAAAGATCTTTAAGTTTAAGTTTTGGATTTGGGAAGTCCATTATCTAGGACACATCATCTCGGAGGCTAGAGTTGCAGTGGATCTGGTGAAGATAGAGGTGGTGCTTTCTTGGGAGCCGACCAGGAGCATGACTAAGGTACAAAGATTTTTGGGGTTGGATGGTTACTATCGGAGGTTTGTGACCAACTTATCTAGTGTTGCAGCACCTTTATCATCTTTGAAATGGAAGGGAAAACCCTTTTTTGGATAGAGAAATGTCATCATAGTTTTCAGAAGCTCAGGCAGAGACTGACTAGTGCCCCCATCTTAAGACTTCCAAAGGAATGTATTGGGTATGTTGTTTACTACGATGTATCAAGGAACAGAATGGGTTGTGTTATATCAACCCATTATTTAAATACATTAATATCACTTCAGAATTGAAGTATATGTTTTACAAAATATAACAAAACTATGACAGGACCATATTGGTATAGTGTCTTTAGAAACTGGAAAACATAAACAACTAGTTCATAAAACATCTACATTATCTCCTATTTATTTCATCATATCTAGAATCTTTTTTGGAATATACAACTTAATACCCTTATTCATGTCCTTGGGAAAAGAAACATATAAAAAGTTGATCCCAAATGCTCAGTAAGGGTAAACAATTGAAATAACAATCATATCATATTAATAAGAACAGAACATTTTGAAAATATTATCCTTCATATAAAAGATCACAATATCTTATCATAAGATAAATCATAAAAGTGAAATGTAATCCCAATAGTCATAAAATAAGGCCTGAAATTTTGTGGCATACACACATATACATAGAAAATCATTTCATATTAGTCAAGGCTGTTTTCCAAGACCATTATAGCAGACAATGTCCATTACCGAATAGAGTTCTCTCCTTATTCCAGCCTTGTACAACTAAACCAGATTAACATGTCGTGCCAACCATGTCTATATCATGAGATATAAATCATTACCGAATGCATTGTAGGTTGATATAGCTCCCACCCATCTCAAAATATATTCATTCATATGTGTTCCAGAAAAATATAGAAACATTCACCATAGAATAACCCATGATATAAAATGGGTTTCTTAAACATCATTCCATCATAATTGATATAAAAAATAGATTTCATAAGTAACATTCCATCATAAACACAATAAAATAATAGTAACAACAGAGATAGAAACATAAACCCTCAGAATCTTATATGGAAAATAATTTTGATAAAACACTTGAGCTTCATTCCTAAGGACAATATCTTTTCTTCTATAAAAACGTTTTTTCCTCAAAATGTCGTGTTCTTTTAAACGAAAATAATTGAGTTGAAAATACACTTGAAAACATGTATTTGAAGCTTCATAGAAATAATGCATTATGAATATGTAAAAAATCATTCATGTTGTTTACGTTAAAATTATCATTCTCCTCATACTTTTGCTATAATAGTCATAAAGTACCTCATATGGTAAACAAAAGAAAGATTCCTTACAAACCATGTAGTAAAATTAAAAATTGTTAAAATGAATTTAAATATACATTGAAAAATTTTACACATTTTATGAGAATATCTTTTAGAAAACAAGGAAATGGATGATAAATATATCCCTAGTGGATTCTTATGAATAAAAAATCTCAGAAAAAACGAGATTGGAAAAGTTATCAATTACCTTATGTCTGATATGCTTCGTTTAGTTTTGAACATTCTATATAATGATTTAAATAATGTTACTGATTTATTCTAGAATTATAATCATTTTTATGACAACATTTATGATCATATTTTTATCTATTTTTTAGTAACATTTCATTGTTACTTGTTATTCGGGTATTAACTACTTTTTTTTCTTATGTATGTTTTGTCGGATATGTTCTTATTCCTATTTTTAGGTTATAGTAATACCATTTACAAAATGGTATTAGTATAATATATTTCATATTTATTTATTCAATTCATTTATATAATCTTGGTTTAATGAAGATTATGTATAATGAATCACAATTTACCATGGAGACGGTAAGTCGTACGTACGCATGGAAGATGATAACTTTTCCATAATTGTTAATGGTATTAAAGTGGATGGTGTATAGTATATCAGAATTAGTATCAGGTTATAATAATGATATATTTTTATTATTTCCAAAATTATTCTCATCCATGTAAGGTGGTGGTGAAAAACAGATTACACCACAGTGTGGAGAGGGTAATCTGTACGTATGCACGCGCGGTGATTTTGTTTTTCGTAGGCTAGATACAAGGTGAAATAGGGTTGCATCATATTTATTATAACATATATGTATATTAGTGATACTTATTTTATTACATTATAATGAAACAACTAAATAAGATGAAATATAAGAAGAAATAAATTTGAAAGAATTGGTAGAAGAGATTGCATCTTCCTCAACGTGCCTCCTTTAAATTTCCTCTTATGGCACTAGAGTTTGACTTTTGAGAAGACAAGAACCTCTAGAATGTAACAAGATAATTCTATAAGATAAATGGAAATGGTTTGGCCTAGCTTGAATGCTCAAAATGGAGTGAATATGGGAGGGAGGAGGATCCCTTTAATAAGAGAGGAGAGGGGCACTTTAGGAAACTCTCAAAATATTAATTTATTATAAATTTAATTTACACTAAAAATGGAAGAAAACTTATTTAATTAAATGATGAGATGATGTTGGTTCGGATACCAATAATCCAATAATTTTTTGATAAGTTTAGAATACTTTTTTTTATCCTTATCTTTTTGGTTTAACCATTATTTTACCCTTTTTAATATTATCGTGATATAATGTTATTTACACATTGTGGGTTAAATTAATTACCATATCATGTCAAACGTCCCATGAAAAGTTATTTATAAAATATTTGAAATTATATTAACTATTTGGATTAAAATTATATTTTTAAAAATTTAAAATCATTTAATAAGGTATTTTATGTTTTAAGTTATGAATTGTGTCAATTTTGGACACTATTCATACTGGACTTCTTTAAAAATTCATAACAACCTAATTCCTTTGAAACTAAGGAATTTACTAAAATATAAAATGTAAATATATTACAAAAAATAATGGATGACATAAAAATAACCAACTTACATTTGTTTTAATATTTATAAATTCATTTATTTGAATCTTCATTAATGAGGTAATCACTACATCATAATTTTGTCATAAATAAATATATTTATCTAATGTCTAAAAATTATAAATAAAATACCATGATGTATTAAATAATTTTATCTTTATAAATAATATTTATAGATATATATATCAGTTATATAACACTATATTAAAATCTATTTAGTAAAATATATGTCTTTTGATTATAATTATCTTTACATTAAATTAATTTTTATAAAATGTCATTTCCACATCCATGTAAATCAATGGGATCCCAAAATTGTCCCAAGGATTCCCATGGTTGTAAATATCTCATCCAATATTATTAAGACACATTTTTGGGTTGTTTTATATTATTAAATTAATATTTTTTACCCTTATTTACCAGATTCATCCATTATCCATGGTAAATAAAATAATTACAGAAATTACTATTCATATTGTCCAAAAATGAAATGTACCTATTCACACAATTTAAGCCTTATAATTCCAAATACAGTATCCATTTTTTTAAAATTAAAAACATAGATTTTGTAGTAATTAATTTAAAATTATTCCCATTGTTGATATGATAAAATGTGTTTTGAAAGTTAAAACATTGCAAAATATTGAAATTCATTTACATATGAATTCAATGTACGATTAATGATAATGACATACATTATATAAAATGGAAAAAATATATTCTATGTATACTCTAAAACCATTAAATATTATAATTTTACCATATAAATTATCTTGATGAAAAAAGTTGTTTTTAATTAAAATTTAGCGTATTTTTACTATTCATCAAAACCTGAATGTTATCAGAAAAAAAAAATCAGAATGTTATCTAAAGTAAATTTTTATATCCCGCTTAAAAAATTGATTTTTTATATAGAAATTAATAATGTACCTATACCTTAAATTAAAATGGGCTCTCCATTCAAAGATGTAAAATTAACCTTTAAAAAATAGGTTCTTATACCTAAAATAGAGTTTTATTCATACCCTATGACTAAAATATCCTTTGGATGAATATAAAAAATATTTCTTTATTTATATAACACATATATCTCATTAATTTCATTACCTATTGTAATTCACTCAAAAATGAATTATCTTATTGATTTATACTTTTCATAAATAATTAATAGCCAATGAATTCACAATGAATTTTCATTAGTTAGTTATAATTATTCCCACTAACCTAACGGCTAGGTTATAATGGTTCTTTTATATTTATGGAATCTCATAGTTTGATTAAGCTTGTTATTTCTTGAAAATAAATCTACTGAAGGATAAAAATTATTTAAAGAAAATATTTCATAAAAACATTTGGGTGTTACATTTTATCCACCTTAAACTGAATTTATCTCTTTAAATTCTTCTCATAGAAATAAAAAAATGAGGAAACCACTCCCTCATTGTATCCTCATGTTCCCATGTAGCTTCTTCAAATTTCTGGTTCCTCCATAAATTTTAACCAATTGAGTGGTCTTGTTTCGTATAACTTTTTATCTATGATCCAGAATATCTATCAGTTGTTCTTTATAAGAAAGATCTTTCTCCAGCAGTACAGCTTATGAATATAGTATATGTGAAAGATCCATTATATCCTTTTTAGTATAGATACATGGAACACATCATGAACTTGATATAGATTCATTGAAATCACCTATTGGTAAGCTACCAATGGTAGGTGTTTATCCCAACCACCTTTGAATACTGGAATGAAAGATATTATTGTAATAAAATTCCACCAATGGTAGGTGTTTATCCCAACCACCTTTGAAATCAAAAGACAAAGATCTCAAAATATCATCAAGTGTTTGAATTTTCCTCTAATACTAACCATATTTCTGAGGATGAGAAGTAGTGTTGAAACTTAACACTATTTCTAGAGAATACTGAATACTTCACGAGAACATTGAGGTAAACCTCATATCCCGATCAGATATAATGGAAAGTAGTACTCCAATCAATCTTATCGCTTCATTTACATGTATCTTGGTAACCTAATCAAGATATAAATCCTCTCTAATAGCAATGAAGTGTGTCAACATCGTAAGACACTCAACTATAACCCAGATATCAATATTTTATTTGGATGTTTTGGTAATTATGATGACGATGTCCATGGTAATGATTTCCAATTTCTATTCTCGTATGGGTAATGGTTGTAACATTCCCATAGACTTTTGTCTCTCATCCATAACTTTCTAATAAACCAAGCATCGAGAGACATATTTGGAGACATCTCTTTTCATTCCATCCCACCAGAAGTACTATATTAATCCCTTTTACATCTTTGTTCTACTAGGGTGAATAGAGAATGAAGAACTATGAGACTTAAACAATATATCATTCTTTAATTATAGTATTGGAGGAACACAAACCTGGTTCCGGAACCTTCATATTTCATCACAATCATGGTTGAATTCAGGAACATTTATCACCATATTTTGGAACTCTACATCTGCCATATGTGCCTCTTTAATCATCACTTGTATATATTTTTGAACATTAATTTGATAAGGATAATATTTCTCCTATTCCATTAAAATTTCAAGATCCATCCTTTGTAAATCTATAAATATTGGATCATTTTGATCCTCATCATGGATAAGATAGCAAGGTCTTTTCAACTCAAAGCATATGCCACCTTGTTCGCTTTCCCAGGGTGGTAATGTGTTGAGAAGTCTTAATCTTTAATCAACTCCGTCCATATTTCTTGGCACTCATTATGTTATTTTTTGTGAAAATATACTTTAAACTTTTATGATCAATATAAATATCACACCTTTTACCATAAAGATAATGCCTCTTGATTTATAATGAAAATATTACCACATCTAACTTTAAATCGTGAGTTGGGTAATTTTGCTCATGGATTTTCAACTATCATGAAGCATAAGTTATCACTAAATCATTTTTCATGATAACACACCCACACACCTTTTTTGATGCATCAACGTAGATCTAAAACTTATCTCCACTACAATGCATTCTGATCACAGGTGCACTGGCAAACCTTATTTTTAGCTCTTTGAAATTCTCTTCACATTCATCCAACTAATCAAACTTAACTCCTTTTAAAGTCAACTTGGTGATTGGATTATATTATCATGAAAAATATTTCACAAAACATTGATAATATCTTTCCAAACTAAGAAAACATTGGATCTTAGTTACTATTTTTTGGCCTCGACTATCTTTCAACAACCTTTATTTTTGTTGGATCCACAGACATACTCTCCCTTGAGATTATGTTACCCAAAATGAATCTTTTTGTATCGAAATTAAAACTTGGTAAATGTTTCATAAAGATTCTCCTTTATTAGGGTCTCTAGTGTAATTCTCATGTGATATTCGTGTTCATCCTTGCTATTTGAATAGACAATAATATCATCTATATAGACCACCACAAATAGATCAATATAGTCTTTAAAAACTCTATTCATTAGATTCGTGAAGATAAAGGGGCATTAGTAAGACCAAAACGAATCACTATAAATTCATAGTGTCCATACTTTTTATGTGATTCCATATTTGGTATATCCTTCTTTGTTATCCTCAGTTGACGATACATTTAATGAAGATTAATCTTGGAAATGTATTGATATCTCTGTAGTTGGTCAAATAAGTCATTAAAGCACGGGAGATGATATTTGTTCTTGAATGTGATCTTGTTATGTTTTAGATAATCAATGTAGAGTCTAGTTGATCCCTATTTCTTATTAACTAACAGAATAGGTTCTCCCCAAGGTGATGCACTAGGGTGTATGAATCCCGTATCAAGAATATATGGGAGTTTCTTCTTCAATTCCTGTAACTCAATTGGTGCCAATCTATAAGGTGTATTTGGAATAGGCATAACACCAGTTATGAGTTCTATTGAAAACTCAACTTCATGATTTGGTGGAAGACCTGGAAATTCCTCTGGAAAGACATCGTCAAACTTCTATACAATGGGAGTATTCCTAATCGTGAGCTTCTCCCCAACCATTTGTGATAAATAACCTTCATTTATTGGAATCAAGACCCATAATATGGAAGAAATTTCCACTATAAAGTTTTATTCATCCATGTATTAATAGATGACCATAGATTGATCTGGAATATAAAATGTAACTTCCCTTAATTGGAAATTTGTATGATCTCCATATAAATAAGGTCAATACCTTCCAAGAATCACATCAAATTCCTCTATAGGAAGGATCACTTGATTTTTAAGAAGTACTTTCCCACAAACATCAATTGGAGAAGAATTTTAAACTTTTGATGCAACTGTTGTGCCATTAAGAGTCATCATGGTTAACTCAACATCTAATTGTTGACATAATATGGTGATACCCTTAGAAAATTCATTAGAAATAAAAGAGTGGGTGGATCTAGAATCAAATAAAAAAATTCTACTTTAGAGTGGATGGTAAGTGTACCTTTCACCACTTCATTATAGTACTCCAAGTTGTTGATAGTAATTTTATGTGACATTCCTTTTCCTTTAGACTTAAGAGTTTATTGAAATCTTTCATCAAAAATAATCCTTGGATTAGGGAGTTTATTTTCATAATGCCCCATTTCCTTCAACCTGTAACATTGAAGTGTAGGAGGTGCATTCTGTGTAGCCTTTTCTTTTTTCGCATCATTATACATCTTTTTTCCATCACTTCGTCATTCAATTGCTCTCTGACCTTCATTTCTACACTTAAAACATATAATATCCACTTTAAGAATATTCCCTCAATGTTTCTTTCCACACTTTGATCATAAGGGAAATCTCATCTTCGTTTTTCAGTGTGGACTTAAGATTTTCATTTGAATTCCATTTTTCTCTTCTTATCAACCCCATATGAAATATGGGTTACTACAGTCTCTATCTCATCCATGAGAGCATATCGAAACATTTCCTCGTATCTATTGAAGCCCCTTATGGGTAATTACCTTTAGATACATTGTTTTAAGCCACTAAAGAATAAATAAATATTACACTCATGTTGGATAATAATTCCATAATCATACATTACAAGTCTTATAAAAGATTCATTGTATGTGTAACACCCCAAGATTTCATAGTGTGTTATTTCTTCAAAATAATTCAATAACTTGCACTACACGCAACACCGAGTTCAAGCGCACCATGACTTACCAAAAAAGCCGTTCAAAAAAGGTTATGAATAGTATTAACTAAATTTTAAACTTTATATAATCCTTATAATTTTAGAATCCATATTATGAGTTTCTTAGACATAATGTAAGAACAAATTCATCTTCAGTATTGTAGTTTTACCAACTTTTAATAGTGAACCCTTTTTAAATAAAATATTTTAAACTTTTTGACTAAATGGGGACATCAAAAAATTTAAAACAAAACATCCCAAGCTTCCACGGTACGCTTTCCTTCGAATAAAACAGTAGCGTGTGTTGTACGCAACTTCGAGTTTTAACACACACCACAACCGATCAAACTAGCCGTTATAAATAGTAATACTTAATTTTTTTGAAATTATATATTTTTTATATTTCAAAATGGACTTCATTTTTGGATTCGGAATATCAAATTTAGCCTAAGGTGAAATTTTGGTACTTTTCGGATAACTTTCATATTTTGATGAATAGTAAAAATTACTAAATTTTAATTAAAAACAACTTTTTTAATCAAAATAATTAATAGTGATAAATTATGAATTTGAGTGGTTTTAAAGTATATTTATAATATATTTTTACCATTTAATATAATTTTGGTCATTGGACATAATTTTAAAATTAAACCGAACATAAACAAGTGTCAATCTTTTGATAGTTATTATCTCTTAAAAACACTCTTTTTGTTTTGACAGTGGGAATTAATTTTAAATTAATTTCTGCCACTTCTGTGTTTTGAATTTAGAAAAATGGATTCCATATTTGGAATCAGGATGTTCAAATTGTGTAAATAGGTAACTTTTATTTTTAGACATTTTGAATAATTACTGCGGTAAATATTTTATTTACCATGGTTAAGGGTAAATCCGGTAAATAAGGGTTAAAAAATAATATTATAATAATACTAAATTACCCTAAAACGTGTCTTAACCCTATTGGTTGATACATGGTCGACCATGGGCATCTTTGGGTCAATTTTGGGACCCCATTGATCCACTTGTAAGTGATAATGACACTTTATTTTAATTAAGTTAAAATGAATACAAAAATGGCATAAGCTTACATCTTTTAAAAGAACAATTTTTACATAGGGTTATACATGTTGTATTTTCGATTATAAATATTCATTAGAAATATAAAAAGATTTCATACATAATGATATTTTATTTATAATTTTTAGACATCAAATAATTTAAATTATTAATGACACAATAATGATGCAATGTTTACCTCATTAATAAATCATTTAAATAAATAAGATTATAATGATTAAAATATTATCTAAAACCTGTCCAATTATTATTGGTTGATGTTATTTAGAATATGAGTCATCTTATCTTCGACCTCAATGATTTTTGGACCATTATAAACCGAATATAATTATATTATAAAGTAATACTTTCACTCTTTCCTAAAGAGCCCCTCCTCTCCCTTATAAAAGGAGACCACTTCTACTCATTCCTCACACCTCTCAAGCCACTTGGCTCGTCCAAACTCTGCCCAACTAAGCTCCCCACATCCCCCTCCTCCTCCTTGAAGCTTCCCCTTAGGCAGAAAGCATTTCAAGAAGTCCTTTGGTTCCAACCAAAGTGAGTTACCTAAATTAAAGGTAACATTTTCTCTTAAATTATTTTCAATTATTTTGCTTCTCCAACCCCCAAAATCTTTTTATTTCCTTTCTTTTGTAACAACACCAGTATCCAAAATATACTAGGATGTTTTTATAAGAAGGATTCAAACTACACATTCACAAAACTCCATCTAATGGATGATGAACATAATGTTTCTGTGGATGGCAAACTAACGCCTCACGAAACGATGATTGTTCAAATACATCTTACCACCTCTCATGGTGGCCATTAGGATGGTACTGTAATTAAATATGATATTAATGATATATATTTTATATATAAGCTTCTGTAATTCCATTTTATTTCATACAATTATTCGTTTCATGTTGTATATACATACGATAATTTCATTTGAGGAAGTGCGGACTACCGCCCCCTTAAAATGATATGACTCGTTCATACCACACATGGAACGTATAAAGGATGGTGTTAATGAACTTAAGTAACATATATAAAAAATTATATTTTACTGGAATAGTAATATACCTATGTATCATTTGGATTTGATTCTTTTAAAATAAAAATTAAACGGAAGTAGCATTCGTGCGTACGTACGGACAACCGTCTCCACGAACGCGATGAGATTCATTCTCCATCGTATCCATTCAAGTATAATTATCATTTGATGATTTAAAAATGATGTTTAAGGACTTGATACCATTCTGGATATGAATAATATACATCCCATTAATAACGAATATGGCTCACATAACAAAGAATATAAAGTAAAATGAACTCGTTAACACCTGAAATGACGATAATTCTAAGATATTATTAACAAATCAATGTTAAAAGATCATATATGATATCATATTAAAGTAACTGATTCTTGTATTATTCAATAACAATTATTTCACCATTATACAGGAGGTAAACCTACCATCGATGAAGGAAAAAGTACAAAGTAAGGGATTCTCTTATCTCACTTTCAATTCCGTGAGATTTCCATTTTTCGCCACTAAATTATTGAAAGTGGTGTATTGTGTACTTCCATTTGATATATATTCATGATTCTATTTATATTCATATTATTCTTTAAATAATTTGGTGGTTATTTACTTTTGGCCATACGACTCAGTTGATTAACGTGGTAAGGGATTTTCTTATCTCACTTTCAATTCCGTGAGATTTCCATTGTTCACCACTTAATTATTGCATGTGGTGTACTGCCCAGGATTGTATTCATTGTGTAATATACTTTAATTTATGGGTATTTACATCATCATGTTATGATACTTCTTTCATGGGTGTATGTTTCGTAAGTTACCTAATCGATAAGGGAATTTGAGATTTCAATTTCCACTCATTTGGATTTACACATATTTCATTGATTATATTACTCCAAGATTATGTGTGGAATCGCTATTCATTTGATTATGCCTTAATTTCCACTCCCCTTTTTGTGGATATACTTTTGATACACATAATCACTCCATTGATAAATTCTCAAGTGATCGGTATGAACTTGATAAGAGTAATTTTAACTCAATCTCCATTTGTTGAGTTAAATATCAAATTCATTGGTGTTGTTTCTACAAGAATATGTGTGAATATCCTTTGATTGTTTTACACTGAATATTAAATCATATTTAGTGTATTTATATTTTTCACACATAATTTTGTCGTTGATTTATCCTTAACCTAAGGATACGACCTTTGTGAGAGATTTCATCTCAATTTACATTCCATTGAGACTTCTTTGTTGATATACACCAAATCACTTTTATGTGGTGTATATAATGTACTTTGACATAGTATATCATGAATCCCTTTATTCTCATGATATTACAAAGTTTTTATTACCTCAATTATTTGTATTCAAGTGTCTCTTTTGGTTAGAATCTCTAACTAAAATACCATTTTAAAATGTTTTAAAGACTTATTCTTCTAAATCTTGCTCATTAATGTCCATGTTTTAAAAATGGTTTTAAGGATTTATTTATATGGACATTAATGTTTTAGAAATTAAAACTCCTTTTAAAAAGTTTCAAAGTGGTATGGGACACTTTGATTCAAAAATCTATTTTTAAATGGCTTCTTGACAAATAGTGCGACTTTTAAATGTTTTCAAGAAAAGGGGGATATTTCTCTCAAATAGTTTTGATGATTATTTTCATCTATGTCAACATCCTTCATTATTCATGATTGAGGTTAATGTGATACAATACAATCTTCCATATTGTATCAAATGAGTTATATTTGACTGTGGATGTTCTATTTTTATACCATTCATGGTTTGTGGTAAAAGTATTGACATTTCGTATGCTAGTTTTAATACGAATGTTTATTTTATGCTTAAACCTATTCATATGAGGAATGAATTAGACTTAATAAGTGACGGGTGGAGCCCGCTATAGCTCCTCGATGCATCGGTAGGTCTCATGAGACAAACTAGTGTCTTGGCACAAGGCCTTGGCAAAATCTTATTTGTAGTCTTGGCACGAGGCCTTGGCTATGTGGTTATGATAGTCTGGAATTATGCATTCCATCATTATGAAAGTGGTTATTGATATTGCATGTGATCATTCGACTAGTAGAATATCCATGTGAGTAAGTAAATGGCATTATTTCATTTTACCTTTTCCATTTTATGCTGAAGTTCAAGTTTCAAAGGCTTTTGTTTTAGTTATAAATTGCCTTAAGTGTTTATGCTTATTTATGAAAGCTTCTGCTATAATGTTATCCTTACTGAGCATCTGAGCTCACCCCTTTCAATGTTTTATTTTTTTTCCAGGATTATGAAGAAGTAATTTATGAATGACCTGCAGGAATAGTATGAGGGGATATGAAGACGAGATGTTTTTTTTATGATGTAATGTAAAAATTTATGGATGTATCTAGTTATTCCAAGGCTACTAAACTAATCGGTCTTTCGAGACTTGATCTTTCTCATGATCATTCCAATGTTATGTAATAATGCACCGACTCTGGGTAACTAGGGTCGGGGCGTTACAGTTGGTATCAGAGGAAGTTTAGTACAAACCTTGGTAGCTAGATTTAGATAAACTCTGATTAGAGCACGTAGACCTAAGATGAACTTTGAGGATTAGTATAAAATAACTTCCTAGAATTTTGGTATTGTAAAGATTTTGTGAGTTTTCCGAGCAATACATCCCTGTCTGGATACGAGCAGGTAGAGGCGGCTCTGGCACAGATGTACCTAGGGGTAAAACCCGAAAACACCGCTTTGAGCTAGACTCGAACGGGAACTGGTGCACGACAACGGGCCTTGCTGCACTCTTGGTTACGACACTCCCGGGGGATATGCTTAGGATAATTTACGTTTTCTTTACAAACCGATTTAAGTAATATATACATAAGATGAGAGTAAATGACCTTGGTTAATCCTAATATGTTTCAAATTGAGAATATGATGACATTTTAATCTCTAAATGATTTTATGACTACTATTACTCACACAATGCTTTCTGGTTTTAGTCAATGGCTGGATTCCAAGGAAGTCATAGTGACTTTGAGAATGATGTACAAGGTGGGAACGGTGGTGGAAATGAGCAACAAAATGGAATGTTGATATGCGTAAAAGATATCGTCTTTATGCCAAATCAGTTTTCCAAAAATATGATCAACAACATATATATTAACCAACTCCAAGACTCAACAAGGAAGAGAAAGGTGATAAATGATAAGATCTCCAGCAATGGAGACCATAGAGAAAAGAAACCTCAATTTTCATCATGCAGGAATTGTGGAAAGAGACACCCAGGAAAGTGTCTCAATGGGACAACGAAATGTTTTACGTGCGGGAAGGAAGGACATAAAGTGAAGAATTGCCGAAGAAAAATGAAGAGTACTATGGAAGAAGATAAAAATGGTCCCAAGAGTCCATTTACAGTCATTTGCCGTAAATGTAGGGGACCTGGCCATTACCTGAGTGAATGTACTATTTTATAGGATATTTTCTTGCTCAAAGAAGAAGCTATGTGGAAATAAATGGTTGGAGAAAAATTTAAAAAGTATTAGCACTCCTTGTTGATGGGTTTACTTTGGAATAATTTTCTCTTGTATTTGTAACCCCTCAGTTTGCCATGTGAGAATGATATTTGAGGAATAATTGTCTCTTCTCTTGTGGATATAGGTATAAATAACCATTTGGTTTTATATAATCATTGGGGTTTGAGAAAATGATAAGTTATTATAATTTGGGATGAAAATGCAAATTATGATATAACATTTGTTGTTAAATTATGTTATTTTGAAAAATTTATCTCATTTTGGTAATATTATAGAATATAGTTTTTGAAAAAGGACAACACGTAGACCGTGTGACAACCCGTCGCGTCGGACAAAGTTGTGGGAATCGAACCCACAACCAAAGTACGATTGGGATTTATCGCCTACCACTGGACTACGTGAAGTCCCTGGTTAATATGACTATTTTTTTTGTTAAATGATTTTATTGATCAATAATAAGATGATTTGGGTTCTTATGTCTTATCAAATGAATACCCTTGGTATTGGAAAATGATTCGGTGATTAAGTGATAAATGTTATTTTGGAAGATGTTTGTTTTGTTAGGAACACTATATACCCAAGGAAAATAGAATACAATGAGGTTTCATTTGTAGAGTAATGGTGGATTTTTATCTACATTTTTATTGTTGATTTATAGTGATTTGGGTTATTTATGGAAATGATTAACCTATAACAGAGAATATGTGATGATGTTAATTACTTTTAAGTATGTGACTTTAAGAGTATTTGATGTCATTTGGAGATACAATGTGACATGGGAGACTACATAATCAAATTCTTCTATGTTTTGGGTTTCAATATTAGTTTGGATTATATTAAAGGATTTTAAGGACAATTGGTTATTGAATGGTATCTATTTAACTTTGGGGTATTGTTGGTTTAATTTTAGAAATTAAGATTAGTGCATATTTATCTCAATGAATATCCTTTTGGGGGATCATTAGATCATTCACTAACCATTTTGGTTTTGATTAATCTTCAAAGACAATGTAAATATATGGTTTATCCTGCATGGATCATGTGATTCTATAGAAGTTTATTCTAGCTCTTCTAGTGTGACCAAGTCTTCTTGAATACTCATCGTTTAAAAAAATTGAGTTAGTGGTGGAAATTTATTAAAGAATGAAAATCTACTTAAAATTTAAGTATATCTCATAATGTTCTTAGTCAATATCATAAATGAATTCCTCTTCCTTATGTAATGTAACTTTAAAAAAAATGTTGTCCTAGATGGTACCTTAAATCATCACTAATTTATGGCTTTGGGATTGTTGGCCTTTTCATAGCCATGTTCTCTACCACTCTCCATCAAATAATTGATGGTTAGATTTCTCCTCCATATCCATATTTTCCTACATGGAACCCTAGTATGTGTTATTTTCGGTAATCTTCATACTTTCCACTCTTTATTTTAAATAGAGGCCTCATTAATTCATTTTTCGATGTGGGATTTCAACTAAGATATTTTGAAATGTCAAAAATGTGTGATCCCAATACCCTATATTTTGTTGAACCGATGGTACTTCAAATCATCATAGATTGATGAGTTTAAGGACCTCAATTTTATACTTGTTTGTGATTGATGACCTCAACCACTACCTATAAATATTTACGTTTTTCCTCCAATTATATGTCTCTAATTGCCACTAATGTTCTCCTAATCGAGATCATAATTTGGTGGTGACCCTTTCATTTCTCTTTTCCTTATATTAAGACTAAATTTTAGTAAACCAATTTCCGATGTGGGTTTTCCCACAAATATATTTTCTATTTTCAACCTTTTATTTTCGAAGAACAATTTCAAATTGCGAGGACGCAATTTATTGAAGGAGGGGAGAATGTAACACCCCAAGATTTCATAGTGTGTTATTTCTTCAAAATAATTCAATAACTTGCACTACACGCAACACTGAGTTCAAGCGCACCATGACTTACCAAATAAGCCGTTCAAAAAGGTTATGAATAGTATTAACTAAATTTTAAACTTTATATAATCCTTATAATTTTAGAATCCATATTATGAGTTTCTTAGACATAATGTAAGAACAAATTCATCTTCAGTATTGTAGTTTTACCAACTTTTAATAGTGAACCCTTTTTAAATAAAATATTTTAAACTTTTTGACTAAATGGGGACATCAAAAAATTTAAAATAAAACATCCCAAGCTTCCACGGTATGCTTTCCTTTGAATAAAACAGTAGCGTGTGTTGTACGCAACTTCGAGTTTTAACACACACCACAACCGATCAAACTAGCCGTTATGAATAGTAATACTTAATTTTTTGAAATTATATATATTTTATATTTCAAAATGGACTTCATTTTTGGATTCGGAATATCAAATTTAGCCTAAGGTGAAATTTTGGTACTTTTCGGATAACTTTCATATTTTGATGAATAGTAAAAATTACTAAATTTTAATTAAAAACAACTTTTTTAATCAAAATAATTAATAGTGATAAATTATGAATTTGAGTGGTTTTAAAGTATATTTAGAATATAGTTTTACCATTTAATATAATTTTGGTCATTGGACATAATTTTACAATTAAACCGAACATAAACAAGTGTCAATCTTTTGATAGTTATTATCTCTTAAAAACACGCTTTTTATTTTGACAGCGGGAATTAATTTTAAATTAATTTCTGCCACTTCTGTGTTTTGAATTTAGAAAAATGGATTCCATATTTGGAATCAGGATGTTCAAATTGTGTAAATAGGTAACTTTTATTTTTAGACATTTTGAATAATTACTGCGGTAAATATTTTATTTACCATGGTTAAGGGTAAATCCGGTAAATAAGGGTTAAAAAATAATATTATAATAATACTAAATTACCCTAAAACGTGTCTTAACCCTATTGGTTGATACATGGTCGACCATGGGCATTTTTGGGTCAATTTTGGGACCCCATTGATCCACTTGTAAGTGATAATGACACTTTATTTTAATTAAGTTAAAATGAATACAAAAATGGCATAAGCTTACAGCTTTTAAAAGAACAATTTTTACATAGGGTAATACATGTTGGATTTTCGATTATAAATATTCATTAGAAAGATAAAAAGATTTCCTACATAATGATATTTTATTTATAATTTTTAGGCATCAAATAATTTAAATTATTAATGACACAATAATGATGCAATGTTTACCTCATTAATAAATCATTTAAATAAATAAGATTATAATGATTAAAATATTATCTAAAACCTGTCCAATTCTTATTGGTTGATGTTATTTAGAATATGTGTCATCTTATATTCGACCACAATTATTTTTGGACCATTATAAACCGAATATAATTATATTATAAATTAATACTTTCACTCTTTCCTAAAGAGCCCCTCCTCTCCCTTATAAAAGGAGACCACTTCTACTCATTCCTCACACCTCTCAAGCCACTTGGCTCGTCCAAACTCTTCCCAACTAAGCTCCCCACATCCCTATCCTCCTCCTTGAAGCATCCCCTTGGGCAGAAAGCATTTCAAGAAGTCCTTTGGTTCCAACCAAAGTGAGTTACCTAAATTAAAGGTAACATTTTCTCTTAAATTATTTTCATTTATTTTGCTTCTCCAACCCCCAAACTCTTTTTATTTCCTTTCTTTTGTAACAACACCAGTATCCACAATATACTAGGATGTTTTTATAAGAAGTATTCAAACTACACATTCACACAAATCCATCTAATGGATGATGAACATAATGTTTCTGTGGATGGAAAACTAACGCCTCACGAAACGATGATTGTTCAAATACATCTTACCGCCTCTCATGGTGGACATTAGGATGGCACTGTAATTAAATATGATATTAATGATATATATTTTATATATAAGCTTCTGTAATTCCATTTTATTTCATACAATTATTCGTTTCATGTTGTATATACATACGATAATTTCATTTGAGGAAGTGCGGACTACCGCCCCCTTAAAATGATATGACTCGTTCATACCACACATGGAACGTATAAAGGATGGTGTTAATGAACTTAAGTAACATATATAAAAAATTATATTTTACTGGAATAGTAATATACCTATGTATCATTTGGATTCAATTCTTTTAAAATAAAAATTAGATGGAAGTAGCATTCGTGCGTACGTACGAACTACCGTCTCCACGAACGCGATGAGATTCATTCTCCATCGTATCCATTCAAGTATAATTATCATTTGATGATTTAAAAATGATGTTTAAGGACTTGATACCATTCTGCATATGAATAATATACATCCCATTAATAACGAATATGGCTCACATAACAAAGAATATAAAGTAAAATGAACCCGTTAACACCTGAAATGACGATAATTCTAAGATATTATTAACAAATCAATGTTAAAAGATCATATATGATATCATATTAAAGTAAATGATTCTTGTATTATTCAATAACAATTATTTCACCATTATACAGGAGGTAAACCTACCATCGACCAAGGAAAAAGTACAAAGTAAGGGATTCTCTTATCTCACTTTCAATTCCGTGAGATTTCCATTTTTCGCCACTAAATTATTGAAAGTGGTGTATTGTGTACTGCCATTTGATATATATTCATGATTCTATTTATATTCGTATTATTCTGTAAATAATTTTGTGGTTATTTACTTTTGGCCATACGACTCAGTTGATTAACGTGGTAAGGGATTTTCTTATCTCACTTTCAATTCCGTGAGATTTCCATTGTTCACCACTTAATTATTGCATGTGGTGTACTGCCCATGATTGTATTCATTGTGTAATATACTTTAATTTATGGGTATTTACATCATCATGTTATGATACTTCTTTCATGGGTGTATGTTTCGTAAGTTACCTAATCGATAAGGGAATTTGAGATTTCAATTTCCACTCATTTGGATTTACACATATTTCATTGATTATATTACTCCAAGATTATGTGTGGATCGCTATTCATTTGATTATGCCTTAATTTCCACTCCCCTTTCTGTTGATATACTTTTGATACACATAATCACTCCATTGATAAATTCTCAAGTGATCGGTATGAACTTGATAAGAGTAATTTTAACTCAATCTCCATTTGTTGAGTTAAATATCAAATTCGTTGGTGTTGTTTCTACAAGAATATGTGTGAATATCCTTTGATTGTTTTACACTGAATATTAAATCATATTTAGTGTATTTATATTTTTCACACATAATTTTGTCGTTGATTTATCCTTAACCTAAGGATACGGCCTTTATGAGAGATTTCATCTCAATTTACATTCCATTGAGACTTCTTTGTTGATATACACCAAATCACTTTTATGTGGTGTATATAATGTACTTTGACATAGTATATCATGAATCCCTTTATTCTCATGATATTACAAAGTTTTGATTACCTCAATTATTTGTATTCAAGTGTCTCTTTTGGTTAGAATCTCTAACTAAAATACCATTTTTAAATGTTTTAAAGACTTATTCTTCTAAATCTTGCTCATTAATGTCCATGTTTTAAAAATGGTTTTAAGGATTTATTTATATGGACATTAATGTTTTAGAAATTAAAACTCCTTTTAAAAGGTTTCAAAGTGGTATGGGACACTTTGATTCAAAAATCTATTTTTAAATGGCATCTTGACAAATAGTGTGACTTTTAAATGTTTTCAAGAAAAGGGGGATATTTCTCACAAATAGTTTTGATGATTATTTTCATCTATGTCAACATCCTTCATTATTCATGATTGAGGTTAATGTGATACAATACAATCTTCCATATTGTATCAAATGAGTTATATTTGACTGTGGATGTTCTATTTTTATACCATTCATGGTTTTTGGTTAAAGTATTGACATTTCGTATGCTAGTTTTAATACGAATGTTTATTTTATGCTTAAACCTATTCATATGAGGAATGCATTGGACTTAATAAGTGACGGGTGGAGCCCGCTATAGCTCCTCGATGCATCGGTAGGTCTCATGAGACAAACTAGTGTCTTGGCACAAGGCCTTGGCAAAATCTTATTTGTAGTCTTGGCACGAGGCCTTGGCTATGTGGTTATGATAGTCTGGCATTATGCATTCCATCATTATGAAAGTGGTTATTGATATTGCATGTGATCATTCGACTAGTAGAATATCCATGTGAGTAAGTAAATGGCATTATTTCATTTTACCTTTTCCATTTTATGCTGAAGTTCAAGTTTCAAAGGCTTTTGTTTTAGTTATAAATTGCCTTAAGAGTTTATGCTTATTTATGAAAGCTTCTGCTATAATGTTATCCTTACTGAGCATCCGAGCTCACCCCTTTCAATGTTTTATTTTTTTTCCAGGATTATGAAGAAGTAATTTATGAATGACCTGCAGGAATAGTATGAGGGGATATGAAGACAAGATGTTTTTTTTATGATGTAATGTAAAAATTTATGGATGTATCTAGTTATTCCAAGGCTACTAAACTAATCGGTCTTTCGAGACTTGATCTTTCTCATGATCATGCCAATGTTATGTAATAAGGCACCGACTCTGGGTAACTAGGGTCGGGGCGTTACAGTATGTACCAACAGATTCATCATCCTATTGATTATGTTCAAGGAACTACTTATCTATATTTTTTCGAAGAATACGAGGAGTTACTTATTGAAAAATAAGTTCATGGACTTGTCCCATTCCATGGAATCAATTTCATCTATTTTCCTCATATTCTTGATAAGATTCCACTATTGATCAACTTCACCTTCCAAACAATATACTGCTAGGAAGACATTATCATTTTTAGAACATTATAGAACTGAAAATATATTTTTATTGGTACTGATCTATTGTTCATCCACTAATGTATCAGAAGACCCGCTGAATGAAGGTGGATGTTACCTCATGAAGGATTCAGGAGAATATTGTTCCCTACTTTGCTCGTTTGGAATTCCGGCATGATTCATAGCTTGAGAAAGTTTTGTGATCACGAATAAAATATTTTTCATTCCATCTCCCATATTATTTGGTTGCTTAGGGGGAAAATCATTTCATTTCCCTTAACATTCAACATTAACATGGTTCCTTCAGGTTCCGTCCATTGACTAAAACAAAAATGCATAGTGTGAGGAACACTAATAGTAATAGGAAAACCACATAATCAAGAATAAAATTTCAATTTTGGAAACTTTAGGTTTTATCCTAGGTTATTCATGGTCATTTATAAAACACTATATTTGTAACTTATAGATAGACATATCCTTATGGTTTCCTCATCCTAGTTTCTAAAGGTTAGCTACACTGTTCCTATGATACCAACTATAGATACACATTCTTTACATACATTGATATCACTTCAGAATTGAAGTATATTTAATACATCATATTAAAAAACCATGACAGCACCGTATAGGTATAAATTATTTAGAAACTGGGAAACATAAACAACTTCTTTGTAAAACATCTAAATTGCCTCCCGTTTATTTCATCATATCCAGAATCCTTTTTGGCATATCATACTTAATACCCTTATTCATATCGTGGGGAAAAGAAACAGATAAAAGGGTGACATAAAATGATCAGTAAGGGTAAACAATTTAAATAACAATCATATCATATTCCTAAGAACATAACATTTGAAAATATTATCCTGCATATACATGGTCACAATATCAGATCATGGGATAAATCATAAAAGTGAAATGTAATAAAAATAGTAATAACATAATACATGAAATTTTTTTGGCATACACTCATAAGAATTGAAAATAATTTCATATTTGTCGAGGATATTTTCAACGACCATCATAGCATACTACGTCCATTACTGAACTAATTTCTCTCCTCATTCCAACCCTGTATCATTGAACTAGATTAACTTGTCATTCCGTTCATTTCTATGTCATGAGATATAAATATTTACCCAATTAATTAGAGGGAGATATAGGTCCCACCAATCTCATAATGAAACCATTCATACATTTTCCACAAAAACATAGAAACATTCACTATAGCGTAGCCCTTGAAATCAAATGGGTTTCTTAAAAATCATTACATCATAATTGATTTAAAACAAATGGATTTCCTAAATAACATTACATAATAAACACAAACAAATCATAGTAATAACAAGGATATAAACATAAACCTACGTAATCATAGATAGAAAACAATTTTTTTTAAACACTTGATCTTCAATCTTGTGGAAAATATCCCTTCTTCTTCAAAAACATTTTCTTTTCTCAAAATGTCGTGCAATTTTAAATGAAAATAATTGAGAAGAAAATAAACTTGTAAATATGTAGAGTAAGATTCATTGAAATAATTAATTATGAAAATGTAAAAACATGTTCATTTCGTATATGTTAAAAATAACATTCTCCTCATACTTTTTCCGGAAAGGTCAAAAAGTACCTCGTGTGGTATACAAAAGAATGATTTCTTCGAAACCATGTAGTAAAAGTAAAAATGTGTAAAAATGAATTTAATCATACATAAAATAATAGTATAAATTTTATGAGAAATTTTTTTATAAAACATGGACATGGATGATTAATATATCCTCAGTAGATACATATGAATAAACAGTCTCAGATAAAACGAGATGCGAAAAGTTTTCTCATACCTTAGGTCTGATATTGTTTGTATGTATCTAAACCTTCTGTATAATGATATAAATAATTTTAATAATTTTTTCCAAAATAATAAAAATAAATTATAAAATTTATGATCATATTTTCATCATTTTGTTATTAACATTCCATTGTTACTCATTATTCGGGAATTAACTGTTTTATGTTGTTATATAGTTGTTGTTGGATAAGTTCTTATTCATAATTTTAGGATATAGTTATATCAATTAAAACATGTTATTTTTATAATATATATCATATATATTCATTAAATTCATTTATATAAACATGTTTTAATGAATATTATGTTGAACGAATCTCATCACATTGTGGATACAGTAATCCGTACGTACGCACGAGAGACAATATTGTTCCCATAATTTTTTAATGGTATTGAAGTGGATGTTTTATAGTATATCATAATTAGTATCATGTTATAATAATCATATATAGTTATTATTTTCACTATTATACCCATATATGTAAGGTGGTGGTGAAAAATAGATTACACCACGATGTGGAGACGGTAATCCATACACACACACTCGTAGTGATTTCTTTTTTCGTAGGATGGATAGAATGTAAAATATGGTTGTTTCATATATATAATGACAGATAATAATATTATTGATACTAATGTTATTACTGTATAATTAAAAAACTAAAAAAGTGTAATTATAAGAAAAAATAAATTTCAAAGATTCGGTAGAAGAGATTACCTCTTCCTCAACATACCACCTTTAAATTTCCTCTTAGTGAAATAATGTTATACTTTTGAGAAGACAAGAACCAATAGAATCTTACTAGGGAAGTTGATAAGAGAAATGGGTGGGGTTTAGATGAGCTTGAAGGGCCAAAATGGAGTGAAGTGGAGAGGGAAGAGGTTCTCTTTTATAAGAGATGAGAGGGGCAATTTATGAAACTCTCAAAAAATTAATTTATTATAAATTCAATTTTGACTAAAAATGTTCCAAAACATATTTAACTAAAATATAAGATTATTCAGGTTCGAATACCTATCATCCATTAATTTTTAGAGAAGTTTATAATATTTTTTTAACCTTATCTTTCTGGTTTAACCCTTATTTTACCCTTTTTAATTTTACCTGGATATCATGTTATTTACACATTGTGGATTACTATAATTACCATAACATTTCAAAATACCCCCAAAAATTTATTTATGAAATATTTGGACTTATATTAACCATTTTTATGAATTTTATATTTTTATGAATTTAATATCATTTAATAAACTATTTTAGGTTTTAAGTTATGAATTCTGTCAATTTTGAGCACTATTCATACTTGACTTTTTTTAAATTTCATAAAAACCTGATTCCTTAAAAACTAAGGAATTAACTCAAAGATAAAATGATAATATCATCCATAATATTCGTGGATGACATCGAAATAGCCAAATATTTTTTTTTAATATTTATAAATTCATTTATTTGAATCTTTCATTAATTATGTAATCACTATATCATAATTGCGTGGTAGATAAATAAATTTATCTAATGTATAAAAATTATAAATAAAATATCACGATGTAGGAAATAATTTTAAATTTATATTTATTATGTATAGACACGGGGATCAGTTATATAACCATATATTTAAATAGATTTAGTAAAAGATATGTGTTTAGTTTATAACTATATTTACTTTAAATTAATTCTAATAAAATGTCATTTTCAAATACAAGTGAATCCATGGGGTCCCAAAATCATCCCAAGGATGCCAATGGTCGGAAATATCTCATACAATAAAATTAAGACACGTTTTAGGGTATTTTTATATTATTAAATTATTATTTGTTTACCCTTATTTACCAGATTTACCCTTTAGCTGGAGTAAATAAAATAATTACTAAAGTTACTATTCATAATGTCCAAAATTAAAGGGTACCTATTCACAAAATTTTGACATTATGATTTTAAATATGGAATACATTCTTCCAAATTAAAAAGATAGAAGTTTATTTAATTAATTTAAAATTATTCCTATTGTTCAAATGATAAAAAGGGTTTTAAAAGTTAAAACATTTCAAAAGATTGAAATGTTTTACCTATAAATTCAATGTAAAATTAATGGTAATGACATAAATTATATTAAATGGTTAAAATATATTCTATTTATACTTTTAAACCATTTAATATTATAATTTAACCATATAAAATATCGCGATAAAAAAAGTTGTTTTTAATTAAAATTTAGCATATTTTTACTTTTCATCAAAACATGAAATTTATCATAAAAATATAAAAAATTTATCAAAAGAAAATATTTATATCCCACATCAAAATAACGTGTTTATGTTGTCATATAGAAATATTTATGTGCCAAAATCGTAATTTAAAATGGGTTCACCATTCAATGGTTTTAAAATAACCTTTTTAAAAATAGGTTCTTATACAAAAAATAGGGTTTTATTCATATCCTATGACTAAAATATCCATTGGATGAATATAAAAAATATTCTATTAATTATATAACACATATATCTCATTAATTTCATTACCAAATGTAATTCATTCAAAAATACATATTTCTTATTGATTTATATTTTTCATAAATAATTAATATCCAATGGATTCATAATGAATTTTCATAAGTTATTTATAATTATTCTTGCTAACCTAATGGCAAGGATATAAGGGTAATATTATATTAATGGTATCTCATTGTTCATTTAAACTCATGATTGCATGAAGAGAAAGCTACTGAAGAATAAAAATTATTTAAAAAATATATTTTATAAAAATATCCAGGTGTTACATGTGTCCTGATGTAGGAGCGGGCAGTGATTTCTTACGACTGATGAAATTTTGGGTAGAATGAGTAAAAATACACGACCCATGACCTGGAGTTAGCAGCAGTGGACTTTACCTTGAATATTTTATGGTGCTACATGATGGGTGAACAGTTTACAGGTTACTCTGACCATAAGAGTCTTAGTTATATATTCTCCCATAAGAACCTAAACCTGAGATAGCAGTGATGGTTAGAGTTCCTCCAGGACTATGACATTGAGATAGTCTATACCCATGGAAAGGGGAACATGGTGGAAAACTCACTTAGTAGGAGGACCAGTTTTCTGCCTATGAGTGAGGCGATGGATAAATTGGTTATGATATTGTTATCCTTCATGGATGATGGTTAAGTTTATTACCTTCTGTCGATGACTATTACTCCTCCACTCTTATAGCAAGTCCAGGAGGCATAACTAGTGGATTTTGACTGTGAGGCCCAACGTGCTCAGTTATCCTTAGGATAGGCTCCAGCTTGATTTTTTATAGTTTGGGAGCACGTCATCCTTTTCATAGGGATCACCTTAGGGCCAGTGATGTTGTGGGAGGATTTTTTGAGTGAGTTCCATACATCCCCTTTGGAAGTACAACATGGAGTGGAGAAGATTATTCAGGACCTCCAACATCAGTACTAGTGCCCATGGATAAGGAAAGCAGTGGACGAGTTCGTTTCACAATGCCTCATTTGTCAGCAAATGAAGGTCGAGCATTAGGTTCTAGAAGGCTTGTCACATCCACTCAAGGTACAAGAGTGGAAATGGGATGGTATCTAGATGTACTTTTTGATGGGTTTTCCATGTACATCCAGGGTCCACAACTCTATTTGGGTGATTGTTAACTGACTCACCAAGTCAGCTCACTTCGTACCCTTTCGGCAGTAGGGACCAGTGGAGGGCATCAGACACCTCTACGTCTAGGATATTGTGTGGCTTAATAGGGTTCCTTCGACGATCATATAAGATCAAGATGATCTCTTTACATCCTGGCTATGGAGGGGATTACAGGAGGCGTTCGGGACAAAGTTTCACTTGAGCACAGCTTTTCACCCTCAGATGGATTGTCAGACGATGCGAACCATAGATACCTTAGAGGACATGCTACGTGATTTCATCCTGTATTTTGGTCATTGTTTGGAGTAACAACTTCCACTAGTATAGTTTTCATACAAAAATAGTTATCAATCCACCATTGGCATGGAACTATTTGAGGCCTTGTACGGGAGACCTTGTACATCACCCCTATGCTGGACCGACCAGGGGAGTTAGCACTCATGGGTCCATAGTTGGTATGGACTACCACCGAGAAGGTGTAGATTATCTAGGAGTAGATGAGGACTGTGCAGAGTAGTAATAAGACTTATTAAATTAGTATATGGAGACCCTTGGAGTTTGAGGAGGGTGATCATGTGTTCCTTCGGGTCTCACCCCAATAAGGATTGCAGAGATTTGGTTGGGTCGGTAAGCTATCTCTGAGGTTCATCGAACCTTTTCAGATCTTGAGTTAAGTTACGAGGTGGCGTACTACCTAGTGCTTTCCCCACAGATGCATTGGGTTCATGATTTTTTCCAAGTGTCAAAGATGGGGAGGTATGTGCATGATCTATCACACGTTATCGACTGAGGCGGGCAATGTATTGATGATGGAGAAATGTATACAGAGTTTCCAGTGGAGATAGAGGATCGATAGGAGAAATTTTTATGTCGACGGTCGATTCCTCTGGTCCATGTTTGGTGGCAGCATTGGAATCTCTAGGAGATCACATGGGAGCGGGATGCTCATATTTGTGCTCAGTACCCCCATCTGTTTGATTAGTTTTTTGGATTTCAGGGGAGTAAATCCCTAAGGTGGGGAGAATGTAATGTCTCATAAATTCTGTGATTTTTTGTTTAAATTACATGGAATTATTGTAAGACTACACACTCTGATGGCACATGATTCAGAGGCCCAGAGGGCCAGGAATAGAATTTTGATCTTTTTTAAGATATGTTCAATAAACGTGTGAGTGATATTTTATAACTTTTGAACTAGTGCTCTGATCAAAAATCTGAGGGCACCGTTGAACTCATAACGTTGGTATTTCCCTAGTAATGATATAATATTGACCGGAAAGGGTTGAGTAGAAAAGTGATTTTTTAGAATTTTCAAGAAAAATAATAAAAGAATTTAAAAGAATTATTTTATTTTTTTCTCACCATTGAGTGGTGGACGGTGATGCTGTGGTGAAATGAAAATGCCACATCGACACTCATTATTTGAGGGTAAATAATAGCTCGTTTGAAATAGTGATGTTGTTATATTAATGGCTCATTAAATGTGGCTCATTTAATTATCATCATTAATTGGAACAACGTCAATACACTTATTATTTTCTTTTAATAGTCCAATGTGTTGGAGTTTGGGAATTAAAAAATGTGGGGAAATCACTAATGAACCGCCAGTGGAATCCATCTCCAATGAATAATGAATAAAGAAGCTACAATCATTGGAGGATCGGATCTGGAGGTTGGAAACTAATGTCGAACACCAATGACCGCGGATCAATGGCATAGTGAATCACGTCATTTGTCATCAGCAGATCCAGAAAATCTAGGTAGATGTTTCATCATTCTATGTTTTTGACGATTTATTCCTCATTCTTGAAATCTTTCAATGAATGTAAATCAACCGACTAACGGGTTGATCCGTAAATTGCTCATTCTTGAAGCTGGATATTGTGTGGGGTTTGATTTGTATTTTTTTTCAAGATGTGTGGTTATCATCATGTTTATCACCATGATTAAACTATAACGCAAAGGGTGTGGGCCAACATGAACAAGTCTCGGTCCCTCTACTATAGTATTTCATGTTGCGTTCTTCGATGTCGAATGGAAAACTTGTCATCAAGGAGGATTTGAAGGCTTCGTTGTAATGGCGGGGCCTTACGGAGACCGTATGTGGAGACAACTCTAAAAACAGACCATCAGAGTGACTCTGATAGCCCTTCAATGGCACCATCGGTGCGCTGGTAGATGGAGGCAGTGGCCACGGGAGGAGGGAAGTGGCATGCCCATCGGCACACCATGACGGCAAGGATACATGGCATCGGGCACTGCGTGGATGGATGGCCCATGTCTGGGCCATCCGATGGTAAGCGAGCCACAGTACATGAGTCGCGGATGGAGGGGGGGCCATTTCTATAGAGCCAGTAGGGTTTGGACGTGATGCAGCTACCGTGTCCTAGTTGTGTGGCACACCATTGGCTGCCCTTGTTGCTGAGCTTCAGGCTGGTAGTCCGTGCCCCCAGCCATTGTGTCAGAACCGCACCCAGCGTGCCTGACCCACACCCAGTGGGCCGGACCCCCACCCAGTAGGCCAGACCCCCACACAGTGGTTTGGACCCACATCCAATGGTCTAAACCTATTCTGGAAGGCCATACATGCGCCCTTCGGGTCAGGCCGGATGAGACCGGGTCACTGGGTGACCCGGTGGGCTGGACCCTCGACTAAACTAGGTCGTATCCAGTAAGGACCATTGGGCATGGCCCACTCGCCAAGCCTGACCAGATGACCCCAACCTAAACTGAGGTAGGTCAAGTCCATCTAATTGAATCAGAGTATTTGGGGACCCCCATGTCGGGTTTGTTGGTTTGGTCTGACCGGTTCGGACTGTGCCCAGACACAACTGGTCCTATATTTACAAAAACACCAGTATCTTTCAAACCATGCATCTGATTGATGCTCTATAAGGGATGTTGGTACCATTGTGACGGATTGGTCCTTATGTTTTTCTACACATGAGTTTTTTTAGAAGTTGGATTATGGCTGGGTTGGATCAAACACGAATATAACTGGGCCCTTTTTATTTAAAAGGCTATAACTTACAGACCGGGCATCTGATTGACGTGTCTTCTGTTGCATTGGAACCCTTATGACAATATAGGACTTTGGGTTACTTCTATGTGTGACTTCTTGGAGGTTGAAATAACACCAATGGGTTGAGGAGTGGAACCTTTGGAACTCATACGTACAAGGTGCAGAAATCTAGTGGTTGGATGCAAGTAAAGAGAGACCCTCTGTGGATTGGAAAGAGAGCGACCCTCCGTGGATCAGAAATGGTCGATCACTTAATAGATCGGAAAGAGAGAGACTCTCAATGGATCGAAAATTGCACGACCCTCCATGGAACAGTAAGAGAGAGACCCTCCTTAGATCAGGAATAACGCGACCCTATGTGGATCAGCATGAGAGAGAACCTTTGTGGAGTAGCAGTAGTGTGACCCATCATAGACCAGCTGTAAATCTCCCCATCAAGGATTAGTGGTCGAGCGACACATTTTGGTTCAATAGCAGAGAAACCCTTAACAGATTAGAATCAGATATACTCATCAAAATAATAAGATCTAGCTTATGAATAATCATATTTATTCCCATTATTTAAGTTTTATACTTGGTGTGGGTTGTCTCCTACTTTGTGCCTTGTAATTATGATCTTGATTTTTGGTTTATCTTTGTGGATTTCTGAGAGACCTTTGGGTCTCTCAGGGTCCCTATTGAGTATTCTTTTACTCACCCATAAAAAGGCTTCTCCCACACCTATTGTGTCTTGTACAGATGATGGATATCTTGACTAATACCTGGGGAGCTAGGGCTAGATGGTGATCGGAGGTGATCGATATAGGAGGTGAGCTACAATTACATCAGAAAGTGAGTTGTACAACTGTTCTGGTAGGATAATCACTGGATGATCTTCAGAACTTTTTTTTCTTTAAAAATTTTGAATGTTTCTTTTAGTTGGGCTTGTATAACAGCCCCTTTACTTTCAGTACTTACTTTTACTCTGAGTAGTGGTTCCCCGTGTTGTACTGTGTGTCTGTACTCTGTCCGCGTGTGTAAAGTTTCAAAGGAAATGCCTTCCCTTTTTGGGTTTCACCTTTCTGGTACAAGTCACCAACCCCTGGCCTATGGAAGGCTAGCACGGGGTAGTCATGACATGGGCCCTAGGGGATGGGTCATGACAATGGTTATGATACATAACATGGTTATGATGCATAATGTTATTATGATGTATAACTCGGTTACAATTCTTAGTTACGGTGCATAATATGAATACTATACATAACCAAGTTATGTTTCATGTGGTTACGATGCATATTATGAATACGATACATAACCAGGTTATGATGCATGTGGTTATGATGCATAACATGAATACGATGCATAACCTGGTTACAATGCATGTGGTTACAAAGCATATCATTAATTTGATACATAACCTAGTTACAAGACATAACAACAGCATGATTTGTTATGATGGAGAAAAATATGTAATTACGATTATAAAACATCAGTATATTATAACGATAAGAAAAAAACATATATTATTATGATATATGTGATTAAAATTAGAATACAAGATAAGAACATCAAGAAATAATTTGTGATTTCCAAAACAAAAATATCAACAGAAAATTCAAAACATGCTTTGACTCAACAATATCCCCCTTTTTGGAAATCACAAAATAAGGAAAATAAAATTGTCTCCCCCTGAGATTAGTAACTCTTGTGAGATTAATAGTAAATATGACTAATTCCACCCTAGGATAAAAATATCAAAAAGGATCATATTCTCTTTATTTTTACTTGTGAGTTATCTCCTTAATAAGATATTCATCAAATTATTCTTTTCCAAAACATTCTTCCCCTTTATAATTTTCAAAAAGAATAAGGGAAAACATTCATTTCTTTCAAATGGCTAGAGAAACTACATTATGAATCAATACACATTACTTGTAATAAAATAAGATTTTATTACAACAAGAGTTCTTAAATAATTATTTCCCCTTTTGTTTTTCAAAAAAGGTTAAACATAGAAAGCCTCACTTTCCCTTAAAAGTGATTTGATAACAAAATAAAAAATAATTTTCAATCAGTCATCATATTATCATTATTTTCTTATAGAACCTTTGACATCACATCTTATTCATCAATTACCATTTCATTGTTATGGTGCCTTTTTTCTAGAATCCAATTGATAACTTCCTGAGCTTTAATCTTTGCTTCCTAAGAATTTAAGTCCTCCATTCTAACTATGTTGGCCTTCTCCAAAATTACAACTCTATTTGATAGAAAAAAATCTAATTACATTCATTCTCAAATTTTTCTTTAGACAATCAGGCTCTTCAGATTCTATTCCTTTTTAGGTACCCATATTTTGAAAGACATCAGGATATTCATTCAAATTAGCAACCAACTATTTATAGATAGAACTAAGATCATTAACCTGATTCACCAATTCATCCTTCTAGTCAATATTATTCTTCAGACTATCATCAATGTTGTACAACCACTTTACAACCTTATTACAAGACATGATGTGCTTAGCAGCATGTTCTTTCAATAACTTGAAATTAGATTCAATATTCAGAATACTATCCATAAGAATCATGATGGAGTCTGTTCATTCATTATGACTATTTGAAAGGATTTCTAGCCTAGATTCAATCTTTGTAATGAAGGGTATCATATTTTCCAATCTGTCCAAATCTTCTTCGATTTATTGAATTCCCATCACTGTGATTGTCCTTTTAGAATCTGCATCTTTAGTGTATTCTATGAGATCACCGAAATGAGTGTATGTACCGATAACTTGAGCTAACTGATTTCAATTACTATCGGACTCTTATTCTTCTTTATTAGATATATAAATGACATTATTGGAAGAAATATTTTGGGAAAATCATTTTTATGGATGCGGATCAGGTTAAGAAAAATTAAAGGATGGAAATTTTGACTAATTTACTGAATTATTTCTTTTGTTTACATCTTCATTGTCTTCAATTTATTCTTCTTGTTGACCATGTTCTTATTCTCCTTGTTCTTCTTGTTCTTATTCTTCTTTGGATTCTTAAATAAGACTCTGGGTGGCTGATTGTTCTGATATCTGTATCTTTTTTCCTTTCTCTGCTGGATCCGATTGAGTTTGAACAGGTGGCTCCCTTATTAAAATACCGGTTTTTTCTTTCTCCTCTATTTTGAGAAGACTATCAATATATGTCACTTGGGCCATTATCTTCTTTATTCTCTTCATATTTTCATCTTTTTTAAATGTTACTTCTGATATTATTTTTAGATCTAGGGCTTCAGTTGGATCCAAACCAAACTGGGGATCCTCTTCTTTCCTTTCTTCCTTTTTCTTCCTCCACTCATCCACAACCTCATCTAAAACATCCTTTTATTTATTTTAATTTTTGGTGGATGTAGTCTTAACCAAAATTATTTTTTCTTAAAGATGACTTTGATGGATTAGAAGGTTTATCACTACCTTTATCTTCTTCCTTTCCTTTCTCAGCTTCTTGATATTTCTAAAAAAATCGATTCAGGATTGAAATGTAATTTAAGTCTTCTGGTTGTATACGTACAGATTAGAGGCTCTTTAAAAGATGATGGATCTGACATGATTGATACATTTCATAAACTCAAGCCTTCTATCAATTACATTCTCAATATTGTGAGAAACATGATTAGATGATATTTTATGGTACTAGAATTGAGCTTCATAATCATCAAGAAAATGAATCCCATTAGATTGAACTTCCTCATGTTCACCATATAATCAAGCACATAAACATCTGAAACATTCAAATTTTCCTTATCACCCATTCTTAGTACTAAAAATCCTTACATCCAGAGGGCTATGAGTCAATTATCTTCTGATAAATGACTTACCTTTCTCTTATCATCATGAATCTCAAAAAAAGATTATTCATCTTTTTTATTTTCAAAATCTCATCCAATTCCAGTAATTTATGGGAAGGACAAAGGGAATCACCCTCAGATGGGACACCTAGAATCGTAACTTCTTGTTTTATGAAGGTTGTATTCTTATTATCATACATCCTAAAATAAATATTGATATTGTTGTAAATCTCCATTGTTTTATAAAATTTTAACACCTTATCATGGAACACAAAATCCTGATCTGAATCTATTCCTTCCACAAAAATAGATTTTCACCCTTAGAAACATATTATCCTTTTCAAATATGAATTGAAATTCTCATAAAAGTCTCTAGATTCTAACATTTCACCTCAAAAGTTCATGGAAGAGAAATATTTTTGAGACATTTTCTTTGGAGAAGAGCCAGTAGACTCAAACATGATAGAAAATCTCCAAACCTGATGTTTTTCCGGGTTACAAAAGTTAATGAGATCTCTGATTATGAAAACTATGGTAAAACTGATTACAAAATGCTCTGGGTATATAAAAAACATCAAGACATGGGAGAAAATATGAGGATTTTGATGTGGGATAGGTTGGTAGGGGTTCCTTAAAAATAAATGGATGGCTTGGATTAAATCTATAAGATCCAATGGTCAAGAATGGCTTAGAACTCTTAAGGTTTTCTTTAAAATAAAATCGTATTTAGAATGAATCTGATTAAAATTTTAATTAAAGAATTGAAAAACAACTGTTTGAACAACGAAAATAAGGGTTTAGAAATTGTATGTTTAGGAGTATCGAGATAGATGTATTGGTTTTATTATATTGTTCTTATAATAATAAAAACAAAACTGAAAATCATATGAGACTGATTAGAATTATAAAACTGATAAAATACAATTAATCTGGTACCTATAATCTATTACCAATGAAATAATTCAATATTGATAATCTAGTAATGATAACATGAAACTGATAACTAAATTTAGTAAACATGACACCAATAATTATTAAATCAATAAAAACATGAAACTGATAAAATGTAAAATTGATAAAAAGTCAAACCGATTAAAATGTAAAACTGATAAAAGTGAAACTAATTAAAATGACACTGATAAGCATGTAAAACTGATAAATGAAAAATTGATAAATGAAAAACCGATAAATGAAAATCCGATAAATGAAAAACTGATAAATGTAAAACTAATAAGTGTAGATAAAATGTAAAAAAAATATGTGAAACCAATATAATATAAAACTAATAATTGAAACTGATAAAATGTAAAAATAATAAGTGAAACCGATAAAATGTAAAACTAATAAGTGAGACTGGTAAAATGTAAAACTAATAAGTGAACCTGATTATATTATGAATACCCCCCCCCCCCTTCAAAAATGAGTAAATTAATTTTTGGAGATGTTTTAAACAAAAAATTATGTGAATGATTACTTTATAGTGATTATTCATAGTTTCTATTTAATGATTTTGAATCTATTAGAAGATAATGGTTTTGTGAAAATATCAACATGTTTTTCTTCCATTCAGATTAATTATAAAATAATATCTCCTTTTTGTGTGTGATCTCTAAGAAAGTGATGCCTAATATCTATGTGTTTTTCATGTGAGTGATGTGCATGGTTTTTAATAAGAACAATTTCACTACTACTTACACATAGTATTTGAGTTTGGGAAAAACTCATGCCAAAGTCATTGATTGTGTGTCGCATCCAAAAAACTTAAGCACAACAATTTCTAGCTGTTACATATTTATCTTCATCAGTGGAAAGTGCTACAGATTTTTGTTTTTTTTTTCATGTCCAAGAAACTAATAAATCTCCTAAGAAATGAAATGTTTTGGATGTACTTTTTTTTCCCATTCTATAACCACCAAATTTAGTATCTGAAAAACATTTTAAAACGAAATCATTTATGTAAGAATAAAATAGTTTTAAATTCATAGATCCCTTTAAGTAGAAAAGAAATTCATTCCATTGATTCTAAATGATATTATTTTGGATTAGATTGAAATCTTTCACATAAGCATACTAAAAACATTAAGTCTGGATGACTAGCTATTAAGCATAATAAGATTCCTACCATAACTCTAAAAGATTTTTGATCTATTGGTTTACCAACTTCATCAAGATCAAGTGTATTTGAGGTGTGGATTAGAGTTCCTATTTTTTGGTGTTCTCAAATCCGTGATTTTTTAGTAAAAATTTGACATATTTATATTAGGATATTTAGGTTCCTTCTAGTTTTTGAAAGATTTGAAAACATAAAAATATTTTTCATTCACCCATCATAATCATTTAAATATCATATTTAATTAGATTTGAAAAAGAATCAGTTAGATATTGTTGATTAGATCTGAATATAATGTGAGCAGCATAGATTTAAACAAAAAAAATGTTTTTGTTTTCCATTTCTATAAAAATAGTTGGATCTACAGTACCTTTTGCATTTTTTTTGTAAAATAAATCCTATAAGTCTATTATACCAAAAATTAGTTGCATGTTTAAGGCCATATAATGTTTTTTTAGGTTTAAAAACATGATCAATATATTTGGAGTCTACAAAACCAGGGGGTTGTTCTAAAAAACTAATTATTGAACAAAACCATTTATAAAAGAAAATTAAACATCCATTCGAAAAAAATTTGAAATTATAGAATGCTAAAAAGGATAATACAATTTGAATAGGTTAAAGTCTACCAACCAGAGCATTGGTTTCTTCATAGTCAATTCCCTCTTGTTGATTATAGCCTTTGGAAACAAGTATTGCTTAATTTATTATAATGACTCCACTTTCATCACATTTGTTTCTAAAACCACACTCTAGACCATGTATAATTGGTTATTTCAGTCTTTCAACCATGGTTCAGACTTGATTCTTTTCGAATAAATTTAGTTTATCTTTCATTGATTTAATCCAATATTCATCACCTAACGCCTCATTCAATGTTTTAAGTTCAAATTGAGATAGAACAAAAATATTTTCTATTTCATTTATCAAGAATTTCATAGTCCTTATGGGTTGATATACATCACCAGTGATATTATCACTGGGATGATTCCTAAGAAACACCTGATTTGGCTTTTGTAAAACATTTTTATCAATATAAGATAGAATGTCTTAAGGGGTAAATTTTTTAGAAACTTTTTCTTCATTATTTCCCTTTTTAGAAGAGTTTCCAATCAATTATTGATAATCAGTTCATGAAAACACCACTGTTTATGTAAGAAGGTTTTGTTCTAAAACAAAGGGATCTCTTTCATCAAATTTGGCATGCACTATTTCCTCAACAGTACAAGAGTTTTTATTAAAAGCTCTATAAAAATTAGAGGTTTTGGAATAACCAATAAATATTCCTTCATCAGATTTGGTTGTGAATTTATATATATTTTCTTTAGTATTCAATGTGAATACGTTGTATACAAATAATCTAAAGTAATAAACTTTACGATTTATTCTAGTATACAATTAATAAGGTGTTTTATTTAAAAACAATTAGTTAGAACATGATTTATATTATAACATGTAGTACTAACAACTTTATCCCATAAATTATTAGTAATTGAGTATTCAATAAACGTGGTTCTTTTAATTTCCTGAAGAATACGATTTCTTCTTTCAATAACACAATTTTTTTGAGGGGTTCTTGGAGCTGAAAATTTGTGAGTAATACCATTCTTACTACAAAAAGTTTCAAAATACGAATTTTGAAACTCTCCACCATGATAACTACGAATAGTTATCAGTGGTAGTTTTCTCTAATTTTTAACGTGAGCTCTAAATGTTTTGAAATAGAAAGAGTATTCAAATTTCTTTTCTAGAAAATAAACCCATGTAGATCTGGTGTAGTCATGAACTAAAAAAAATACATAGTATTTTCCTCTAATTCTTATAGTTTATGTAGGACCAAAAATATCCATGTGTACTAACTGTAATGCATTTGAAGTTAAAAATTCATTAATTAATTTTTAGAAACTTCTACGTTGCTTTCCATTTTGAAAAGGGTCAAAAACTTTTTAATTATCATACAAGAGATATGGTCGATCCCTTGTAATGCACCAACCCTCGTTACCCTGAGTCGGTGCATTATTACATAACATTGACATGATTACAAGGACTAAAGTCTAGAAGGATTGATTAGTTCAGCAGTCTTGTAAAATAGATTCCATATATGAATGTTACATTACAATTTCTAAAATAAAACACAACATAAATAATCCTATGAGAACACAATTATTCAGCTAGCTTAACCCTGCATATCAATCATAACACACTTCTTCACATCCTGGGAAAAATAAAACATGAGAAAGGGGTGAGCTAAGATGGTTAGTAAGGATAACAATATAGCGGAAAGTATTATAAAAATGCATAAGAATTTAAGGAAATGTATAAGACTAAATCAAAAGCTTTTTAAACATATACTTCAGCATAATAAAAAATGTTAAATCAAATAGTGCCATTTACTTATTCACATGGATATTCTACTAGTCGAAAAATCACATGTAATATCAATAGACAATTTCATAATGATGGAATGTGTAATGACGGACATCATAACCACATAGTCAAGGCCTTGTGAAATGACCAAAAATAGAGATTTTTGCAAGGCCTTATGCGTAGACACTATTTTGTCTCATTAGAACTACTGATGCATCGAGGATCTATAGTGGGTTCCACCCGTCACTTAAAAATTCCAATGCATTCTTCATATGAAAAGGTGGAAACATAACATAAAAAATCATATTAAAACTAGCATACAAAATGTTAATACTTTAACTATAATCCATGAATGGTATAAAAATAGCACATCCACAATCAAACCTATCATAATTTATTTAATACAATATGTAAGATTGTATTATAGTAAATCAACCTCAATCAAGAATAATATCCAATAAAGTATGTTGACATAGTTAAAAATAATCAATAAAACTCTTTTAGAGAAGTACCCCTATTGAAGAAATCATTTAAATTTCAAACAATTTATAAATTCATATAAAATATATTTTTTAATAAATGTGTCCCATACCTCTTTGAAACTTTTTAAATAAATTAACACTTTAAAACAATCATGTCTATGAAAATAAATCCTTAAAAGCATTTTGAAAACATGGACATTAATTAAAATATTTAGAAAAATAAATCTTTAAAAACATTTTAAATGATGATATAGTTAAATATTACCTTCCATAAAAACATAAAAAATTTCTTTTTAAAACATTTTAATGATACATGGACATAGATGATAAATATGTCCTAGTATATACTTACAAATAAACAATCTCGGATAATAATGAGATTGAGGAAATAATCATTACCTTTTACTTTCCTTTGGTCGAGTATACGTTTAACCTCCTATATAATGACCATAGTATGTTATTAAATTATACCAGAACCATATTAATATCTATGATATCATAATTTATTCATTTATGGAATTATACTACCCATTTAATAATAATTTATATGTTAAAATAATATTTCGGGTAATAATCACTTTCTCTGTCCTACATGATTTAACTTTTTATTCTTGATCGTATAACTTATATCAGGATTTAATTGATTCCATAATATATAAAATTATTTATGTATCATATATATTGAAAATTTTAATATTTACAATAGATAGATATATTAAATTTAAAATACCGTTTATGGAGATGGTAGGTCGTATGCACGCATAAACGATATTTCCGTTTTCATATTTTTTTGAACGGAAGTAAGTAAATGAGATATATGTAAATACACACACACACACACACACAGATATATATATATATATATATCCAGTAGCATTATTTTGTCCTATATAAATTTCATATTAATAATATATTTTTTATAATCATCGTTGAATGGTGAACGTGGAAATTAATCTCATTGCATCGTGAAGATGGTAAGTTGTATGTAGGCATGAGTGAAGATATCAATCTATTGATTGTGAAATAGCATGTATATGGATGTTATATTATATATAAAGAGTCATTAACATGTTATATTTATTATTTACATCAATTATACTCATTATTATACACATCCAAAGAATGAAGTGTTGAATAACAAACTACACCACGACGTGGAGACGGTAAGCCATACGTACGCATGTATGGTGACATTTTCATTCATAGGATGGATAGAATAATGAATATGGTTGTACCATATTTATAATAACATATTATTATGTATAAGGTACTATAGTTATTATTTTATTATGGAAAAGAATCAAAAAAAGAGGAAGTGGAAGAAGAAAAGAACTTTGAAAGATGTGGTGAAATTATTACCTTTTCTTAGAGTGCTTCCTTTTTATTTGATCAAAAGGGATGCTTAGGTTGGCCTCTGATCAAAGTAAAGCCTCTGGGATGAATTGAGGGTAGTTTGAAGGATATTTGAGTAGGGTGTTTTTGAGACAAATGGCTTTGGATGTATGATTTTGAGAGAAGGGGAAGTACCCTTTTACAAGAGAGGTGACAGTCACTTTAGGAAAAGCTTGAAATAATATTTTATTATAAAATAATATTCACTTTATAATTTATCCAAATGTATTTATTTCTAGGTTAAGGTGTTTATGGGTATAAATACTCTAAACCAATATATTTTAGACAATTTTAGGTCACCATATTAACATTGTCTTTTAAATTTAACTCTTAGTTAAATAGTTTAACTTTTACAATGTCTTATTGTATTTTTATATTACATGGTTAATAAACATACTCTAAAATTCCGAAATAACCTAAAGTGGTTCATTAATGACATATATATCATTATATATGTCCTTTGTCTGATCCTTATATTTTTAGGAATATTATATCATTTAATAAAATAGTATTTGTTTTAAAAACTCATTTATGTCAATTTTTAAAATATTTAGCATTTGTTTTTCTTATGTTAAAAAAACTTGGTTAGGTAAAAAAAATAAATTAAATCAACCCTAAAATGTCATATTACCCTGTGAAAGTCTTTTAATTCACCAAAAGTTTCAATTTACATTTATTTTGATATTTATAATATTAATTATTTTAATCTTTCTTTAATAAGGTAGTTATTGCATCATCGTTGTGTCGTAAATAAATTTAATTATTTAATGTCTAAAAATTATAAATAAAATACCATGAGGTTGGAAATAGTTTTATAATACTAATTTATATTTATAGTTGAATTTATCTTATTTAGAATTCTATATTTAAAATGGTTTATTTATTAAACATTGAATTCAACACGTTTAACTCTTCTTTAAATAAAATAATAAAAAATGTCCTAATCTAATCCAAGTGGACCAAAAGGATCATATTTTATTCCAAAGGATTATTTTGGTCGAAAAAAGGTCATCCAATAGAATTATGAAGTTTTTTAGGGTAATTTTATTATTATTTTACCTTTAATTACCCTATTTACTTTTAACCGTGGTAAATAGAATTCAAAAGTTACTATTCGCCAAAAATTATTTTCATTTTATTGAATCATATTTTACTTACTGATTTCAGACATGTATCCCATATTTTTTAAATTCAATTCACAGAAGCAGTAAAATTAACTTTTATACAAATTTGCTAACATACCTAGAAGGTGGGTAAAAGGCGTTAAGAAGTTCAATAAAATCTTATACATCTAATCTTATTATAAAATGAATCCAATGAATTAAATTGAACTAATAAAGAAATTATGTATCTATTTTGACTTTAAAATAAATTTAAATGAAAATAATCATTATTAAAATAAAAGTCGGTTTTAAAACATAACATAGTGTTTTCACTATTCATCAAAAATTGAAAGATTTCAGAAAAATACCCCAAGTTCACCCTAAGATAATTTTGATATTTTGAATCCAAAATTGATTCCTATTTTACCAAATTCAAAAATATGAGTTGCATTAATTCATTTAAAATTAATTAATGTTGTCAAAACCAGAAAGCGGGGTTTTTAGAAGTAAAAACAATCAAAAGATTGACATGGGTTTATGTAAAATTTATATGTGAATTTATATCCAATGACCTAAATTATATTAAATGATAATAATATAATATAATTATACATTAAGACCACTCAAATGCATAATTTAACACTATAAATTATTTCAAATAAAAATTTGTTTTCAATTAAAATTTTGTATTTGTTTACTATTTATCAAAATATGAAAGTTTTCCAAAAAGTACCAAAAATTTATCCCAAATAAATTTTTATGTTCCTCTTCTAAATAATAATTTAGTTTCATTAAATTGAATATATAAAAGTTTCAAATATTGGATTTAAAAACAGTTCTCCAATAAAAGGCGTAAAAATTGCATTTTTCAAAAAATACATCTTTTATCAGGAAAAACATGAATTTGTTCTTATATTATGTCTAAGAAACATATAATATGGATTATAAAATTATATGGAGTATATAAAATTCGAAATGCAGTTAATATTATTCATAACTTCTTTTTGAATGGCTAGTTTAGTAAGTCGTGGTGCGCCTGAACTCAGTGTTGCGTGTAGCGTAAGCTATTGAATTACTTTAAAGAGATAACACACAATGAAATACTTGGGTGTTACATTATACCCTCCTTAAATAAATTTCATACAATAAATTTGAAATTTTTCATTGAAAATAACAGGTTGAAAATAGAAAATACCTTTGTGGAAAACCCACATCAGAAATAAGGTTAATAAAATTTAGTCCTAATAAGAGGGAAAGGGAAATGAAAAAGTCGAAATCAATTTAGGATTTTGAATAAGAAAACATTGGTTGAATATTGAGACACATAATTGGAGGAAAAACATAAATATTTATAGGGAGTGATTGAGGTCATCAATCACAAACAAGTGAACAATAAATAGAAAATTTAGGGCCTCAAATCCATAAATCTATGATGACTTAAAATATTATTAGTTCATCAAACAATATGGTAATAGGATAACACATTTTTTGTTTTAATATCCTTTTCCTAAAGTTTAGGTATTAATTTCTTCATATAATATGAAAAAAATACTAGACAAATAGAGTTCCATTGTTTAACTAATTCTACCACAAACTCATCTTTCACTCACAAAAGATAATAAAACTCAAAAAATATTCAATTTATATTAATCATATAGGGTTCCAAAAAAATTGAATTTACAATTCATCTATCAGAGATTTTAAAAAACTACATTATACAATCCAGGACATCACATAGTCTAGTGGTAGGTGATGCACCCTTGTCTCCCTTCGATTGCGGTTTCAAGTCTCACGGCCTTGTCAGACGCGATGGGTTGTCACCTGAACTCCGAGTTTTCCTTTTAATAACAATACAAAAATAATATTAAGAAATTATTTAACCTTAAAAATAGTATCCAATGTCAAACATAATCTATTTCAACCATTAGACTTATCCACAATACTTCTGTTCAAACCCACAATCAAAAATTTATAAGGAATGTCACATAATATACATGTGAATACCTTCATCGTGTATTCTCTTAAAATTTGGTATTAAATGAATTACTAGAAAACCATATTTGAATAGGTATATAATTATTTATTCTTTATGTAGAACATAGAATACTGGATATACTCCTTAAATCCAAAATTGTTGTAATCTCCAAAAATGATTGAATAAACAAACCATTAATTAGTTCCAAGGTAGTTAATAATATCCAATATAATTTATCAAAATAAATCATCTCTTATTCCAAAATCACTACCTCAGTATCAGGACAATATTAAGGTTTATCATTCCTTTATCCATGTATTTTCCAAAATGTTTAACTTGTCATTGAGTCACTTTTCTTAGTACCATATAATCTCATATCCTCATTGAAATATTACTACAGTACAATCCTTTTTTATTTCCATAATTAATATAACTAGTACATCGTTGATACAACACTCAAATGACATAATTCATTAATAAAAATATAAGAACAATAATTATTCCTCTTCATATATGGTATTATCATAACTTGATTGTTATTCAATAGCATCATTTGGGGTATACTCTAAAGATTGGGACATTGATTCGAGTAGTGTCTCAACTACTTGCAGATGAAACATTGTACATTTGAAACCATTTTCTTACCCTTTCAATCATGTAGTTTGTGTCCTTTCTCTCCACACTTATAACAAACTCACATTCCCTTAAAGCATTTACCAAGGAGATTCTTTCCACTGTTATCACATAAGGGAAAATCCTTATTTCCTTCTTCCCTTTATCCATCTTTCTCTCGACCACCGTTTTCTTCATTAGATTCCCTTCAAATCCATAGGATATAGAGAATTATTTATGTATATTATTAACACATGATATTATTTCTTCATATGATGAGAATACATGGAAGACTATTTCCCCTTTTAATGTTTTCTTAAGACCATGAAAGATTTGACCCTTCTTATTCTTTTGATCATATGTATTGTCGGAGTTCCCATTTCTTCTACTGGGTACAATTTCTAAATGTTGGCATACACTAGGTTAGTTTATGAATCACAATGCATAATTCCAAACTTGTAAAATACCTAACATAAATTGAAAATTTTATGCATATAATGCATAATCATAAAATTGTTTCCCTTGGGGAATTATTTACTCATAAATCCTTTATAATGGTTTGTAATGAAATTTTGAATTATCCTAAGCATATCCCCCAGGAGTTTCCTAACCAAGAGTGAATCAAGGCCCATCATCATGTACCAAGATACCATGGGTAAAGCATGGAACTCCTTGTCGGAGTTTTCACCCCAAGGTAAATATGTGCCACATCTGCCTCTACCTGCTCGTATCCAGATAGGGATGTATTGCTTGGAAAATTAACAAAATCTCTCAATTACCAAAATTCTAGGAATTTCATTTATACTACTCCTCAAACACTATCATAGGATAATGTTCTCTAATTAGAGTTTTTCTAAATCTAGTTTCCAAGGTTTGTACTAAACTTCCTCTAATACCAAATGTAACGCCCTGACCCTAGTTACCCAGAGTCAGTGCATTATTACATAACATTGGCATGATTACAAGGAATCAAGTCTTGAAAGACCGATCAGTTTAGAAGTATTGGAAAATAGATTACATATATGAACATTACATTACAATTTCTAAAATAAAACACAACATAAATAATCTTTTGAGAATGCCACTATTCCTCTACTTTAACCCTACATATAAATCATAACACACTTCTTCATAACCTAGGAAAAATAAAACATAATAAAGGGTTGTTCTCAAATGATCAGTAAGGATACAAATATAATAGAAACTTTCATAAATAAGCATAATCATTTATGGAAATATATAATACTAAAACAAAAGCCTTTTAAACATAAAATTCAGCATAATATGGAAAAGATAAATCAAATAATTCTATTTAGTTATTCACATTGATATTATACTAGTCGAATAATCACATGTAATATCAATAGATAATTTCATAATGATGGAATGCATAATGACGGAAATCATAACCACATAGTAAATGCCTCATGCCAAGACTACAAATAATGAATTTTTTCAAGGCCTTGTTCCAAGACACTAGTTTGTATAATGAGACATACTGATTAATAGAGGAGCCATAGCGGGCTCCACCCGTCACATACTATGTCCAATGCCCTACTCATATGAAAAGGTTGAATCATAACATAAACATTCATATGAAAACTAGAATACGAAATGTTAATAATTTAACTATAAGCCATGAATGGTATAAAAATAGCACATCCAATATATAAGATATTATTATAGTAAATCAACCTCAATCGAGAATATTATCCAATAAAGGATGTTAGCATAGTTGAAAATAATCAACAAAACTCTTCGAGAGAAATACCCCTTTTCCAGGAATCATTTAACAGTCAAAAAAATTATAAATAAGGTCATTTAAAATAGATTTTTGAATCAAAGTGGCCTATACCATTTTGAAACTTTTTAAATAAATTAACACTTTAAAACAATCATGTCTACGTAAATAAATCCTTAAAATCAATTTCAAAACATGGACATTAATTAAATGATTTAGGAAAATAAAAGTTTAAAAAAATTTAAAATGATGATATATTTTAATATTACCTTATAAAAATACATAAAATATTCCTTTTTAAAACCATTTAATGATACATGAACATAGATGATAAATATTTCCCAGTAGATACTTATAGATAGACAATCTCGGATAATAATGAGAATGAAGAAATAACTCTTACCCTGTACTTTCCTTTAGTAGAGGGTACATTTAACCTCATGTATAATGAACATAATATGTTATTAAATTATAAATAAACCATATTCATATTTATTACTACATACATTATTCATTTATGTCTTTATACTACTCGTTTAATAATAATTTCAATGTTAAAAATAATATTTCGGTTTATAATCACTTTCTCTATTTTACATGTTTTAACTTGTTATTCTTGATCGTATCACTTGTATCATGATTTAATTACTTCCAGAATATAAAAAATTATTTATGTATCATATATATTAAGAATATAAATATGTATAATTGAATGATAAATGAAATGGAAAACGCCGTTTATGGAGACGGTAGACAGTTCATAGGCATAAACGTTGTTTCCATTTTCGTATCATATTTAACGGAAGTAAGTGAATGAGGGTCACTTTAAGAAAAGCTTGAAATATTATTTTATTATAAAATAATTTTTATTTTATAATGGCTACAAATGGATTTATTTAGAGTCTATGTTTTGGATGGGTCTAAATACTCTCAACCAATTGGTTTTATACAAGTTTAGGTCACCATGTTAACTTTATCTTTTAGATTTAACACTTAGTTAAATAGTTGAACTTTTACAATGTCTTCTTGTTTTTTTATATTACATGGTTAATAAACATAATGTAAAATTCTAAGAGAACCTCAAGTGGTTCATTAATGACATATATATCAATATATAAGTTCTTTGGCCGAACCTTATATTTTTAGGATTATTATATCATTTAATAATATAGTATTTGTTTTAAAAATTCATTTATGTCAATTTTGACACTATTTTGTATTTGTTTTTTTAAAGTCAAAAAAACATTATTACTTTGAAAAAAATACATTAAATCAACCATAACATATCATATTAACCTATAAAATTCGTTTCATGCATTAATAGTCTCAATTTACATTTATTTTGATATTTATAATATCAATTATATTAATATTTCATTAAAAAGGTAATTAATGCATCATCATTGTGCCATAAATAAATTTAATTATTTAATGTCTAAAAATTATAAATAAAATACCATGATGTAGAAAATATTTTTATCTTTATGATGAATATTTATAGTTGAATTTATCTTTTGTATAACCCTGTAGTAAAATGGTTTTGTTATTAAACATTGAATTTAACACTTTTAACTGTATTTTAAATAAAATATTAATAAATATCCTAATCTAATACAAGTGAACCAAACAGATCATATTTTATTCCTAAGGTTTATTTTGGCTGAAAAAAATTTATCCAATATAATTATGAATGTGTTAGGGTAATTATAATATAATTTTAACCTTTAATTACCCTATTTATTTTTAACCGTGGAAAATAAAATTCAGAAGTTACTATTCACAAAAAATTATTTTAATCCTATTGAACAAAATTTTACTTACAGATTTCAATCGTTTCTTTAGGATTTTTTAAATTCAATTCACGGATGTAGTAAAATTATGTTTTATGCAAATTTACTAACGTGCCTAGAATGTGGTTAAAGACGTTAAAAGATTCAATAAAATTTTATACATGTAATAATATTATAAAATGACTCTAATGAAATAAATTTAACTAATATAGGTACTATTTATCTATTGTGACTTTAAAATAAATTTAAATAAAAATAAAAATTATTTAAATAAAAGTCAGTTTTTAACAATAATGCAAAGTTTATCACTATTCAACAAAAAAATGAAGTTTTTCAGAAAAACACCAAAACATCACCCTAAGATAATTTTGATATTAAATCCAAAAATGATGTCTATTTTACCAATTTAAAAACATAAAATTTGCATTAATTAATTTAAAATTAATTCATGTTGTCAAAACAAGAAAGCGGGTTTTTAAGAAGTAGAAAATATCAAAAGATTAACACGTGTTTATGTACAATTTAAATGTGAATTTATATCCAATGACCTAAATTATATTAAATGATAAAACTTTAATCTAATTATACTTTATAACCACTCAAATTCATAATTTAACAATATAAATTATTTTGGTTAAAAAAGTTGTTTTCAATTAAAATTTAGTATTTTTTACTATTCATCATAATATGAATGTTTTATGAAAAGTAACAAAAATTTATCCAAACGAAATTTTTATTTCCCAATTCTAAAAAAGAATTTAATTTCATTAAATTGAATATATAAAAGTGTAAAGTATTGGATTTAAAAAGGGTTCTCTATTAAAAGGTGGTATAATTGCATTTTAAAAAAAATACTTCTTTTATCTGAAAAAATATATTTATTCATATATTATGTCTAAGAAACACATAATATGGATTCTAAAATTATATGGAGTATATAAAATTGAAAATGAAGTTAATAATATTTATAACTACTTTTTGAATGGCTAGTATGGTAAGTCATGGTGCGCTCGAACTCGGTGTTGCATGTAGCACAAGCTATTGAATTATTTTAAACAGATAACATACTATGAAATATTGGGGTGTTACATCCCAAAAAAGTATTTTCAATGACAGTTTAAAAATCTTCCTAAGATTACAGTGTCTTAACCTTATATTCTATAAATAATATTGGTCTTCCATTGCACTTATGAAAGGTAAGTCTTGGTTCCTAAGGTCTTTTAAGTTAAGTGTGTGAATATATTCACATGCCCGTGGGAAGAGGGAATGAATTCATACTAGGAATTTTGAACTAAAAATTTATCATTCCTAAAATTAACAAGGTAACCTTCATCACATAATTGACTAATGATTATAAGGTCATGCTTAAGAACATTAACAAAAAAACATTTGAAATTAAAACATTTCTTAAAGAACAATATTACCTATACCAATAATCATTCCTTCAACATTAGCTCTAAAGGTCAATATTCCACCTTTCATTTCAATGATCTTTTGAAATAAATCTTTGTTTCTAGTCATGTGTCGAGAAAAACCACTATACATGTACTAAATATTTTTTTTGATGGTACACTTTTTGTTTTCCTGAAAATGAAACAATAAGTTTCTCAGAACCCAATCATGATTGGATCCGGAAATGTTAGATAAAATAATTTTAGGAATCCACATTTGTTTTAAAAAATGATCTCTATGAAATAAAAAATATTGGTTTTATTAAGATAACAATTTCTTTCCCAATGTTCACCACATTAACACTTGGTGAGGAATGGAGAAATTTAGGGAACCAAATTGTTATGACTAGAAATTTATTTTGAATCAGTATAACCAATTCTGTAACTTTTCCTCAGAGGAAGAACACTACAAAAAAATGACCACATTATAGGGGGTTATTTTTTACAATAGAAGGGGTTATAACCCTTTCTAAAGAAATTAACGACGGTTGTGGGAAACCGCCGCTAATGTGCCCACCTACTGTTAGTAGAGGTAATTGTGAGAAAGAACTCCAAAATTCATTGTGAATTTCGTGGTGGTTACATTAGAGGGGTTTTAAACCCCTTCTAATGTTGCTCTAAATTTACTGCATTAGAGGTGGTTAGCACCCCCCCCCCCCACCACACCCCCCAACTATTGACACCTGCCCCCCCCCCGACACAAATGTTGGCATCCCTGACACAAACCCCGGGACACCCTCAGCGCACCCCCTTGATGCTCCCAGTGCACCCCCTTGGCCCCCCTTAACCCCCCTTAACACCCCTGAGACACCCCAGTGTGCCCCCTTGACGACCCCATGACACCCCCGGGACACCCCAACGTGCCCCCTTAATGCCCCCTTGACACCCCGGGGACACCCTAGCGCGAACTCTGGATGCCCCCTTGACACCCCTGGGACACCCTAGCGCGCACCCTGGATGCCCCCTTAACACCCCCAGGACACCCCAGCACCCCCATTGACACCCCAAACATGTTGACACCCCTGACACAAACCCAGAGACACTACAACGCACCCCTTGATGCCCCTTGACGCCCCCAGGACGGCCCTGAGACACCCCAACGCACCCCCTTGACGCCCCCTTGATAACCCTGGACACCCCAGCGCACCCCCTAGAGGCCCTCTTGACACCCCATCGCACCCCCTTGATGCACCCTTGATGCCCCCGGGACACCCCATCTTGCCCCCTTGACACCCCTTGATGCCCCCTTGACACCTCGGGACACCTCAGCATGCCTCGTTGACACCCTAATGCTCGGGCATGTGATCCCCCTTGACACACATGTTGACACCCCTGACACACACCGCGAGACACCCAAAAGCACCCCCTTGACACCCCAGCACGCCCCCGACACACCCCTTGACACCCCAATTCACCCCCTTGACACCCCTTGGCACCCTAGCGTACCCCCTTAACACCCCAGCACGCCCCCATGACACCCCGACCCCCCCCCCCCCAGGACACCCCAACACGCCCCCTTGACACCCCAGTGCACCCTTGTTGACACCCCAGCGTGTCCCCTTGACACCGGTTGCGCCACGCCTGTGGAATAAAAAGGTTCCTCGGGGGTTTTGAACCATGCACATGTTGGATCCAGCGCAGAACATAGAACCACTAGGTTGTCTGCGCTTATGTGTTTAGTATACACTACATTATATTTTATTAAATCCTGAAGTATTATATTATATATATATATATATATTTGTGTTTAGAAATATAAAAGAATAATACATTTGTATATATATAACATATTTCTCTATAATATAATATATATTTTGGTATAATATGTTTATATATAATATGTATTTATGTATAATTATAACGTAGTTATGTAAAATATATGTATATATATACATATTTGGGTATATTTAATATATATAAATACATATATATATATATATTAATAAATATATTTATATTTATGTGTGTGTGTTTATTTTTTGTATTTATATATATAATTTAATTATAATATATATTATACAGATATTATATTAAAAACATTTATATTATATATTAATGTATTTAATTATATACATTTATATTATATCACCAACACCCATATATACACACAAAATTAAATGCATTCAAATAATAGGAAATAAATAATATCATCAAATGATATATATATATCTGTGTGTGTGTGTGTGTACTAAATTAATATATAATTAATATTCTATACTAAAATATACATAATATAATTATACAATACATATAAAAATATTTATAATAAAATATTTATAATAAAATATTTATAATAAAATATTTATAATAAAATATTTATAATAAAATATTTATAATAAAATATTTATATTAAAATATTTATCATAAAATATATAATATAAATAAATAATATTTTTATATTTTTATTTAATTTTGTCTAAATTATGTAAATTAGTATACATAATTTAATATAAATGTATTTATACATAATTATACAATACAAATGTATTTTTGTATTCATGTGTGTAACAATAATATTTTTAATTATTATATGATATATATATATGTATTAAATTAATATATAATTAATGAGCTATACTATAGTAGAAATAAAATAATTATATAATACATATAAATTTATTTACAATAATATATTTATAATATAATATATAATATAAATAAATAGTACATTTATATTTATATTTATATTTATATCTAATTTTTTCTAAATTATGTAAATTAGTTTACATAATCTAATATAAACGTATTTATACATATGTATACAATACAAATACATCTGAATACATGTGTGTGTAACAAAAAGATTATTAATTTTGATATGATATATATATATACTAAATTAATCTATAATTAAAATGATATGATACAATATATGTAAAATAATAATATAATATATATATTTATATATAATTAAATATTTAATATATATATATAATGTTATTATATAATATAATTATATAAAAAATATATGTTTATGGAAAAAAAATTAATGATGCATATATTATATATATTTTTATACATAATATAATATAAATGTATTTATACAAAAATATACAATAAAAATATATTTAATATAATATATGTATAGTATAAATCATATCATAAATATATAGTATTTATAAAACCATATATAAATTTTATAAATTTCAATAAATATATTTATAATTACATTTATATTATATATATTAATATTTATATATCTGTACACATTTTAGTTTATATATATAAGTATTTATTTAAAATATTTTTATAATGACCTTACATATATGTGTTATAAAGTATTTTAATACATTTATATAATGTGTTTATGTAATATATATATACACACACATGCACACACCCACATGTATATTAAATTTTTTGAATTTATATGAGATTTATTTTAGAAAATAAATAAAATTCAGATGGAGTTTAATACCCCCTCTAATAAAAAGGATTTCCAGCGGTTCATAACCCCCATCAAATTTCATGAATTATAGGGTCTAACAACCCCCTCTAAGGTCATAAATTATAGGGGGGTCAAAAACCCCACTAATTTATTAAATTAGACGGGGTTCACAACCCCCTCTATTACCATCCATTAGAGGGGGTTCAAAACCCCCTCTAATGTCATCAATTAGAGGGGGTTCCAAACCCCCTTTAATTTCATAAATTTTAAGGGGTTCAAGCCTCCTATAATTTCATGAATTAGAGGGGGTTAAAATCCCCATTTAATTTCATCAATTAGAGGTGGTTCAAAACACCTCCTAATTTATTAAATTAGAAGGGGTTAAAAACCCCCTCTAATCTATGGGATTAGTGGAATTTCATGGACTCCCTCTAATATCATAAATTAAAGGTGGTTGTGAACCCCCAATGTTTCCTTTAAAATAAAAATATATATATATACATCTATGTATGTATGTATGTTTGTATGTTTGTATATATATATATATATATCCAAATGAGTGTTATATATATTGCTCCTCTAAAATCCAACAGAATATATATTTCAACTAATTATTAAATTAGAAGTGGTTTTCATATAACCAGATCTAAAATCAAACCAAATATTAAAAAACAATGCTAAAACTTTTAGAGGGGGCTTTGCATAATCCCTCCCAAATTTTTATAGAAAATGAATTTAGAGGGGGTTTATAACACCCTCTGACTAAAAATTATCTTTTTATTAATAGAATCACTTTTTAGGAAAAGTGAGAAACCAGTTACAATCAATCCGGCGGTGAAGCCTCATAAGAAAAAAGAAAAGACATCAAAGCATAGACTCAGCCTATTGGTACATTCCTCCCTATAAAGTTTCCAGTTCATTAGTCATACCTTAGCATAAGAGTCTTCGCCGATAACAACTTCGAAGAGAGACACGATTTTGTCCCATGTTCGAATATACTCTTCTTTGTTGATTTTCCCATCATTGAAGCCTCTCATCAAGATCATATCTTGTTTGTCAATCCAATTAGCCTGATCTTTATTGGCCTTCACTTGAATAGGTCTTCCCATCATCTCTGCCTCTTCCTATGGTATGTTGACATAGAGGAATTCTTCCACGATTTCCTCCTCAGAGTGGAGGATAGGCTCTTTAGAGTCCTTTTCCACTTTGATGCACTTTGAATTAGGTTTAAAACTCAGACTCAACTTACAGTTGCTGGTTCCCTGAACTGAAACTTGGGGCTTCTCCTGCACAACAATCAATGAAGCAGATGACATTTCTTTCTTGCACAGTTTATAATTTTTACCCGATCGTGTTTCTATCGGTTCTGGTAGATGCGAGTAGTCCTTACAGCCCTTCCCCTTCTTCTTCTTAGGGGTCTTCCCCTCCTCATTCCCCTTAGTTAGTATGCAGTCCTCCTCAGACTTCATACCTTTTTTTTCTTCTCCATTCAGATCAAAGGATTAATCTTGTATAGTATCATCGGTGTCCAAACACTCAAAAGAGTTATTGGTATGGAAACCCTCTAGGTTCAATCCCTTCCCTTCTGATTTTCAGATGACCCCCGAAGTAGCATCACTCTGAGCCACCCCTTCTGTCCAAACCATGACCTCCTTCCCAGAAATACTCCCACCTTCATCATGAGGTGATTTCATGGGTTGAACAACATTCTACTGTGCCACTGATTTTCTGGTGTCCGGGTCCCTCAAAGCTTCCTTGAGCCAATCAAAAACCCCTAATACAGAGGGTTCCTCAACCTTCTTTCCCAATTCTTTACTCTTCACCACATAGTTCACCACTTTCTTCATCTATTTATCTTCATCACCCTTCCTCAACTGCACTGGAATCTTCCCATGGTGAACACCCCGTTTACAGATAGCATTTGAGTGTCCTAGACAATGACAAGCAGAGCAGAACTTCACCCAATGGTCATATACCACTGGTTGTTTACACAGTTCCTCCTCGCCGACTTCAATCCACACAGACTTGACCGGTGGCCTCAATACATCAACCTCCACACACATGTGTGGGTTGATCGGATGGAACACATAGGTCAGGCGTGAGTCAACACAGAGAAATCGACCCACTAAATTTCCTAACATACACATAATTGCAGGATTCTGGAATGGAAGAGGTAGTTGCGGAAGGCTTACCCAAACCAGAATTGAATGAGAATATCGATTTAGGTAAAGATTGTAGCTCCACCGAAATAGGTAGAAGCCGCAGCCGCTGCACTTCCTAGGCGCACACGACAGCGTACGGACAAAATCCTACAACAAAGAACATCGCCCCATCAAATTCCTTTTATCTAATAGCCCGAAAACCGCTCATTCTTGAAGTCCCCAAGATTAGAAGATAAACCTATCAAAATCGGACATTGATGGTTGTTTGCTCCTAAAATAGGCAACAAAATTAGGGTTTAGAAATCTCTTCGCATCCGTAAACTCTAGAGCTGAAAGCGGAATCCCAGGATCCCCTTCCCTAATACCATGTACCTTTGGGCCTAGGTTAATCTCATGAAATCTTGGTATAAAATCAGGATTAGTGAAAGGGTGGAAGTCGCATCTACGTCCACTACGAGGAGTCCATGGATCCCCCCCAGTCCACTGACCAGCAACAGAGGGGGGGACGCCATCTTCCCCATTAAGTTTTCATGATCGCCTCTTCATGCTCCATTCTTCCCCACTAACCCCCTCTAAATTCGATGATTATAGGGGGTTGTGCAGAACCCCCTCCCCTCTAATGTACTATTTTTTTTAGTGGAATTTTAGATTAACTTTTGAAAAATTCATTCCTTCAAGTAGTGAAATTTGTTAAAAGTTACTCAAGAGAAAAAATTTCATATTTTAGCCTAATAACTAAATTATCATTCTCACAAGAAGTTTTTTTGGAACTGTTTTTTATTTCAAAATCAATTTTCTTTTAACAAGTTTCTCAATTTCCTTAAATATTTTATCCTTATAAAAATTTACTTCCTTATGGTTATTAGAAATATTTTCAAAATTAGGAGTATTCTTATCAAGATATTTTGAAGGATCTGGTACTTATTTTTTAAGAATAGTTATTCTAGAGTTTTTTTTATCAATCATTTTCTTGAGTTTTGAATTCTCATTTTCAAATAATTTTGAAAATCTGGATTCTTCATCAAAATAAGAAAAATTATCCTCTGTTGAGAAAGATTCTTCATCTGAAGAGTAAGAATACTTCTCATTGGGGTAATTCACATTTAAAGAAACATTTTTAAGGGATTATTCATTGTGTACCTTATCCATGAGACAATTATTTTCAATAGGTAGTCTGGATTTGAGTCTTCTATTCTTCTTATCATAAGATTCATATTTTGAATATTTTTCTGATGAATCATCACCACATTCACTCCAAGTATCATTTTCTTTCATGAAATTATTTTTCTTTGACATGTAATAATTCTTATTCTTTCTTTCAGAATGTTTCTCCTTCATATATTTCTTATTAAGTAAAGGAAAATCTATTCTGATATGACCGAATCTTTTACAATCATATCAATTTACATCTGAGTCTTTATTTTCCTTTCTATATTTCTTTTTGAATCTATACTTAAAGTCTTTATTTCCCACAATATTGTTCATTCTTTGTGAAATATTGGGAAGTTCATTCTATAAATGGTCACTTTCCCTAGATTCAGAAATAAAAAAAAACTTTCTTAGCATTGGATCTTGTTACCCTTTCTATTGTCTTGGATTTTGATGTAGTAGTAAAATCAACAATTCTATTACCATTCTTTTTTTTTAATCTACATTTTTTTGACCCTTACCTCGTGTTGTAGGAGAGTACCAAATAATTCATCAAGAGTGATTTCTGTAACTTTCATGTTCTCATCAATATTTTTCCTTTTTGATTCCCACTCATTTGCCATTATATCGATTTTTTTATCCTCAATAACATCATCATTAAGACCATTTTCATCCATTTATTGAAGAATATTTACTATTTTCATTAATATTTTTTATCTTGCATACCGGTTCTCTATAGGGAAGAAAAAAACCATGATATTCAGCTTGGAGCATGCATCTTCTGGTTTCTTTTACTTTGGATGTACTGAAATGTGTGACATCAAATTTGTTCTAGATACAGTTGGATATTTCTCATGAAGATATTTGACTATATATATTCTTGGTCATAGAACAATGCAATGTATTGTGTACTTTGTAATTCAGTTGATATTCAGGTTTCACATGGTTGTTAATGGTTCTAACTTACTTTTCTGGTATTTTTTTAATCTTCAGTGAGCATCACAAAATTATCTAATCCATTGTTAATAACAAAATTCTTCATTCGATATCTCTAGTACTCATAATCATTCACATTAAAAAAAGGTGGTCTAGTTGGATTCAGTTTTTCAATAGATCCAATATTCATTCCAACCATCTTATAAAACAATACCAATCCACTCCACATGATAGTGTAGTAAGTAATTATAAAAAAAGAGTTTATAATAGAAATACAACTGAATTGCATAAAAAAGTTAATCTAGTAAAATAAATCAATTGAAAACTCCCCTGATACCAATTGCTGGATCATAATATAGAGTTAAATATATATTAGATTCCACAATACAAGAGGGGGTGAATTTTATGTTTAAAAAAAATTTAATTAATCTCATAATAATGATCTTAGTTTGAGAGTTATCAAACTAATACAATTCATAATCAATAAAAATGATCTTTTGGGTCCTGGATCCTACAGATATGATATAATGTGATATCAAAAGTAATGAAAAACAATTGTATTTGAATTTAATACAATGATTAGAGTAATAAAAATGTAAATGATTCTACCACGCGACATATAGAATCTCTTAATACTATCTGTAATGAACGAATCATAATTAAAACCATTACAATAGAAATTAATATGAATAGAAAGAAGAAACAAAATGATTACCTTTCAATAATAGAATGCAGCAGAAATGTAAATGTATTACAATTCTTTTTTCCCAATGAGTAGGGTTTCCTTTCACCTAGGATAAAAGGTCAGTCTAACCACCACCCTCATAAGACCCCAATACGAAGATCAGCCGGACTATCTTCCTATCCCTAGAATCCCTCAATTATGAATGTAATTGGAACCTCTGTCTTTAAAACACTTGAAATCCCTTGATACGATGATCAGAAGCACATCTTCTTATCCTTGGAATTCCACAAACATTAACATAATGATCAGTCGCACAAAGAAAAACAAGGAACTTTTAGAAATACAATAACTTGGAACAATTTGTTCATATCTTGTATCATTAAGGCCTTTACACAAAGCAAGAGAGGTGTCATATAGTCTCTATCTAGAACATTATATTAAAAAAGTTGATCTATCTGGTTCAAATGACCTCCTATTTATCAACCTCAGGTTATAATAGTAATATTTCCTCCAATTGTCGTATTTCCCTAGAAAATTTGGAGGGACTTGGACACCTATCATTATAATGGTCAAAACAAAAAAAATATAAGACATTATTTTGACATGTATATAACTAACTCAATGACATCATTTCAGTTTGAAAAAAATAAGTGCAGAAGTATGAAATAATTAGTAAGACATGAGTTCAAGGCATTTCAGGAGTACAATTAATAATATGGTTACATTGCTTATCAGGATTATGGTGCATATAGTGGTTATGATTCATATCATGGTTACGATACATAACATGGTTAGAATTCATATAGTGGTTATGATTCATATCGTGGTTACGATTAATAACACGGTTACGATACATAACATGGTTATGATGCATAATGTGATTATGATGTATAACCAGGTCATGATGCTTGGTTACGATGCATAATATGAATACGATACATAACCCGATTACGATGAATGTGGTTACGATTCATATCATGAATACGATACATAAAATGGTTATGATACATGTGGTTAAGATGAATAACATGAATATGATACATAACCTGGTTATGATGCATGTGGTTACAATGCATATAATGAATACAACACATAACTTGGTTTTGATGTCGAACAACAGCATGAGTGGTAACGACTGAAAAAAAAATATGATTACAATTATAAAACCTCAGTATATGATTATGATAAGAAAAAAAAACGTATATGATTACGATATATGTGATTATTATGAGAATATAAAATATAAAAATCAAGAAATAATTTCTTATTTGGAAAAAAAAAGATTAATGGGAAATTCAAAACATGTTTTGACTCAACAATGATGTCCAATAATTGATAATTGTCTAGATCCATAATTCAATGATTGTTATCCATGGGATTTTCACTATGAAAAAAATCTATGGATCCATTTCATTATTAGTTTATGGATTACTTTTCATGTTTTCTACATTATTTAACATTATATATTTATTTTTCATTTTCCAGTTATTTAAAAGGAATGCGTTCTCAATTAATTACCCTTACATGTTAACTATTCTCACTAATTCTTTACTGATTCTAATATACATAAACATTACTGATCGTTTTAAATCACCCTTATTTTTCTTCCTTTTACTAGGATATGAAAAGAGAACATTAAATGCATTTTAATGGATATTGAGAATTTACTTTTGATATCTATTATGTTTTTTTAAATTCCCATTGTAAAATGATTTTCAATTATGTATCTAGTTTCCAAAACTACTAAACTATTTGTTACATATGGATTTTATTCACTGTAATCATTCCAATGTAATAAATTAAAGAACCATCTTCAGTATTCTAGGGTCGGGGTCATCAAATTGGTTTATAAAAATTGAAAAAATACTTTCCACATTGGAATGGAAGATGAAAAAAGAGAAAAACATTAACAATTATAAAAAATTCCATATTGGTGTCTGCAAATCTTATTCTTTCCCCTATATTAATTTGTAAAGGTATTGGATATACCTGATCATGGGGTACACAAAACAAATGTGTGTGAGACACACTGTAAATTGATAGAAGATAACATTATAACACTCATAGGGTTTCACTAATGACTTGTGTGTCCAATAGTTTTACCAAATTCCACCAAGGATTAGGCTTTCCATAATGATATGTGAAACTTGTAAAACATTGTGATGATTTTGTGTGTCTGTGTGTTTATTCATTCTATAAGAAAGAAGAAAAAGGTGGGAGAGTGCAAGAAGGATAATCAATTCCCACTAACAAGTGATAGAGGTAAATGAAAAGGGATAATAGGATAATAACGTACATATTGTAGATAAACTAATGAACACCCCCTCAAAATTTCAACCATATCCCTCCTTGGATAACATAATTGGTATCTAGTTTGGTTACCTCTCTTGTATTCTCAATTAGATGTTGTATACTTTGAAATATTTGATTTTTCATTCTTAAAATTATAATGATGTTTAGTATTGGAGAATTGATTTCTGTCTTAGATCAAAATTATATTTATAAAAAAATATTGAAGAATAAGATAGAGAAATAGAATATGATTATAATGAAAAATTTATCTATATTATCAAACCATGAATATTTTTCAAGTTCTCTCAGCAAGGAAGTCAGATCTATCTTGGAAGAAGAACAACTTGTGGTTTAGTGTACCTCAAAGGATAAGGGAAAAAAATTCTTTCAAAGGGATCAACATATTTATTTGATCCTATGGTATGTTATTATTTAGGTTTAAACTATCTATGGGAACAATAATACAATGATTATGTTCATAGGTCTATATATTTATCTAAAAAAGCGTTAAAGGATATGATGAATTATATTCCCAAAGAGTTATTCACTATTATATATGGAACTATGGGAATAATTCATCAATATATCACTCAAAATCAATGTGAGATAGATAACATAGATAACGATTTATTAAAAAATATCTCTAACTTGTATAAATCTCTCAAAACAAGTTACTATCAAAGAATATGGGAACTAAGATCTTATTGTGAGATTCTCTAAATTTGATGAAGTAAATCTTAGTACAATCCAATTGAATAATTAGTCAACTAAAGAGGTTGAGAATAAGATCTATGCTTTGGAAGAAAAGATAAGAAAATGTATTTATGTCTATAATTTTCAATTGGATATAAAATCAAAATGAAGAATAGATTAACAGGTTGTTTCAACAAAAAATTGCATTGTATGAAGTGGAAATTGAATGAATGAAGTAGTATTAGGAAGATAAGGTGGAATTTATTAAGGATCAAAAAAATAGCCACAACATAACATGTCTTGAATTGGAATATAAGTTATCCAATATTTAGAGGAATCCTATTGAGACTTCATAAAATAATGGGAAAGTCTCATCTACCACAAGTATTCATTGGAGGAATATATTGAAAAACCACCTCCATAATTTATAAATAAGATCATTATATCACATGGTTATTTATCCCAGGAATCCTTGAAGAAAGGGGTGCCATCAATATCTCAATGTAATAATTTTCTAAATTTGTATCTATAATAAGTGTTGATTTAAATAAGAGTACTTCATATGTATTGATGAAGAAAAATGGTGATAATCCTTCCACCAGGTATGTTGTGGATGTAAGAATATGTGTGGAATATGGTTCCCTAAGAAGATACCAATAGAAGGTGAAGAAAACCCAAAAATAGTATGTATATTATGCTGTAAATTATTGAAAAAAAACATAAGATAGAAGAAGATAATGGTTTTTGGTTCAATTTTGGTACTACAAAAGATTCAAAAATTGAGATGCACCTGATTTGTGTATATATTTACACATACTTTATTTAAAATAAGAACACGTCTTCAGCAAAAAACCTACCACTTAGTAGAAAAATACAGTGATTTCGGTGATCTTGTTCATTCTCAGGTGATTTCAGGCCAAACACACAAATTGGGGGAAAACTGAACAAAATTTACAACTACACGGCGTGTAAATATATAAACACTGGGTAAATTCAGACTCAATCATAGATTGGCTTAGAAAAGTACATACCCAAGTTACCAGAAGCACGTAAACATCGTGTACGAAAACTACACACCGTGTATAGTATTCTAGAAGTGGTTGGTTGTTTAGAAGAAGTCTACATGCCCATGTGGCTGGCTGATATTGACATGCTATGTACATCATCTATACGTTGTTTCTGCCCTTCTAGAAGCTGTTGGTGGCTCTAAAAAGATAGTGCAAGCCATGAATGGCGGTGCTACATGCCATGTATACCCACCTCGTAGGTTGGGCCATGTTCCTAGTCAAAAATGGCATGTTAGCCCACCTACTGGTGGAGAAAATGTGACAAAATCACATTGACAAAAGTACATGGGGTGTCATTTTTTCACACGTCGTGTACTTTTATTTTCTATAAATAGAGGCTTTGGGCTCCTGTTCAGGGAGAGGGATGAGGGGGTGAAGGTTTGAAGGAAAGATTCTCTGCTTCTGTTCTACCATTATTTAACTACTTTTCCATTCTACCATTCTACCAAAGAGCCAATCTCCCCATGAAGTTTCTACGATGATCACATCAGGTATCGAGGGTTCTATTTTTATCTCTTCTTCTATGTGTAACTAAATACCCAGTGTGTTGGGGTTGTGGGAGATGTAAGAGTTGTAATTTTAATAAGTTGTTTTGAATGTGTTTGTTCTATTATCCTCTTATTATTCTTCTTTAATCACTTCATTTTATCAGAAAAAATTATGAACTAGACCAAGGGAATAATTTTCAAATATTCAAAAGAAGAATAATGATGAATACTTTCAGGATCATTGGAAGTATTCATCGACTCAAAAATGGACTAATCCAAACAAATAACTATGAAACACTAACTACCGGACTAAGGAGTCAGTTTCCTCAGCTAAAGAAATAAGTTTACCGGACTAAGGAACTTTTTTACAATTTGAAACCCAGAGTGTTGGGTTATTATGAACAACACAACCTCATAAGAAATTTATTTAATAAACAACCTCTTAAGAATCCACAGCCCCAATGTATTTCCCTCCATATTTGCATCCAATCCAATTCCCTATTTTCTTATCCTCTAGGTAATTTTCTAAAGAAATTTAAATCCAATTTCTTTTTTTTTCAAACATTAAAAAAAATTCTAAATTCAGTGCACTTCACTAAGACGAAAATACAGACCAGATAAGAAAGAAGAAATTAACTTCTTATTCCCTATGGATCAACCCCTTTCTGGTACTATACTCGTTAGGGTAAAATAATTTGGGATACTGATAACATACCTTTGGTAAAACGACTCACCAAATTTTGGCGTCGTTGTCAGGGAACTAAAAAGTTAATTTTGTCATTGTTTTAATTATGTTTCTACCAAATTTTTGTGGAAATAAAAATCACGAATTCCCAAAAATCTATTTTCTAATCTCATTTCCATTTATCTTTCTTCTTTCACATTTACGCTTGGTATGTTTAGTATTATGCAGGTCCATAGGTTTGTGACGGTCTGCCTCACTTGTTCCAAGAACATTGAGTCATTAGGGTTTTTTCCAATTGACCTAGAAATCAAAAAAACACTCTTAAGGTGCCAATGAGCACTCATGTCCCAGCACAACCAAAACAATCCAATGGCGTAAAATGAAGACGGAAATACAATCATCTTCCAAGGACCTAGACAACCATTTTTGTCCGGATGACAACCGGAACCAAAAAGCTCCACTTTCTCTAGGGTATGGCCCACAATAGCTCCAACAGTTATGACCAGAGCGGATGCCATTTTACAGCCATGTCAAGTATCATACATCACCCCTCAGGAACAACAATACATTCCGACTCCACTCCCTTAGAATCCACCTATATGTTGTACTCTTAATGGAGTACAGCCTTCCATCTATTCACGAAGTTGAAACAAGCATCGCCTGTCCCCCAGTGCTGGCCCAACACTTCGAGATAAAGTCTTCTATTATGTAGATAATCTAGAATATTGTTCAGTTTGGTGGCCTGCCTGGTGTGGACCCCAATTCCCATCTCTCCAATTTTCTAGATGTCTGCGACATGTTCCGCTACCACAGAGTGTCCAAGGATTACATTTTTCTTCACCTCTTTCCCTTATCTCTAAGGGATAAGATGAAAGAATGGATTTAAGGTAATCCGCAATGATCTATCCTCACATGGGAGGAACTATCTCAGGTGTTCTTATCTAAATACATTCATCCCTTGAAGACGGTGACTCTACGGAATGAAATACATAGCTTCCAGCAGCACGACTCAGAGTCATTGTACTAATCAGGAGAGTGCTTCAAGTAGATGTTGCTCAAATTCCCACACCACGGACTCCCACTTTGGATGAAAGTCCAAACCTTTTATGGGGGAATGACAATGAATACAGTGTAGGTGTTGGATGCTGCTGTTGGGGGTTCATTTATGAGAAAGTATCCCCAAGAGCTTTTCTAACTACCGGAAGACATGTCTGCCAATAGCTTCTAGTGGAATTCTAAGAGGGGCACACAGAAATGAGGTATGCATAATATTGATTCCACAAATATGGTAGCTTCCCAGTTAGATGTTGTGTCCAAAAAGATCGACGTGCTCAATCTGAAGGGCGCGTCCCAAGTTCTTGTGGAAAACCATCTAGCGTGCAGTGAATGTGGTGAAAACTACATCATGGGAGAATGCTCGGGTTCTTCATGTGTCCCTTCAATGAGTAGTGAGATATGTTGCCCAAAATTAAGGGCCAAACTAGTACCAGTAGTACCAGAACCGGACATGGCATGATCAATAGAACACAGGCTGGGGCCAACAATAGTAGAATACTCTGCCCCAGTGACCGCCCGGCTATGGTCAAACTCCTTATTATAACCAGTACCCAAGGCAAAAAAAACCTCAGTAGGGCTCTTATTAGCAGAAAGGGTATCAAAACACTCACCCCTAGCAACCGCAGCAGCCACCACCTCCGCAATCTTCACGACCACCACAGCACGAGAATACCTCTAGGTTAGAGGATCTCATGAATAAATTTATATCTACTACTGAGACCAGATTCCATAATCATGATGCATCCATTTGAGGCCTCGAGAACCAAATTGGCCACCTAGAAAACCTACTCTCAGAGAGGCAACTCGGTATACTACCAGGTAACACTGAGAAGAACCCTAGGGAGGAGGCCCATGTCATCACATACGGAGTGGAAGGTAGCTACAACCGAACTAATCTACATAGAAAAGTGAACCTACACCCCCTTCTGATGATGAAGGTACAGTTAAATACCCCTCCTCATCTAAAATCTCATGGAAGGAGGCTTCAGAATGTAAAGGAATGTAGGTTTTCAAACCCTACGATCCTACCTTACCCTTCCCAGATAGGATGAAGCATAGAATGTTGGACCACCAGTTCACCATTTCCGGGATGTGTTCAAGAAGTTTCAAATCAATATTCCATTTACAGAGGCACTGACGTAGATTCCCACTTATACCGAATTCATAAATGAGATCTTATCCAACAAAAGAAATTTGGAGGATCTGGGCACTATTGCACTAACTAAGGAGTGTTCAATGGTCGTCCAACATTCAATTCCTCCCAAACTCCATGATCTAGGTAGCATCACTATTCCATGCACTATTAGACCATGTTAGTTTGGGAAGGCCCTATACATCTTAGGGGCTAGTGTCAAATTCATGGCCCTTGTAGTTTTTATGAAGTTACGGCTCAACTTTATGAAGCCTACCCGAGTATCCCTTCAGCTTGTGGACCAATCCATCAAATATATGAAGGGTCTAATAGAGTATTTTTTGGTCAAGGTGGGTAGGTTAATCCTCCCCGTAGATTTCATCATCCTCAAAATGGAGGAAGACCAAGAGGCACCTGTCATTTTGGGAAGCCTTTTATTCTTCAATGGAAAGGTACTGATCAATGTGCACCAGGGAGAACTAATTTTCCGGGTAAGAGATGAGAGATTTTCCTAAAATTTCCTCAAAGCCTTCAAGTATGCATAATTTTCAGAGCATGAGGGCAGTTATGCAGTGACCACTGTGGATGATCACTTGAGCGGAGAAGGGGATGATCTGGTATGATATTTTACCTTAAACGACTTTTTTATTCCATACATTCAACCAGACGAAGCACTGGAGGACTTGTAATTCCTAGAAGGCCAAGGCGGCCACTACTGGAAACTTGCAGTTATACCCGATATTATGGAATAGGAAAAAGTGAAACCACTTGTACCTTCGATTCGAAAGGCACCCAAACTCGAACTGATGCCTCTTCTGTCTTCTTTAATGTAAGAGTATTTGGGAAAAACCCAAACATTGCCTTTCATACTTTGTGAAACACTGTCATAGGAGTAGGAGGATTCACTTCTGTAGGTTTTGAAACAGTGGAAGCACACAAATGGGTGGACAACTGCATATTTAAAAGGCATCATCCCTACCATTTGCACCCACATTGTGCTGCTTGAAGAAGGTGTGAAGCACTCTCGGCAACCACAGTGATGCCTGACCCCCCCCCCCCCCCCCCCCCGTGAAGGAAGTAGTGAAGAATGAGGTAATAATGTTGTTGGATGTAGGCATCTTTTATCCAATCTCTAATAGTCCATGGGTGAGTCCCCTAAAAGTGATACCCAAAAGGGGGGCACCACTATGATTTCAAATAATAAGAATGAGCTCATATCCACACCCACTGTCACGGGCTAGAGAGTTTGTGTGCATTACATGAAGCTGAATGATTCCACGAGGAAAGATCATTCCTCCTTTACATCATGGATCAGATGCTAGAGAGAATAGTGGGGCACATCGATTTTTGCTTCCTCGATGGCTATTCCAGCTATAATCATATTTCTATTTCTCCATAGGATCAAGAGAAGAGAACATTTACTTTACCTTATTGTACGTTTGGTTACTGAAGGATGTACTTTGGCATGTGAAATTCCCCTGCCACCATCAACTGTTGTATGTTTGATATCTTCCATAACATGGTGGAATAGATCCTGGTGGTATTCATGGATGATTTTCCTATTTATGGAAAATCACCACCACTTGCTTGCGACATCTGGATCTAGTTCTGGAATGATGTGAGAAAACTAATCTGGTTTTGAATGGGGAAAAGAGTCTTTTTATGGTGAAAAGTGGCATTGTCCTTGGCCATAGAATCTCGATGAAGGGGATAGAGGTGGACACAGAAAAGATAGAATTCATTTCACGACTTCCTATTCTGACTTCTGTTAGATCCATCTGAAGCTTCCTAGGGTATGCAGATTTCTACAGGCAGTTTTTCCGCGACTTCTCAAGGATAGCCCGGTCTATCACCAACCTTCTAACCAAGGATGTTGTATTTTAGTTTCATGAGCCATACACTATAGCTTTTGAACTCCTGAAGAAATGCCTAATGTAAGCTCCAGTAATTGTTGCTCCCAACTGGGAAGAACAATTGGAAGTGATGTGTGATTTCAGCGACTATACAGTGGGAGGAGTCTTGGTCTAGAGGCTTGAATGAATTTTCCGAACTATCTATTATTCTAGAAGGACGCTCAGTAAGGCACAAATGAACTACACCACCAGAGAAAAGGATATGCTGGCAGTGGTGTTCATGTTTGACAGGTTATGTTATTAATTAGTGCTATCTAATGTTATTGTTTACAATGACCATGCAGCACTAAAGTACCTTCTAAACAATAAATATGTGAATCCACGACCGATCCGCTGGGAACTCCTCTTACAAGAATTTTTTCTGGAGATCTGAGACAATAAAGGGAGCGAGAATGTTGTTGTTGATCATCTCTCTCGCCTAGAGCTGCCTCATATGTAGAAGGAGGAAGATAGAGAGATCAGGGAGGATTTTTCTGATGAACACTTCTTTTTAGTCGAAGAAACACCTTAAACTTGGTGTGTTGATATTTCAAATTTTTTGGTTAAAGGTTTCGTTCAACATGACCTCTACTTCCAACAAAGGAAGAGATTTCCCTCTAATGTCAAGAGTTACTTCTGGGAAGATTCTCTTCTATTCTGATCCTGTGGAGATGTAGTGATCTGTCGTTGCATCCCAGAAACTGAAGTTCATGGAGTCCTAGAATTTTTTCACACCTCACCAGTTGGGGGACGTAATGGGCCTAACTGTACTTTTGTGAAGATCTTGCAGTCTGGGTTTTTCTCACCCACCATGCATAGAGATGTCTGAGCCTTTGTTTCCTGTTGTGATCGATTCCATAGAACATGTATTATGGGATGTCATGCAGAGATTCCCCAACACCCCATCCTAGAGGTTGTGATCTTTGATGTATGGGGCATTGATTTCATGGTACCATTCCCCCCATCTTTTGGGAACACTTACATCCTGATCTATTTTGACTACATCTCCAAATGGGTGGAAGTCGCGGCTATAGAACATGACACAACCAAGGTAGTCGTAGTCTTTTTAAAAGCAACATATTTTCAGCAGCTTCAGAATTCCTCGTGTACTAAACAGCGATAGAGGAACCCACTTCAACAACACATTGATGAATAGAATATTGTTGAAGTATGGAGTGAATCATCATATGGGGATTCCATATCATCCCAGACTAGTGTAAAAGTGGAGCTCTCCAACTTTGATCTCATGAATATTATAGAGAAAATAGTGAACACTTCGCGGAAAGACTGGTCCAAGAAGTTAGACGATGCATTGCGGGCATATAATACTGCTTTCAAAACACCACTGGGGATGTCCCCATTCTACCTCATCTATGAAAGGCCATGCCATATACCAGTAGAGTTGGAGCACAAAGCCTATTGGGCCGTTAAGGCCTGGAATTTTGATCTAAAGTCAGCTGAAGAGAATTTTATGTTCCAACTTTTAGAAATTGATGAAATCTGATTAGAGGCGTATGAGAACACCAAGTTGTAAAATGATAAGACAAAAGTAGTCCAAAACCGGATGATTTCAAAAAATAAAATTCCAACCCGGTGATCATGTACTTCTTTTTAACTCTCATCTTCAATTATTCCAAGGGAAATTAAAGTCAAGTTGGTCGGGACCATTCTGAGTCATACGAGTATTCCATTATGGAGCAGTGGAAATTTCAAGAGATAATGGTAAACCATTCAAGGTGAACATAAATAGATAAAGATTTACCATCACATGGAGGACACGGTGGGAATACTATCCACCATACATCTTAGGTAATGATATGTAATTCGGTCTAGCCAAAGACCTAAAACAAAGGCGCTTCTTGGGAGGCAACCCAGCGGATAGACGCCATGTACCACTTATCCACACGGTGTGAAAATATTCCATTTAGTTTATCTTATAACTATTATAAATATATAATTTAACTAAGTAATAAATATGGATGTTTTTGGTTCCAATGGTAAGGTCACTAGATCTTATTCGAGTCGTCACCAGTTCGAATCCCTCCCGACCTACCTTTGGCACGGGGTTCCTCCTTTTTTATCTTCATGTTTTCTTACATGGAATGTGTGGTATTTTTCATATTATATATATATATATATATTATAAGAAAACCCATGATGGGGATGGATCGATTGGCCAGGGATGTAACCCGGCTCCAAAAGACCCGGGTTCAAATCCGGACAACCGCCCCATTTCTATCAATTGTCCTTTTAATAAAACCACATTGCTTGTCTTTCGATATACGTCGTGTGCACAATGATTTAATTACTAAATTGAATGGGTTTTCAACAAATAGATATACATGTGGGTGATGTTGGCTGATTGGCAGGGTCTCGGTCCTAGATCCAAAAGACCTGGGTTCGAACTCAACTAATCTCCCTACTTCATCACATTTTGTATAATTAAAAACCATATATCGTGTATTCCCTTCCTCCCATGCAGTATATTCCTTATACATTAAATATATTTAAATAGTAAATAGGAGCAGTAGTATAACCTTTTCTCTAGTGGTTGAGGGCTTCCGTTCAGAATAGCCGATCGTCGGTTCGAATCTCGCCCCAAGCACCAGACCAAAGGATGTACTTCACTTTTTCCAAATATAGAACACATGACGAGTATTTCCCAATACATTAATTGTATGGTTTTATTTTCGATAAATTATGTGTATAAATATATAGATATAGATATATATATATATATTTCTTTTATTTTTATTATTAACATAAATTAGTATTTAGAATACTATAATAATTATATATTTATATATATTAAAAACAATTGGTACACAGTGTGTAGGCCACTGATACACGTCATGTACCACCACTATAAAAGTCGCGCCCTACCCGGCTTCAGCCCGTGTCGCGTGGAAACCCCCCCCCCTCCTCGTTTCTTCTCCCGAATGCAGCTTGGCCTTCCCATTCCAAAATCTACAAATTTTGGGTGTTTTGGCTTCTGATTTCTACTGCATTGTGATCCTTGGTCCAGGTACGCCCTTCTATACCCTTTATTTCAAGATTTCATAGGTTTTTAGGGTGATTTTTGGATTGTCTGACCATTTGGCTTCTGAGATACACTGGAACGATTTGACGAACACATGTTGTGTACTTCTGTACACGGCCACACACTGCATACTTAACCAATTGAAATTTCACGGTGTGTTTGTTCGGTACACACCGTGTACCAGCCCACATCATGCCCGAGTACCTTATTCACACGGCCACACACACCATATTCCTATACATGGAATGTTTGTTAAGTAAACGCCTTATATACCATTTCTCTCAGCTAGCCCATTTCTAACACTTCACACGGTCGTATGACCTCTGTTCTTACACACGTCGTGTGGTTCCTTCACACGGTGTGTACGTTATTATTAGCTATACCTAAACGGTGGGTGTGTCTTTGGAACCACATGACTAGGATCACTTTTCCCATACGCGGCATGTATGGTTGGTACACACCATGTAGCCTAACCTTTTCAATGTTCACTCACCGTGTCTATCCAGAGAACACAGGATGCTAACCCCCTTCCACTACACGCCGTGTACTCTGGAGATACATGTCGTGTACTCTTTGTTTTTCAATTTTCTCACATTTTCTTCTTTTTGTTTTTCTTTTGGTTTTCTTTTGTTTTATTTTACTTTCATTTTCAGGATGTGGCTGACAAAGACTCTTCGCGTGGGAGGCGGCCCGCCTCTACCCCTGAGGAAGAGAGGTCCACTTTTCATCGGATCTGACTTCAGCCAACGACGACACCAGCTCCGGACTATCCGGTGTACCATCCTCCACCGCTAGCCATCCTTCCACCACTCACCACCTCGGAAGATACTGGTCCTATTACCACCACACCTCCACCATCCAGCATAGAGCCTCTAATCACTACCCTTTATTACCCACCAGTTTCCACACCACCCAAGACCTCCACAGTCACAGTTGATCCATCATCGGCCACCCCATCCAGTGGTCTTCCATCTACTATAGTATCTCCACCCCTACAGCCCCCCCCCCCCTTCCGTTATACCACCTAGGTTGGCCCCTGTAGGTTTCCCTTAACATTGAATGGTGTTCTCGGTTACTGATTTGGCACACGATAGAGTCTGAAGTTTCTCTCTCAGCCCAATCTCCTTGAGCAGTCGGTATCTCAACAGCAGCATCCCTCAACAGCTGGGTATCAGGGGAGAGTTGGAGGATCTCCTTGGGCACACATCGTTACTCACGATCTTCCAGGTCATCCCTCCTATTTTAAGAGATTTATTTTTGGATTTTACTTCTTACTTCGAGTTTGACGGGCCCAAGTACTGGGAGACGCCTGGTGATGTGGTCCTGGTGGTCCGGTTTCGGCTAGGTAGATTACCCTTCTTCCTTAATATGACCGATTTTGGCCGAGGGAGCAGTTTCTAACCTCACCCCATCACCCCACCACATATCTCCACTTTGGCTAACCCCAAGCGCTCTGATCTCATTGCAATGTTGTGGGATATCGTTGGGCCTGACCACTAATACACTCCCACTTCCTAGAAGAGTACCCTTATTGCTGACCATATCCTCCGCTTCACCCACCGGTGCTTTAGCACCATTATTTTCCCCCTCCATGAGGATATGGGGGTTGTGACCATCCATGACATGGAGCTCCTCACCTATGTCAACCGAAAGGACTACCTTGACCTCCCTTACCTTGTCGCCTCCTTTTTCCAAACCATGTTTACCAGCCATTAGGGAAACCTGAACGTTGGGTTTTATACCACCCACCTTACCAACCACCTTGGGTTTTTTTAGCCTTCCCTTCCCCATGACCGGTTAGGTTCCCTCTAGTGGATGGAGTTTCTCAATCTTATTCGCATGGGATTGGTCCGGAATCTGGGGGCACTTATGTCCTTTCCCATGCACCACCCTGACCACCTACCGACCCTCGTGCCCCAGCCAATGTACCTGCTCCTACTTCCCCACCCCTTCCAGCTTCCCCACCCCACCCCCTTCTTCTAACCTTCATTCTTATTTTACATCTACTACCCCTACCTCTGCACCCTCTGTCGATCTCTCTTTTTCTATCTGCTTGTCCACGGTGGAGTAGCACTTGGTTCATCTTGATTGACGTCAGGACTAACTTGAGACAATTTTGGGTCTTCTTATTTAGCATCATGGTATTCCACTACCCCCACCATCTTCCCCTACCTCGGCTCCTAGGCCTTCTTCCGCATCTTCGCCATCATTTACCGCACTGGCCTCAAATTCAGTTCTCATCTCCACTACGGTCCCATCTACTGCCACTAATGCTTCCAGTCTAGGGATCACTGTTGAGCCTTCTCTAATGAGTCCAGCTCATGTGGCTCCAACTCCCAAGGCTTCTCTTTCGAGTGTAGATTTCGAGCCTCTAGTTTCCAAAGCTTCTAATCCTTCTCTCCCAACTGTTTTTATACCAGATGATGCATCTTTTGAGGTGACCCCCTGACTAGTTTTTGGATACATGTTTTCCATTATATATATTTTTGTGATATCTTGTGTCTATCTAGGTTGTGTACGTTTTCATTTTTCTCTCTCCACGACCATCACAGGCACTCTGGATTTTTTGGGTTGTACTCTTCCACCAATTTACATCTTTCTTCATCTAGACATGAGGGGAGTATTGTTTTTTTCATGTATTCTGTTGTTTTCTTTTTCTTTTCATTTTTCCATCTTTTCTTACTTTCCCTTGTTATGGTCCACTATTGTGTCCACACAATATTGTCTCCACCTTTATATGGAACTTGGTAAACCATTTTCAATATTAAGTATGGGGGAGTGTCTCTTGGCCACCTTAGTCTTTGACTTTATCATCATTTAAGAGACATCATTATTAGAAGATATATTTGAAAATGTGAAGAAATTTTGGTTTATAATATTTCTAAATAACAAAGCTAAATGTGTGAAATTTTTAAAATTTGAATGCTTATTTTGGTTCTTAAAGTGTTTTAAATTTATTACTGCTATAGAATAAATAGAAACTTGTAATCCTTGGATAATTACATTTTTAGGCTATTCATTTATATGAAAGTCACGACCTGATTGTCTCTTTATTTGTTTTTCTCACTCTTGAGAGGTATTCTAAACCCTTCATCATATTATTTTTAATACCCTCTTTCTTAAGGGATTATTAGAATATACATAACTACCAGAATTAGAAATTTTTCTTTTCAAAACATGAAGAATTTTTTAATTACATTAAAATTAATGAGGCATTAGATTGTTTCAATGCCATTTATATTGAGACCTACCCTACATCTGATCTTCATGAAGCCCCTAAAAACCATGGACAACCTTTATATGAATCCATATTACAATCTTATTTCCCTTACTACACTAATTCATTTATAATTTTACATGATTATTCACTTGAGCTTAAGATAAGGAATTGGTAGTACATGGTGTAATTTTTTGAATCATCATGAAATTAACTATGGGGGAGATCCTCTTGATCATTTGCAGAAAAAGGGTTCCAAACCCCAATTGGTGGATTTTATAAAAGGATCTATTGGATATATTAAAAATAATAAGATACAGACAATGGATCCTTATACTCACTTATTGGTTTGTGAACCCTACCTAACTAAAGGAGATGGTGGTGATGAAGTCATTTGACAGAGTTTGTTGAGGATTCTTTTACACAGAGCTTAATTTGGAATATCATGCACTGTTATTTAAATAATTTTTCCTCCCTTTTCGAGCCTCAATATTATTTTTCACATCTTTATCTACCAACCCATAGCCACAGAGACATTTGATCCTTATTGAAAAGCCCTCATGATTTTTTTAAATCAATTTTTTGAAGTAAAGAACTAGATTTCTTTCAAACCAATGGATAGAGTGTATATATCTTTGATTGAGCATAAATTTGATTCAAAATATCTTAAGTGTTGAGTATATTATTGGTGAGGTAGATCATCAAGTGTCTTGCTTATTTTTGAAAGGTTGAAACGCAATTTTAGAGGAGGATAAAAGTAGTTAATTGAATTGTATATGAGGCATGATTAGAAAATCTTATGAATTGAAACTATTTTGTACCTTTTTATAATTTTCTCTTGTGACTGTATCATTTACATTTATCATTAACTAAATTACTTCATTTTTAAAATATAGACTCTTTTAATTAGATGTTGAGATTTTCTTAAGGGCAAGAAAATGTCTATGTATGGGAGAGTTTGATGCACCTGATTTGTGTATATATTTCCACATACGTTATGGAAAATAAGAACATGTACTCAGAAAAAACCTACTTCTTAGTTGAAAAATACTGTGATTTCGGTGATCTTGTTCATTTTCAGGTGATTTCTAGCCAAAACCACAAACTGGGGGGAAAATGAGCAAAATTTACAACTACATAGCGTGTACATATATATACGCCATGTACATTCAGACTCAGAAACGTATTGGCTTGGACAAGTACATGCCCAAGTTACCAAAATCACGTAAATTCCATGTATGAAAATTACACATCGTGTATAGTATTCTAGAAGTGGTTGGTTGTTGATAAGAAGTCTTCATGCCCATATGGCCAGCTGACATTGACACGTTGTGTACATCATCTATACGTCGTGTCTTCCCTTCTAGAAGTGGTTGGTGGCTGATAAAAGAGATTACATGTTGTGTATAGAGGATATACAAGATGTGTATACCCACATACCAGGAGGCTCCATATTCCAAGTCAAAGATGGTGTGTTAGGCCACCCACCAGCAGTGAAAAAGATGTCAAAAGTGCATTGACAAAATTATATAGCGTGTACATTTTCCACAAATCGTGTACTTTTATTTTCTATAAATAGAGGACTTGGTCTCTAGTTCAGGGAGAGAGAGGAGGGGGTGAATGTCTGAAGTAATGAATCTATACTTCCATGATACCATCATTCAAGTACATCGCCATTCTACCATTATACCAAAGAGCCAATCCCCCCTTCAAGTTTCTACGATGATCACATCAGGTAACGAGGGTTCTGTTTTTATCTTTACTACTATGTGTAACTAAATACTCAATGTTTTGGGGTTGTGGTAGATGAAATAGTTATAATTTTAGTTAGTTGTTATAAATGTTTTTGTTCTACTAACCTCTTATTATTCTTCTTTAATCACTTCATTTTATCACTAAAAATTCTGATCTAGACCAAGGGTATTATTTTTAGGGATTCAAAAGAAGAATAAAAATGAATACATTCATGATCATTGGATGTATTCATCGACTCAAAAATAAACTATGCCAAATAAAAAACTGTGAAACACTGACTACCGGACCAAGGAGTATGTTTCCTCATCTCAAGACATAAGTTTACCGGACCAAGGAAACTTTGTTACAATTTACAACCCAGAGTGTTGGGTTATTATGAACAACACAACCTCATAAGAAATTTATTTAATAAACAAAACCTTAAGAATCCACAACCCCAACGTATTTCCATCCATATTCGCATCAAATACAATTTCTTTTATTTTCCATTATCCATTAGGTAATTTTCTAAAGAAATTTAAATCCAATTTCCTTTTTGTCCATACATTTAAAAAATTAACTCTAAATTTAGTACACGTCACTAAGACGAAAATACAAACCAAGACAAAAATAACTTCTTGTTCCCTGTGGATCGACCCCTTACTGGTATTACACTCGTTAGGGTAAATGAATTTGCAATACCGATAACATACCTTCAATAAAACGACTCACAAAATAGTAAATTGTATTGTTGGATTAATACCTTAAATTTTAATGTATAAGAATATATCATGTTATGGGGTAACCCATATAATAGTATTCAACATTTATATATCAAAACGTATCAGTATACATAAAATATATTTGGTGCACCTAAAGATCTCAGTGGTGTTTGTAGAGGTTGTGGTCTCCAATATATTTAATGTAAATATCAACTTGTATCAAATAAAGATGAAAATAGAATAGCATGGATGATTGAAGAAGTAACATTGGGTATAAATCATGAAAAATAGGTCATACCCATGATGTTTCATTAGAATTCATCGTTCAAAAAAATTTGAATGAAAATGAATATTCCAAATTGGTCCATAAATAGTTTTAAGTAGAGTGTGATATCTTACGAGAAGGATGTGAACAAAACCACTCATGAAACATCATGTGGAATCTCTATGAAATATTCCAGTGCACCCAAAGACATTCTTATAATTTATCCAACATATTTTTAGATAGAAATACATTTATAATAACTAAAAAAGGTTTGTGTAAAAGGTTAAAATAATATTCCACATGATGAAGATTGTTTCCCTAATAGGTTGTTAAAAAATGAAAACACATTGTTTTTAGTATTTATATGTGTGTGTGGAAACAAGGATTTTCACACTCCAAAAATAATTTCTAGAATAATTCCATCATCAGAATATTTTTAAAAAAAATATAAAATTTTCTCTAAGAAATAAAAGTGATTTCAGGAATCTTATTAAGTAAATGTTCACACATATTGAAACTGAAAAAGTGATGAGATCCATGCTACCAAAGGTCAAATGAAATAATAAATCATATATAGAAGCATGATGACTAATGGAAATAGGGAAACATGGTTGAATAAATATCAAACCTAGTATTTACATTGTGGAATAAGAATACTGACTGTATTACTGTGATCATTTAGTTTTTTTTGTTTTCACATACAATGAAATTAAATAAATGTGAATCAAGTTATTAGAGGGAGAATCTGAGAAGTAGTCAGTGATGTTAATTCATGACAAAAATGATGTGAATTCAGTATCCTATAATGATTTATCAATTGCTTTAAAAATTTATAGATTATCGGCATTGATGGATTTGAAGAGAATTTTTTTATATCATGTAGAATAATGATAAAGTATATTTCATCCTAATTAGATCTTATATTATTTATCCTAGAGAATATTTATTGAAGAATATAATCGATGGTGAATTTTTGAATGTTTGAATATATATCCAACCAAAATTTAAAGAATCATTTTATTATATTATCTTTATTGGATAATCATGAAATTTATTCATAAAGAGAGTCATTATAATAATGATATTTGGAACTGTTTCCCTTGTGGGGGAGACAAGTGGAGAAGAAGTTGACAAAATTATTTTCCCCGTAAAAATATGAACGTTCTAGAAGGTTATTGTTTAAAATTTTCCTTGGATAAGTATGTATTAATTTTAACTTATAATTTTTGAATAAAATATTAATCTTAATCAAAGGTTATAAAATAAATTTTATCAATGTCATGAAGAATTGATGTATGAAGTAGTTCCAAGGATGATGAAAAATCATGATATTTACACTTGATTGTTTATAATTTTTTTATTGATCTTACTACCTATGTTTTGGGTTAAAATTATTATATTTCAATTAGTATCTACCATTTTTTCATTTGTAATAAAGATGAATATTACTTGATGAGTATTTTGAGTTATCATTCAATTTTATAAGAGATGGATTTATTGTCTATATCAATGCACTTGTTTTCTACGCAAATTATGGTTCATGTAGGATTATAATATAATGGTTGATTGAACTTTTCAACAAATTATTTGATACCATTTTTTCTAAAACAATTGTTTCTTTTCAATAAGTATGAGAAAATGTTGAAGGAATGTATGATGCACATATTGACATATCATTTCAATATGGGTACTGGCCAAAAAAACACAAATGGGGGAATTGTTGAGTCCACATTATGGAAGATGTATTTATTTTCAAAGTGATTCCAATATGTTCAAGTCAATATGTTGAAGAATCTTTTTCAATTCATGGAGTATATTGGATAACCCCAGCATATTGAATAAGAATCTCGAAGGTTGAATTATAAAGAATCCATGCTTATATAAGAAAATCACACTATATATTGTGCCATTTTATTATATACTTTATGATAACATGAAACCTTCATTATATGTTTAAATTGTAATATTATTGCAGCATTGGTAATAGAATGGAATCTCCTGTAAGGGTATAGGTAGACTGTGTAAGGGTAGAATTCCCATTTTAAAATGTGATTGAAGCTTCATGCAAGGGTAGCCATGAGTTCTTATGCTCGGTGTAAACGTACATATAGAGCTATGTAAGGGTAGCAGAGAGTTCTTATGTGCTGTTTAAAGGAGAAATACCGTACATAATGGTAACTAAAATATAATGTAAGTGTAACTGGATAAGTATTAAAGGTAACTAATGAATTGTATAAGAGTATCTTAAAACCTACGTAACGGTAACCCATTCGAGGTTTATAACTATTATAAGGGTAATAGAAACTCTATGTAACTATAAAATAATCCCTACATAATGATACATAAAGATGAAGTATAAGAGATTCACATCCAATATAAGGGTATGATGTTGATGATACATATGTGTGTGCTACTATGAAATGAATTCTACCTTTCGAAAGAAAAATGGGATACTTCCAATTGGGTGTGATAACATGAGATGTGCTACCAACATTTAGATGTGTTGCAAATGGATGTTCTACTACTAGTTGTGTGTTCTGACACCAAGATTCTACTGCTGGAGTTCCAGTAGTAGTTACCATAATAGCTGAGTGGTTGTAGGAGGTTATACAACTAGAGTGACATTAGGAGGTTCCATTACTAGGATATGATGGTAGGAGATTCTCATGTGGATATAAAAGATATCATCCTTCCAATTCCATCAATTCTCTAGTAGAAAACATGGATGATAATGGAAAAGGTTTTGTGGATGATATAAGATCAAAATATTGGGTCAATAATAGATCTTTACTTCTCTAAATGGTGATATAGGAAATCCATATAGTTTAATGGGACATTTATGAAATTCATGAAATATATTTGATTCAACGTTTATGAATATTAGATGAATGCATATATACCAACATGGGTTACAGGTTATTTGTGTAATGTTAATGAATATGGAAATGTATTGGTTATTTAAAACCATGAGAAGAAACATGATAATTAATACTCATGTCCTTTTGGTATTTATATTTGGATTTTATCAAAGAAATAATCATGACGATACATCTTATCTAAACCTATAATGAATAAAATCATGATATCAAGGTTACGATTTGTGAATTATTTATAGATATATTTTTTGGGATTTTATATAGAAAAAAATATCCAAAGATAATGATAATTTAAAATAATAACAAATTTGTGGTTACATGACGTTATGAAGATGAAATTATTAGAAAATATATGGTTGAGAAGTTCCTATGAAGGAGAAATTGATGTTTGAGTTATTATTTTCTCATACATATATACTTTTCAAGCTGTAGAAGAAATTTTTTGGACAAGTGAGATCTATTATTTTTGATCTAGTAATCATTCTGAAGGAAAAAATTTCTATTATCAAAGAATAAAATTTATGGCTAACTATAATCATTAAGATACATTCTAAATAGTCAAAGTAGAAGAAGGAGATCAAGTGCATTCTATTAAGAAATGAAGAAGAAAGAGAGAAGAATATTTATGGGAATAAAGAATAATTCATATTTACTTGTATAGATAAAGAAGAAGAAAAGAAGAAGAGGGTAGCAGAAAAATAATTAGTAGCCTGTAATTTTACTAATATGATGAAAATAAGGAGATATTTACGATATTTATATTCATTCAAACAAAATAAAACAATGTCCACTATTCAAGGAGAAAAGGATAATGAGTAGCACATAAACAATATGATGGTGCTCTATATTGGTGTCAGTATATATTATTATGTCCTCTATATTAATTTTTAATGTTATGGAATATACATGAGTGTTGGATTCAAAAAATAATTGTGATGGTTACTCACTATAAAAATTCAAGAGACAACAGTGTAGCACTAACTGGGTTTTATGATGGTTTGTGTGACCACGGGTTTTACTAGATCACAAAAGGGATTAGTGTTTTCATACTAAGAGGTATAACTTGTAAATAATTTTTTCAATTGTGTTTTTTTGTGAGATAAGAAATATGAACAAGTGTAGAGGGAGAACAAGTGAATAAATTTACCTTAACAAGTGACAGAGGTAAGATAAATGGTATAAATAGATAAAAAATATGTATTGGAACTATACTGATTATCTTTTTCCCCTACTCAGTTTCAATCATATCCATTCAAGGATCCAAAAATATGATGATACACATGAACTGGACTTAATGGATTAAATATCATAGTAATTTTATTCACATTGATGTCTCATTGTGGAGTTTTTATCAACGTTTTAAGAGATAAGTATTTGAAATAATTCAATGCATGCGATATTCATGAAAAAAGTACAGTGAATTTAGGAGAATTATATGACATAAAAAATGAATGTGGTTATTATTTATGGTATGATTATGTAAGAAGACCTAAGTCTTCGAGGAATTTAAATGATCATGTTATAATTCAATATCACATAAGGTGAAATTCTTGACTCTTAAGGAACCTAAATTGATAATAAAATGGGAAATTTAATGAGGGATAATTCATAAATATCATTGACTGAATTTAATTATAAGATAATATCTTTATATAAGAATTATTTAATTTACATATTTCAAATATGGATGATATTATTCATGATTTTTTTTGAGAACAGATATATGATTCCATTATCAAAGATTTACAAAGGAAACAATTCGAGTGGAGAATAATGAAAACCTGAAAACAATTTGTGAGAATATTTTGTTTGATGAAGTCAAATGCTACACATAATTGGATAGTGGAAGGAGAAGTGATAATCAATAATGAGAGAGTCCATGAAAACAGAAAAATGAATAAGGTTGAATATTCTATAGAGGGAGAGGATAGATTTGAGGACCTTTTCAAAGAGGACTCAAGAGGACCCCTGAAGAACTATTAAGAGGTAATATAAAGACCCCACTAAAATGTGGCCAAAATAATTTTAGGATATATAATAAAATCATAGGATCCTATAATAAATAACCCATTAGTAGGTAGCTATTAGTAACACTAAATGACAAAAAAAATCAGGATATTTTATAATGGGAACTTAAGGGGATTTCTCATTAAGACTATCATGAGATATCTTGTATATTGTATTCAAGTTGATTCATAGTGGAGAATCCTGGTTATCATACCTAGAAAGGAGTAGTGTCACATTGAGACCAAAAATTATAAATACTTGTGTCATTTCCTTTAATTACATCATCACCCATGTGAGGATGAGAGATATAAGAAAGGGAGGATTGGGAATTAACTAGTCATAGATGTTGATCTATAAAATTATATTCATAAAAATAAAAAAGGATTACTAATTTACCCCCACCTATCTTTGATCTCACTGATCTAATAACTACAATAGGTTATATATGGAGGTTCCCTATGATAAGATCCAACATTTTCTAATGAATAATGATTTAGATTTTATACCCATTCAATAACAGAGGAGTTAATTCCATTGATGGTAATAAATTTTATGTATGTAAAAACTGAATGCTTCAATATCTTCTTCCAAAATACATCAAGTTAAGTAACTCATTCCACATTCGATTTAATCCACTTAGAGAATATTCCCCCAAGACTAATTCATATAAGATAAATATTGAAATATATGGCAATGAAAGGTACTCCATTATTTTAAAACAATCTAAAAAAGAATAAACCAATTTGATGGGATATAATATTTCCAAGGAGATGTTGAAAAAATATGATAATATATACTAAGGAAATGTAAATATCGATGAATACAATATTTATATTTATTGGGAAATTTTCAAAGAAATATGGATGACTAATTAAGAGAATCTTGACCAATAATTCATCCATGTAAATGATATAGTAATAAATATCATAAGATTTTTTGATACTTTAGTAGATCCAAATATTGTTAAGAATTAAATGAAAAATTTTAGAAATAGTTTTTTCCTACAGATATATGTATTAGAATAGATTTTAGATCTATCTATAGATAAGTTTCATAACACTCTTCTCGATAATGATATGAAAAAAACCCCATGTTCTTAAGAATAAATAGAATTTAAAACCATGAAAAGTATCAATATAAAATATAATAATGTTGAACCACTCTCAAGATATTAAAATGAAGAAAATAGTGATTTGAATAGAATCGTGTCTCTTATTTAAAACAACCCGAGAATAGGATAAGGGAATAATAAATGTAAGTTACCTCTTAAACTCTTTAATTATGTAGGTGTTGGACACTTATTAACAAATTTCCTAAAGAAGTAATATGATCAAATATATAGTGAGTATGAGGATGATTACTATTCTAGATGGATCCTAAGAAAACCAGAAAAATTTAATATTAATAAGGAAAAGAAAAAATCTATAACATTTCATAGGAATATTATAAGTAAAGAATAAAGTGATGAATCATCATCCTCAAGTGATTAATATGATAATTCTTACTCACAATATTACATAGCTCCAATTTAAAATAATAAAATGAGATAAGACACATCATGTAGTGATGAAGGACAGGGCTATAATTAATACATTCTAAGATAATTATTAAAGGGATTACATAAAAATAACACCATCCTAAATAAGAAGAATATGTTACATGTGAAGATAAGTAATGTGAAGATCATAAAAAATGTGACCTCAATGAAGGGAATAAAATTTCTATTCTAAAAATTTCATAGTAGAAGGTTCAAGAAGAGAATAATTAAAAACTATCTACTAAAAAATAGAATCATAAAAAGGGAAAATTTATATTAGTTAATGTTAAATTAACATAAAATATTATGAAGGATGAATATGAAAAATCATGGGAGATTATGGTAGAATCATCCCTAGAAGCTGAGAATTATACCCTCATGAGAAATGTTTAATCTTCTTTTAAATTTTCAAATGATACTAATTTTATTTTATCTTGAAGTATATATTTATATTCCAAATATGGAAGTGTTTGGGATGAATATGTTCAAGAAAAATATAGTAATAAATCATGTATAATGGAAATAAAATAAAACTTTTTATCCACATAATAAAAATGAGGCTTTCCAATAATGAGATAGCATCATCAATATTCCATATATATCAAAAATTGGTCAAGTTGATCAAATTTTATTATATTATTCTCGTTTTGTGGAGGGTATTAAAATAATTTCTATTCATGTTGGTTCAATATGTCTTGAACAAGAAGGAGGATATATAAAAATGGGGGGTTCTAGTTTTCTATTGGGAATTAATTTCAAAAGTAATATAGTTCATTATATATCATCATCTAATCTACACATGAGAAATAAATTTTATGAGTTTAATGAATATTGTGGTAGATGTGGATTAAAATATCACGCAGATGGTTATTTCAAGGAAAGGATACCAAGATAGGTTTATTATAATGTGAAATTGACAAAAACTAAGAAATAGAAGAAATAAAATTCATGTAAATCTAAAGATGTCAACAATACAAATGAGAAAACTAGGGAAAGTATGTAGTTGAAGAAGGATTACTTGGAAATTTGTCTAGATTAGTTTAAACTCTAATAGTTGATGGATATATCTATGACTAATGAAAATTATGTTTCTTAGGAAGATGAGTTGAAGGGTGTTAAAAATATATATATAAGTGGAAACATTATGATTTATATTATGGTTTTAAGATCCATGGTTTTCCTATGAGGTATAGATATTTTTTTGGGTTTGGGTTTAAATTATTATTAATGGCATAATGTAGGTACCCAATGAGATCATGGGTGTATTGGGGTGTCTTTCGCTTGTTCAGATCCAAGATTCCCAATTTTTTTTAAAAAAACTTACGAGTTGCATGGTTGTGAGAAATTGTGAGGGACAAGGTAAACAGTTACCACTATACATTTGGGGAATGACAGTGAGGTTTAGAAGGCCTCACAGTTTGAGGAAACCATGTGGAAAGGGGTGTATGTCCATGTGGAGGGCTCTTCAATTTTTCATAGTTGCCTAAGAAATGGTTCATGAATATTTTAGAAAATTGTTCACATGAAATCATATGAGGTCCCTCTTTGGATAGTGGGAGGTGGATAGTTGGTACATGGTTTGGTCACCTATCTATCCAAATCATTCAATCCGTAATTTTTGTATTAAACTTTCTAAAATACCCTTACTATGTTATATGTATGATTTCCCCTCCTTTTCTCTGCATTCCATTATGCAAAGGGATTCTTCCTCCCTTATGACCTCCCAAAACTCCCTAAGTTAGGCTCTTAAATTTCTTCCTTGGTTAGAATACAATTTGATATCTTTATATCTCATTTTATTCATATCCCAAAATAATTCATTCCTTAGGAATGTTTTATCAATTTCATTCCTATTAGCTATCTTTTTTTGGTGTGATCTCATATTCCCCATTTTCAGGTCTTTCATCTTTTATTCCATTTTCTATCGATCCATGAAAAACCAAAGATTGATACTAATGAGTTATCCTCTACAGTCATATGGTAATTTTTCTAGTCTTTATACATCAAATATTGATGTTTTATAATATGTTTCATTGTGCCTCATGCTAGATTGTCCGAGCATTTTTCTAAACTAAAACTAAGGCATGTTCAATTCAATGTTCTTTATAAAATTATTCTAGTGATTCTTTATTCAAGTTGATCTTGGTCCAATAATATGTTGTCACTATTATATGTGTGCCCATGAAATTTACTTGATATTTTGAAATGATTAAATGGACAAACCATCTTCTAAATGGTTTTGGAATGACTCCAAAGTGATATAATTATAATGAATTGAATTGAATGTGATTGGTAAAAAAACATTAAATGATTAAATAGAACAATGGTTGCATAATTTTTATTACTATATTATAATGAATTATGAACATTATATTGGCCATTATTGTAGAAAATGATCAGTTATCACTGTGATGATGTATAGGAATAGAGACCCTTGTTAATTATGGTAAATGTTCATGATGATCTATATGCATGTTATATATATTTATATGGGAAATTAATCCCTTATTATTTTTTTATATGGGAATAAAAACCCATTATAAATTATATTCTGTCATAGTGACCCTTTATAAATGTGATACACGCATGAAATACATTTATATAAGTGATATATGCTTGTCGAACCATGTGTTAAATACAAGAATGATGACCCTAACTTGGATATTGGTAATGGTGTCCCTATTCTTTGATATTGGGAATGGTTTCCCCATTCTATGATACTGGGAATTATATCTATATACTATGATACTAGGAACAGTGACCCATAAACTTATGATACTAGGCACTTCATCCCTTAATACGTTTTCATAAATATTTCAGAATGGGACAAAGAAGGTAGTGCTAGCTTGGTTTCCTTCAAGAACCATTTCCAACCCATTTATAATTGTTATCACTACTTTAAGTTATTGTATCTTCACAATTCCATATTATATGAATGGACTATATACTTATATATACTATTGGTGGTGTTCTACTGATTTTACCTCAAAAACTATTTAACCCACTGATCATTATAGGGAATATTTTATGCTCATAGGTGTAGATAATGGAAAACATCTTCTTATGAATGTGTGGCTTCTTGAATTAATTATCATGGGAGCTTGGTAGAAGATGATTAGGATAGAGCTCATGATGCTGGGATATATTTTGGTGTTTTTGATCCTTTTTTATATCATATACGATATTAAATATCTTATTCATGTATACAATTGTTCCATATTTTATACAGATGTGACTTCATCATATAAGGTATAAGATGCATCATACTATTTTTTATTATAATTCAGTTCTTAGATATTTATGTATGCTTCCACTATGATGGGTTACTATCCTTACGATTATAGTGTCTGATTCCATTTTTCCATCTATTTACATAGGCTTCTGCTATTTATCTGTTATTATTTATCTGATGTTCTCTACTCTGACATGAGGGCATAGTCTAACCACAAATACAACTGTGTCCCTCATTGATTTTTGGTATCCACTAGCGTATATGGAGGCATACTTGAGGCCATTTGGAAAATAGGTATCGGGGCACTTCTAAGTGGAATTGGTGTTCGGGAGGTCATAAAGTGGTATCAGGTCTATCTTTTTCTGGATTACTATTTTAAGAAAATATATAGGAGTTTTCGAAGGATTATGGATTTGTTAATGAGCTATAACTAGGAGTAGCTTACACATTTACAAAGAGAATCAAAATTTCCATGGATATAAATTGATGTTTTTCTATATTCTCCTTAGTATAGTTGATTTTATTTCACCATTGTGTGACAGATAAGCTATGTGATAGTTATTGTTATTATCATTGAGTTTTTCATTTCATCCTTGGTCTGTTGAGATGAGGAAAATGAATCATTGATCATACATTATTTTAGGAACTTGTTAAAATTCAAATATATTGAATTATTCCATGACATATAGGATGAATTTTTTTACTTTATGATCTTATTGTATGTGCCTTCTATGATATCAATGTTATTTGGCTAACATTTTATATAGTAAATTGAGTAAAAACATTGTTGGTACTTCGAGTTCCATCCATAACCTAAATTTTTTTTCTTAGACTATAGAAGGCACCTTAATCAATCAACTATATCCCATTGAGTCATGGACCATTGGTCACTTGGACTTGAACCTGTTATGGTAGGGATTAATTAGACACCACACTTTATGTTCAAAATGTGTATGGTCCCTTGTAGATTAGAATTCGGGACCCATTTTTTTACACCATTCATGATAAATTTAATATAAATTTGAATTTAAAAAATTCAAAAATGTAAGACACAGATACTGACCTAGTCCCGACCATAGTATTGGGAAGTATGTTTCATCTCTTGTGTTCTATATAGTGTTACTATCACAGAGAACAAGCTCTTTGATCATGAATAGGGTGTTTTATCATACAAATGCATTGTACCTATAATATTCCAATATTGGTGTCTTAAATAATTATTGAATTTTATATGAGGTGTGTATTTGGAATTTGTTGAGAAATTCCACCATGACATCCTCTGGTCATATGTAAGGAGGGTGGTGATGACCATGATTCATAGGTGGTGGCCCCTGGTCCACCAGTGACACCTCATGTACTGAAACCTAGGGAAACTCTTCATATTTTTTATGTGGGTGATGATGGATGGTTTTGAGGAGATTTTTTTCCGCTTATACTGATGTATAGGGAGCTCTACACTATACCCCTTCTGTGGGAGAGTTTACTCATGAGTATCATCACTATAATCCACACGTGTTCTCTAGGGATGGAAGAACATAGGTTGTAGATTTATTACTTGAGACAGTTATTTCTATATTTGAGCATATGGATACCCCAATTGAGAGGATAATGAAACATGCTACCCGTGTTGTCCAAGGATCTTCCAAACGGTGATGGGATATTGTAAAACAACCTAGTCATTATCAAAAAGAAACATGAAGGTATTTATGATCGAAATTCATTGAAAATTTATTCCTAGAGACCTTGAGGGTTGATCACTCTAGGTAGTTCAGGAATCCACACTAGGGTTCTATGATAGTGATGGAATATTCAACTTGTTTTATTGATCATCAGTGCTTTGCACCTATCTGAAGTTTCCCAGTCAGGATTCAAGTGTCACTAAGAGGGGGGGTTGAATTAGTGATATCTTTTTCTTTAATTTTTCCTTACATTTGAAAAAAAATATTCCTCCTATTAAATATTTATTTCCCCACTAAACATAATTCAAACAAACATCCTTATAAACACAAGAATTTATAAGGTTCACTACCCAACAAGAGTATCTATGTCCTTGGTATGGTTTGAAAAAAATAAAACACCGCAAAATACACTAGAAAAAAATCCTCTTATGTGGAATATAGTGAGTAGGATATTCCCTTACACTTGTGTATAAATTTCAATACATTTAAATAGTGTGTGTACTCCCACATAGCACAATTAGGGTAAGATAGTGTTTCTCTACTTCTTTATTAGCTTTCTCAAATTTGATCTTTCAAAAAAAATCTTATCTCTCCTACTCAGAAGCTGGTAGGAACTTCCTTTAGTTCTCTACATACATTCCTACATCTTTGATGAACTACCTATATCCTCCATATACTGATTTTCACCATGTGGAATAAGTGCTTCAAAGACAACCTTTTTCTTCCATGAACCACCCCTCCTTTGAAGACGCCACATTCTTCTATGGACCAGTACTACTTCATGAATGGATGGATACTCCATGGTCCAACTCTCTTGCTTGGGATCCCTTACTTTGTTGGATATAGTTCCCTACAAAAATATTCCACATACTATCCCTGGGAAACATCTCAATTGCAAAAATTATTCCCTGAGAACTACTTCTTCCTTCACAGAAACTATCCTATGCTATCTACTTCCCTTCGTGGAATTATCCTTCACGAACTACTCCATACTTCTCCAAATTTATTTCCATAATGATGATATCTTCTTATAAAATTGTCTCTAACTTAATGAATGGATTAGGGCACATTATATAGGAAAATAAATCTAAAAATTTTGGTAATCCTATTTTCCCAAAGATTCGATGTGGAATAACCTTCACCGCGTACAACACTCCTCTCACAAACTGTTTTTCCCTTCATGGTTCACATACCACCTTTCTTCTTTGGTGGTGGATGATTCCATCCATGAAATCATCACTACCTCCATTCTAAAAATGGTGTATTTTTTTGAACATCAATACATCTTTGAATTATAGTCCTCCCATTAACTGTTTCTCTTACGCAGTCTATGTTCCACGCTTCGTGGTCCGCATAGCACTGCTATGTGAGATCCTTCCTTTGTCAGTTCTCTTTCACTGATGTAATTAACCAAAATTTTGAATAATAATTGTTTTCTAAATTTTTGTGTTCTTTCATTTTATACTCCACAAAACTATATCATTTAATTAATGAAGTGATGTCATTGTGTTTCAACTGTAATTTGGCCATTGGTCAATATGATTTTTAGAAACTAATATATTAACGTTACAATTATTGTTTATAAATACAAGTGATCTTGGTTATAATTAATACAGAAAGAAGAGTCGATGGCCACATGCAGTAGACTCAGGACGTATGAAGCCCATCTGTCAAAGCTTTGGAAGGAGGTAGCATCTATGGGCTTTGCTCTGGACCAAGCCCAAGATGAGCTTCAACATGTGAAGCTTGAATGGAATCGCCTAAGGCAGAAGTTCAAGGTGATAGAAATAACCACTCGGGAAATGTTGTTCGAGCTACCCTAAGATTATATCACCATAGCACAACTTACACTTAGGTCTTATTCATGTGTTATAAGGGTCTATGTAATGAGACCTTAGTTACATTGTGTAATCCTCTTGTATAAATAAAATTATAATGTCTTATTATGTTAAATTTGTGAATTTCAAATGTCCGAATAAATGTAGGATGAAGTTCCATATTATTGATGAATTTTGGAAAAAGGGGTATTTTAAAATATTTTTTTTAAAATTTAAATAATTAATAATGTGAAATGATTTTCAGAAAATGGTATTCTGCAATTGTGACCAGTAATAAATTTAGAGTCTAATAAGATCAACTTAATTTTTGGTGAATAGTAATGTATGAATAGTAATATACCCTTAATAATAGCAATGAATAGTGTTGAATAGTAATGAATAGTTAATCGGCCAAAAATATTGAAACTTCACCAATGAATGTATAAATACAATTTAGACATCTTAAAACTGAGAAAACGATCATAGTATAAGTTTTGTTATTTTTGTAGGTCATAAATATTTTATTTAAAATTTTATAATTAATTTAATAATTTAAATTGAAAATATATTTTCATAAAATTTAGTCAAAATTTGTTAGTTTATTATCTTATGGTTAATGATAATTATATGGGACATTGATTACTTTTTCAAGGTGTTACAAAATAAGTTATATTTTTAGAGTTGTTTTTTTGAATAAATAATGATTTTATTTAAATATTAAATTAAAATTATTTTAAAAATTATTTTCATAAAATTTAGTTCATTATTTAATTTAGAGCATCAATATTAGGTTAGGGTAAATTTTTTGTATTTTTCTGAAATAGCTGAATTCTTGGTGAATAGTAAAAATACAGTTTTGAGTTTTGGGTGTTTAATGACATCATTGATGATGTAATCATGATGTAATAAATCTGGTAGACTTTGGAATAGTAATATATGTTATGAGGTGTCCCAAGTGGCCAATACAATGAGAAAATATTATGGGAAAGCCCACGGTTTTGCAAATACTACGGATGAGGTGTCCCTTGAAAATTAATTAAATATTCCCTCACTTTTCCTATAAATACCAAGTCATTCCCTAATTAATTTCATTCAAAAATCCTCCTCAACAATGATCATTTCTTTCTACCTCCCAAGGAGTCCTCCCAAGGTTCCATCAAGCCCCATAAGGTCCCAAACATCGAACTTTTGAAGATACTCTTCAAGGTAAGGGAATCTTTCACCCTCCTCTTTTAAGTCATGACTTCCTTTATGTTATGTCTTCTAGTTTCTATTTCATTATATTGGTGTATGTTCTTCTATATCATTCTTAATTTCCATTTCATGTTCAATTGATAGGATACCCTTTCCTCTCTCATCAAATGATTTTCTGAATTTTTAAGTGATTCCATTAGGCTGGCGAATTTTCATAAAAGAAATTGCATCTTCTCATTTACTTCAAGCTACATTTTCATATGGTATTTCCTTCAAATATACGCACCATGATCTTATTTATTTTTATTCTATACCCATACTGTATTATGAGTTATTTATGAGTGGGTTACTCTTGTCCCCCCTCTATTCAGTGTTTTCTAAAACCATGTTATATAGCTGTTACGCTGCATAATTTTCGTCTCAAAATCTCTCTTTTTTTCTCAAGAAATTATATTATATTATATATGTGAATACCCAATTATATTTTCATTTACAGGTCTATTGATAAATTCATGAAATCAATCTATTTTATTCTGTAATTGATATACATATAACCCTCACTCCCTTTCCATCGGTTATAAATGACATATTGATCTTATTTTTAAGCACTTTCTAAACGTAATGATTTTGACATGAAACCCATTTCATTGATTCTATTTGAGTTATTTATGAAATTTTTGATTATGATATATGTGGATCACATGAAATTTAATAAATATTAAGGGTGATTACTGATTTATCTCCAATGCATTGGGTACAGAATTAATCTCTAGAGATGACAAGTTTCAGGATGCCTTGGTGAATAACCTTTGTAATATTTTTTTGACAACATGGGAATAAACCATAGCAATATTTTCATGAATGTCGAAATGAAATGTTGTACCCACATATTCAAGTTCTGATTAATTTTCTTTTTATTATGATATTCCTCTTTTTCTGTTTCTCATGTCTTCTGGTTTTCATCAAGTTCTTATTGATATCACAAGTAAACTGATTCCCTTGATTTCCTTACTAGGCCTTCTGCTCACCCTTTCCATTGATGTATTTCTCCAGGTATTGATATAATGAAATATTACTTAGGATGAACTTATGATAAAGCCTTAAAATTGTATTAGAGTAATTTTTTATGTTGTTTTCATGTTTTGTGTTCCGGATTTCCAAGACACAATACTTTATAGATCCTCTGTTTGTAAAATGTAATGAAAAGTTATGTAATAAAAAGGTGGGATGCTATAATTGTTCCACATAAATCCTATGTAGTATAAAAACAATTCTACATGGTTTTTGAACTGTGCTTCCCAAACTCCCTTCCAAAAAATCCTTCCTTTCCCATAAACCAAACTTCCGATTTTAAGGCCCAAAATTTGGAAAACACTAGGAAACAACGCAACCTCAAAAATATGCTTTAGAAAAAACACTCTTGTTAATTCAATGTCATCAAGATAATTCAAAAATCTGTAGCCTTCACCATGAAAATTATTTTTCATGATATATAGTCTTTGATCAATCACCTTTAGCATCATCATATTTTACAAGGAAGGTACTGAAACATCTATATCCTCCTACAACATCATTATTTCCAATAAAAACCGAATATGACTGGAAACACATTTAATCCCTCTTTCCTTCATAATGCATGAATCACAGTTTCTTCAAAAAATATATGATATTTGGGACATAAAAATCAGCATAGAATACTCATATTTTCCAAGGCTTTTACAAAGTGAATTGGTTTATCATTTTTGAAAACAAATGAAAACACTCTTTAAAAAAACTCTTCTTACTTATATATTCATCCATCTTAGTCCATACACTATATACACAACTGATGATCTTCTGAAAGTGAGAGGATTTGATGATGGGATGTGGAATCTTATTCATTATTAGGTGAATTTTTTCTAGTTAACAAATATATCTAATATAGAGAATCGGGCCCATATCACTGAGTGGAATCTGAGGGAAGAAGACGGTGTCAACCAATGTGGTTTTTGAATATTGGTAGGTTACTATTTTGACTAGTGGGCAGGATAAATGTTTTAAGACTATGTTCTTGAGAAGTGTAATACAAGTGAAACACTCTAATAGTCACATCATTTTTCACTAGTGTGGAATGTTTGGGATTTAGAAGAACTGGTGTCCCCGAGACCTCATCGAGTGCTGATGTTGTGACATATTGGGGAATTAACAGGGATTTTGTAAGGCCTTCCCATCTGTGCCGAGTGGGAGAGTATCTTTACCAGCTCAACCTTTAGTGGCAGGATTAGTAGCACCTTTCCAAGTAGGTAGTTGGAGTACTATTTTCCATAGAGGGATATAATGACATTGTGTCCATGGTAGCCATGAATCTGATATACCGTTCTAGTAGACAGGACCTACACTATGTATTTAGGTTATGGGATAGGGTTATGGGTTAGGCCAAATTTATTCAGTGTTGCATATACTAGTGGAGTATGACGTTAGTCCATCTATTTTTCGAGGTACTATTCTAGTGTCCCCTACAATCGTTTTTCCTTATTCAATCCAGGTGTATCATGTTCCTTCATATATATTCCTATTGTGGAGAGCGTTGGGATTGATGTTCATTTTTTTAGAGGTGTTAGGAGACTTGATACACCTTTGGTTATACATTCAAAGAGTATAATCTAGTGAAAGTACTATCCTCTTATAGTAGTAATCTATTATATCTTAGGGAACCTCTTTATCGTCAATATGAAAGGCATTCATTTCATTATCAAGATGTATTGGTTAGTTACTTGTCATGCCTATGTGAAGTTTTATCAACAGAGGGTGTCATTTACTTCTCCATAGGGTGGAACTTATATTTATGAGGGTGAGTTGGATGTATAGGAATGTAGAGTTCGAGAAAAGAATATTGCGATAGGAGGAGTGATATCAAAAATTACAATCCTTTATAAGGAGGATTGGGTATTACAACATATTGAGTTCCCTCTGTAGTTGATCGATTCTAGGATGTATTCCCTGATAACTTTTCTAGAATACCTCCTAAGAGAGAGAAATATTTTAATATCAATTCATCTCCTCGAGCAACACAAATATAAATTTATCCTTATAGGATGTATACTACTATGTTGAAGGATATTAATAGGAAATAAGAGGATTTAGAGGCCAAAGGTTTTATATAGCCCAGTACTTCTACCTAGAATTCACTAATCCTTTTCAAAAAGAATGTGGATGGAACCCTCAGGATCTACATGGATTACCAAAAAGTTAAATCAGGTTATGGTGAAAATATGGTATCCTTTACGTTGAAGAGATTATATTTTTTAACATCTTAGACGAGCGAGGGTATTTTAAAGAAGACTAAAATGAGATCGGGATATCATCAAGTTCAATTCAGGCCTTCAAATATTCAAAGTATGACTTTCCAATGTCAGTATAGCTTATATGAGTATATCATGATGTAGTTTGGTATAGATAATGCACCTAACATCTTCATTCCTTTGATTAAAATGGTTTTCCATCCCTTCTTGGATTCCTTTATGGTGGTCTTCATATAGGACATATTATTATATTCTCATACTCGAACTGAGAATGACACTCTTATTAAGAATGTTTTGAGTACACTAAGAGAGTATTAGTTATATGATAATATTAGTAAATTTTAGTTATGGATCAAAAAGTTTTAGTTATTTGGTCATATTATCTCAGAGGTAGGAGTTTTAGTTGACCTGTAGAAGTTAAAATTTCTGGTTACCTCAGACAAACCCAGAAATGTCTTCTAAATATAATGTTTCATTGGGATAAATGCTTACAATTGGAATTTTATATATTGATTCTAAATATTAGAAGAACCTCTTAGAGTTTTGAATAATAATTGTATGATGTTTATATGTTTTGATTCATATAAGACATCCTTTCAGTAGATGAAAGGAAGATTGAATTCAGTTCAGATCCTGATTCTTTTAGAGGAAAGAATGAACTATAGAATATATTGTGATGAATCAAGAATCTATCTAGGAATCTTTTTGATGTAGGTATATAGAGTCATCATGTATGGGTCTTAGTAGATGATTCCTCATGAGTGGAATTACTCAACGCACAATCTTGAGATGGCCAATGTTTGTCACACTTAGCATCATTAGAGAAATTACTTGATGGGAGATCATTTTATGGTATTTGAAGACCACAATGTCCTTGAGTATATTTTCACGTAGCATGATTTGAATCATAGGATGTGAATATGGGTTCAATATCTATGTTCATTTTACATCAATCAGGATTATAATATTGGAAAGTGAATGTTGTTGCTGATGCTCTGAGCAATATGACTCAAACATAGGCAATTCAAGAGGCTAGTAGAAAATGGTAAATTAGGTCTCTATTTTTTTGATATGCATATAGAGGTTTAGGCCCATCATGGAATGTATGTAATTTAATAAATTTTAGGAACTCTTCACTTCTGTACAAATTGAAGATGTGGCAGTTTTCAAATCTTGAGGACTTAGTTCTAAAGGAGGGTATTTCAGGTGGGGACTCACCTCTGTGTTGGTCCGTCATTGATGATGAAATACTTTGTATACATGGGTGTATCTAGGTTCCTATAGATATGAGAGAGAAGAGGTTGTGGGAGTCAAATTCTTCTTTGTGGTATGTTCATCCAGGTATCTTTAAGATGTATTATGATATGCGCCAGCAGTACTAGTGACTAAGGATGAATCGTCAGATAGCAGGTTTAATCATTGTGTTCCACCTTTCAATAGATGAAGGCAGGGAATTAGTGACATGCGGGCTTGTTACAGCTATTACTGACCCTGTAATGGAAATGATATCATGTTGTAATGGATTTTTTGTCATCTTAGCAAGGTCACCTCATGGTAGTGATGCAATTTTGGTAGTTGTGGATCGACTAATGAAAGTATTCTACTTCCTTCTTATCTGAGATACTCTCTTAGTTGATGAGTTGGAATGATTTTATGGTCATGAGATCATACGCCTAAACAGGGTTCCTCATACAACCATTTTAGATAGGGACACCCATTTTACACTAAGTTTTTACATGTGGTTTCATAAGGTTATGGATATACTGGTTATTTTGAGAATAGATATTTACTCAAATATTGATGGATGATTAGAACGGACAATACAGGTGTAAGAGAAAATGCTCTGAGCATGAGTCCATGATTTTGATTGTTTTTCGTTGAATCATATCCATATTATCACATTCATCTACAATAGTAGTTATCAAGAAATGATTTATATGTATCTTTATGAGGTCTTATATGGTAGGTCATATTGGTCACCCATATGTTGGTTAGAGGTGGGAGAGGCAGCACTATTGGGTCCTTATATCATTCACTTAAATTTAGAGAAGGATTAGCTAATTAAGAAGAGTATGTATACCACTCATTGTAGAATCAAATCATATAGTTTTCATCATTGATGAACTACGGAGTTTTAGGATAGGGATCATGTTTTGTTATAGGAATCACCCGGAAATAGGAATAGAAAGATATTAAGACAATGTAAGTGGTCACTATGCTTTTTTGGTCTGTTTGAGATTCTGGAGAGAGTTAGGATTGAATTTCAATGACTAATATTTCCTTCGGTTTTGTTCTTATAAATTAATTTGGAATATTTTTAGACCAAATGCTAAGACGGTGAGAGATTTTGAGGCTCATTGTACCCAGAATGATAAGGTGAAAAATGTAACATTTTTAATAAAGCATGTGGGTGGTTTCTTCTCTAAACAGGAATAAATTCTAAATAGGTGGAAAAATTAGAAATCTATGTGCACCATTTCATTTAGTGTAGTGACATTACATTAGGTAGGGGATAACATCAACTCTCATGGATCCACTTTGAATGTTAGAAATTATACATAACCATCATTAAGATATTTTAGTAAAAATATTATATTGGATGGAAAGGGATATTTCTTTTTAATGAAACGTTTTTTTGGGAATTCAGGGTTATCATCATAACCATGTAATTCCTATGAGGTGTGGAAGGAAACTCTCTCAATTACAAATGCTGGTAGATCAATGATTGATGATGAAACGTACCTCCATTCTCTGTCAATGATTGATCCGACCATGAGGTATGGCATTTAATCTCTTCATGATTTTTCTTCCCCATTCAAAGATTCAAACAATGAATGTAGACCAACCCATTAATAGTTTGATCCGTGGTTCGTCTGTTATTGTGGGATGGATAACTTGTTTCGGGGTATAAAATGTAGATATATATTTTTGACTATCTATTCCTATACTTTGTTAAACCTTGTAACCTGAATGGATGAAGGCCGACACGAACAAGTAAAAGATCTATTCTTCAGGCATACATTATTCCATATCTCTCCCCTCAAACTCTTCTGTTCATCATGTGTTATTGGTGTATTCTTTGTGTGTTATTTACATCTTCTTCACCTTATCCATTATTTTTGTGTTATTTACATCTTCTTCACCTTATCTATGAACTAAAACTGTAAAATATTCTCTTCATGAATTAGACTTATAACTATGTGAGCTGACTAAATTGATTTTTCTTAGTGTGTTTCCTTTGTCATGTACTTAATGTGTTTCCTTTGTTGTGTGCTTTGTGAGTTTCCTTTGTGGTGTTCTTTATGTGTTTCCTTTGCGGTATACATTTTTTATTTCATAGTGTTATTTCTTTTATGGTTTCGTTGTTTCCTACTGAGTATCGTTTTACTCACCCCTACTTTAGATTTTCCTGCACGTGTTAGGTCATGTGCAGACGATCGACACATTGACAGAATTCTAGGTGGACCAGGACTACGGGGTGCATAGAGGTATCATATGGACTTTTTGTGCTCCTAAGACATCAGGAAGTTTTCTTACAACTACCCTTCATGTAGGGTTTACTTGAATGAGATTTAGGAACTTGTGTATTCACTTTAGAAGACTTTCTTGGGTGGGCTTGTATTCTGGATCTGTTTACTTTCCAGTTTTCCTATTGTCATACTTGATGGTTGGTATGTTATTCTATGCATGAATTTTTTACAGTGTTTTTTAATTTCAGTATTTTTTTATTGGAGATGTATGTGTGTGTAGGTACATAAGAAAATTCCTCCCATTTGTGGGATATCCTTACTCGGTGCTAGTCACCCACCCATGTTCTATCGAAGGTGGGCTTGGGGTAGTCACAGCATGAGCCCCTATGGGATGGTTCATTAAAGAGTGGTATCAAAGGAGGTTTGTTCTACATAAATAACCAACATACTATGAATTTTTTTTGGGAAATATTGTTAAGTGTTTCATGTATGGATTTCAGACCTATGACTCTAGTGTTGGTGTGGAGGCCGATGTATCAATACACTAGGACCCTGAATTATGCTTTTCAACTCAGTACATAAAAACACTAGTTTCAGGGAAAATAAATGGCATATGCATCTTATAATATATTGAGTGTGTTTTGATTTCTTTATTGGGTCATCTCACCAGGTATACTCTACTAATTGTGGTATGTATTGATCTATTTTAGGATGCCTCCACGTAGACGGCCAGCCAGGATTCTATTTCCAGATCACGAGGATGATCCTCCTAGCTATGAGGCAACGGTACATGGTCCAGTACTAGAGATATCACCACCAGGTGGTTACCAGTGATACCACCACTTGGATAGAAGCAATTACTAACATCGCTACTGATAGTGGGTACAAGTAGGTTGAGTGTGTTGCATGAGTTCTGGAGGTAGTGACCTCCCATGATTAAGGGTGAGCTAGATCCCTAAATACCTGGTGACTTGCTAGAGGAAGTTACTCATGTATTTCAACTTGTGAGGATTCCTTCTGACCAGATGGATGTTCTAGACAAAATATTTATTCAGCGCTTAGTAGGGAAATGGTGGAGCTTAGTGATCCAGATGCATGACGCGATGACTCTATCTTATGTAGAATATGAGTTCCTATTCAAGGAGGATTTATTTCTTATGAAATTACACTTAGTGAACATACATGATCCCATGTATCTGCAGTAGGGTAGTCAGACAGTAGCGGAGTACTTAGTGAGATTTATGGATCTTTCTGGCTACTCCACAGATATGGTGTGGGACTTCTTATTTAGGGATCAGACCATTTATTAGGGGATAATACAGGATATTAGGTCATCCATTATATACATTAACATCCCAACATATGTTGGGGTACTGGAGTGAGCCCTGCTAGTAGAAATATTTCTAGCAAAGTAGATTCCAGCAGTGGGAGCATCCAATAGTCACTAAGAAACTGATTCTTCGGTGGTGGTATATGATAGCAGACGCAGGGACCCAAGTGGGTCAATCACTCTATGGGATGACCCCATGATTTGGTAATAGGAGTGTGGGGATCCTAGGGAAGATTGAATCAACCGAAGGACAGGTTGTGTTACTCATGCGATAGTTAGGGACATCTGGCTCGAGATTGCCCGACTCTCTATGAAGACGATCAACAGATGGTCGACGGACCCCTGAGGAAGAGGAGGAGGTAGGAGTAGGGTGGTCTGTAGGGAATAGGTCATGGAATAGAAGCTGGTAGAGAAGAATGTGGTGGTCGAAGGTTTGACGTATGACCACCACCACCCGCAAGTGGTCCACCACAGGCTCAGGGAGCTGCAGGACAGTGATGATGACAACTTCAGGTGATGTAGGCTTATGACCTCGGTGCTCCAGATATAATTAGAGGTACCTATATGTTTTTTTCACCCCTATATGCAATTTTGATAGACATAGGTCCCAGTCACTCTTTTCTCGTCAGGACACTTTTTCGAGACTCAGAGATTCTAGTGGAACTGTTGACTTGATCCCTATACATAGAGACTCCTATGGGGGAATATTTGATGATCACACCCTAGTGCTAATAGTTTTCGCTTTCTCTAGGGGGTGAGAGTTTTATTTGGGGTCTCTTGGTGGCAGCATCAAGGCCTAACAAAGTCATTCCTGGTATGGACTAGTTATCTAGAGTTCATGCCCTAATTGACTATTTTAGGCAAAGAGTGAAGTGTGTATGTAGTAATGGGACCAAATATTCCTTTGTTGATGAAAAGTAAACACATGTAGTGTAGGATTAACTTACTCATAAGAGGTTGATTTCACATTAGTTCTCAAGACTAACCCTCATCACTATAGATGATATGTGTCCTAAGCTTCCTATAGTGGTGGTGGAGTATGAGTATGTCTTTCCTAAGGATATCCCTAGATTACCTCCCCATGGGGAGGTAGAATTCTGAATTGATCTCTACCCTAGTATGGCACAAATATCTATACATACATATCAGATGTCTCTTGTTCAGCTTCATGAGTTGAGGGTACAGTTGGAGGACTTTTAGTAAAAGTGATTCATGAAACCCAATGTTTCACCTTGGGTGGACCGAGTATTGTTTTCCAAAAATGTAGACAGGATCTTGAGATTATGTGTGGACTTCCAGTTCCTGAACCAGGTGACCATGAAGAATATGTATCCACTATAAAGTATTTAAAACAACTTAGATCAACTGAAGGGAGCGAGGTGGTTCTCGAAGATAGACCTTATATTTGGTTATCATCAGCTTCATGTATGGGAAAATAATGTACTGAAGACAGCCATAAAATGTTTGTACGAACACTAAGAGTATTTAATGATGTCTTGTGTCATAAAAATCACCTTGGAAGTGTTTGTGGAACTCATGAATAGTATCTTCTAGCCTTACCTATATCGGTTCATCATGGTCTTCATTGATAACGTCCTAGTGGGCTTGGCATCTGTGGAGGAGCATACTATACACTCAAGAATGGCCCTAGACACACTCTGAGTGTACCAGATTTATGGGAAGCTCTTGAAGATCCAGTTATTAATTAGAGAGGTCAACTTTCTAAGACACTTCATTTCAGATTATAGAGTTTCAATAGATCCAAATAAGATTGAAGTGGTTCTTGATTGGGAGCCATCCAAGATTGTTAAGGAGGTGTGGAGTTTCCAAGGATTGGTTGGGTACTATCAGAGGTTTGTACGGTACTTTTTTAGATTAGAAGAACACATGACAACATTGAGATGTAAGGTTTATCCTTTCATGTGGATAGAATAGTTCCATTAGTGCTTTCAGGAATTGAGGTAGAGATTGATGGGCATCCCCATCTTGAGATTACTAGATGAGGGTGTTGATTATGTCATGTTTTGTGATGCATTAGGGTATGGGATTGGTTGTTTCATGATGTAGGGGAAAGTGGTGATTTACTATGGTTCATTCCAATTAAGGTACCATGAGTAGAACTACACAACCCATGATATTGAGCTAGTAGCGGTAGTCTTCGCATTGAAGATGTGGTGACACTACCTGATAGGATAGAAGTATACCATCTACTATGAAAACAAGAGTCTCAAGTATATCATCTCTAATAAGGATCTGAACCTGAGAAAGAGACAATGTCAAGAGTTCCTCTAGGACTATGACTTTGAGATTTTCAATACTCATGGGAAGGGGAATATAGTGGAAGACTCTTTCAATAGGATATCCAGGTTGTAGTAGCTGAGTGTGGTGTTGTAGCAGTTGGCCACATTATAGATATCCTTTGTGGATGTAGATGGAGAAACTTACCTCCAGTCAATGGTTGTCACCCCTTCACACTTATAGAGAATTAGTGAGGCACAGTTTGAGGATATTGACTGTGAGACCTGACGTGCTCATTTTTCCATGGGGCATGCCCCTATGGATATTCGATAAGTGGGAAGCACATCATTTTCTTTAGACGGTGAATAGTACTACCAGTGACGTTGTAGGAGGAGGTCATGAAGGAGTTTCACATTTCCCCTTTGGTGGTGCATCTAGGAGTGGAAAAGATGTATCAGAACCATCGATGTCAGTACTAGTGGTTGAGGATGAAGAAGGTGGTGGTAGAGTTCATTTCCCGATACCTCACTTACCATTAAGTAAGTTTGAGCACCAGTTTTCAGTGGGATTTACCCAACCAATTGAGATGCTAGAGTGGAAGTGGGATGGGATATATATGGAATAATTTATGGGTTTACCATGAATGTCCAGGGGACACGATACCATATAGGTGACCGTGGACCGAATCACCAAGTGTAGTCCACATCCTACCGATCTATGAGTAGAGTTTAGTAGAGATCTTGAGACACATTTATGTGTAGGCGATAGTTCATCTTCACAGACTGCCATCGATGATTGTATATGATTGTGTTTCTAATTTAACATACTGGTTGTGGAAGGGATTGTAGGATGTGTTTGGGACTTAGTGGTACTTGATCATAGTGTTTCATCCCCAGATGGATGGCTAGATGGAGAGGACCATCTAGGTTCTTGAGGACATGCTACGGGCTTACATCTTAGACTTTGGTCGTGGTTGGGAAGATCACCTACCACTAGTGGAGTTTTAATATAATAATAGATATCACTCCATCATTAGTATGACACTATTATAGGCCCCTAACAGGTGACCATGTAGGTCACCACTTTGCTGGATGGACCTAGGGGAGTCATCACTCATGGGTCCGGAGTTGGTGTAGGCTACCACTGAGATAGTGCAGATCAGTTATGAATGGATGAGGACTACATAGAGCCAGAATAATTTACTTGGTGACTTGATATGGAGGCATCTATAGTTCAAGTAGTGGTAACATATGTTCCTTCAGATCTCACCTCAACAGGGATTGTGAAGACTTTTCTGGGGAGGCATGTTATCTTTGAGATACATCATCCCTTTCCAGATTATGAGTAGAGTTGGAGAGGTGGAGTACCATCTAGATATACCCCTGTAGTTTCACTATGTTCCTGATGTGTTCCATGTTTCATAGATGAGGAGGTACATAAAACATTCATTGTATTTCATCGACTGGGGTGATCTAGACATTGACGATGGTGAAAATTTTGCGGAGTACCCACTAGAGATTGAGGAAAAAAGGAGCAAATCAATCATGGGTGGTTGATACCTCTTGTGTATGTTCAGTGGAAGCATGAGAATCTCCAACAAAGAACTTATGAGAGGGAGGCCAATATCCATGCTCATTAAAATATTCTTTTTGTTTAGTAGCCCTGGTTTTGGTTTTCGAGGATGTAAAGCCCTAAGGTGGGGAGAATTTAATGACTTGGATTTCCACTTGTTTTTTTTTGTAAATTAATTGAGAAAATTCCAAGACCAGGCCCAAAGACAACATGATATTCTGAGGCATGGTGTGCATAGAATGATACGGTGAAAAATTTCAAGTTCTTGATATAGCGGACGATCGGTTTCTTATTTAAATAGTATTAACTTCTAAATGGGTGCCCATATTGGAAATCTGAGGGCAACTTTGCATTCAAGGAGGCGACTTTACTTTATCTGTGACCTAAAATTGACAGGCGCGGCTCAAATATGAAATATATTAATTAAAAGTTACCATCATTAAAATCTTTTAAAAAGTAATTTGTTGGACATAACAGAGTATTTACTTTTAATGAAACCATTTTCATGAATTTTGGGTTATCACGAAAACCCTAGAATTTATATGAGGAATGGAAGGAAACTCCTCAATGAAGAACACCAGCAGATCGAGGATCGATGACGACATGGACCATCATTCTTCATCAACAACTGATCTAACCATTAATCTCTTTGTGATTTTTCTTCCCCATTCCTAGATTCAAATGATGAACATGGACCAACCCATGAACTGGTTGATCCACAATTTTTTTTGTTATTGTGGGATGGATAAATTGTTGTGGGGTTTAAAAAGGGATATATATCTTTGTGATTATCTATTCTTTTTCATTGTTAAATCTTCAAACATGAATGGAATAAGGCCGACATGAACAAGTCCAAGATCCATTCTTCAGGCGTTTTTTACTTCTCTCCCATCCACCTATCATGTTCTTCGTGAATTATTATCACATTATTCAGGTGTTCTCTGTGTGTTCTTAACCTTATCCATGCGACTTTGAATCCCTATGTGAGAAATACAAATCAAAGACTGATTCTATGATTTCACCATTGAGGTGCAATGGTAGTGCAATGTAGTGGCGGAACAAGGAAACTCTGGTTAGTTCAGGAAGATTGCGGTAGGGAAAGGCCAGCAGTGGGGTAGCCAGTGGTGGAGGCATCATTGGCCCAGAAAGGGAGTCTGGGCCAAGTGGAGCATGGTAGGATAGGCCATCAGTGGGGTGGGCAGTGGTGATGGGACATGGTCCAGGTGGGACAATGTTGGAGGGAGCCCATAGTAGTAGAGGCTGCGGGTGGCGACCATGGGTTGCGGTGGTGGCAGCAGGCCAATGGGGCACGACGTGAAAGCTACACAGTTAGGGAGAACTATGTAAATTAGAGGGGTGTGGTTAGGGCAGTCCGCATCTGGAAGAGTAAACCAGCCTATAGTGTGGGATGGACCAGATAAGTTGGGCTACTCCAACAGCCCAGTAGGTTGGACATTGCTGCCCTACGAGCTGGGTCCGGCTGGCCCAACAGGCCAAGCTGTTTCGGTCCAAGCCGAACCAGGTCGGTTTGGTTCAGTTCAGTGAAACCGAATTGGGTCGGGATGGGTCGGACAACATGTTAGTCTGGTTCAGACCGAGACTAGACCCGGTTTGGACCTTCTCATAAAAATAGTCATAACATTCAAACTGTATGTCCATTTGATGATTGGTTTGCAACATTTGGACCCTTGAGAAGATATAGTCCTTTTTAAATACTCTAAGTGTGTTTTTGTGGATGTTTGTTTATATAAAAATGGCTTCAGGAGTAGGTCCTCTCAGAATAATTGCACTACGAGCAGAATCCTATGGGTAGGTGTGACTTAGTTACTATATTCCTTGGGGATGCATGACCCATCAATACTTTATGTTCCATCGACACTCTGTAAGCCTTCAACACTGCATCTACCGTCAAAGACTTGCGTGTCATCGATGTCTCATGTCCCACTGATGCTCTATGCTCCATCGACGCTTCGTGTTCCATTAACTCTCTATGCATTGTTGACACTTCTAATGTCATAGATACTGAGAGACTTACGAACTATAACTAGAAATACTTCACTTCATGCTTTTGACTTATACATGTGTGAGATGACCATATTGATTGTACTTCATATGTTACCTTTTTGGTTTACATCATGTGTTTCCTTTATGGTTTACTTCCTGTATTTACCTTTTGGTATACTTTGTATATTTCATAGTGTTATTTCCTTTGTGGTTTCAGGGTGTCCTACTGAGTATTGTTTTGCTCACCCCAACATGTTATTTTCCCACATATGTTGTGTCTTTTGTAGACGATCGGTTCATTGATAGAGTTCTAGGCAGACAAAGACCAGGTGGTTCTTAGAGGGATTAGACAGAAGTGTTCTGCTCTTACGAATTCAGGCATCTATCATACACCTACCCTTCCGATAGGGTTTTCTATGAATGAGTTTCAAGAATTTGTGCATTAACTTTGGCAGACATTTCTATTGGTGGTCTTGTATTCGGGCACTGTTTACTTTCCAATTTTACTAATTTCATAATCCGTGGACGGTATCATAGTGTATGCATGAATTGTTTACATAGTGATTTTACATTTCCTCATTTTAGGCTTGGAGAAGTGTGAGTGTGTATAGTTACTTTGGAAAATGACTCTCATTTGTGGGATATGCCTACTCAGTGCTAGTCTCCAACCCCTAGCCTATCAAATCTGGGCTTGGGGTAGTATGAGAATGGGTCCCTCTAGGACGGTTCGTGAAAGGTATCCTATTGGTTGTTATTACCTCATGGGTATTGTTCTAGGTATAACGTCTTTTGTTTTTTATACCTTCACCATTATCATGTTGACATGTCTCATACTTTTGATCCAAAGTTTGTTGAACTAGATATTAATGCATCTTTTGAGGAGTATCACATACACATCATTTACTATAGTATTAAGCTTTATAAGGCTAGTAAACCCCTTTAGTATGGGATTATGGATATATAGTCTGGTACAAGACAAGGCCTAGGATCAGGAGACTGACATACATGATCAGTGCCTAGAGTTTTTCTTAGACAGTATTTTACTTCCCATAAAAGGTGAACTCAGGGATGAGTTCTTTTAAGGCGGGAATACTATAAGTTCTCGAGTTTTGTTATGATTTATTGATATTTTTTCTTTTTATATTCTTTTTTTGTGGAATAATGAAGGTACCCAATGATATCATGGGTGTATCAGGGGTGTCTGGGGATTTTTCAAAGCCCATATTCCTTCCTTTAGGGAAAAAACGAACAAGCCACACTATTAGGAGAAACTGTGCATGATAGACCACACCATTACCCCTAACCGTGTGGGGCTTGATAGTGAGGTTCATAAGGATTCATGGTTTGAGGAATCCATCCAGAAATGGGTGAAAAATCTTGTTGAGGGAACTATAGTTTTTGATAGTGGCCTGATACATAGTTTGAGCACAGTTTGGAAAATTGTGTGCATGACACTATGTGGGGTCCCCCTAGATAGTGGGTGGTTCACAGATGGAACACAGTTTGTCCAACCATGAAGCAAAACCATGAAACCACTAATTTTTGGGGTAAAATTACCAAAAACACAATTAATCTGTTATATGTTTAATCCCTCATCCTTTTCTCTTCATTTCAGCATGCAAAGGGCTTCTTCCTCACATATAAGATCCCAAACATCCCTATGATTGGTTCTTTAATTACATCTTAATCTAGAATATGATTCAATATCTCTTCATCTCATTGGATTACTATCAATGATTTAATAAATCCTTATATTTGGTTTATCATTTTTGTTCCTATGAGATGTTCTATTTTGGTGTGATCTAATATGATCTAATTTCAGGGTGTTCATACATTCTTTGGTTTAATCCTGATCCAGTCGAAACCAAAGGCTGATACTAAATGAGTAGTCATTTACCTTAATAAGTTGCGTTGTCTAGTCTTTATCCCTCATGTATTTATTTTTTATAGCATGTGTCATTGCACCACACACCAGATTCTATGATCATTTCCCTAAAATACAACTAAAGCATGTTCAATTCTATATTCTTGATAGAATTATTCTAATGATATTTTATTCAGGTTCGGTTAAGTCCCATCATCTTTTTCCACCCTTCTAGGTGCACCAATGAAATCTCCTTGATATTGTTAAATGATTAAACAACCAAAAAATCATCTAAATGGTTTTTTTGGGACTCTAAAGTAATTAGGTAATAATTAATTTAATCGAATGTTAGTGGTATGACCATGTCACGTGATGGAATACAAATTTTTTTACAAACTTGTTATTATTAATTGATAATGAATTATGAATTAACCATTGGAATGTATTAAATCCAATGATCCCTAATAATTGTTATGATGTATGGTCATAGAGACACGGTCTAATTATGATAAATGGGAATTATGACCCATATGTAAGTTATATACATTTATATAGGCAAGGATTCCTTTCTTCAGTTGTATTATAGTAATGGAGAGGATTTATAAATTTGATGTGGGCATGGTTACCATTTATAAATGTGATATAGGCTTGGAGTCCCTTTCTATATATGATACTGGAATGGGGACCCTTGTGTTAAATACGAACAAGACAACACTTACTTTGATATTGGGCATGGCATCCCTATTATGTGATACTGGGCACGGAATCCCTATACTGTTATCCTAGGCATGAAATCCCTATTATTTGATTATAGGAATGGTGAACCATACATATATGATACTAGGAATTTCATCCTTTGATACTTTTTAAAATATATTCCTGCAAGAGAAAAAGTAGCTAGTGTCATCCTGGTTTCTGTCAGGAACCAAAACCAAATCATTTATAGTTGTTATTTGTAACACCCCATGATTTTAATAGATTATTTATTTGATGTATTGTGTTGTATGAAACAGAAACATTAGGTTTTTCTATACACCAAACCATATTACCTTACAGTATACACAACACTATACTTGGATTGTGTTACACGTAAGAGTGACCTTCCTCGATAACTTGTGTTGTACGCTATATCGAGTTTCACTAAACAACGATATATTATTAAAATATTATTATGTAATGGGATATAAACTATCCATTATGAATATTATTAACCAAATTATAAATTTTATATAACATTAAAATTTATATTTTATATTTTCTAGACATGATATAAGAAGAAATTCAATTTTTTGGATAAAAGAAGTATTTTTCAAAAAAATGTTGTTTTGCCACATTTTAATGGCGCACCCATTGAAATTTATTTTTAACACTTTTATATTTTATAATTAAGAAAATAAACTTCATATTTGGAAGCGGTAAATCAAAATTTACTTTGGTTGAAATTTTGGTATTTTTCAGATAAAATTCTTATTTTAATGAATAGTTAAAAATACTCCATTTTAATTCAAAACTGCCATTTAATCTAATTTATTTATATAGTTATATTGTATTTTTAATTGATTTTAAATTTTAATTGATTATTTTTTTTATCATTTAACCCCATTTTTTATTGGAAGTAATTTCACATTTATATTGGATATAAACACATGTCAATATTTTGATAGATTTATTTCTTAAAAACCCGCTTTATGGTTTCGACAACAGGAATTTATTTTAAATTAATTAATGCAACTTTTTTGTATTGAATTTTGAAGAATTTATTCCATATTTGTAATCATTTGGTCAAAATTATGTTAATAGTTTATTTTTTTATATTATGATGATTAAATACGGTAATTTTTATTTAACACGGCTAAACTTAAATCGGGTAAATTAGAAAAACAAATAATATGATAAGAAGAATAAAATGATCCTAAAACCTAAAAAATAAGTTTTTATGAATGAAATTCTTCCCTTAACATCTTAAGTTAATAAAATAGTCATTTAAGGGCCACTTGACAATGAAAATTACATATATATTATTAAAACCAATGAAAGTGACAAAATGCCAAAATCACATTTCTTATAAGTATAATAATTTCAAAATAAGGATAAATAAGTTATATCTTAGAAAATAAATAGTCCATGGAAATTTAAAATGATTATATAAATCATGGTAATTTATTTTTAATTTTTTGGAAATTAATAATTACCTTAAAGTCTTATACATTAATGATTTAAAAATTAATTAATTGATGAGAAATCCGTAAAACGATTTTTATTAAAATAATAACAACCATAAAAATTCTTTAACACATTAACAAGTCATATTTATTGATTATATATCGACCATAAGCATCCATTTGACCTAAAAGTGACCATTTATAGCTTTATAGAAGAGATTGTGACATTTATTTTATTTTATTTAAAGTGATGTTAAAGTTCTCACATTCATACTTTAGTAAGTATAACATTTTTAATATTGGAATTTCATGAATATATATTCTACTACATATATTCTTATGAAATATAGTAAATTTATTTTCATCATAATATTTTATTTTAAATTTTTATTCTACAAATAATTATATTTAATAATTACACAATTTTGATCAAGTGATTATTTTAATAATTGAGATATCGAATTAATGTTTTAAAAATATTAAAATAAATATAATTTGGGTAATTAATTTTTCCAATGAATTATATAGATAAACATGGCCCCTTGGTGATATAATAAAATATTTTGTTTCAGAATAACTCTTTATCTTTATATTTTTAAAAAATCAATGAAATGAATAGTGTCAAAATTGACATAATTGAAATTTTGTTAAAATAATGTTTTATAAAATTATTTAAAAAATATAAAACAATTTAAAAAATATTGAATAATTTTTATATTTTTTAAAAGGTTCTAAATTATTCATTTATTGTACAATTTAAATCAAATAAGTAAATATTGCACCCTTTTAATTTTGAAACATTTTTTATCTTAAAAAAATTGAAATGAATAAATAATTTATAATTAAAATGATAATGTTTAAATTCTCATTAAAACTTCACTAAATCTTATTAGTTGATGATATTTTAATATTATCATAACTTATCTTAGAATTTATCTCATTTTTCAGTTATTTGAATTTATTAACAAATTATTATAAATTAATAGTTTTAGAAATTCTAAATCTTCCCCTCCCCAATTATAAAAGGACACCTCCTCTCTCATTTCTCCAAAACTCATTAATCCTTCAAGTTCATCTATACTCTGCCCATTTATATTCTCAAAATCTCTACTAATATTCTAGTGGTTATGGTATTCTCAAAATACCAACTCTAGTGTCATCAAGATGAGATCTAAAGGGAGCACGTCAAAGAAGATGTAATCTCCTCTACAGATTCCTTAAATCATTTTTTATTCTTCTGAATCCAATTCACAAGTTGTTTTATTATAAAGTAATAAATACAATATCATTTATATACTGAGATGTTATTATAATTATTAAAAAACTATATTACACCTTCTATCCATCTTACGAAAAATGAAATCATCACGCGTGCGTACGTTCGTCTCATCGTCTCCACGTCGTGGTGTACTCTATTTTCAAAACCACCTTTATTGGATGGGTATAATGATGGCAGTAATAACTATATATTATTATTATAACATGATATTTATTCTTAAATTTTATTCACCATCCACTTCAAACCCATTCAACAACTATTTGAATGATATTTTCGCTCGTGTGTATATACGATATACCATCTCCATGATGTGATGTGATTCATTATATATGATCTTTATTAAATAATGATTATATAGATGTATAGAATGAATAAATATGTTATCTATTATGTTAATATCATTTTTCTAATGATATAAATATGAACTAAGAAGGAGAAGCAGAACATATTCAACAAAAAATGCATAATAACATAAAGTAGTTAACACCTGAATAATGATTAACAATGAAATGTTACTAAAAAATGATGATAATATGATCATATATGGTATCATAAAAATTAATATTCTTCTATAAAAAGTAAATGACATTATTTAAATCATTATAAAGGATGTTTGGATACATTCGAATCATATCGGACCAAAGGTAAGGGATTATTTTGTCCCTCTTTTATTTATATGGGACATATGCCTTATACACCATCTAATTATTTTGTGTGGGGTTTATGTTACCCATGAATATATTTGTTATTATTTTTATGAAGGTTATTATATTTAAATATGCATATAATTTAATTTATTTTATGGGGAATATGATTCGACTAATTATAAATTGGTAAGGGAAAATTTTGTAATCTCATCTTATCTGAGACAGTTTATATGTCAGTATTTACTGGGGTATATTTATCATCCATGTCCATAATTTCTAAAAATGTCTTCATAAAATGTTTATTATTCTTATATATATGTTTAAAATCATTTTTTCCCATTTTTTACTTTTACTACATGGTTCAGAAAGAATCTTTTTTCGTTTATTATACGAGATACTTTTTGACTTTTCCAGAAAAAGTATGAGGATCATGTTTTTTAACTTATATGGAATGAATGGAATTTCTTATGATGGAATGATGTTTAATAAACCCATTTTATTTATTGGGTAATGATATGATTAATGCTTTATATTTTATGTAAAATGTATGAATGATTGCATTATGAGATGGGTGGGACCTATATCTCCCTCCAATTAATTGGGTAAACATTTATATCTCATTAGATAAACATGAATGGAATGAAAAGTAAATCGGGTTTAGTAATGAAGGGTAGGAATGGCATGTAAATCTGATTTAGTAATACATGACTGGAATGGAATGTGAACCCGATTTAGTGACGGACATTGTCCATTGTGATGCTCTTGGTAAAAATGCCTTGGATACTATATAAATCATATTATGTCTATATTTGTTTTCCACAATTCCATGTTTTACACCAATCCTATTTTCTCATGTTTCATGGTTCCTTTATGATTTATGCCTGATGAATTACCAAGATATATTCCATGACTCATAATTTTGATACATGTTATACATGGTATGATTTTAAAAAGTTATGTTTTTAAATTATTACATTCTTGTGTTGTTTTTTACCCTTATTGAGCATCTAAGCTCACCCATTTTAGGTTTTCTTCTCCTCATGATATAAAGAAATGGTTTCGGTTCGAAAAAAAAAGGGAATCTTTTTATGTTAGATAATGAAGATATTTCGCCGAGTTAGAAGATTATGTTCCATATTTCCAAATACACTAAACTAATATGGTCATTAGGCGTCTTTTTGTGTCAGGTATTGTGTATTTTGAAAAAGTAATTTAATTTCCTTGTACGTAATTCTTGGGTCATTATAGTTGGTATCAGAGCAATGTTTTAGTTAAATTTTGGAAACTAGGATGTGAAAACTTTAGTGATATCCCTAGAGATGTTTCTACGGTATGTCTAGGGATGTCCTTAAAGGTATGTTTACCTATATGTTATAGACACATAATTATAGTAACGATCATGAATAACCTTGGATTAAACTTAATATGTTAGATATTGGAAGTACTCCCCCTTAATTATGTTGTTTTCCTAGTATCAGTTTTTCCTCTCACACTATTCTTTTTGGGTTTTAGATAATGCCTGGAACATGAAGGAACTGTGTTAGAGATCAATGAACTAGGAAATGAAATGATTTTCCTCTTGAACAACAAAATTTTATGGGATATAGAAGGAAAAATATTATTTCAATACTTAGGCAAGCTATGAATCATTTTGGACTTCCAAATGAGCAGAGATGGTAACATCATTCTGTTGAGTCCTTTTTGGGTTTTAGACAATGGATGCAACACGAAGGAACCGTGTTAACGATCAATGCACTTGGAAATTAAATGATTTTCCTCATGAACAACAAAATTTTATGGGAGATGGAAGGAAAAATCTTATTTCTATCTTTACACAAGCTATGAATCATTCTAGATTTCCAAATGAGCAGAGAAGGTAACATCATTCTGTTGATTCCTTCATGAGGGAACATCCACCTTCCTTCAATGGGCCTTCTGATCCACTTTTTTCTGAACAATATATCAGTACCATTGAAAATTTATTTTCCAACCTTCATTGTTCAGAACATGAAAAATACATTTTGGTTGATTATCATTTATAATGAGAAGAAGACTAGTGGTGGAATCCAATCAAGAATACAAGGCTGCAAGATAAAATTTAATCCATGAAATGGGATGAGTTCAATAGATTATTTTTCAATAAGTACATTCCTCATATTCATCAATGAAATATGGAAAAGGAGTTCCTTGAGCTTAAGAAAATGTATGATGAATCAATTTGTACATACAGAGAAAATTATACAACACTTTTTAGGTATGCTTCTGGCTTTATCATCCAACCTAAAAATAAAGTTGATTGATTCTTCAATGGCTTAAAACCAAGTCTTCGAAGGGAATTAGCTATAAGAGACTTTAGTAGCTATGAATATATTGTGAATTGTGCAATAATGGAAGAAATGGAAGTTGGTGTTACATATCAATATCATGGTTTTGAGAAGAAACGAAAGATGGAGTTTAAGGGAAAATCTCAAAAATAATGGTGAAAAGAAGATGAAGGTTTCTCTATACTCAATGTGTGGAAAGAAGAGTGGTGGAGATTGTGTTAAAGAGTCAATAAAATATTTCAAGTGTGGAAAATAAGGTCATTGAGCAGTTGAGTTCCAAAGTAATGGGAAAAAGGTTGTTAATAGTGTGAATAGAGAAAAGATTACAGAGAACGCACCACCCACACTTTAATGCTGCAAGTGAAAGGAAATAAGGAATTATGCTAACAAATTCCCTAATACATGGGTTATAAATGATTATTGATATCAACAACCTCTTAAGGACAAATAAAACGTAAAATCACATTCAATCAAAATTGGTGATGTCAAGTATGACAACGAAGTGGTGGAATGATTATGTTTTTATGTAATGGGAATCCAAAATAGTGTTGTAGAACCTCTTTTATAGTATTATGAAATATTGGAATATCTATTTATTAGTCCATTGTGGTTTTCCATAATTATATCGTACCATTAACCATGAAAATTTATTGAAATATTTTTGTAAATCAAATGATATGCACATAATGACATGATAAGGAGATAATGAGATGTTTGATAGTATTATTGACCTCATGACTAATATAATGACAAAGTGATATCAAGGTTTGATTACATAGAATTTTCTGTATTTTTAGTTTGTGGAAAGAGTTAATTTTGATAGGATTCATGTTTTCACTAAGGTTATATAGTAATTCATTCTATTATTATTTTTCAAGAGATTACATGATCAAGGTATTCACATGTTTGGAATGTGACAACCAAGAACTACCTTATGAGATGTGTGATATAAATGTTAAGTCAGTTTAGTTCACCATTTTCTAATGTTTTATATTTTTTTGGAAGGATTGTAATGTTATCCATAGTATAAGTTATATTCTGGTTGATGTTTTTTATATTAATGTCTTATCTCATTTTAGGTGTCCTTATGCATATTTGATTTCATGTGCTAACGTTTTTGTTGAGACATATGGAAGGACCTATCATTCTATCTCATAATTTTCTAACAATTCAAGAATTGAAAATTCAACTTAATTTTTTTTAATAAGCGATGAAGTGGAAATTGTTCAAGGCACAAACAATGGTGAGATTGTACCAAAATTATATAAGTATTTAATCTCATGTAAAATTATTCATCTTTAGGAAAAGGATCTTGAAACCCAAAAATGTTATCCAAGTACCTTATTATCTGATGAATCAGATGGTCCCTTAAATCATCACTTATTTATGGATTTTTGGTAGTTAAGTTTCTCCAAACCTTATTCTCTATCACAATCCATCATAACTTGATGGTTAGACTTTTCTTCCATATCCATGTTTTTTCATCCCACCTATGTTCTCCTATGTGGAAACCTAGTGATGAGTTACTCTAGGTAACTGTTATGTTTCTAACATTCCATTTTAAAATTAAGTTTTACTATTAATTTTTATGATGTGGGTTTTCATGAAAGAATCATTCAAGTAGTGAACCTATTATAACCCTGACAAATTTTAAGGGAGAAATTCATTTTATGGGGGGTATAATGTAACACCCTGAGATTTTATGAGATAATTTATTTCATGTATTTTGTTTCACGCTACACAAATATAAGATTGTGATATACACAACATCGTATTAGCTTGAGTATAAGAAACGATATTCTTTTCTTCTGTTAGATATAAGAGTGACCTTCCTCGATATCTTGTGTTGTATGCAATACTGAGTTTCACTAAACAACGATATATTATTAAAATATTATTATTTAATGGGATATAAAATATCCATTATTAATAGTATTAACCACATTTGGAATTTTTTATAACATTAAAATTCATCTTATGTATATTCTATACATGACATAAGAACAATATCAATTTTTTAGATAAAATAATTATTTTTCAAAAAAAATGTAGTTTTCCCACCTTTTAATGGCGCACAAATTTTAAATCTAGTTTTTAACACTTTTATATATTCTATTTGACAAAATAAACTTATTTTTTGGAATAGGGACATAAAAATATACTTTGGTTGAAATTTTATAATTTTTCTCATAAAATTCCTATTTTAATGAACAGTGATAAATACATCAATTTAATTCAAAACAACCTTTTCATCTAATTTATTTATATAGATAGATTAAAATTTTAATTGGTTTTAAAGTGTAATTGGTTTATGTTTTTATCACTTAATCCAATTTCTTCATTTGAATTAATTTCACTTTTATATTGGACATAAACACATGTCAATATTTTGATATTTTTTACATCATAAAAACTAACTTTCTCGTTTTGACAATAGGAATTAATTTTAAATTAATTAATGCAACTTTTGTGTATTGAATTTTGAAAAATTGAATCAATATTTGGAATCATTGGGTCCAAATTATTTTAATATTTCACTTTTATTAAATTTTTTGATATTATGAATAGTAACTGCGGTAATTTGTATTTAATGCGGTTAAATGTAAATCAGGTAAATTTGTGTAACATATAATACGATTTGGAAAATAAAATGATCCTAAAACAAACAGAAATCATATCAAATGAATAAAAGTATAACCTTAACATCTTAGGTTTGAAACATATCCATTTAAGGGCTAATTTACAATTCAAATGACATAGATATTAATAAAACCAATGAAAGTGACAAAATGTCAAACTCACATTTCATATATGTATAATAATTTTATAATAGGGATAACAAGGTGATATATTCTAAAATAAATAGTAAATGGAAAGATAAAATAATTACCTAAATAATGGTAATTAATTTTTATATTTTATGAAATTAATAATTACCTTAATGTCTTATATTTTGATGATATAAAAATAAATTAATTGATGAGAAATCAATTAATTTTTTTTATTAAAATACTATTAACCATACAAATTCCTAAACACATGACCAAATCATATTTCTTGAGTATATATCGACAATAAGAATCCAATTTTTGAGAAAGTGACCATTTTGAGCTTTATAGAAGAGATTATGGAATTTATTTTATTTTAATTAAAGTGATGTTAAAGTTTTCAAATTCATACTTCAATAAGTATAACATTTTTAATGTTTGATTTTCGAGAAGATATATTCAACTGTATATATTCTTAATAAATATAGTAAATTTATTTTCATCATAATTTTTTATTTAAAAATTTTATTCTTCAAATAAGTATATTAAGTAATTACACAATATTTATGTAGTGATTATTTTAATAATGGAGATATCAAATTAATGTTATTAAAAATATTAAAATAATTATAAATTGGGATAATTAATTTTTCCAATTATTTTTATAGATTACCTAGATCTATTAGGTATATAATTAAATATTATTTCTATTATAACACATAATAAATATTTTTCGAAAAAACAGGAATTAAATAGTGTCAAAATTGACACAATTGAAATTTTCTTAAAATATTGTTTTATAAAAAACTTTATAACTCATAAAACAATTCTAAAATTATATATTAATTATTATATGGTCTAAAATGTTCTAAATTATTTATTTGTAGTATAATTTAAATAAAATAAGTAAATAATCCACCCTTTTAATATTGAAACATTTGTTATATTAATTACAATTAAATACAATAACTAATTGTTAATTAAAATGATAATCTTTAAATTGAAATAAAAACTTATGTAAATTCTATTTGTTGATTATAATTAAATTTTATAATATCTTAGATTCTAATATATCTAATTTTGTACATATTTTAATTTATTTTAAAATTATTACTAATTAATAGTTTGAGAAATTCCAGAAGTATCCCCCACCCCAATTATAAAAGGACACCTCATCCGTCATTTCTACACAACTCATTAATCTTTCAATTTCATCTATCCTCTTCCCATATATCTTATAAACTTACCTAGTTACATTATAAAGGTTTTGGTATTCTCAAAATACAAACTCTAGTTCTATCAATAGAAGATCTAAAGGGAGAACATCAAAGAAGAGGTAATCTTCTCTACTGATTCCTTCAATTTTTTTATTCTTCTGCTTCCAAATCCTTAGTTGATTCATTATAAAGTAATAAATAGAGTATAATTTATATACTGAGATTTTATTTCAATTATTAAACAACTATATTACACCTTATATCCATCTTAAGAAAAATGAAATCATAACGCATGCTTACATACGACTTATCGTATCTGCATCATGGTGTACTCTGTTTTTTCACCATCACCTTACTTAGATGGGTATAATGATGAGAGTAATAACTATATATGATTATTATAAAATGATATTTATTATGAAATTTTATACACCATCCACTTCAAATCCATTCAACAACTATTTGAAAGATATCATCGCTTGTGCGTACATACGACCTACCGTCTCCATTAAGTGATGTAATTCATTCTACATGATATTCATTAATTAATGATTATATAAATGTAAATAATGAATAAATATGGTATCTATAATTTTAATATCATTTTATAATGATATAAATATGACCTAAGAAGTAGAACCGGGTCTTATTCGACAAAACATGCATAAGAACATAAAGAATTTAACACGCGAAAAATGAGTAACAATGAAATGTTACTAACAAATGATGATAATATGATCATATATGATATCATAAAACCGACTATTTTTATTTAATAAGTAATTAACATTACTTAAATCATTATACAAGAGGTTTGGATACATACAAATCATATTATACCTAAGGTGAGGGACTGTTTTGTCTCGCTTTTATTTCTGTGGGACATTTGCCTTATACACCAACTAATTCTTTTGTGTGGTGTTTATATTAACCATGAATTTATTTATCATTATTATTATTAAGGTTATGATATTTACATATGAATATAATTTTGTTTTTTTATGGGTCATATGATTCGACTGATTATAAATTGGTATGGGATAATTTTGTAATCTCATTTTATCTAAGATTATTTACACGTAAGCATTTATTGGGGTATATTTATCATCAATGTCCATGATTTCTAAAACTGTTTTCATTAAATGTTTAATATATTTCTATGAATGTTCAAAGTCATTTTTATACATTTTTTACATTTACTACATGGTCTAGAAGGAATCTTTCTTTAGTTTACCATATGAGGTACTTTTTTACTTTTCCGAAAAAAGTTCAGGGAGAATGTTTTTTCAACTTGTATAGCATGAATGAATTTTTATAGTTTCATAATGCCTTATTTCCATGAAGTTTACTCTACAGTATTTTATTTTTATTTTAAACTAAATCATTTTCTTTTAAAATTGTGCGGTATTTTTAGAAAATAAATTTTTTTTTAAGAAGAAATGATATTTTCCTCGAGAATTAAGTTCATGTGTTTTATCAAAATTATTTTCCATATAAGATGGAACTCTTAATTAGGGTTATGTTTATATCCTTATTATTACGTTTATTTGATTATTTTAATGTTGAAATGATATTTTATATGGATTATATAATGAGGAATGATGTTTAAGAAACCCATTTTATTAAAGTTCCAAGTCAGGATCCAAGTATCACTAAGAGGGGGAGGGGTGAATCGGTGATATCTTTTTTTCTTTTTGTGTTTCCTTATTTTTGAAACAAAATTAGCCTCCTGTTAAAAATTTCATTCACTACTGAAGACATAAAACCACAGGAACACAATATTTACAAGGTTCACTACTCAATAAGAGTAGCTACGTCCTTGATATGGTATGGAAACAATCCAGTACCACACAATCCACAAGAAATAAATCATTTGATGTGGAATACCACGAGTAGGATATGCCTTTAAACTCATGTATCACTTTGAAAATAATCCAATAGTTAATGTGATCCCATTTATCACAAACATGGTAAGGAAATGTTTCTATTCTTCTTAATGAATTTTCACAAATCAAATATTTCAAAAAAACTATTCATTTTCCTACCCAGAAGCTGGTAAGAATTCCTATGAGAACAACTGAATATGTGTGAAGACCACAACTTTTCCTTGTATTATTTAGGGTTTCTTGCATGAAATTCAAATTCCTTTTGCGGAAAAATCAACTTTTGTCATGGAAAACCTATTTCGTGCAACTTCTTTTCTGCGCAACTTTTCTCTTTTTCACACAACTTCCCTTTTCCATGAAAACCTCTTTATTTTTTCACAACTCACTTAGTGTAATTTTATGCACTTTATAGCTCAGTATTTCCCTCTCTTTCAATCCTTTACAAATGAGAGGGGGTCACATCGTATTTATAGGCATTTTGGACCCTTTACAAAAAACACTAATTCACTCATAAAACTCTCTTTATGTGTGTAAAAACTATTTCACGCAACATCATATTTCACACACTTTATTTAGTTTTTCACACACTTCATGCCTTTTCCATTTTTCTCCATTAGGATCACAAAACACCCCTTACGCACAAAATTGTAAACAACATTCCATATTTCACGCAAAACCAATCTTTCACGCAACCACATTTTTCACACACTTTGCCTAATTTTTTACAAACTCTATGCATTTTCCAAATTTTGATGTTATTATCTGGAAACATCAATTGCGTGAAACTATTAAAACCCCCCTTTAATTCATTGCAGAAATTTCTCTACAAAAAGCACATGTCTTCATCTTTCAATTTTAAGGCCCAAAAATTTGGCAAATATAGGAGAACAATTCCACCTTCAATATATGCTTTGGACATAACATTAATTCTTATTTTATATGATTTATATTCATCAAAAAATCTTCTTATTTCATCAGAAATTCCACTATCATGATATATATTCTATGATATATCAGCTTTAGCATCATCAGAGTTTCCATGGAAAGTACTATAACTTCCATGTCTTCCAATATCATCATTACTTCCAATCAAAACTATATATGACTAGAAGAACCTTTACTCCCCCTTTACTTCATAAATCTTGAATCATAAGTTCTCATAACATAAGATATTTTTGAAATGTAAATGGGAAAAGCATCATCTGATTTATTTAAGGATTTTATGAAGTGAATTGATTTATCGTTTTTGACAACAAAATACAACACTCTACAAAAGAAAACTCATCAAACTTTTATCTCCATCAAACTTGGTCCAAAAATTTATTTATTATGTTATGTTGTGATGAATGATTTTTGTTTTATAGCACTTGTAAGAATTATTTAATTATGAGATGGGTGGGACCTATATCTCTCTCCAATGAATTGGGTAAAGATTTTTATCTCATGAGATAGACATGACTGCAATGAAAAGTAAATCTGGTTCAATAATATAGGGATAGAATAGAAAGTAAATCCAGATCAGTAATACATGAATGGAATGGCAAGTAACCCCGGTTTAGTAATTGACTTTTTCCACTATGATGTTCTTGGTAGAAATGCCTTGGCTACTATGAAAATTATATTATATACTTATTTGTTTTCCATAATTTCATGGTTTATGAAAATGATATTTTCTCATGGTTCATGATTCTTTTATGATTTATGACTTATGAATTTCCATGATATATTCCAGGACTCGTAATGTGGATAAATGTTATACATAGTATGATTTTACAAAGTTATGTTTTTAAATTATTACATTCATATGTTGTTTTTTTACCCTTACTGAGCATCTGAACTCACCTCTTTTTATGTTTTCTTCTCCCAAGGATATAAATAAAGGATTTAGGTATCAACAAAAAAGGCTAAGATCATTATGGGAGATTTTGAATATCTTTCAACACGTAATAATATTATGTTTCAAGATTCTAAAGACACTGAACTAATATGGTCTTTGGGAATATTTGTGTGTCCTGTATTATATATTCCGCAAAAGTAATGTAATTTCCATGTACATCAATCTTGACTCAATATATTATTACTATATTACATTATTATATATTCACACTTCCATATTATTTGTACCGACTACATATTTATATGTATTTCTGGTGGTGTCCTTCTGATATTATATCACACCCTATTGTGGCTATCAATGGTACCCAGGAAGACTTTATTCTTGTAGGTAATGATAAGGGGAAAAATCATGTTGTGGATGAATGTCTTATTTCCGGAATTATGATGGGAGCATGGTAGAATTTGACCAGGATGGAGCTTGGGATGATGGGATTGATTTTTTTCTTTTCTATTCATTTTGATTATCATATACTATATTTACTTTCTACTTCCATGTATACATGTTATAGATGTTTTTCAGAGACATTACATCATCATATATGGTATATGATTCATTTTACTAATTTATATTATTATTCAATGCTTTGGTGTTAATTTCTACTTTCACTATGTTAGGTAACTGGTACTATTTTTATAGTGTCTGATTCCATTATTCCATTTATTTACATAACTTCTCATTATTTATCTCTTATTACATATCTGTTGTGTTCCACTCTGACATTAGGGAATAGTATCTACATGAACACACTATATTCCCTCAATTATAGTCAAAATCCTCTAGTGTATGGTGAGGTGTGCTTGAGGGCATGTGGCCATCTAGGCTCGGGGAACCTCTGAGTGGATCCCGAGTTCGAGACCCCACAATGGAGGTTGAAAAAGTTTCTCCAATTAGAAATTATGTTCATGGTAATAAAGAAGATAATAAAATATATGATACTCGAAATAGAATGTTTAATATATTGAAATCCATTCAATGTTTATATTAAAAAAATAGAATATCCCTAGTTCAGAGGATTCACTCATCCCAAATATTTTTCTGAGAAACAAAGAGGTCCCTCCTCATTCAACACTCATAATGTTTTTTTCTAGATATGAATGTAATTGAAAGATAATATTTAGTCATGTAAACATTTTACATAAATGTAGTTTTTTTTCATGGAGTTTCATGTATATAAACAAGAATAATGCATCCCTTGAGTGGTTGAAAAATGTGAGGATAATATTCCATCCTATCACCTTTAGTAAACCTAGAATTTCATGAAGGATTTGAAAATTCTTAAAAGAGTGTTATTTCAATCACAAATACAACCCTTTATTTTTATTAAGATATATATATATTAATATAGGGGGAATACTGGTTTCTAAAATAATGAGAGAAATGGGAAGTTACTTGTCCTGCTCTCATTGTTTTTGAGTCTGTTAATGTGTTTGGAGGATAAAATATTTATTATTGAATGTCCCCTGTTTAAATAAATGTTTGCAGTTATGATAATTGTATCACATGTATGGTTTTTATAGACTTTATATAAATACATTATTATTTATCTCCTTTTTTATTCTTCATACTACCCCATTTTAACTTAGGGTAGAATAATTAAAGGGTCATTTCTAGAAAATAATATGTGATAACATCTTTCTATAAAAAGGGTAATGTTTTTAGTTTAGTTTTAAATAATGTGATTAGTTTTTGATGAAATAACCCTTTATAATGAGAGAATTAGGATAAAATGACTAAGATACCCTCCCATATATTCCATTAAATTTATTATCAATAAGGGGTTGAAGAAAAGACACACATATTTCTAGATAAGGCTGCTAGTATTGATAACAAATCCAAAGGGGGAATTTTTTATCCCATGTGTGTATTGTATTTTGTTCAATAAGGAAGTCAATATGTATTGGATTTTTTAGGAGAATAAATCATACTAAATATAAAAGATAATAAATTAAGTAGATGTTTCATGAAGAAGTTGTGTGAGAAAAATCAAACAACCCTTTATTTACAAGTATTGAGGTGACTGAGAAGTCATTGATGTTAGTTGAAAATGAAATAAGTCTATTATTGTGATTTATGGAGTTTTATATATTTATATAGTTGATTTGCAAATATATCGAAATTTATATCATAGATAACTCTATATATATGGAAACCCAACAATATAGGTTAATTTGTGTTGCAGAATATTGTTATGTATGAAAATTCAACAAACACATAGTCATTTATGTCAATGTAAGGGAATGAGATAAGATAGTTGAATTCTACTACATATCTAAATTGAAAAACATATATAAATTGAGGCTTATTATGGATAGTAATTTAACAATGACATAAGGTATTATATCCATAAATACTAGGAAGAATTTTTTGAATCCCAGACCCATAAAATATGAAGATCAACGTTATAGTATTACATGAGAAATCATGGAACATTAATGTGTATAAAGGTCAACAAAGAGTGAAGAGGGAGATTATATGAGAACTATATGGTCTTTATGTGAGTAAATGGGTTACTATATGGGAAAAAATATTCAATGAGATAAAAAATATACATAGACATAATATTATACCTCTATGGATTTTTATGATAACACCATGGATCTTCGATGTGTATAAACTTGAACACTGCCAAAACTTTTGTGAGTAACGCCCTTCCATTAACTAAACATACATATGTAAAGTTTCATAAATTCACCTATTGGGAAGTAAATATGATAATTCACTTCAACTATAGTTTATGGATTTAATACCACAGTAATTTGATCCATACTGAAATCACATAATAGAGTAATTGAAAAAATTTAATGGAGAAATTTACACAATAATTAAATGAATGGGATATTCATAAAGATGAAGAGTGAATTGAGGATAATTGTGATCCATTGAAATTAATCAAGGGGGTTGTTATTTACCATTTTATGAAGGAATACGTATTGAGTCATTACTTTGTTTTAATGAGCAAGTGATGTTTAAATATTTCATAATGAGAGATTATAGATTATTCAATAAATTTAAATGGATATTTAAACTTGAAATTTAATTGGGGTTAATTCAAAAATATAGTAGACCAAATTAAATGAGACAATATTATCTTTGTCTTAAGATTATTTAATTTCCATATTTTAAATATAGTGGTTATTATTCATGAGTATTTTCATAGATTAAAAAAAATATTACGCATCTATCGAAGATGTATAGAGTAAAAATGAGATTTCAAAATATTTAGAACTCACAAACATTGTGTTGTAAGATAATGTGAGAAGTAGACCAGTGCTACACCAAAAGATCTAGAGTTATCAAGTCACGGTGATCATCAAATAAGAGAGAGGATGTGTACAGATTAAGAAGAATAAGGTCGAGCTATCTATATTAAGAGAGGATATATTCAAAAAAAATTGAAGAGGATTCTAGAGGAACATTGAGGATCTATTGGGATGTAGTATAATGACCCCACCAAATTATAACTAGAGGATTTTCAGGATATAAAATCATTTGTTGGTCAGCCCATATAATGAACTTGTCATGAGTCTGTTTATGTGAAAACATAAATAAAATAACATGAGTTTTTTTATTTCGAACTATAGGTGGTTGGACATAATTATTTTTGAGAGATGGCATGAATATATTTTTTAAAAGATTCATAGTAGAGATTCTAGGTTATAAAACTTATGAAGAAGTATGCACAGACTAAGACCAAACCATGTAAATTATTTTTTACCTTTACATTATTTATTGTTTCACTCTTATAAGTCGAATAAATACATTAATTAGGGTATTAGGTTTTAACCATACATAGAGATCGAAATAGAATGTCAAATTCATAAAAACAAAATAGGTCACTGATTCAACCCCTCCCCCTCTTAGTGACATCATTGATCTAGGAACTACAACATCAATGTTTTCATATAAAATCTAAACATTGGTTTAAATTTATGATGATATCAATTACTGTATATCTAGTGATTTATAAATGTATTTTAATTTGTCATATATCTATTCCTTACCTTCACCATAGCAGGTGGATTATGAACTAGGGATTCACTTATATAATATTTTGTTAGTAGTATAGCACAATTAACAAGTTCTTATGCCACCTATGGAAGTTACTATAGGTGAGGTAGTTGTATTTAAAAATTATAGGTTGTAGTAATATTGAATTCAAGGAAATTAAATTTTTTCTAAAAAAAATAAAATCATTTTTATTACATTTTCTTGATTACCAAAATATTATATACATTACAATTTTAATTGTCTTATTAGTCTCCCTCTATTTTATTATGTCTCAATATCCCTATCCATTGGACTCGAACTGTCCTATGACATGGATAATCTTGTAAAAGTGATCCATATTTCCCTAATCATAACATATAATATTGTCATAAAAATAATAATAAGGTATTTATGTAGTTGGTATTTCCAACTACTATCTTACAGATCCTTGATCCTTAGAGTGGACTCCCTAATCTAGAAATATGGAAATTATATTTTCCCAAAATATCACTCTAAATTCATATTAAAAAATCCATTACCGTTAAATTAAATATAATTTTGGTTAAGTCAACCAATGAGATTTTTTTTGAGTCCTCAATAGTGAGATGTTCCCCTAACTATAGCCTAACTAACACATTAAATGTAGGTTCATATTTTCTCTACTAGTGAGCGGATTTTAAACTAATATTTCTTGATTGGATTTTTTTTATTTATATTTAACTTTCCTATTCATATAATTTACATGGGTTATTAAAAATTTTTTATTTTACATATTTAATTAAACTTTTACTAAAAAATTAATATAAAAATAATCCATTTGTTTTAATTTAACTAGTATTATTTTTATATTATTTAATTAAAGTGATATATTATTTTCATCGCATATGATGGGTTCCTTTTGACCATCAAATTATCATTGGAGTTGTAAAATAAAAAAAACACATAGTGATCTATATTTGTGAAATAAAACATGTAAATAACCATAAAATAGAGTTAAATTGAGTACCTGATATTCAACATTTTTTGTATTATCCATGTTATTTGATCAATGAGGTGTGTTTGATATAGATAATTATAGTAGCAAACAAATTTTTTCTTCAACTAAGGTAGTGTACTAGGTGATGGATCCATGATTATATCGACAGTTTTCTAGTTCCGTGAAGTCTGATATCACATACTTTTGTGAAGATAAATGTAGAACTACGAATGACGAGATATTCAACAAGATCGTAAAAAACTGATCACAACAAAAAGTGGTATTACATCCCATTTTTTCTCCATCATCAATGATTCTTATTTCATTAATAGTGTTTGCCACACCAAAATGGATTGAGGGACATCTCATGGAACCTGAGCATTACACTACAAAAAGTGCATAAAATATATAAACCATACATTGGTTTTTAATTGATATAGTCATTCAGAGGTGATAGTGTATAATATTTCATTATATGAAACAATTTTAATATCCATCTCATGCATATTTAATATTATATATATATATCATTTATAATATATATATCAACTAATTCATCATATTCTTGGAAACGAACATTCACCATATACTTGTATTAAATTCACAATATATGTATATAATGTCATATTATTTATATATATTTATATACCTCATGCATTGTATGAATGTGTACATGAATCTCATTCACCTATATTTTAGAACATTTCTAACAATATCCCACTTGCACAAAAATCCCATATATATTTTATATAATATATCACATCATTATTCTAATCCATAAAAACCCTTGTATATATGCTTTCATCAAACGATATTTATTTTGAAAAAAAAATACTTTATCCATAACTATATCCTAATACATGGTCTAAGCTATGTGACCCTGTGGGTCTTATCATTATTGAAAAAAAAATATGAAATCCCTATTTCATATATGTAAGAATAGAGTAACCTCTATAAAAAAACAGTGCAACTCAAGCCATGAAGGTGTATTTTGTGATCTCCATAAAATATACTCATATCTAAACAAAAACAATATCCACAATAATATGTATCATATACATTTTATTTATACCTATATTATCCTTTTGTCCCTGACATCGAGTTACCAAAAGACATGTCTCATGTAAATCAATTGTAGGCCTCTCATGTTTTATTTATTCTCCAAAAAACATTAATCATGTTAATGAATTCATCAAATTCCATTCAACAATATGATAAGAAAATAACATGTCACTAATCTGTGTATTTGATCAAAACATATGTTATAAAACTAATCATGTCTATGAATTTCTTCAGTAAAATTTAGTCATGGTCTATATGAATTTTCATTTCATACAACTTCATGAATCCATTTATGGTTATGTTACAACCAATGACTTGATTAGAAACATACATGACCACCCCATCATCAGATAAGTTAATATAATGAATTTCAAAATTTGGGTGTCGATTTATTGAGTTTCTCATTCAAGTTACCTCAACAACCTTGAATAATAAGGAAAAACAATAAGAACACACCCCTATGTATATCAATGATTGTACGACATTCCATATGATATACTTTTGAGTATATGTCCAAGTAATATGTCTCTACATATTACATCATGGACCCATTATTCATATATAAAATAAAACAATTTGAAACAAGAGTAAGAATTTGACCAAGATAGTATTATTATACAATTATAACACATAATACTCTATGATAATCATTGGTTAGGTAAAACTCAATGTTGTACTTTGAGGGGATTATATATTTTCACAATTCATGTTAAATAAATTATATCATGTGTGAATGAACGCTAAATGGATAATGGATTTATTATAATAACTTGATGCAATTTATAATAATTATATCATTATATCAATTATCTAATACTAAGAGATTCAACATTAACCGCATGATTTTTTTTGTGACAATGGTTTCACCAATATATATGTTATATTCTCCTCAATAGTAACCCAACTAATATTTACATCACCCATATCAATTATTTCCCATATTTTATGGTATTTATGAAGTATGTGTAAATTAAAATAGTGATACTAGGGTTCAATATGATGATTAACAACTCAATTTATGTAGCAATATATTTCAATTTCTCTCATGATGATAGGAACTAATCCATGTTCGAAAATTAAATTATTCATCCACATAGCTTTCTTCATCAAATCTAGGGTAGTGATGTACTCTACCTATGTTATTGAATATTTTATAGTGGATTGTTAGGAACTATTATAAATAATATCTCCACCATTTTTGTAAAACATGAATCCATAATTAAAATTCATATCAACTTTTTTGGATTGGAAGTTATCATTTATGTAAACCTTTAAAAAAATTCTATCCTCTCCTCCAAAGACCATTAATATGTCCTTAGTTTATCTAAATTAATTATATGTTCTCTAACTAATAAATATTTAACTTTTTCCGATAGGGACATATCAATTGGTAAAAGTAAATTTTTTGTTGGTAAAACATTTTACCGACACATATGTCCCTATCACTAAACAATTGGTAAAAACTCTTTCGCTAAAAGTTTTTTTCAATAGAAAAAATAGTTCTGCAAAAATTATAATAATACCAACTGATAATATATATGTTGGTTAATGGTTTTAGAAATAGATTATTATGAAAAAAAAAATTGTTGTTAATAATATTACCAATATATAATGTCTATTTATAAATTACATTTAAATAAAAATTATAAATTGTTATAGATAGTAAAATTTTATATCATATTTATTAATTTATCGTATATGATTCATTTGTATTAATTATTAAACATATGATTATTTTCATGAATGTTCAAAAATGGGAAAAAATAAATTATATTTATAATAAAATTTAATACAAAATGAATCAATACAAAAATGCAAGATTCAGCCCCCAACATCACAACCCCCCACACCCCCACCCCGAGATCCATCAACCCCCACCCAATATACCAGCGACCCATCTATGCCTAGGAAACGTCTATTCCCCAGTATCAATGATCGAGAACCAACACCAGTGGACAATCCATTCCCAAAGACCAATGATCCAGCTACAGCTATTCCACAACCTTCAGCGCAAGAGCACCAGTGACCCATCCATGCCCTAGGGCCAACGAGTAAGCTCCAACACCACTGAGAAACCTCATGTAGCTATTCTAAAACAATGATCAGTTCCAAGTTATAAACCACACACAACCAAAGGGAGTACTAAAGATGAGCTAGCTCTAGTACCATCGAGAAACAAATCGGTCCATCTCTATCGAGAAACAAATCGAGCCATCTCCAATACCAGAAAGAAACCTCAAGTCACTTTAATGAAACACCCTTAAGCTCTAATATCTACATCACAATAAACCAAAAATCACACAAAATTCAGTGAAAAATATCTGCATTAATTGAAACCAAAATATAAATAAATGTAAGTATTAAAAAATGATTTTCATGGTGATCATTTTTCATCATCATCTAATCAAAAACCTTCTGAATATGTTAATTGTTTTTTGAAGTTCCTTAAACAGAAATCAATCTGTAAGTGGGATTTTTATGTGTTTCTAGGAAGGTTTTATTCAAGCAATGGGTCACTAATTTAATTTTAAAATGATTGACATGTCAATTTGAAAGATGCATCGGTTTTAATATCTTCTCTCTTCAAAAAAGGAATGGCAAAGATAAGTTTCAATCAAGAAATCACGAACTGGTTCTGGAATTTTGTTCCCAGTATGATTGAAGCATAAAAGACCTGCACAGGATCCATTATCTAAAAAACATGTAAAATTCATGGAAGATCATGTGGACTTATTTATTTCTACAAAATGTGATGCAACCCATTCTTTGGAATTAAGAATTACGAAGATGATGGAATGATATACTTCAGGACTGGAAGTCTTAAAAGATCATTCCAGAAAACTAAAAACAAATGCTTGTACTAATCTAGAGTAGATAAGTGCTGACTAAATCCTAATATATGTACAAATATTGAAAATAATCAACAAATAAATGAACTATGAACTTAAAATTTAAACTAAATTGATAAATAATTAATACTACGAATGCATGTGAAACATTATGAAAAACCCCCTATTTTAAATATCATAATACATGTGATAATTCTTATTTCATGCATTTGAAAAATATCTGAAATCAAATATATGAATTTGAAATACTAGTAGATAAATAAAAATTAAAATCGTAATGATGGGTGAGAACCAATTAACATAAAAAATCTTGGAAGTTTCCCTATGTGTAATCCAACGATAATATAAAATCCCTTATAAATCACTAATTCATATTGCATAATTATTTAAAATTAATTTCCCATGTAACTAAAACCACTCTATTGAGGACCATAAGAAAACGTAGTTAAATCTCACTATGATCATTATAACTATCAGTCGATTAAAATCAATCATTCAAATAAAACTAATGATTCCAAAATCCAATCCCCAAGTAACGAAATATATAATGAAATTACTGTACAACCAATCTAATCAAAGAATTAACCAAAATTTTTAAAAAAAATATAACCCCACTTGTCTTTATCATCCTAAAACTATTAGAACCCAAGAAATTAATATGATTACACTATAAATTTGGTGATGTATAAATAATTTCACCCCCTCACAAAAAGGAAATAAAAATAATAGAAATAGAAGCATAGATAGGAAGTCAAATATCAGTGTACCTTGGCATTATGCATTTAAGAAAAACATATTAAGTCATGATCATAGAGGCAGAGGGATCTTAATGTAGTTTGAAAAAGGAGACCCCTAAGGATCATTCAATTTAATAATGGAATTTTAAGAATGATCCACGAAATTTGGGTATTACAATTTTAAGAGAGAGATGATAATTCTTCCCCTTTGAGAAGAATTATTTTTAATAGAAACTTTTAAATGCACACAAGGTACCTGACAAAAATTCCAGTTCCCCCCTCGATAATTGTCAATAGGTACTTCATGTGCCCCCACCAATTACTTTGTGCCACATACAGTCCTAGAAGTATATGAAGTACCACCTATTTACCTACCCGAATCCCTAAACCTACTTACAAAATGAAATACATTTTTAAAATCACCATAAATATCATCTTAAAACATCAAATTCAATGATTTTATTCCTGTAGAAAAAAAATTTATGCCTCTCTAGAACCAAAATTCATATTCACTCTTACATTAATAATTTAAAAAAAACATAATGACCAAGGTTAGCGTCATTAAAAACCTCCAACCATATAATTTTTCATTCCCCAAAAGTAAAATATATCACCAACCAATAATCTCCAATGTCTCCAAAAAACTAAGTTCATTGTGCTCTCCCTAATCTACAAACTCACTTACTCATCAAAAACTCCAATAATTTACTCCAAAATGAACACATACATAAGCTTCACCAAACCAATATAATAAAATGAGTATACCACAATACCTCAAGATATTAGAATAATCTTTCTTCAAATTCCCAAAATTCAATCACTGAAAGACATCTCACATTGGAATATAAATATCTAAAAATAAAGATCACTAAACAATGACCTACTACACACATAGCCTATAATTCCATACAATTCTAGCCATCATAGGACTCTCATGTTTCCAACACTCAAAGGCCCCTTCATATTATGTTTCTCCCTATCATAATCCTTAACTAGTATATTCGTATATTTATTTGCCACAATTCCAGTCAATAGAAACTATTTAATAACAAAACTAGTTTTTAAATTCCATTTCAAAACTCAATTTTTGATCCACCTAAATTGAAAAATGTATTATTATTATAATCTGGTAAATTTAAAAAATTTATCAATTCTAAAATAAATCCACGTTTAATTAAATTTTTAAAACAATTTATTATGATATCAATTCTCATTAGTTATTTTTAAAACAACATCATCAATTTCACAGAATCGGCCCAGTTAAATGATACAATTTTTTATTATTTTTTATTTCAATTATAAGTATATATCAATGAAAACATATCACTATATTATATCAGGCTCATATCAGTCACTATACTCATCATGTCAATAAACACTTGTTATTATTTAGATGCATTATTAGGTAAGAAATAACTACCATTATGATATCTATATGACAAGAATGGAAGAAAAAATTATTTAATCATCAATATAACATAGTGAAGAAACAACATATTTTTATATCATGAAGTTGTAAAGGTGTGTTGGATCTAGTATTAACTACTGGAATTGAAATCTTATATCAATGAGTAATAGATAAATAATCTCAAATTCATAACATTAGCATGGCATATAAATAACAAGAAACTAATTTTCACAATTTTAATTAAGGAATAATATAATATTTCTTTGTAATGAAATATTTAACCAAAGATTGGATATTAATAGAAAATAGTAGAACTTTTTCAATAAAAAATAATTACTGATTCATATTAAAATAATAATCACCAATATGTGCATATATAAAATCACTATGTATATACATCTCATGTTTTTACAACTTCTACAAAACAAAATGTCTTGAGGGATCAGAATATACATGTAGTAGAATAAGATTACATGACACTAAAATATCATTCAAACTGAGAAAATATCCTATACATGATGTTTCAATTTGCTAATTTTCTAACTAGTACATCTCCCTAGTGCAGGAGAAAATTTCCTACATGGTTATAATGTAGATGGAATGTCATACAGGCTCAAAAATGTCCTATATGGGTGTCGCATAGATAAAAATATCCTATGAATGCTCAGAAAATCATGGAAATTTCCCCATAGTTTCTTCCAGCGTTCTACAGTTTTTCTAGAATCAATTCAAATATTTCCATAATCCATTGAAATAAAATTCATTCCTTCTAAATCAACTTTGTAAGTCCTGGGAGAAAAATTAAGAGTCATCTGCCTTGTATTTAGAATGGCGGTTTTCCAACCATGTGTGAGTCCAAACATACAAATCATCCAATTTATGATTGATAGAGAAGGTGGTATTGATACCAAGGTGGGTCAAATACCACAACCTCCCTTTTTTCTTTGGATATGACTACAAGAGTTTAGGTTTCGAAGGTGTTCCTTAGTGTATCCCTCATTGTATTCCCTATGAAGGTGAAATAGTGGCCACCAAAGAGAGAGATCACTACCCTACTATTCCCACTCCACAAGCTTGAGGTTTCACATAGAGAAGGTGGAATCCTAGAATATACAAACTTTTTATACAATGAAAAGGAGGAAAAGACATTCATAGACCTTATAACAGCATTATAATCCTTGGATTCTTATGTATGAATAATTTTTTCTAGAGAAAGAAATAGTGGTTATGAAAAATCCATGATAATTTTATCCTTTTCCAATATAGGGGATTTTCTTTTGTGATCCATGGAGTCCTAGGAAAAAACATGGATAAGCACAAACATAGGATGGGGGAGGGGAGAGCCCTCCATTGGGAGTATAATCTAGTGAGGTCCTATGAGGGAATGCAGAGAGATTTCCAAAAATCGATCAGAAGCTACAAGAACACCACTAGGAGAGTGATCAGAAGAAGAAGCATATCTTCAAGGGGGATGAGGGATGGGAGATAGAGGATCCCCGGTGTCAACCTATCTATGCCTCTGGCAATGTTGGCAATTGGATGTCTGTTGACCTTGGTGACTAAAAAATTAATAGAAACTGACCACCTTCTCATAAATAATATGATGCTAAAATCCCCCATCTTTGAGGATAGTTGGATTATGAAATTGGTGTGGAAAACATATTATGTGAATCCACCCCGCCAAATGCTTAAAATCTCTATCTTTTTTAAAAAACACTATCCAATTAAAGAGGGTGAACTGATGGGTAGAACAGAATAGAAAATCAAGAAACCAGTGTCCATGAGTGAAATGAACCCATGTCGTGGACTGGGAATTGAAAAAAATGATAGCTACTCTGCCTTAGAAAATATAGTGAACACCTAAAATGAAACTATTCAAAATCAAATCATCAAAATTAATAAACCTAAGAAACCATTCCCATCACACAGTACGAAAATGAGCCAAAAAACACAGAATGATGAAAAATACAAGATCAATATAGAATGTATTCCTAACACAAATGGGATATTAATCTATAATGAACCAAAATAAAATAAGACACTACTAATGATACTAGAGGTTGATTGGGGAACCAAAGTATATAAGTGAGATGCGAGAGACAACTGATGAAAAATAGATGTCGATATGGGGATATTGGTATCCTATGAATATTGGATGGGAACATTGAAGGGGTTCCTTCGAGGAGATCTATGAGGAACACCAGTCGTGGGGAATGCTTACTGTAGGGAATGGAGAGGTTGGGTTGGGGGAGGGAGGTTACAGGGAATGATAGTGGGAGGGGTAGTGTTTTATGCAAGGAGATCTGCGAGGAACATTGTTTTCGGGGAATGTTGTATGTGGTGAACGCCAGTGGGTGACAGGGAGGTAGGGTTGGGTGAGAGATGATGTGGGGAACGATAGTAGAAGTGGTGGTGGGGGTGATCCCGGGCCTATTGGGTTTTTTTCATATTTATTTATTTATTTATTTATTTATATAATTAATAAAGCTATTAATTTATATAAAAAATTATATTATATAAGGATTATGTATGTGTGTATCAATATTTATTTATTACTGATAAATATTACTAAACTATGGATACTTTAAATAATTATATGCTTTTGTTATCCAAATGATATGCTTGTAATTGGTAATATATATATATATTCAATTTTTTGTAAAATATTTGATATTATTTAACAATTTATTGGAAAATTATTTTTTTAAAGGAAAAAAGATTTGTTGGAAACAATAACTAATAACAATATATTCATTTATCGATAAATAAATTTGTTGGTTTTATTATGACAATACAATATATTTAAATGTTAGTAAAATATTTGTTGGTATTGAACTACTAATATAAACAGATATATCTATCGGTAAAAATAATTTTTGGTACCTATAGTTAATATCAATAGAATTTAATATCTTTTGGAATTGATCATTTTTACCATTAGATATATTATCTGTCGATAATTTTCTATTGGTAATGGTCGATTTTTTTGTAGTTTCTTCACAGTAATCATGTGACTCTCTATTGTATTGAATTGTTGTATATATTTTTTTATTATTGAATAAGAGACAATTGTTTGAGTAAAAAAATAAATATATGATAGATTATATGGTAGAAACATAAGCAATAACATCCATCCCTTATAACTCTTTAAAAGAATATTGAATCTTCTAGAGATTTTTTTTCATGAAACACTATTAAAGACTCATTTTTTAGTTCTCCTTACTAGACTACTTTATTACTTTACTAATATATGTTCTTTAACTAATTCTAAAAATCCTCTTAGATTTATCTAAATAGATAATCATTCCTAGTATGTGGGAATATTCACCAATGAATTTAATTGAGAAGCATTTATCTAGACACATTATCATCAAGTGATGATCCTAGATATTATTTTTAATAAGTGGTATATCATCTATATTAAATTTCAGAAACACCATGACACTCTGACTAACCAACTTATACGCAGGAAAATCATCCATGTTATTGGTGAAAAAAATATTTTTTTTTTAATTATTTAACTAAAGTTTCTAACTCTATAAAGCTTGACATAGTCCTAAAATAGGCCATAGATACTTCTATACCATAGAATACTTATTGGGTACTTAAAAACATTTTTTAAGTATCATATAATCATCCTCGTGTAAATTCTTATTAGGTAAATCAGTTTTCACATCCATTTGATATATCATATTATCATAATGAGAAAATATGGATATAAAGATTTGTATATAAGTTATCATTACAATAGGAGAAAACATTTATTAATAGTAAACACCATTAATTTTTTAATAACCTTTATCCACCATGAATTCCTTTTTGGTATAAATTGTACCATTCATATATGTTTTCTTTCAAAAAACCCACATACTCCCTATAGGTCTTATTCCTTTAGATTCATCCACCATGTTCCATTCATGGTTAGTATAAATGGAGTCTATCATAGATTCCACGGATTTAAAACATTTATAAAAATAACACCACCTAATGGATCCCTAATATGTGGTAGGTTTATCTCCTTCGAAAAATATCCCCTTATCATCTACTACCTGAAATACATATGCCAATAGCTCGTGATGAATCCTAATCTAACTATGATGTTATTTTATATATTTATTAGGTTCTTATCCACAACTCTTTATGGTACATGGTAATCCTTCATCCCAATAATACTTCATATTTATTAGTCTCAAACTTCTCCATGTTCAACTTTCCTCCCATTGAAACTTTCCCATAAGTTTCCCTCCACAAGTAAAACTCCAAGTAAAGAAAATAACACTATTTTATGTGGTATTGTAAATTCAATATCCCATTTCCTATTTACAATAAAAAATATAATAACTTATCATATTTTAAGTCAAACTTGTTAGAATAAAATTTTCATTTGAATTCTTTGAAACACCTAATATTTATAATATACATATTGGGACTTTTCCTAATCTAGATATCATATGGTGTCTATATGGCTGCTCAATATGGAATTTTTTTAGTATAAAAGTATTAGTCACTAGTGTATAACCCTATAATGAAATATAAAGGACACATAGATTCATTTTAAATCAAATCATTTCCAACAAGTTATAATTACCCCATTCATACACATCATTCCAGTTCATTGTTCACAATAGAGTGATTTGTGAAAGAACTCCAAAATCTCTTAGATGAGTTATGAATTCCTTACATAAGTATCCACCAGTGTGATCTAATCAGTCAATATTAAAACTTTTCCACCGTTTATTTTTCACTTAATTTTAAATCTTGTTGAATATTTAAAATATTTGATACTTGTGTATCATTAGAAACAGAGTGGTATTATTCAAATAGTATAGTTTTTTTTCAATGAAGAAGGGTACATGAATGCCTTATTCCAACCTATGAATTTTTTGAATAATTGAAGAATATTAGTATAAATGTAAAAATTTCCATAATGTTTCATTTGAGGAAGTATTTGGATGCTAAAAACGGGGATTTCATGACTGACGTTCTTTGTAGATTTGGATTTAGTTATTTTTTCAACGACAATATTCACTAAATTTTCAAATCATTCATAATTTCTAAATTGATTAATTGAAATCATAATTGTTATTTATCCCAGTCATATAGAGTTATGAAGTTTAAACCTTTATTTACAACTCACCTCATCAATGTTTAATATTACTTGGGAATATTAAGATCATACCTGGTTGAAAAAGGGACTCTTATGGAAATTCATACTAGGACAAAGGAAATGGATCATACTCATTTATTTTATGAAAATGATTTGATTATTTTTCCCTAGTGAAAAAGTTGGAATATTGATGTTAACATTAAGGTCCTATAACAATATGGGGAAATCCAAAATAACTATATATGTTTGAATAAGTCTCTAATACGATTAAATCATAATTTTAATTACAATATGAGGTTGATCGTCAAATGAAAAATGTTTATTAAGGAGGGAAAATTCCCCTTAATCTATTTGGGAATTCTCCTATTATAGGGAAGAAATATTTCTATCAAAATTTAGAATATTTATAATAGAATTAAATATCAACTATGTTTCTAGAAATGTAAATCACTCTACCTTTTTATAAGGATCTATCTCACTAAAGGAATAGTTATATCCATGCCTATCCATAGTTTTATAGGTTATAAACGGCCTAGTTTATTTATCAAGAATCCAAATCAATGCTTCAAAAACATCATTTGGGGTGGAAAGATGTATTAATTAAAGGAATTTGTGTTCAAAATGAATAATTATTGTAAGTATTTGATGGAGGGAAGCATGGGCATAAAAAATCATTCCCTTTTCAATGATTTCATTTTGGTCTAATTAGTATTAAATATCATTACAAAAAACTTATATAAATAATTTTTTGATGAACAGTTTTATCAGGATGTTGGATTCTTGAAAAACACATTATTTACAATCCTCTATTTTTTCTTGTATTCAAACAACATACTCAACAGTGATACAACACAAGAGATTCATGGTTTCACTTGATAGAAATCAGAATTTCTAGAAGGATAAATATACTCATTTGTTTGAAGGATTCGAAGGGAAAGAACATAACACAAATATTTGAGACCAACTTGATAGAATCATATATATGATTGTATCTTTCATAGATTGCCTATTTATCCCCCTCATGGATGATATTTACAATTATTTCTCCATTCACAATATGTGCAATCTAATTTTGTAACATGAAATGCATGGTGCACTAATTTATAATCTCTTTAAAAATTAAATAAGGGATGGACCATGGATATGGCCCCTGGGTTGAATTTATTGCACATTACTTCTATCCTACCACCCCATTACAACTTTTTATAGAGATATGCTTAAAACATGCTTCCCACAAACACTGGTCACATGAGAATTACACTACATCTCTCTAAAATGTTTCATTATTATATGAAGGGACTATATTATATTGATAAAGTGTTCTTACAATTTTATTTTTCTAATACACATTTGAATATCTTATTTAATAGTTTGGAATTGGGTCTCTCCATGTAGCTGACATGAAAATAAGATTATAATGTTGATGAATTCCAGAAAGTTCCCCCCAATTTTTTTTTTCATATTTTTTACAAGTATTTATAAAACATTTCATTTTATTTGGTGTAAAAAATATAGTATTAGGTATGATTGGTATTCATTTGACTTGAAAAATATCATGATAAACATATTATCTGTTATTAACGTTTCAATCTCTAGGAATTGTTTCATGGATGGGAACTCTATTTGGGGAAATTATATCATCAAAAAGTTGTTCATTTTAGGCTAATATAAAAATTACAATGTATAAATATCTATTCTTTTAAAACCTCACAATAAAATTTGGATCAAGATTAATATGAATGGATTTTCTAAAAGATATACATGTTATAATGGGTGTGTTGGTATTTTTAGGGACACTAATGGAGGGTTTCTCTCATGTTTTCATAAGAACTATAGAATGTATAATTCTTATAAATTATAAATGGTAGGGATTATACTAGTTATCAATATTTAAATATTTAATAATTGGACAAAACTCTAGATTAATATAGACTCATTTTTCATTATTCAAGATATCATGATGAAAGTCACTTCTCCCTCTTAGAGTCTCATACTGGCTTTGGTGGATTTCATATAAAATTTTATGTACATAATCATTGTAGTGTATCATGTATATGGAGTGGGAAACAAAATTTTTTACTCTTTATCAAATTTGTGGTTTTGGGTTGGGTGGATCTAACTAGAATTAGAGCATGAATGAGTAAATTGAAGAACTATTTTTCCTTGACATTTGTAAAACTCTCTCTTACCATTTTTCATAAATTTTCCTCGACAATATAGTTTTTCTATGAGTATGCCTATTATTATTTAAATATTATGTCATTAGAATAACATTAACATTATGACTATGGCCATCAGAAAAATTGATGAAGTACCTAAAACCACTCTTTCCTAATAAACTCAATGGTCTATATATATCATTATATTTTAAATCCAATAATCCATTATCCATCTCACCCTATCTCTCAAATTTTTTTCATTGTAATTTTTTTAGATACATATAATTTTCATTTATCAAATGATATATAATAAAATTAATCCAACAACCTATATTTATAGAGTCTTTGAGTGTGTTTCTTGTTTATATGTTTATGGTGGAAATTCCAATGGTAGGTGGGATTAGAACCAACCCTGAACATCTTATTATGAATGTTATAAATATAATTATACATTTTTATAATGTATAACCCCTTCATAATATTTAAAATTCCTTAAAACATTTCATATATATATATATAATATCAATTTTCCTTAATATAAAATGAAAACCCTTTTTTCGCCAAATAATATATAGAAATAAATTTTTTGTTTGTGAAAGGAACGTATTAAAAAATATCCAACTCTATAATCAATACCCTTGGTCGACTCATATCATAAATTCAAAATTATTATGTAGTAGATTTTCCTAGACTATAGAAACCAATATCTAATTCACCCTTCATTAATTCCATCCTTTCTCTATGTCTATGATTTCCGGAAGAAATGTGGGATGCATAGCCAGTATCTAATAGCCATGAGTCTGAGATATTATATGTAACTTCAATAACATTCACATTAATTTTGTTTTAATATTTCTCTCTGAGATCAATTATTAATGATTTATACAATTATTTTATTATTTAATATGTCATATTTATTATTGATATCTATATGATTAGTGTGATGTATGGAATAATCTACAACAAGGTAATATTAATGGGTGAGTATAATGTTTTCTATCTTATCGGTAAGGAAATTTAATGATAGTGTTTCTGTTAAAATTTATGGCCTCGAACATTATATCCTTTAATAGATACATGTTCTATATTTAACTGTTGAATACATATGATTTGTTCAAATAAATAATCCATGGTTATTAAGTATGGAATCAACCCAATCATAATATTTGTGCCACTTTCATATTTTATTGGATAACTCTTTATCAAATCCGTCATATGTATAAACTCAACACCAAACCATTAGGTTTCCATACTAGTGTAACCCATAGAAAATTTTATGTATAATATAATTAAAGGGAATAAAGGGATACAATAGTTGATCTCAATCTACCAAAAATGAAAATCCATATTTTCTTATAGCATGATTTTTATACCAATATAATCTATGGGTATTCATGTTGATCTCTATAATACCTGATTAAATTATCGATGTATCAAAAAGTACCTCTTTAGAATGAATAAAACAAATTGTATTTGAAGGGGTATTAGTCACACCATCTAATATCATGTGTATTACCATTATATGTATGCATGCCTCTAAAGATTTTTTTGGGAATCCTAATTCCTTCAAACTAAAAAATGTGTTCACACCACATTAATTTGAATCATTTATACAACCTGCGTGCCTTTCTTACCCACCAAAAAATATAATCTAAAAATATTTGTATATATTTTAATGCATCATAAACATAGGGAACTTAAACTATTCATGTAAAGGGATAGAGTAATATGATATCAACAATATCTAAATGAGTAATCCCAGATTTACATTTAACCAAACCCATTCAGCTTTCTAGATAAGGCATAGCCTTGAGGCTGGTTAGTGTTTTGACCATAAATACCACTCTCCATAGAGACAATAGTTAAGAGAGAATTAATTTCAAGATATATATAACATCTAATTTGAGAAAACTATATTCAAAAAATATTCTTAAGCTCATAACACAAATTAAAAATAGAGGTCAATATAGATGAAATTTAGGTTTTATGAAGTTGTATGCAGTAAGTAATGTAATGATCCATATAATAGAAGTAGTTTAAGAGATAAACATAAATCTTGAACAATTTTAAAACCACATATAAAATTTACTAAAAATGAATAAATCATGTAATTCACTTTAAATAAACGAAAATATCAAATATTTTAACATTACATAAATAGTTTTGAACAATTTATAAAAAAATCAACCGATAAATAATATGTTTAATAGATAAACATTATGGAAACTCCATAATAATAAATATTAAAATTTTTATTTAATATAGTATTAGCTCACTCATATGATGTATTATATGTCATTCATATGATATTTCATGAATTATAAACATTATACAATTATATTTAAATTAAATAAACAATTTATATAATCAAAATATCATATATACTTTTCGTTATTTAATAATTTGAGTCAAAAAATTTGATATGGATAAAATAATATACATGTAATACCATTTTAAAATTTCATTAATTTCATTATTTAATAATATAAACAATTAATAATAAAAATATAAATAATTTTACATTTTGGAATTATTTTTTTAATTTTTAAACACTTTATAAACTACCCTAATGATTTCTTTCTAAATACTTTTTTCAAGATCATAAAGTATTCCTTGTAATTTGGTAAAATATATTTTAATGTTCACCTTTAATATGTGGGAAAAATATTTCATACATAATTATTTAATAAAAAAATTATATAATTAATTAATTTATGAACCTTTTATAAATAAAAACAATCCCATTAAACATGTTAATGAGATTTATAAAAACTTTATAATAATTTAAAAAATTATATATGTTAAAAATTATTTTATATTTTTTAAAAATTATTTTATTTATAATTACTTAGAATCAATATTCTGTTTAAGGGTAATCTACCTCTAAACTTACATAGACAACCTATATATGGGTAATTTATAATAACCTTTATGAAAACACTCTGTGTAGTGGTATTTATGGGTTTACCTTTACATAGCTCATTCTATTAAAGGGACTACCACAATTTCTATTACATAGAACCAGATTTATAAAGGTAATTCATGGTTACCATTACTCAAATATGGTTGCAAAATGATATTTCGCTATTAAAAATACATGAATCATTCAACTAAGGGTAAAACAATGATTACCATTATATGGCCTCCTCGTGTAATCGTATGTCTTAGATTACTTTTATTTGAGCTGGGAGAGATGTTTCTTCTAGGTAAAGCTATATAGGAAATACACTTCACTGCAAATAGATAAATATAGTGGTCTTTTAATATATTAATGACTATGTGAAGGTTAATAAAACTATATATATATATATTATGATACTATTGGTATTAGAAGCAGAATAAAAACTAGTATTTAAAAATCATTTTATTCTAGAGGAAATTCACTCAGACACCACTTATAGATCTCATTTAATCATAAAACAACCATTATCTTTATGAATTCAAGGGATATTCCTTAAAAATTACATATTATAGTGTCATTGGACTATAATTAACTTTATTCAATTCCCAAATATCATTTAGTTTTAGAATTATACATAATTAGTTTATAACACCTACATAACAAAACAATATATTACAAAGTGTCCACTCCGGATTAGTACCCATTTTTACCATTGTACAAATCATTTAAATTATAACTTGTTTTCTATTCATGAAAAACTTCACAACATTAAACTTGACTTCTTGTCTTCCCTTACCCATCTTTTAACCCTTCTAAAAATATCATAAAAACACTGAATGATAACAAAAATCTCAATACGGATATAAAAATAAGAAGTCCTTTTTTCTAGTAAAAACAATTGAAATTCATGAAATTTTGCCCTATATTATTGTACATTCATATCAAAAAATTGATGAAACCCCCATTTAAACTTGTATATATGAAACTTTCAGATATTAAAATACCATTTTACTTTAAAAACTAATTTTTAATAACAAAATACCCAAAAAAGGGAAGGATGGTTTTTCAATGAAAAAATCATGAAATATTAGAAATGAATAAAAACATCAATCAACGGTTATGAAGGCGGGAAAAGTCTTTTTCACTATATATGTTAAAATAAAACATTCATTCTGTCTTTTGTACAAATAATCCAACATTCCATAAAAAGAATAATTTTGAATAGCTTTGAAATAAATAAAAAATGAGATATAAAATTTCCAATATAATTATTTTATTACTATATAAATGCATCCATAAGACAATTTTAAAAATATTAACATGGATGAAAAAGAGTTGAAAATGAATACTTTAAAATATTACTTTCAAAATAAAGTCCCTTACATAAAACAGTAAAATGATTCATTTTTTAAAAACATTTTAAATATAGTGAAGTATGATAAAAATTACTTTTATCAATAATTTAATAATAAATAATAATTTTCATGAAACATTTATAAGAACATGGATATGGAAGAGAAAAATTTAGAACATAAATCATTAAAACATTTAAAAAGATGTTTTTAGTTAAAGGGTCTCTTACCTTGAGTCGAAATAATCATGTATGTTCTTTATAATATTGAATAAAGAACTTATTATAATTATTTAATTTCATAAGATCATTTGTCATTTTTTTATTCCTTTTATTTCTCTGTTATAATCAATTGATTAATCAAGTCCTTTTAACGATATTTGGATCATATGTCCATAATAACTTCAATATGTAGACTATGGTAAAATAGATCCATATTTAAAAATATTCAGAATAATAAAAATCACATTATTATAATTTTTACATCAATTAAACTTTTAAAACCAATAATTAATTAAAGTTATCAAACATGAAATACGTTACAATCATGGAGACGAAAGTTTTTTTGTATTCAAGAGTAACATTTCAATTTTTTAATGATCATTATGGAAAGAAGGTAAGTATTATTTTATATTTATAAAATTATAATAAGATCATAAATACCATATTATGTTTTAAAATTTACTTATATAAATAATCCAGGGGATATGGTGATGAAAAAATAATCACATCGCTTCTTGGAGGCGGTAGTCCACAGGTACGTAAGAACGGTGTATCATTTTTCAGGGAGTGGAAATGTAAGAAATAAAATGATATATTATCTTTAAATAATGATAAATATGTCATGAGTACCATATATAAACATTAATTTCATCATTATAAATAGTCCTAAGAGGTGATGATTGAAAACAAATTATATTGGTTCGTAAGTGGGTAGTCCTCCGTACAGACGAAGGATGGTTTCATTTACCATTTGATGGAAGGGGAGATAGATTTATTTTATTACATTAAAATAATAACATATAATTACATGATAGATATTGGTGTTATTATATTATCATGGTGGAATTATATTTTATGCAAGTGGAATATGAACCAAAACAATGCTCAGTTAACAACGATTCATATTCTATAGAGTACCTATTTATGATTATAAATAAAGCCTTACTAGATTAGATTTTTGATTAAAAAATACCTCTAGGAAGTGTGTGGGTAATTAATTAAGGTATTTTTTAAGGTCTTTTATGATTAAAAAGGCTTTTAATGTGTGAATATAGGTTGATAGGGGGGTTGTACTTTATATGTGGGGGGGGATGACATATTGGAATTTTCGAAAAGAAAAAGTTATAACCACATTTTACACAGGCCAAAATGCTTTCAAATAGACAATTCTATCTCCAACTATGAGTCACAAGGCTTTCATAATATCTTTTAAATTTTTAAAACACCATATTTGTAATATATTAAGGAAACTTACCCGTCTTGAATAACTCTAAAAATTTTTGTAAAACATCACCCTCCTTTTATGCTAGCATAATTATTTCTGAAAAATATGGTTATACTGAAACCTGAAATGAGACATAGTTGGTTCATGCATCCAAATCTTCTAGGAAAAAAATTTCAAATCATTAAACAATTGTTCATGTTCCAAACTTTACATGGCTAATGTAGGGTTATTTTTCACTCTCATGGAAATAACTACTTTGATTTCCTTTCTAAGATGATAATGAATCATCCAACAATAATTATTGATCAATTCCAACCATATTTTTTGTCTCATGTTCAATTCATTCTATGTGAATACATACTTCAAAATTTCTTATCATGATATATCTTACACTTTAATCAATATAAATTATGTTTCTAAATTTTTAAATAAAATAAACAACATTATATTATTCCAGATCATATGTAGGATAATTTAATTAATGAGGATTCTATTTTAATAAAGCATAATTAATTACCAGATCATTCTTTATTAGTAAAAAACCATGTACCTTTAAATAAGAATCATTATAGATGAACAATTTTCCATTTCTGGAGGGAATTTCCAAAACTAGAGCATTGACCAGTATTAATTTTTGTTCCTGAAAACAATCATAACTTTATTTTTTCTAGTTAAATTTAACCCCTCTTCTCATTAACATAATTAGGGGCAAAAAACGAGAATAGTTTTCAAAAAATGGTCATTCGTAACACACTTATCTAAAAAAATTATGAATATATGGGATATTTTTCGGTTTTCCCCACTCTTTAACAACTTTTTTAGCAAGTTTAATAGTTATTCCATCCTTAGAAACAATATTCCTATTGAAATAATTTTGTTCAACCAAAATCCACACTTGATAAATTTTCCTTATTGTTTATTCAATATAAAGGTTTTAAAAACAATATTATGTTTTATTTCATATTCCTCTGGACTTTTAGAATATAGAAAAATATCATCTATAAAAACAACCAAAAACAAATCTAATAAATCATGGAAAAATATATTCATTTGGATATTATGATTTTTTAGTTATGGTCTATAAATATATCTTGTGCCTTGGACAACCCAATGGTCATCACAGAAAACTCATAATAACCATATTTAGTTTGAAATGTCATATTAGTTATATCTTCCTCATTCACTTTCAACTAATTATACCCCAAACTGAGATCAATATTCAAAAAATATTTCACACTATCGAGATGATAAAATAAATAATTGATATTAGGAAAATGATTTCTATCCTTACTAGTGATGTTATTTGATACTTTTCTTTCATGCATGAATTTATGGTGTTTTAATATATTTATTTTTGTAGTTTAATGATTACTCCCATCAATTTTTTAATGGTTTGTATCCTTTTTTGATTTATTGTAGGATATAATAGATAATTGAAATCGGATAAAAAAGATAGTTCATGCCACGAGTGAAGAAAAGCTACATGACACCGGATTTCAGAGGATTATGATGGAGCATATCCAAGGCATAAAACTAAATAACATTGGAAAAAAGGATTATAGAGTAGAAAACTAACTTTAGAAGTCGTGGACTGGTGTAGTTATTGAAATAGATACATGAAATTAAGTGAATAAAAATGAAAGATAAATTTACATTTCATATAATCTTTACACGTGTAAATTCCCAAAAAACATTTATGAGCCTTTGATGAGATTTTCAATGTAAATTTCAAATATTTGACCCTGGGTCACACCATAGATATTTTATAAATCCATTATAATGAGATTTAATGCATCCTGATCACCCATATAGTTATATACATATAGTTCTATCATGTTGTTGTGAATGAGATCCTAGAATAAAAAAGTTTGGAGTGAGAAGCTATGACGTGCAGGGCCCTCCCTAGTTTCATCTTTATTTTCATTATGCATTATTTTTCTTCTATGCTTCCCTCTAGTCCTCTAATAACTAGGATGAGGGGGTAAACCACCTTTTTATAGGGTTGTGTAATAAAATAGGGAATTTTCTTTTGGATTTTTTTTATATTCTTATATTTGGTTTTCCACTATTTAATCTTCAACTTCCAATCCCATTAATTTCCTTTGTTCAAGACGGTTGATAATTATTTCTGAAATGAACATCAAAATTGGGAAACTGATAACAGAAAACGAGGCATGACCATTTTCAAATTTAGTGTATCTAGGTTTAAACAAGGTATTGTGACAAACTCGATTTGGAAAACCCCTAAATTACAAGACCAAGGAAAATATGGGATTGTTGTGTAAAATAAGGGATATCATGACCATTGGATCCCACTCATCTCAACTCTGACACCAAAAATTAATTAATCAACCTATTTTCTAAAATCCAATTTCACCTAAACCCTAAAATTAAAAAACTCATGCATACTTTTCAAATATGATTTCGAACCAAGCAATCAACCTTCCTCATTTTCATTTGTTTTGATTAAATAAAACAAAATCACCTCTTGGTTACCTATTTATTATTTATTTTAATTAAAATTGAATATTTTGAAAACAAAATCAAACTAATTTCACCGACTCTATTGATCAACCTCAACATTCTGCCTTACTACTTTTTAATTAATTGAGTAGCATTGTTTGAGTTTTATAAAAATTTTATTTTGGTTACACTCATTGGGAAATAAAAACACTTCAAGGGTATGTCTTAATGAAATGATCAATATTAAATGTGAAGCCTCATTAAACCATATTTCTTTTTAAAAAATAAAACTTGGGAATCCCATAGTGAAGTGCTAGGTTGAATGAAAACTTTGTTTAGAAACTTCTATAACTTCTTTTTAAATTATAAAATATATACTTGAGCCATTTCAAAAGGGGTTATAAAAAAGGCTTATCATTAGTGAATAAGTCAACGGTAAACATAACCTCTCAGTCATGAATAAGACCTGGTAAATCATCAAGAAAAAATCCATAAAGTCATTCACTACTGAGACATCACTAAACATAACAGTTTCATTCTTGTTGGAAGTATGAGATATGTAACATTCACTAACATATATAATATAATTCTCAGATTCTTGGTAATTTATCAACGTTATGAAATCGTTGAATAAAACATTAATAGCTCTAAAATAATTTTTATCATGTTAAATAAAAATATAATACATACCCAAACTGATATAAAACTACACTATGGGTAGTTCCAAAGTATTTATAGTAAATACCATTCCACTCAAAATAGGGTGAATATTCTTATAAATATTAGTTTATTTAATATTTTCAACAAGTGTTTTCACTAAAATTTCTCTCTTCCTTTCATGTTGTAATGTTCCCATTTTATTTTAAAATTTAATAGAAATGATTGAATATGAATACCCAAAGTCAAAAAATTTCATGGAATAATTTGAGTAAATAGGTTACGTACCTTTCTCCAGATTATTTGATTGTCCAACATCAAATATAGTAGTGGAAAATGTTTTTTACACAACTTTTGGTCTCCAATATTGAAGATTCACATACTATGTGACTAAATTTTGATACACATTAATTTAATGACCCAAATTCTTCCAATTAATGCAAATTAAATTTGTATTATCATTATTTATCTTCTTATTTTACTTTCAATCATGATCTGGATTTGTAAACTGCCCACACTGGTAAAGCATTATAGATCATATCAAACATGCCTTGAAATATCATTTACCACACATAGAACATATTGGGGCCCTTTCTCAAAAAATATTAGTTGTATGATTCCCTATCACCTTCCGCCATGAATTTTCCTAATCTTAGCAATCGTAAATCATATAACATCCCTCAAAATTGATATTCACTTTCTCATCAAAATGATCTAATTTTTCATAACTTTTAATTTCTCATGCAGCTAAAGGTCATTGTAATCTGGGTTTTAGACCAGAGTAAAATATATTAATTTTATTTTTAACTTCTTAAATAAAATCTTTTAAGTAATAGTATTGTATTTTAAAATTATTTTCCTACATGGCTACATAGCCATTATCATAGTACCTCCACTCCAAAAAAACATTTCTCCATTCTAAATCAATGAACTATATGGAAATATTTCTCTAAAAAATATTATTAAATTTTTCCCATTATATGGAACCAAGATCATCGTTATATATGGAATTCATAACCCAAAACAACCATTGATTAGCTTCACCTTAAAAACTATAAAAAAAGAGTTTCCTTTTGGTGTTCTAAATAGCCCGTGATTTCAAAAAACATTTATATTTTATTGATATATCCATCAGTTACCATTGGGTCTGAGGTTCCACTAAAAGATGGTGGGTTTTGTCTCATAAAAATATCTACTTTTGTCATGTTCCTATGTAGTGGATTCATATACACTCTATAATGGATAACACTACCATTTATAGGATAAATCGACTGATCCATCATTGGAACAAACTATTTTTTTCCAATTCTAACCATTATGGGATGTTGATTTGGAAGGTTGTTTTCTTATAGGTTCCTTACCACTAAAAAATCCCTATTTTATATGTGGAAAACCATTCTGAAAAGATTGATTTTAGATAAATCCACAGTGTAATATTTAAAATATATATCATTTCAACTTAACTGTAATGTAACATCTTTAAAGGTAATGTTATTACCGTTATCCTAAACTTTTAATTATCTAAACCTTTTATCTAATTCCAACTATAAGGAATAGGCCTTAAATACTATATATTCTAGTGTATTTTGAGAAGAATTCAATTTCATTATTTTCCATATATTATTTATGTTTATATTTTTAGATAATTTAGTCAATACTCATACATAAAAAGCAATATATTAAAAAGTCCACACTTCGGATTAGTGTCTGTTTTTTCATAATATAAATAATTTAAAATTAGAAATGTTTTATTTTCGAGAGAAATATTCATGAATTTCTACTTGACTTATTCTATTCCATTACCCATCCTTGAACCCCGTGAATAAAATTTCAAATATGTGGAATGAGTATAAAAATATCAGTAATTTACATAAAAAGAAGAAATCCATAAGTCTACTGAAAAATATGAAACCTCATGAAATGTTTAACTTTAACTCTATGTTCATTGAGATAATGTAATAAATAATTTCCCAGGAAAAAAACACACACTTTTTCATCAAATTAATCCTTTAAAACACCTAGAATGAAAATAAATATCTTTTAGGAATCAAATATAAGCACATTCGTAACCTGTTTTAAACTCGTGTCTGAAATAAATGATCCCAATTAAATCCATAGGAGAGACCATATGGTAAATCCTTATTTCTTGCCTATTAAGATATAGAATGTTACCCAAAGAATAAGAGTGATTTCCAGGAACACCCCTAATGTAATCTATATAGGGCTCACGTGATGCTATTTGGGAACACCCATTATATAAGCTATATCTAGCTCATATAGCAATATCTGGGTGCATCCATCATAAAATTTATATCAGACTCACTCATGAGATATAATATGGATAAACCCCTTATGTAAGTTGTATCAAGACCACCCCTTTTACATATATTATTATTAATAACCACATTAGTAATAAAACATTTTATTATTCCACCTTCTGATCATAAAACCATTGAAAAACTCTTTTAAATTAATTAACAACACAATTCAGTTATAAAAATTTCTATTTCTTTTAATGTCCCATTTTTAATAATAAAATACCCAAAAAAATGTAAGGAGGTTTTTTCTTTGAATAAAACATTAAATCCTATGATGGAATCAAAACGTCAAATAATTTTGATGGTGGTAGGAAAAGTTTTTCTCTCTATATATATTAAAATAGAACATTCCTTTTTTTTTATTTTGTGAGGAATCTAAAAAATTTCGAAAGGATATTAAATTTGAAAAACAAAGTTAAAAGGTATATATAATTTCCTTTATAATGGATTTATATACATAGAAATACATCCTTAAATTAATTTTAAAAATACTGAAAGGAAAAAAATAGTTGAAAAGAGAAACATTAAAAGAATATATTTAAAATAAATACCCTTAAATAACATGAAAAAGATTAATTTTTTTAAAAAAGTAAATATATTTAAATATTTAAAAAAAATACTTTTATCACTAATTTAAGAAAAAATATTAATTTTATTGAAATAAATTTATGAACATATACATGTAAGTGAAATATTTAGTGAATAAAGCTTTTAAACATTTAAAATGACATTTTAAGATAAATGGTCCTTTACCTAGAGTTTGAATCATCGTGTATGTTATTCATCATCTAAAATAACAAAAATATGGTAATTATATAATTTCATAATGTAACGTCCCGGTTCCGGGTGCCACACTTAACGGGTGCCCCGAACCCGGTTCGCCACATGACCTCAAGCGCATTTCCCCAAACGCCAGAGGCTGCCGACTAGCAATGAGGTCCCAGGTCTGATAGTGGGGAAACAATTCCCTTATTTGTCAAAGTGTAGCACAGTGGAATATAATATAAACATACAACAACAGCAGAAGCAATAAACCAGACACATAACTAGAATAAACAACTCCAATAGATATAACCAACCTGTATTTAAATGTCAATGCAACATGCCACAAGTTCTAAGAATACAGTCAGAACATGTTACATAGAAGTTCAATACAATAAAATACAGAGTACAGCAAAACGAAACAAAATAGCTCTCAGCATCGCAAGCCTAGGCTCAGTCCCATGCCCTCCTACTCCTCAACAACAGTCAAGTACCTGTATAGGGACTCTTGCCCCTATACACTCCTGCAGAATCATAATCTGCTTGGGCCAAAAAGCATGACCCAAACAGGGTGTGAGAAATATATCTCAGTAGGAACCCACCAAAGGCTTGTGCCCAACTGCATGTAAGAATGAAACAAAAGTGTGAAATAGTAAAATTCAATAAAGTAAGCAGTACTAAAAAGTAACTAACTTAACAGTTAAATTGCCATTTTATTATTTATTTAATCCATTAAATATTAGAAATCACCACAATGCATTTCTAAGTAAACAGTCCACGTCCTCATACAAACAACACCATACCCTCAGGTAACCAGAATCAAACCCATAGGTATTTACCTCAAGCGTAATAGATTTTTCCATCAGGCGTAGGTAGTGTCACCCTCAGGCACAGAGTCTATCTACCTTAGGCACAGAAGAATTTTCCCTCAGGTTAGAATAACAACTACAATCAGGATAAGAAAAACAATGCCCACAGGCTAAGAAAAACACCACCTTCAAGCACAGGTAACTGTTCCATGCCCAACATGTAAATAAACATTCACAAGAAATTCCTCTTAAGGAAATTCTATAATTATTACCTTTAAGTCATACCCTCGGGTATCCCGACCAAATTGTTAAACTGTGGAATTCACCCCTGGGGTGGTCCGGGATCCAAGCAATGATCTCAACCAGCATTTTAATATTAAATTTAATTACCTATACAGTTCTAGGTATTTAAAATAACTATGGCCTCAGCCACACAACACCCCAACATGGGTTCGTGGCACTACAAATGCACAAAAATGCACGAAAGTTGGAAATCAACACCAATCCACCTACCTTTAACACCAACGAGTGGTATACACGATCGTCGATCCTAGAAACGCTCAAGAATGACATAGATCTGAAGAAGAAGAAAACCCATTCAAACGTAAATGTAACATCCCAAGTAAGTAATGAATAATAGATATTTTTATCTATGTCTACTAGTGAATTAGATAGTGTTTTAGAGGCTTAAAATGAGAATAAATCCAATCTTAAGCATGGAATACACTAATATTTTTAAAAGATTGTTTTACTGCCTTTTGATGGCAAACCATTTTTAAAAAAAACCTTTTGACAATTCTAGAAGCTCTATTTGTCAAAATAAACTTATTATTTATGATTGGGACATTGAAATTTATATTGGATAATTTTTTGGTATTTTTCTGACAATGTTCATTTTTTAATGAATAGTGAAAAATACTGCATTTTACATCAAAACTGCTTTTTCATATAATTTATGTGGTTATATTATCTTTTGAATTGGTTTTAAAGTTCAATTAGAATATATTTTTACCATTTAATCCAATAGTGGTTGTTGGAATTAATTTCACTTTGAAATTGGACTTAAACTAGTGTCAATCTTTTGATACTTATTATTTCATAAAAACAAGCTATTTGCTCAGACGGCGGGAATTAATTATTAAATTAATTAATGTAACTTATATGTTTTGAATTTTTTTAAATAGATATCATTTTTGAATTCAGAATATCAAATATATCTTAGGGTGAAGTTTTTGTATTTTTCTGAAAAAATTCAATTTTTGATGAATAGTGAAACCACTAAGTGGTACTTAAAAAACTGATTTTTCGTTTAAATGAAATTTTACCACCTCTGTGTTTTGAATTTAAAAAATCCGACATACATGGTTGTCATTAAGAAGTAAAATGTGGTTCAATGGAATTCAAATAATTTTTTGGTGAATAGTAACTTTTAAGTTTTTAATCGCGATTAGAGGTAATTAGTGTAGTTTAAGGTAAGAATAATGTTTTAGTATTATGAATTGACCTAGACACATGTCCTACCCTTATTGGATGTGTCATGGCAGACCAAGACAATCCATGGGTCAACATGGGGACCCCATGGAGCCACTTTGGTAGGAAAATGACATTAATATCTTTTTATTTAATGTTAAAATAAAAATGACACAAACATGAGTTGTTTTACTAAAAAAAATTAAATGAGGTTATACAAGTCATATTTTTTACTATAAATATTCATTAAAAAGATAAATATATTTCCTATATCATAATATTTTTTTATAATTTTTAGACATTAAATAAATTAAATTATTTATGACACCATGATGATGCAGCGATTATCTCATTATTTAACGATTTAAAAAAATAAAAATATAATGTAAAATCTAAGACCTAAACATGTAAAAAACCTATTGGATGAGTGGATTTAAAACTATTATCACCTTATCCTCGAAATAAATAATTTTGGGACCTTTTAAATCTGAAAAGAATTTTATAATAAACTATCCTTTTATAACTTTCCAAGAGTGCCCCTCCTCTCCTCTTATAAAAGGCCCTCACCTCTACCACCTTACCCACACTTCCAAAGCCTTTGGCTCGGCCAACCCCTACTTATTTTGTCTCTCCATGCCCCTCTCTAACTCTTAGAACCCTCACTTTGGGCAGAAATCTACCCAAGGAAGCCTTTGAGCTCAAATCAAAAAGAGTTACCCGATTTAAAGGACGTTAAAGAACGATCGAGTCAAGTCGGACCCGAGGTATGTGACTTCGTCTCAATCTCCTTTCATTGAGGCATATTTTGTTTTTATACACAACTTTCTTTTATACGGTGTATAAACCCCTTTTACTTTTATGTTTATCCAAAGGGAATATTTTTTTTATACGAAGCGTTTTACTAAACAACAAAAGGGAATGTTTTTGTTGTACGTATGCGGCGACAATGACTTCTCCGCCGCCGTGACCATTATTTGAGTTTCAGCTTCCTCTACAGGCCATAAATATTTTTTAAAAGTAAAATAAATACCATTTTTTACTTTTCTTTTATTTTGGTATTGAAAATGGTTTTCATAATGTATTTATTATAACAATGTGTTGTATTGATATCTTGTGATTGAAATGTGGAAATGTTATGTTTCCTTTATGCATGTTTTGTGTGATACGATTATGTTATGGTTCTTGGGAATTGTTATGAAGATGGGTTGTTCCATTATAAACTAAGGGCGGGTGAGCCCGATATAGCTCTCCAATGCATTGGGTAATGCGAAGGAGTTAAATGTTAAGGTTTCTCCGAAGAGATTTAAGGAATATACTGTGATTGGTATTCCAAACGTAACCAAGAGGGTTACTCCCTACGTAAGAATGTTATGAATGCCTCAAGTTACCTTTGTGTCTTATGATTTCTATGATTTATTCATGATTTGATGAGGTATGTTAAAGTGCTTATATTTTATGAGTAGAGTATGATTTCATTGATTCTTGTGTATACATGTACTCATGTTTCCTTTCCATATTTTTATATCCCTTACTGATTTTTTTATGCTCATCCCAAGTTTTTGAAATGTTTTTAATAGGTCAAGGGAAGGGTACATTATATGATGATAGTGTCAAGGAAGTGTCAAGAAAGAATCCATGTTTTATTTTAAATATGTTTATGTTGATGGGAAAAATGAATACTATCTTTTATGTAACCACTTTGTTTAAATGTGGAATGTAATGAAAGTTTTATGATCTAATTCTCTAAAACTCTAAACCTGAAAAGATCCTCAATCTGTAATCTTGTAATAACTCAAGATTAATTATGGTTTAAGGTTGGGGCCTTATATTTGGTATCAGAGGTCGGTTTAGATAACTTTAGGAGTTAGAATTCTATTAAATGATTATCCAAAAATATTTTTTTATGGCCAAATTGAAATGATATATCATTTGAAGATTACCATACTGCTTCATTTAAGACATTTTTGTTCAGAATGGTTTTCCGCAGAGGAAAGAGGGAAGTAGTTCTAGAAAGGTATACAGAAGGAAATAACCTTCCGAATCAGCATACTGAGATGGTCAGAAATGGAACTGAACAGTTTTTTCCAGTAATGGCGCAGTTTACTCAAGCGATAAATGGTGGAGGTATCCATGTACGAGATCAGCCAGATCAACCGCAGAGGAACATCTCAGTGGTGGAACATTTCATGAGGCAACATCCCCCATCATTCAGAGGATCATCTGACCCTGTGCTAGCTGAAGTGTGGATTAAATCACTGGAGAAGATTTTCGATGTCATGGGGTGTTTAGACAATAAAAAGGTTAGTCTTTCTATTTACCGTTTGGAGGGTGAGGCAGATTAGTGGTGGTCGATGGTTAAAAATATTAGGGACGGTGATGAGGTTGATGCTCTCGACTAGGATGAATTCGAAGGTATGTTTCTTAAGAAGTATTTTCCTAAGGCTGTTCAACTTAGGATGGAAAAAAAATTCCTGTAATTGAGGAAATAGGAGGACTCAGTGGCTGCCTATGAAGAAAGGTTCACTTGACTGGAAAGGTATGCTCCAAATTTTATCCGAGACCTTGATAGTAAAATAAATCATTTTTACTTAGGATTAAAGCCAAAATATCAAAGGGCTTTAGCTTCTCGTGAGTTAAAAATTTATGAAAATCTTGTTCGATGTACTGAGAAGGAGGAAATGGAGTTTGTCGATGATCAAGTGTTCCATAACAACCAGCAGAAGAAGAGACCGAGGTGGCAGGAGAAAGTAAGAATTCTTCAAAAATGTCTGATGGTAAGAAAACTAAGTTTCCAGATTGTGATAAATGTGGTAAAAGGCATGCTGGGGAATGTCTTATGAATTCTATAAAGTGCTACTGATGTGGTAAGATGGGACATAAGGCTCATGATTACACTGAAAAATATCAAGGTGATGGTAAGTCCAAATTTGATTTACAGTTAGTGAAATGTTTTAAGTACAATGAGATGGGTCACTATGCAAACGAGTGTCCGACAAAGAGCTCAAGTGACGGGAATCAGTTATACTACAAGTAGAAAGGGGTGGTGAAATCCTTTGCAACTACTTCAGCAGATGTCGGGCTATCAAATGAAGTTGTATCAGGTACTTTGTTTGTTTTTTCAGATTATGCCAGTGTGTTGTTTGATTCGGGGTCTACACATTCATTCATATCTGAAACCTTTTCTAGTAAAATGTGAATACCATCTCAAGAAATGACTCCTGAACTTTTGGTGAAAACACCTGGGGGAAATGTTGAGGCAAAAATAATTGATAAGAATCTTCCTATCCTTATCCGTGTAAAGATCCTACTTGAAAACCTTATTGTTTTACCTCTAGTAGAGTTTGATGTTATCCTGGGTTTGGATTGGATCTCTATTTACCATGCTATGATTGACTGTAGAGCTAAAGAAGTTTCTTTTCAGAAAGAATTTCAGTTTGTGTACAAGAATGAACCCTTACTGTTGATAACATATCAAGAGGCTGAGAAACTTGTAAATGATGGAAATGAATGTTACCTTGCACACATTGTTGAAAATAAAGAAACTGTTCAGATTAATGATGTGCCAGTGGTAAATGAGAATCCTGATGTTTTTCTTGATGAGTTTCCTATAATAATACCAGATCGGGAAGTTGAATTTACTGTTGACTTAGTTCCTGATGCTAAGCCAATTTCAAAACCCCCTTATTGAATGGCTCAAACTGGACTTTTAGATTTGAAGGAGCAATTGCAAGCTTTATTAGAGAAATGTTTCATTCGACCTAGCACATCACCATGGGGTGCTCCTGTTTTATTTGTTAAAAAAAAAGATTGTTCTATGAGACTTTTCATTGATTATAGAGCCTTGAATAACATCATTGTTAAGAACAAATATCCTTTGCCTCAAATCGATGATTTCTTTGATCATCTCCAGGGAGATCATTATTTTTCAAATATTGACCTGAGATCGTCGTACAATCAGTTGAAGGTAAAGGAAGCAGATATTCTGAATACCGCGTTCCGTACAAGACATGGACATTATGAATTTGAAGTAATGCCTTTTGGGCTAACCAATGCACCTATAGTATTCATGGACTTAATGAATAGAATTTTCCATGAGTTCTTGGATAAGTTTGTGGTTGTTTTCATTGATGATATTTTGGTGTTTTCTAAAAGTAAAGAGGAGCATGAAATACATTTAAGGGTTATTTTGAAAACTATAAAAGAAAATAAATTGTATGGTAAATTCAGCAAGTGTGAGTTTTGGTTGCAACAAATTTCCTTCCTTGGTCACATTGTCTCTAATGATGGGATAACTGTTGATCCTACAAAAACAAAGGTTGTTGAATAATGGCCAAGACCCACAAATGTAACTGAGATTTGTAGTTTCCTTGGTTTGGAAGGATAATAACGAAGGTTTGTTAGAAATTTTTCATGGTTATCTAGTCCAATGACTAAGCTAACTCGGATGGGTGTTAAGTTTATCTGGACAAAAAAATGTGATGATTGTTTTCAAGAGTTGAAAAGAAGATTGGTGAATGCTCCAGTTTTGGAACTTCCTTCCAGGAATGGTGAGTTTGTTATCTACAGTGATGATTCGTTGAAGGGACATGGTTGTGTCCTTATGCAGAATGATCAGGTAATTTCTTATGCTTCACAATAGTTGAAAACTCATGACGTAAATTACCCTACACATGATTTCTAATTAGCTTCTTTTGTTTTCACTTTAAAAATTTGGAGGAATCATTTGTATGGAGTAAAGTGTGAAATATATACCGATTACAAAAGTTTAAAGTATATATTCACTCAGAAATAATTGAACATGAGACAGAGGAGATGGCTAGAATTAATCAAGGATTACAATTGTACAATTCATTACCATCCGGGAAAAGAAAATAAAGTGGTTGATGCTTTGAGTCAAAAAAGTAATGCTTCATTAAAAATGTTGTGTTTGGAACATGATCCTTTGGTTAAGGATGTGATGAACTTTGGCATAGAAGTTTTTGGTGCGGGATGTTCTTCTGTTTTTTTTCAGGTATCAGTGAAATATTCTCTATCAAACAGAATCAAGGAAGCACAGAAGCAGGACAGTGAGTTGCAGAAAAAGGTAGAGCTGGTTTATAAGGGTATGTTACCTGAATTCAACATTGATAATGACTGTGTTTTGAGATTTTTGAAGAGATTGTGTGTGCCTTGTGATTCACAGTTGAAGAGAGAGTTGTTATGTGAAGCTCATAGTTCTCTATTTTCAGTTCATCTAGACAGTACTAAGATGTATAGAGATCTTCGGGCGTATTACTGGTGTGATGGAATGAAAAGGGATATTGCTGATTTTACTGTGAAGTGTTTGACTTGTCAGCAGGTTAAAGCAGACCGGCAGTTACCGAAAGGTATGCTTCAGCCTTTACTAGTGCCAGAGTGGAAATGGGAAAATATATCCATGGACTTCATTGTGGGATTGCCAAAGACACCTCAAGGTAATAATGAAATCTGGGTTACTATTGATCGCTTGACTAAATCTGCTCATTTCCTTTCTATACGAGATAATTTTTCCCAAGAGAAACTTTCCCGTTTGTATCTTAAAGAGATAGTCAGGTTATATGGAGTTCCTCTCTCCACTGTATCTGATCGTTATCCCAGGTTTACTTCTAACTTTTGGAAAAGCCTTCAGAAGTCGTTGGGGACTGAATTAAATTTTAGTACAACTTTTCATCCTCAATCAAATGGGCAGTCAGAATGAAAAATTCAGACTTTGGAAGAGATGCTACGTGCTTATTCGATGGATTATCAGGGAATTTGGGAACAATATCTTTCTTTGGTTGAATTTTCATACAATAACAGTTTTCATTCCAGTATACAGATGTCACCATTTGAGGCGTTATATGGGAAGCGGTGTCGAACTCCCGCTTTCTAGGATGAAGTGGGTGAAAGGAAGCTAATGGGACCAGAATTGGTAGAATATTTGGCAGAAAAAGTTCAGCTGATTCAGAAACACATGAGAACAGATCAGAGCAGACAGAAAAGTTATGCAGACAACAGGAGGAAGGATCTATCTTTTGAGGTAGGTGATCATGTTTTTCTCAAAGTCTCACCATGGAAAAGTGTGATGTGATTTGGTAAGAAATGAAATCTGAGTCCAAGGTTCATTAGACCATATGAAATTCTGGAGAGAGTTGGATCAGTTGCATACCGAGTGGCTTTGCCTCCAAGTTTATCTCAGGTACACAATGTTTTTCATGTTTCGATGTTGAAAAAGTATATGCCAGATCTATCTCATGTTTTGAGTCCAGATGTAGTTCAGCCGGAAGAGAACATATCTTATGAGGAACAACCGGTCTAGATTCTTGACCACAGGGAGAAAGTGTTATGGAATAAGGTGATTCATCAGGTAAATGTTTTGTGGAAAAACCACATGGTTGAAGAGGCAACATGGGAATCTGAAAATGCAATGAGGGCTAAATACCCCCACTTATTCGATAAGTAAATAAATTGCGGGGATGCAATTTTCTACAGGGGGGATGTAACATCCCAAGTAAGTAATGAATAATATATATTTTTATCTATGTCTACTAATGAATTAGATAGTGTTTTAGAGGATTAAAATGAGAATAAATATAATATTAAGCATGGAATACACTAATATTTTTAAAAGATTGTTTTACTGCCTTTTGATGGAAAACCATTTTTAAATCAAACTTTTGACAATTTTATAAGCTCTATTTGTCAAAATAAGCTAATTATTTATGATTGGGACATTGAAATTTACATTGGATAATTTTTTGGTATTTTTCTGACAATGTTCATTTTTTTAATGAATAGTGAAAAATACTGCATTTTACATCAAAACTGCTTTTTCATCTAATTTAATTATATGGTTAGATTATATTTTGAATTGGTTTTAAAGTTCCATAAGAATATATTTTTACCATTTAATCCAATAGTGGTATTTGGAATTAATTTCACTTTGAAATTGGACTTAAGCTAGTGTCAATCTTTTGATACTTATTGTTTCATAAAAACACGCTATTTGCTCAGACAACGGGAATTAATTATTAAATTAATTAATGTAACTTATGTGTTTTGAAGTTTTTAAAATAGACATCATTTTTTAATTCGGAATGTCAAATATATCTTAGGGTGAAGTTTTGGTATTTTTCTGAAAAACTTCAATTTTAGATGAATAGTGAAACCACTAAGCGGTACTTAAAAAACTGATTTTTCGTTTAAATGAAATTTTACCACCTCTGTGTTTTGAATTTCAAAAATCCGACATAAATGGCTTTCATTAAGAAGTAAAATTTTGTTCAATGGGATTAAAAAAAATTTGGTGAATAGTAAATTTTAAGTTTTTAATCGCGATTAGAGGTAATTAGTGTAGTTTAAGGTAAGAATAATGTTTTAGTAATATGAAATGACCTAGACACATGTCCTACCCTTATTGGATGTGTCATGGACAACCAATAAAATCCATGGGTCAACATTGGGACCCCATGGAGCCACTTTTGTAGGAAAATGACATTAATATCTTTTTATTTAATGTTAAAATAAAAATGACACAAACATGAGTTGTTTTACTAAAAGAATTTTTAAATGGGGTTATAAAGTCATATTTTTTACTATAAATACTCATTAGAAATATAAACAGATTTCCCACATCATTATATTTCTTTATAATTTTTAGACATTAAATAAATTAAATTATTTATGACACCATGATGATGCAGCGATTACCTCATTATTTAACGATTTAAAAAAATGGAAAGATAATGTAAAATATAAGTCCTACACATGTAAAAAACCTATTGTATGGTTGTATTTCGAACTATTATCACCTTATCCTAGAAATATATAATTTTGGGACCTTTTAAATCCGAAAATCATTTTATAATAAAGTATCCTTTTATAACTTTCCAAGAGTGCCCCTCCTCTCCTCTTATAAAAGGCCCCCACCTCTACCACCTTACCCACACTTCCAAAGCCTTTGGCTCAGCCAACCCCTACCCATTTTGTCTCTCTACACCCCTCTCTAACTATTAGAAGCCTCACTTTGGGCAGAAGTCTTCCCAAGGAAGCTTTTGAGCTCAAATCAAAAAGAGTTACCTGATTTAAAGGACGTTAAAGAACGATCGAGTCAAGTCGGACCCGAGGTATGTGACTTCGTCTCAATATCCTTTCATTGTGGCATATTTTGTTTTATACACAACCTTCTTTTATATGGTGTATAAACCCCTTTGACTTTTACGTTTATCCAAAAGGAATATTTTTTTATACGAAGCGTTTTACTAAACGAAAAAAGGGAATGTTTTTGTCATACGTATGCGGTGACAACGACTTCTCCGCCACCGTGACCATTATTTGAGTTTCGTCTTCTTCTACAAGCCATACATTTTTTTAAAAATAAAAATAAATACCATGATTTAATTTTCTTTTATTTTGGAATTGAAAATGGTTTTCATAATGTTTTTATTATAACAATGTGTTGTATTGATATCTTGTGATTGAAATGTGGAAATGTTAAGTTTCCTTTGTGCATGTTTTATGTGATACGATTATGTTATAGTTCTTGGGAATTGTTATGAAGATGGGTGGTTCCGTGATAAACTAAGGGCGGGTGAGCCCGATATAACTCTCCAATGCATTGGGTAACATGAAGGAGTTAAACATTAAGGTTTCTCCGAAGAGATTTAAGGAATATATTGTGATGGGTATTCCAAACGTAACCAAGATGGTTACTCCCTACGTAAGAATGTTATGAATGCCTCAAGTTACCTTTATGTCTTATGATTTCTATGATTTATTCATGATTTGATGAGGTATGTTCAAGTGCTTATGTTTTATGAGTAGAGTATGATTTCATTGATTCTTGTGTATACATGTACTCATGTTTCCTTTCCATATTTTTATATCCCTTACTGAGCTTTTTATGCTTATCCCAAGTTTTTGAAATGTTTTTCACAGGTCAAGGGAAGGGTACATGATATGATGATAGTTTCAAGGAAGTGTCAAGAAAGAATCAATGTTTTATTTTAAATATGTTTCCATTTATGGGAAAAATGAATACTATCTTTTATGTAACCACTTTGTTTAAATGTGGAATGTAATGCAAGTTTTATGATCTAATTCGCTAAAACTCTAAACCTGAAAAGATCCTCAATGTGTAATCTTGTAATAACTAAAGATTATGTACGGTTTAAGGCTGGGGCCTTATAGTTGGTATCATAGGTCGCTTTACATAACTTTAGGAGTTAGAATTCTATTAAATGAATATCCAAAAATATTTTTTTATGGCCAAATCGAAATGATATAGTATTTGAAGATTACCATGTTGCTTAATATAAGACATGTTTTTTCAAAATGGTTTTCCGCAGTGGAAATGGGGAAGCAGTTCTAGGAAGGAATACAGAAGGAAATAACATTTCAAATCAGCATCCTGAGATGGTTTGAATTGGAACTGAACAGTTTGTTGCAGTAATGGCGCAATTGACTCAAGCGATAAATGGTGGCGGTATCCATGCATGAGATCAGACAGATCAACTGCAGAGGAACATTTCAGTGGTGGAACATTTTATGAGGCAACATCCCCCATCATTCAGAGGATCATCTAACCTTGTTCTAGATGAAGGGTGGATTAAAGAACTAGAGAAGATTTTTGATGTCATGGGGTGTTCAGACAATAAAAAGGTTAGTCTTGCTATTTACCATTTGGAGGGTGAAGCAGATCAGTGGTGGTCGATGGTTAAAAATATCAGGGACGCTGATGATATTGATGCTCTCGACTGGGATGAATTCAAAGGTATGTTTCTTGAGAAGTATTTTCCTAAGGCTATTCGACTTAGGATGGAAAAACAATTCCTGGAATTGAGGCAAGAGGATGACTCAGTGGCTGCCTATAAAGAAAGGTTCACTCGATTGGAAAGGTATGCTCCAAATTTTATCAGAGACCTTGATAATAAAATCAATCGTTTTTACTTAGGATTAAGGCCAAAATATCGAAGGTCTTTAGCTTCTCGTGAGTTCAAAAGTTATGAAAAGCTTGTTCGATGTGCTGAGAAGGTGGAAATGGAGTTTACTGATGATCAAGTGTTCCATAACAACCTGCAGAAGAAGAGACCGAGGTGGAAGGAGAAAGGAAAGAATTCTTCAAAAAGGTCTGATGGTAAGAAAACTAAGTTTCCAGTTTGTGATAAATGTGGTGAAAGGAATGATGGGGAATGTCTTCTGAATTTTGTAAAGTGATACCGATGTGGTAAGATGGGACATAAGGCTTGTGATTGCACTAAAAAAGATCAAGGTGATGGTAAGTCCAAATTTGATTTACAGTTAGTGAAATGTTTTAAGTGCAATGAGATGGGTCACTATGCAAACGATTCTCCGAAAAAGAGCTCGAGTGATGGGAAGTAGTTAGACTACAAGCAGAAAGGGGTGGTGAAATCCTTTGCAACTACTTCAGCAAATGTCGGGCTATCAAATGAAGTTGTATCAGGTACTTTGTTTTTTTTTCAGATTATGCCAGTGTGTTGTTTGATTCGGGGTCTACACATTCTTTCATCTCTGAAACCTTTTCTAGTAAAGTGGGAATACCATCTCAATAAATGACTCCTAAACTTGTGGTGAAAACACCTGGGGGAAATTTTGAGGCAAAAAGAATTTATAAGAAACTTCCTATCCTTATCCATGGAAAGAACCTACTTACAAACCTTATTTTTTGACCTCTAGTAGAGTTTGATGTTATCCTGGGTATGGATTGGCTCTCTATTTACCATGCTAAGATTAACTGTAGAGATAAAGAAGTTTCTTTTCAGAAAGAGTTTCAGTTTGTGTACAAGAATGAACCCTTACTGTTGATAACATATCAAGAGGCTGAAAAACTTATAAAAGATGGAAATGAATGTTACCTTGCACACATCGTTGAAATAAAGGAATTGTTCAGATTAATGATGTGCCAATGGTAAATGAGTATGATAATGTTTTTCCTGATGAGTTCCCTAGAATTATACCAGATCGGGAAGTTGAATTTACTGTTGACTTGGTTCCTGATGCTAAGACAATTTCCAAACCCCCTTATCAAATGGCTCAAATTGAACTTTTAGAGTTGAAGGAGCAATTGCATGATTTATTAGAGAAAAGTTTCATTCAACCTAGCACATCACCATGTGGTGCTCCTATTTTATTTGTTAAAAAGAAAGATGGTTCTATGAGACTTTGCATTGATTATAGAGCCTTGAATAACATCACTATTAAGAACAAATATCCTTTGCCTCATATCGATGATTTGTTTGATCAACTCTAGGGAGCTCAGTATTTTTCAAAGATTGACCTGAGATTGGGGTACCATCAGTTGAAGGTAAAGGAAGCAGATATTCCGAAGACCGCGTTCCGTACAAGATATGGCCATTATGAATTTTTAGTAATGCCTTTTGGGCTAACCAATGAACCTACTGTATTCATGGACTTAATGAATATAATTTTCCATGAGTTCTTGGATAAGTTTGTGGATGTTTTAATTGATGATATTTTGGTGTTTTCTAAAAGTAAAGAGGAGCATGAAATACATTTAATGGTTATTTTTTAAACCTTAAAAGAAAAGAAATTATATGGTAAATTCAGAAAGTGTGAGTTTTGGTTGCAACAAATTTCTTTCCTTGGTCACATTGTTTCTAAAGATGGGATAACTGTTGATCCTGAAAAAACAAAGGTTGTTGAAGAATGGCCAAGACCCACAAATGTAACTGAGATTCGTAGTTTCCTTGGTTTGGAAGGCTATTACCGAAGGTTTGTTAGAAATTTTTCACAGTTATCTAGTCCAATGACTAAGATAACTCGGATGGGTGTTAAGTTTATCTGGACAAAAGAATGTGATGATTGTTTTCAGGAGTTGAAAAGAAGATTGGTGAATGCTCCAGTATTGGCACTTCCTTCCAGGAATGGTGAGTTTGTTATCTATAGTGATGCTTAGTTGAAGGGACTTGGTTGTGTCCTTATGTAGAATGATCAGGTAATTGTTTATGCTTCACGACAGTTGAAAACTCATGAGGTAAATTACCCTACACATGATTTCAAATTAGTTGCTGTTGTTTTCGCTTTAAAAATTTGGAGGCATCATTTGTATGGAGTAAAGCGTTAAATATATACCGATCACAAAAGTTTAAAGTATATATTCACTCAGAAAGAATTGAACCTGAGACAGAGGAGATGGCTAGAATTAATCAAGGACTATGATTGTACAATTCATTACCATCCGGGAAAATCAAATAAAGTGGCTGATGCTTTGAGTCGAAAAAGTAATGCTTCATTAAGAATGTTGTGTTTGGAATGTGATCCTTTGGTTAAGGATTTGATAAACTTTGGCATATAAGTTTTTGGTGTAGGATGTTCTTCTGTTTTGTTTCAGGTATTAGTGAAATCTTCTCTATCAGACAGAATCAAGCAAGCACAGAAGCAAGACAGTGAGTTGTAGAAAAAGGTAGAGCTGGTTTAGAAGGGTAAGTTTCCTGAATTCAACATTGATAATGATTGTGTTTTGAGATTTGGGAAGAGATTGTTTGTGACTTGTGATTCACAGTTGAAGAGAGAGTTTTTATGTGAAGCTCATAGTTCTCCGTTCTCAGTTCATCCAGGCAGTACTAAGATGTATAGAGATCTTCGGGAGTATTACTGGTGGGATGGAATGAAAAAAGATATTACTGATTTTACTGTGAAGTGTTTGACTTGTCAGCAGGTTAAAGAAAAGCGGCAGTTACCAAAAGAGATGCTTCCAGCTTTACCAGTTGTAGAGTGGAAATGGGAAAAAATATCCATGGACTTCGTTGTGGGATTGCTGAAGACACCTCGAGATAATATTGCAATCTAAGTTATTGTTGATCGCTTGACTAAATCTACTCATTTATTTTCTATACGAGATACTTTTTACCAATATCAACTTTCCCGTTAGTATCTTAAAGAGATAGTCAGGTTACATGGAGTTCCTCTCTCCATTGTATATGATCGTGATCCCAGGTTTACTTCTAACTTTTGGAAAGGCCTTCAGAAGTCGTTGGGGACTGAATTAAATTTTAGTACAGCTTTTCATCCTCAATCAGAAGGGAAGTCAGAACGAACAATTCAGAATTTGGAAGATATGCTACGTGCTTGTTAGATGGATTATCAGGGAAGTTGGGACCAACATCTTTCTTTGGTTGAATTTTCATATAATAACAGTTTTCATTCCAGTATACAGATGGCACCATTTGAGGCGTTATATGGGAAACGGTGTCGAACTCTAGCTTTCTGGGATGAAGTGGGTGAAAGGAAGATAATGGGACCAGAATTGGTAGAAGAGTTGGCAAAAAAAGTTCAGCTGATTTAAAAACACATGAGAACAGCTAAGAGAAGACAGAAAAGTTATGCATACAACAGGAGCAAGGATCTATCTTTTGAGGTAGGTGATCATGTTTTTCTCAAAGTCTCTCCATGGAAAAGTGTGATGTGATTTGGTAAGAATGGAAAGTTGAGTCCAAGGTTCATTAGACCATATGAAATTCTGGAGAGAGTTTGATCAGTTGCATATAGAGTGGCTTTGCCTCTGAGTTTATCTCAGGTACACAATTTTTTTCATGTTTCTACGTTGAGAAAGTATATGCCAGATCCATCTCAGGTTTTGAGTCCAGATGTAGTTCAGCTGGAGGAGAACCTATCTTATGAGGAACAACCGGTCCAGATTCTTGACCATGGGGAGAAAGTGTTACGGAATAAGGTGATTCATCAGGTAAAGGTTTTGTGGAAAAACGCCATGGTTGAAGAGGCAACATGGGAATCTGAAAATGCAATGAGGGCTAAATACCCCCACTTATTTGATAAGTAAATAAATTGCGGGGACGCAATATTCTAAATGGGGGAAGGATGTAACATCCCAATTAAGTAACGAATAATAGATATTTTTATCTATGTCTACTAATGAATTAGATAGTTTTTTAGAGGCTTAAAATGAGAATAAATCCAATCTTAAGCATGGAATACACTAATATTTTTAGAAGATTGTTTTACTGCCTTTTGATGGAAAACCATTTTTAAATCAATATTTTGACAATTTTATAAGCTCTATTTGTCAAAATAAACTTATTATTTATAATTGAGACATTGAAATTTACATTGGATAATTTTGAGGTATTTTTCTGACAATGTTCATTTTTTTAATGAATAGTGAAAATTACTGCATTTTACATCAAAACTGCTTTTTCATATTATTTAATTATATGGTTAGATTACCTTTTGAATTGGTTTTAAAGTTAAATTATAATATATTTTTGAAATTTAATCCAATAGTGGTCTTTGGAATTAATTTCACTTTGAAATTGGACTTAAACTAGTGTCAATCTTTTGATACTTATTGTTTCATAAAAACACGCTATTTGCTCAGATAGTGGGAATTAATTATTAAATTAATTAATGTAACTTATATGTTTAGAATTTTTTAAAATATACATCATTTTTTAATTCGGAATATCAAATATATCTTAGGGTGATGTTTTGGTATTTTTCTGAAAAACTTCAATTTTTGATGAATAGAGAAACCACTAAGTGGTACTTAAAAAACTGATTTTTCGTTTAAATAAAATTTTACCACCTCTGTGTTTTGAATTTCCAAAATCTGACATACATGGTTGTCATTAAGAAGTAAAATTTGGTTCAATGAGATTAAAATAATTTTTTGGTGAAAAGTAACTTTAATGTTTTTAATCGCGATTAGAGGTAATTAGTGTAGTTTAAGGTAAGAATAATGTTTTAATAATATGAAATGACCTAGACACATGTCATACCCTTATTTGATGTGTCATGGCCGACCAATACCATCCATGGGTCAACTTGGGGACCCCATGGAGCCACTTTGGTAGAAAATGACATTAATATCTTTTTATTTAATGTTAAAATAATAATGACACAAACATGAGTTGTTTTACTAAAACAATTTTTAAATGGGGTTATACAAGTCATATTTTTTACTATAAATATTCATTAGAAAGATAAAAATATATACTACATCATGATAGTTTTTTATAATTTTTAGACATTAAATAAATTAAATTATCTATGACACCATGATGATGTAGCGATTACCTCATTATTTAACGATTTAAAAAAATTAAAAAGATAATGTAAAATCTAAGGACTACACATGACAAAAACCAGTTGGATGGGTGGATTTAGAAATATTATCACATTATACTCAAAATATATAATTTTGAGACCTTTTAAATCCTAAAATCATTTTATAATAAAGTATCCTTTTATAACTTTCCAAGAGTGCCCCTCCTCTCCTCTTATAAAAGGCCCCCACTTCTACCACCTTACCCACACTTCCAAAGCCTTTGGCTCGGCCAACCATACCCATTTTGTCTCTCCACACCCCTATCTAACTCTTAGAAGCCTCACTTTGGGTAGAAGTCATCCCAAGGAAGTCTTTGATCTAAAATCAAAAAGAGTTACCCGATTTAAAGGACGTTAAAGAACGATCTAGTCAAGTCAGACCTGAGGTATGGGACTTCGTCTCAATCTCCTTTCATTGAGGCATATTTTGTTTTATACACAACCTTATTTTATATGGTGTATAAACCCCTTTGAATTTTACGTTTATCCAAAAGGAATATTTTTTTTATACGAAGCATTTTACTAAACGACAAAAGGGAATGTTTTTGTCGTACGTATGCGGCGACAACGACTTCTCCGCCGCCGTGACCATTATTTGAGTTTCGGCTTCCTCTACAAGCCATACATTTTTAAAAAAAAAAAATACCATGTTTTACTTTTCTTTTATTTTGGTATTGAAAATGGTTTTCATAATGTTTTTATTATAACAATGTGTTGTATTGATATCTTGTGATTGAAATGTGGAAATGTTATGTTTCCTTTCTGCATGGTTTATGTGATACGATTATGTTATAGTTCTTGGGAATTGTTATGAAGATGGGTGGTTCCGTGATAAACTAAGGGCGGGTGAGCCCGATATAGCTCTCCAATGCATTGGGTAACGCGAAGGAGTTAAACTTTAAGGTTTCTCCGAAGATATTTAAGGAATATACTGTGATGGGGATTCCAAACGTAACCAAGAGGGTTACTAACTACGTAAGAATGTTATTAATGCCTCAAGTTACCTTTTTGTCTTATGATTTCTATGATTTATTCCTGATTTGATGAGGCATATTAAAATGCTTATGTTTTATGTGTAGAGTATGATTTCATTTATTCTTGTGTATACATGTACTCATGTTTCCTTTCCATATTTTTATATCCCTTCCAGAGCTTTTTATGCTCATCCCATGTTTTTGAAATGTTTTTCACAGGTCAAGGGAAGGGTACATGATATGATGATAGTGTCAAGGAAGTGTCAAGAACGAATCCATGTTTTATTTTAAATATGTTTCCGTTGATGGGAAAAATTAATACTATCTTTTATGTAACCACTTTGTTTAAATGTGGAATGTAATGCAAGTTTTATGATCTAATTCTCTAAAACTCTAAACCTGAAAAGATCCTCAATCTGTAATCTTGTAATAACTCAAGATTAAGTACGTTTTAAGGCTGGGTCCTTATAGTAAATAACATTCCGTCAAGAAACAATTGGAAATAAAGACTTAAGGAGAGCGGAGGGCTTACCCATGCGGTTCCAACGAGATCGTCTGAGGCGAAAACGGATTCCCGGTTTGTAATCGATGGATCCTCAAAGGTTCGGTCATCCCCTCCCGTTCCTTCCTCCGGTTCTAAGCCTTCCCTATGAACAGGGGAGGCTACTACCCATTTTAAGAAAAAAAACAGAGTACACGGTGTGTACTTCTGAGTACACGGCGTGGACTTACCATTTTTAAACTATTCCTCTGGTGGCTTCCCTCGAGCATGGCACTGTTCACCTACCGATATGACTACATGGCATGTCTTCATGAGCACATGGCGTGTTTTGTCGCACAGCTGGCCACCGCCTTACTATTCGCATGCCGACTGACTACACGTTATGTAAAGGACCACTACACGGCGTGTAGTTGGTTCCTACACCCTTCATCTCCGGCATGGCCACACACCCTGTGTAATCGTTCCACACGGCCAGAGTACATAGCGTGTGGAAAAAGTACATGGCGTGTACTTTCTAAATTTGGGATTTTCCCCATTTTGCATATTTTCTCAAAAACACTTAAGGAAAAGAGAAAAGAAGAAACTCATACCTCAAAATAAGAACTGGGTTCATACAAACATACCCCCTTAAAGAAATTCGTCCCCGAATTTCTCTTCTAAGGGTGGCGAAGATATATCTGAGAATAAATCTGGCCACTGAGCATGAATGTCGGTCTCCCGCTCCCAGGTTTCTTCTTGCACTCAGCCATGCTGCCAAAGCACCCGTACGAGAGGAACTGACTGACCTCGAAGAACCTTCGTTCTCTTGTCAATGATACGAATCGGATGCTCCTCAAAGGACGCATCTAACTCAAGCTCAACCTCCTTGGGCTGAAATGTGTGAGATGGGTCTGAATGATAGTGGCGCAACTAAGATACATGGAATACGTTATACATGGATCGATACATATGTGGTAACTGCAACCAATAGTCAACCAGCCTGACTCTCTCCAGAATCTCAAATGGCCCCACATACCTCGGTGAAAGTTTATCATGTCTCTTGATCCACCTGTTTCCCAGTCATGGCGAAACACGTAGAAAACCTGATCCCCGACCACGAACTCCAAAGGTCATCTACGGCGATCAGCATAAGATTTATGATGATACTGTGTGGTATCCATCTGCTTCTGAATCAATTGGACCTTCTCAAAAGTCTCCTGCATGAGACGTGGTCCCAGTAATGCTGCCTCACCAGCCTCTAACCAGCACAAGGGTGATCGGCATGGCCTACCATATAAAGCCTCGTAATGTTCCATCTCGATAGTCACCTGAAAACTATTGTTATAGGAAAACTCGACTAGGGGTATCTGATTCTCCCAAAAGCCCCCAAAATCTAGGACACATGCTCGCAGCATGTCCTCTAGCACCTGTATTGTACGCTCTGACTGGCCATCAGTCTGTGGATGGTAAGCTGTGCTCAGAATCACCTGTGTACCCAGTTCCCTCTGAAAACTCTGCCAGAAATGAGATGTAAAATGGGTGTCCCTATCTGAAATGATAGAACGAGGAACCCCATGAAGATGTACGATCTCTCGGATATAAAAACTTCAGAGCTCGTCAACACCGAAGGTTTCCTTGATTAGAAAAAACTGATCTACCTTCGTGAGTCTGTCCACAACAACCCACATGGCATCATTTCCTCAAGGTGACCTCGAAAAACCATTTAATAAATCCATCGTGACATCATCCCATTTCCACTCCGGGATAGGTAACTGTTGTAATAGTCCAGCTGGTCTCTGATGCTTTTTCTTCACCTGCTAATAGGTGGAAAACCTCGTAAGAAAACCAGCTACATATCTCTTCATACCCAGCCACCAGTAATGATGTCTCAAGTCTCGGTACATCTTGGCAACCCCGGGATAAACTGCATATGCTGAAGCACGAAACTCTCGGATCAGCTCCTCACGTATATCCCCTGGAACCCATACTTGTCAATGGAAACACAGAACTTCATCATCGCCTACTGTCCAACCAGGAGGAGGGTCCTCACTTTCCACCGACTCCCGTAGAACGAGGCCTTCTGAATCAGATAGTTTTCTCATCCTCACTCTATCCGGGAGGGTATAGGTCACAACAAAAATGAAAGATAAGTTCGTCCCTGACACTCGTGTACCTCCAAATGCATCTCAGAGAACAAGGCCATAAGCTTCCACTCACCACTGGCCTCCTGCACTACCTGTATCTGAGTCTTCCTACTCAGTTCATCAGCTACTGCATTACATTTACCAGGTGTATAGGCAAGCTCAAAATCGAAGGACTGAAGGTACTCAACCCACCTCCTCTTCCTCAGATTCAGGTCACGCTGAGTAACGATATACTTGAGACTTTTGAGGTCAGTGAAAACCACAAAAATTTCTCCCAGTATATAATTCTTCCAACATCATTACACATGAACAACTGCACCCAACTCAAGATCATGCGTCGGGTAATTCTTCTCATGTGGACTCAATTGCTGAGACCCATACGCAACAACTCGATCGCCTTGCATCAACACTGCTCCCAGCCCAATACCTGATATATCATAGTAAACTGTATAGCTCTTCCCCTACTCTGGGAGTATCAGGATTAGTGTTGATGTCAACCTTCCCTTCAGGTTTTGAAAGGGTGTCTCACAAGCTTCTGACCAAACGAACATCACACCCTTCTTAGTCAAACCCGTCAACGGCACTGCTAAGCGGAAGAAGTCCGGTTTGAAATGCCTGTAGTAACCAGACATCCCTAAGAAACTCTGTATCTCAAACACGTTATTAGGATACTCCTAGGAAACTACTTCTATCACCTTCTCTAGGTCTACGGAAACTCCTTCCTCTGAGATGATATGACCTAGGAAGTGAATCTGGTCCATCCAAAAGTTGCACTTTGAGAGCTTAGCATATAGCCGATGCTCTCTCAGTGTACTCAATACGATCTCAAGATGGGTGGCATGGTCATGTCGAGTGTGAGATTACACCAAGATATCATCCATGAATACTACCACAAAAGAGTCCAGATACGGATGGAACACATGATTCATCAGAGCCATGAAAATTGTTGGCGCGTTCGTGAGTCCGAACGGAATAACCATATACTCGTATAGACTATACCTTCTCTTGAAAGATGTGAGAGGTATATCAGATGGTCTAATGCGTAGCTGATGATATCCAGACCTCAAGTCAATCTTCGAGAACACTCGTGATCCACAAAGTTGATCAAAAATATCATCAATCCGCGGCAATGGATATTGGTTCTTAACCATCAACTATTTCAGCTTCCGATAATTCACACAGATTCTGAGGGTACTGTCCACCTTATTCACAAAAAGGACCAGAGAACCCCAAGGGGAAGTACTGGGTCTGATAAAACCTTTTTCCTGTAACTACTCAAACTGCCTCTTGAGCTCCTGCAACTCTGGCGTAGCCATCCTATAAGGAGGAATGGACACTGGTGTTGCTCCTGGCACAAGATCAATAGAGAAATCCACCTAACACTCCAGAGGTAGACCCGAAAAGTCATCCGGGAAGATATCCCTGAAATGATCAACCATTGAAGGGAAATTTGTCTGACAAGTCCCCTGATCATCCCGATATAAACTCACAATATGGGTTGTGACTCCACCTCACCCATGATGCTCTAGTCCAGTTCGACTTGCCTGAACATCCCACTCGCCCTTGTATAGAAACTTTCCGCCCTCTGGTGAAGAGAAACTCACCCTGTGACGGTTGCAGTCTACAAAGGCTTGAAAGGGAACCAACCAGTCCATCCCGAGAATGATGTCATAAGCTGTCATCTCGAAGACATAGAGTTCCCAAAGAAAGTGACACCCATCAACCTCAAGGGGGCACTCCTTGCACTGACACACACTAGCCGTCCTAGTCCCCAACGGAGTGTCTAGAGTCATGATAGTAGAATAAGTAGAAACACTGAGCCCAAGGCTCTCCACAATGGGTACAGATATGAAACTATGTGTAACACCTGTATCGAAAAGTACTGAAGATAAGACAGAAGCTACTAGAATAGTACCTCTAACTGTAGAAGGTCTGGGATCCTGCTCCTACTGGGTCTGTTGCACTGCATATGCCTACACAGTGTCATGGCCCTGGGACACAGCCTGGCTACCCTGAGTTGTCCCACCCTGCTGCCTTTGAGATCCTGGTGTCTGGCTACCACGGCCACGACCACCATCTCTGCCTGCATGCCCTGACATATTCCAGTTCGCTGACTGGTAAGAAGTTGATGGTCCTGCTCCCACACGCGGAGTCTGTACAAAACCCCTATCACTATCCATCGGTGGAAACGCCCAGCAAAAGCACTATATACGACCCATCCTGTCGTAATATCGGCACTCCACTAGGTCACGTGGACACTACGGTCTCTTGTTCCCCTCTCTGCCACACTGGTTGCACCTGATCGGGCCTCCTAAAGAAACGGCATGGCTGGTACTGCCACCCTAAGATAATTCCATCTGTCTCTTCCTCTTGCCAGCAAAAATAGTACCAGTAACTGGTGTTGAACCACCCTGGCCCACACCACTAGATTCCCGCATGTTCCTCTCTGTAATCAGTGCCTGGTTCACTATAGCATGTAAGTAGGCAACCCGAAAACATTCACCAGTGCTCAGATGTCATACCGAAGACCATCCTCGAAGCCCCTGGCCCTCAGCATCTCATCGCCCACCAAAACGGGTGAAAAACGCTAAATCTAGGTAAAGCGAGCAGAATAGCCCATCACCGACATAGCGCCCTACTGCAGATTCATGAACTCTCGAGCTCTGTCTGCCCTCAGTGTCTCGGGAAATAATAATTCCTAAAAGACTGCCTGAAATTCCTCCCACGCCATTTCTCTATGACGCTCTGACTGGGTGGTAACATCCCACCACCACTTGGCTGAATCACGTAGCATGTAAGTCGCGAGCTTGACCCTCCACCCTAGAGGTATCTCAAGATCCTCGAAAATAGTTTGCATCGATCCTAGCCAAGACTCTCCAGCCTGTGGTCCGCCATCCCCCGAAAATGTAGGAGGATGCTACTGCTGAAAGATACGAGTCAGCTTGGCCATAGATGTGGTAGCCTACGGTGCTCCCTGAAAGGTCTGCATGAACTGCATGAAGCCTTCACAGAACTACGCCTCTGTGCTTGTGACCGGTATAACAGTTGGCGTCGCATCTGACTCTACTGAAGGATCCACTGGTAGCCCTTGTCCCCCCATCTCTGGAGTATACTCGTCACCGACCTCCTGGTGAACAATGTGTGGTCATATAGGCAGAATGACACTACAAGGTCAAAAACACACCATAGATCAAGATTTAACAAGACTGAAAATGAAGGAACTGCAAAGGGAACAAGAGGAAGATGGATTTAAAGATTTTCAAAACATGACTACACAGCGTGTATAATGACTACACGGCATGTACTTGACTTCTCTACCCCTGCCTGGATCCTTCTTCATGGATAAACCACACGGCTTCCGTTGAACAAAAGCTACATGGCGTGTATATCATATACACGGCATGTATGGTGTTATTTCCAACTGCCCGTGTCATCTGTGACATGGCCGACTACTCGGATTGACACTACACGGCGTGTTACACCAGTACACGGCATGTCAATAACCTCGTTTCCCAGTCACATGGCTAACTCCACACAGTCTATCCTCGGATAAGACTACACGGCGTGTTACAAAAGGTACATGGCGTGTTCTAAAAGAGCTTCGACGACCCGTGTTGTTAGTTACACGATCGGATACATAGCTCAACCTACACGGTGTGTTCTATATACACACGGAATGTACACGAGAGGATTTCACCAACCCGAGTTGTTAGTTACATGGCCGGGTCCCCAGGTCACACTACATGGCACGTTCATCATTGACACAACATGTGAGTCTGAAGGTTTTCTCCGCCCATATTTGTTAGTTACACGGCAGACACTGGTTCAACACTACACGGCATGTTCGCCCCAAGGTCTTCCCTTCCCCGTGTCGCCGGCAACACGGTTTATGACACGGGATGAGACTACACGGTGTGTACTCTGGGTACACGGCGTGTACTCAAAAAGTTCATTTTTCTTCCCGAACAGAAGGCCATACACGGCATGTTTAAGATACTGCACGGCGTGTATATTAGGTTTCCGGACAGTACGCCTCAGAAACTTCCCCGGAACCTAGAAAATACCAAAAAACAACACCTAAGTGTCAAAGTATTACCCGTTAGGGCCCATACTCCCCACGAGTCAAAAGTTTGACATCTTATCTGTGTTATAAACAAAATAAACAGTCCATGATCCACCAAATTCCGTTCAATGGGGGATCATACTCCCCAAAAACAAAATTTTGGTGTTCAATTTCTAAACCGGCTTTCACAAGAAAATACCCTATCACAAGAAAGTATTTATCAAGCAGTTATCACAACAGCATGATTCACTAGCACAACAACTATCATAACAACATGAAAATTCTAATGCGCCTACATGGCATGGAACTATGCATGGCATGCGATTTCTAGCATGTGTCTAAATGATTCATGAGACGACATACCCTCATCTCATTGGGTTGCAACTAAATAGAACCCATAGATAAAATATAACAGCATAATCACAAGTGTGTCACCCAACGGTGAAATCAAGTCAACTGTAAATTGAAAAATCAGTAAAATTTCAATACGAGGTAAATTGTCTTTTCCCTGTACGCGGGTAAGCTATGCCCGGGCACAACTTATTACCAACTACCATTTTCATCCTATCCCTGACTGAGGCTCTAAATAATAATTCAAGGAAAATAAATACCCTCGGATACCACTTTGTAACGTCCAGGTTCCGGGTGCCACTCAATGGGTGCCCCGAACCCGGTTCGCCACATGACCTCAAGTGCATTTCCCAAAACTCCATAGGCTCTCGACTAGCAGCGAGGGCCCAGGTCTGATTGTGGGGAAACTATGACCTCATTTGTCAAAGTGTAGCATAGTGGAATATAATATAAACATACAACAACAGCGGAAGCAATAAACCATAAACATAACTGGAATAAACAACTGCAGTAGATATAACCAACCAGTATTTAAATGTCGATGCAACATGCCACAAGTTCTAAGAAAATAGTCTGAACATGTTCCATAGTAGTGCAATACAATAAAATACAGAGTACAACAAAACAAAACAAAGTAGCTGGCAGCATCGCGAGCCTAGCGCGGTCCCATGCCCTCCTACTCCTCAGCAACAGTCAAGTACTTGTATAGGGACTCTTTCCCCTATCTACACCTATAGAAACGTAATCTGTTTGGGCCGAAAAGCATGACCCAAATAGGGTGTGAGAAATATATCTCAGTAGGCACCCACCAAAGGCTTGTGCTTAACTGTGTGTAAGAATGCAACAAAAGTGTGCCATAGTTAAATGCAATAAAGTAAGCAGTACTAAAAAGTAACTAACTTAACAGTTAAATTGAAATTTTATTATTTATTTAATCCATAAAATATTAGAAATCACTACAGTGCATTTCTAAGTAAACAGTCCACGTCCTTAGACAAACAACACCTTACCCTCAGGTAAGCAGAATACAACCCGCATGTATTACCCTCAGGCGTAAAAGATTTTTCCCTCAGGCGTAGGTAGTGTCGCCCTCAGGCACAGAGTCTATCGCCCTCAGGCACGGAAAAAGTTTCCCTCAGACTAGAATAACAACTGCCCTCAGGCTAAGAAAAACAACGCCCACAGGCTGAGTAAAACACCACCCCTAGGTGTAGGTAACCGGGCCATGCCCAACATGTAAATAAACATTCACAAGCAATTACCCTCAAGGAAATTCTACAATTATTACCTTTAAGGCATACCCTCGGGTATCCTAGCCAAACGGCTAAACAGTGGAACGCAACCCTAGGGTGGTCCTGGATCCAAGAAATGATCTCAACCATCATTTTAATATCAAATTTAACTACCTATACAGTTCTAGGTATTTAAAATAGCTATGGCCTCAGACACATGACACCCCAACATGGGTTCGTGGCACTAAAAAAGCAAAAAAATGCATGAAAGTTGGAAATAAACACCAAGCCACCTACCTTTAACACCAACGAGCGGTATACACAATCGTCGATCCCAGAAACGCCCAAGAACGACATAGATCTGATGAAGAAGAAAACTCGTTCAAACGTAAATAACTTTCCCTCAGGAAAGAATTGGTAAGAACGGCTTAAGGAGAGTGTAGGGCTTACCCGTGCGGTTCCAATGAGATCGTCTGAGGCAGAAATGGATTCCTGGTTTGTGATCGACAGATCCTTAAAAGTTCAATCTTCCCCTCCCACTCCTTCCTCCGGTTATAAGCCTTCTTTGTGAACAAGGGATGCTACTGCCCATTTTAAGCGAAAAAAACAAAGTACACGGCGTGTACTTCCGAGTACACGGCGTGGACTTACTATTTTTAAACTATTCCTCTGGAGGCTTCCCGCCAGCATGGAACTGTTCACCTGCCGACATGACTACACAGCGTGTCTTCAGGAGCACACGGTGTGTTTTGTCGCATAGTTGGCCACCACCTTACTATTCTCCTGCCGACTGACTACATGGTGTGTAAAGGACCACTACACGGTGTGTAGTCGGTTCCTACACCCTTCATCTCCATCATGGACTCACACACCCTGTGTACTCATTCCACACGGATAGAGTACATAGCATGTGGAAAAAGTACACGGCGTGTAATTTCGAAATTTTGTATTTTTCCCCATTTTCCATATTTTCTCAAAAGCACTTAAGGAAAAGAGAAAATAAGAAACCCGTACCTCAAAATAAGAACCAGGTTCTTACACATAACAACCATTTTCAATTTTATTAATCCCTTTATTTCCATTTTATAATCTATCGTTTAATCAATTAACTTCACATTTGACTTTTTGATGATATTTGGCTCATTTGTACAAAATGACTTTTATGGGATGAATATGGTCAAAGAGGTCATTATTTAAATAACTCCTGAAAAATAATGTTGAAATAATTTTCATTTTTATATGTCAATTATACTTTTAATACCAATCATGAAATATGGTTATCAAAAATGAACTACATTATAATCATAGAGTTTGTAGGTTGTACATACGCATTAGGAAGATATTCATTTTTCAAAGATCATTATGGAAAGATACTAAGTATTATTTTATAGTTAAAAAATTATAATAATATCACAAATACCATATTATTTCTTTTAATGCACTTATATATATCATCCATGTGATGTGGTGATGACAAAATAATCACATATTTTTATGGTGGTGGCGGTCCACATGAACGCATGAACGATGTTATCATATTTCAATGAGTAGAATGGTAAGAAAAAAATTATTACATAATCATTTGATAATTATAATTATTTAATTTTTCTCATTTATTAACATTAATTCTATCATTATAGGTATTTATGAGGGGTAATAAAAGAAAACAATTTATATTTCCTTGTGAGGTGGTAGTGCACCGTACACACGAATGATGGTTTAATTTCCCATTAGATGGAATATGATATGGGTTTTTATTTTGGAATTAACATAATTAAATCTCATTTAATGTTATATTTTTTTATGTGATCATGGTTGATAAATATTTTATGGAGGTGGAAGAAGAAAAAAATAAAAATGCACTCTTATGAATGATATGTCTTCTTCAGATGGCCTCTTTTGGATTATACCTAGATCCTTACAAGATTAAATTTATGATCAAAAACAAACTCTAGGACTGGGGGAGGGAAGTAATGAAGGGATATAGGAAATTATTTTCTAAAAAAATGTCTTTTATGTTGTGAATAGGACAAGATAGGTGTGTTATTTTATAAGTGGGGGAGACTACACACTTAGATTTTTTAATAGAAAATGGTATACCATATTTTACCCTAGAAAAAAGGATCTAAAATGAAACATTATTGAAACTCAGTTGAGATTATAGAAAAATACTTCCACCAAAAATAATTCATTGAATTTTTTATCTCATTTTAAACCTTATCCTTTTAGTTTAACACATGGTAAACTCATTTTAACCTTAACTATGTTATAAGATTCTCACTATTCTCACTATTCATTAAAAAAATTCAGATGAAAATATAATATACAAAAACTATTCTAGTTCCAAATATCGATTCATTTTAACCAAATTCAATTCACATAACTAGATGGATTTAATTTAGAATTAAGCCCGTAGATTTGATGAAAAAACAGTTTTTCAATAAATGTATTTTTCAAGCATAAGATGATTTTATATTAATACTATGAATAATAGTCATCATTATATGATTTATAATTCATATTTATAGATATATTATATATATTTCATTTAAATATCTCCCCATTGGGGTTTTTTTAATTAATATAGATTCGGATCTATTTTTGACTTTAAATTTTTTTTTGAAAAAAAAACATTTTTAAACCCAAAAATAAACTTCTACATAAATTTAGTATAAAGACGATTCAAATGAAATTAATTGGATTAAATATAAATAAATAATACATACGTTTCATGAAATAAATTACAAATCATAATGGGAATTTTAAATCACATAATATTTTGAAAAAAATGTGAGTTTACAAAAATCCGTATGTTTCCCGATTCTCATAAAAATAAAATATTATGAAAAATCCAAAAAAGGTTTATCCTACATTTATTTTTATATTATTATTTCTAAAATTAAATTAATTTTTTAAAATTATAATTATATGATTTATACATTAATCTTTAAATAAACCCCTATAAGAAAAGTGATGAATAAATGTATTTCCTTTAAGATTTTAAAAATTAAAAATATTACTATAATTAATATAAATATATAATTAATAAATAATAATAAAAATGAAAATTATTTATTCTGTAATTACCTAGGTTGTTATAGGAAAACAATTCAAATAATGGCTGATCTATCTTCAAGCAATCAAACATGTGAATAACCATGAAACAGAGGTAAACAGATTACCTAATATTCATAAGTTTCAATCTCATATATCATCCTCAATAGATAAAGAGTTATTTATTTAGATCGCTATATATTAAATAAAATTCTTATTTCCTATAAGGGGGTACAATGTCCAATCGATCTATGATCGTATCAAGAGGATCCTAGTGCTGTGAAGGGGTGGTGGTGTCTACTACCATGAAGACAAATTTATAACTAAAAATAAAGGGAGTTTCCATAGGATCACATAAAACTAGACACAAGAAGTGGAGGGATTACATAAAATTATATAGATATTATTTATTGTCTTCTTTTCATGTAGAGAATCCTCTAATTCAGAATGAATCTTTTTCCCTCTCATGGAACCTGAGAAATACACCTGTTGGAGTGAAGATTCATTGAACACTTAAATGAATTATATACATGAAATAAATATACCAACCTTTGGTTTGTAAATGATGGAAACATTTGGTAGTGATAAATTAAACCATTCCATCAAATAAATCAATTTTAATATTCCCCACATGTATATTTAATATAATATATATAATATATATAAGTTATATATATCGAAACATGGACCATCTGGATAGAAAAGTACATACATCATATTCATGTATTAAATGCACACTCTATATAAAATACAATATATATATAAACATCAGGAATCATATTCATGTGTACTTCAATCTCTTTCATGTACATTTTATTGTATATATAACAATATAAATATGCTTCTACATAAACCAATAAGTAACCAAACAAATTACAGAATAATGTAAATGAAGTGACCTGAACATGAGTATTCAAATTTTTTATTTATTGATATGAAAATAAATAAACCTATAATCATAAGGTGAAATCCTTGATATAGTCTTGGCTCAACTAGAAGTATTCCACTATCAAACTTTATATATTTTTTGTTGGTTTCACCCCAAATAATGTTATGAACCACCTCCTTTCCTTTTTAATCCATTCTTCATATGTTTAATCACTTACATGTGAGGGGAACCATGGGTAAGGGATATTTAAAATAATCCCTGAACATGGAGGTCTTATATTAAAAAGGTGGGAAACATGACCCACTTATCATTGTATTTAATTTAATAAAACGTATCACAGTTGAATGACTATGAAAAAATATTAAATATAAAAGAAACCCAACACAAAAAGTGGTTGGTCAATCTCATGATCAATGACATATGATAAATGACATCAAATACATAAATTTTTGAATTCCTTTCAAATATATCTATTTAATTAAGATAAATTTTTATGGAATTTATAATGAATGGATGTATTAATTTTTTATTAAATTTCTGGTACCTTTTAATCCTATCAGTACATGAGTTACCAAAGGCTCACATCCTTTTATTGAAATAAATTAAAATAATTTTTTTCTTAAATACACATAGGCATGGTGTGTACTACTGGAAACACAACATGTTTTGATCTACTTCATTTACACAGAGTATAATTCAAGTCATGTATTGTGTAATTATATGGAATTTCATCATGAATAGTTTGTCACAAGAGTACATGACATATATTTATATGGGTCAACCCTCATTGTCAATATTATTTATACTATCAGAATCATGATCAATTTTTTTTTTGATGTAGTGAGTCATGTGTTTCTGTGTCAACTACTATAGGGAGGTTATTCAAACTGAATACGGAGCTTCTTTATAGTACACAACCAACAAAAATGGTTTTTACATTTTATTTCCTAAACCTAAGTGAACTTCAAGACAAAAAAATTCCGTTGCTTAAATATGGTACCTGGTCAAGAGATCATGTATATTAGCTATATACATTTTCAATTCATGACTACATTATGGAATCTAGCTTATCCATTGGTTTCCAATGAGGTGTGGGTCCATGCAATGAATTCATTTTCCTAGGAGTAAGATGGTGTCATGATGGACATATATGATGAGGTTTCTACTATATAACAACAAAGTCCAATTGTATGAAGAAGAAGAAGACTTAAAATAGTGGTTGAATAGGGTCCTTCCTAAGAAATGAAGGCTCCTCCCTGTGATGTAGAAGTGGAAAACCTAGATGATCTCACAGATATACATGTAAATCTTATTTCCGATGCGGATTTTTTTACTGATGGAATAGATGGAGGCACCAATACTGATGAGGAGGGAGCTGGATAAGTTGGGGATGAAGTTTCTATAAATGAAGTAGTTGTACAGCTGCGTTGACACATAATAAATCTCTCACCACTCTTTGTGTCTTAGTTGGAAGTAATAGAAAATTTTTGGGAATTCGACTATAATGTTATCACACCTTCAATTGAGTTTCTTGGAGTTTTAATTGATTAGTTAAGTGAGTTGTACAAAACATTATATGTTGGGACAAATTTTCCAAGTAAATATGCATTGAAAAACAAGATAAAAAGTTTTCATATAGAGGGGAAATGTAGATATTTAGTTCAAGAATTAAGCTATAAAAAATCCATCATACAGTGTGATAAATATGGAGATGATTTTAGATTTATCTTGAGATATATTATTGACATTTCATTTGGAGGTTCGATAATTTTGAATATGGAGACAGCTCAAACTTTCATTCATCCAAACTTGACATAAAATGATACCTCATTTGATGCTTAATTTATTTCATATATTATATTCGGGATGGTAAGGACCTTCTAAGATATTCTTTTATACCTTGTGAAAGAGAGGATACATAAAACATTTGGTTATAATATTTCTTATAATAAGGCATGGGTGGTGAATCATTTCGAAATTATGAAGGTCTATGGTGATTGGAAAGAATGTTATCAGGTGTTTCTGAAATTTCTTGCCATACTAAGACACCACAACCATGTTTTCTTCTATATTAATACAAACAAAAATGTGTCTCAAGATAACCAACTTGATCCATATCTTTTTCAATTTCATTGGTTTATATGGGAATTCCTCCCCCATAATTCCACAATTCATTTTAACAAAGAGTTCATAAAGATTGATGGATTGTATCTATATGGAAAACACAAGGGTATATTGTTGATTGAGGTAACCCAAGATGGAATTGTTCACCTCTTCCACTTCCATTTTCCATTGTGGAGAAGGAACATTATGAATCATGCAGTTGGTTTTTTGCATGTATTAGCAACCATTTCTACCACATTTAGGGTGTTTGTTTGATATTTAATCCGCATAGGGAAATCAATGTGAATCCTAATTCATAGAGACCATTAAATGCACACCATCAGTACTACCTCATACACATTTCTAGCAACGTGAGAAAAGTATTTCATAACAAATATATTAAGAAGGAAATCATGAGGTGTGGAATTAAATGTCTTTATTGTTTTTTATTATTTAAAGAAAAGATAAAATCAATTATGTGAAATATGATCAATTTTGTGTAGAATATAAGCTGGATCAATGAAGTTTTTAACAACATTTTAGAAAACTGAAAGGTTAATCAAGTAGTGAATGATTATATGATGTGGATTAAAAAAGGAAAAATTGACATTGGAGTATGATGGGGGAATAGGTATGGACACATGACCACAAAAATTTTGGAGTGCATCAATGGTATCTTCAAGTGGATTCACATGTTACATATAACTTCCCTAGTTCGGGAGACATTTCATCATTGTGTGAAGTACATCGTTGATAGAAGAAAAAACTATCCTCGGATGAGATTTGTCAAAGGATAAGGTACAGAATAAACTATCATTGAGAGACTGAAAAGAATATTGAAGAAGCTTCTGGTTATTGAGTGTGACTTTTCCACAAAAAAGACTTTCTATTTGTTGTTCAAGAGTTTTCAGACCCCATAAAAATTATTAGTTGTGTAAAAATGGTGGTATTACCGAAAGAGAGGAAATCTCAATGTGGAAACAACCAAGCATTATGGTTTCCAGGCACACTCTCCTTCACTGCATGTCCCTCTGTGAACATATCAAGGGATGAATATGTTGATCCAGGGTACTTTCTTGACATCATTGCTATCTGTCATGTGGTACCATGGATTCTTGTTGGGGAGTTTCAATATTTCCCAACGCCTAAAGACCAGACAATATTGATACATGACATCAATAGTTTGCATTAATGAGGGATACTAAATCCATAATGAAGCAAAATGAGATAGATTCACCTCAAGAATAAGGTAAATGTTTGAGATGTATCATATGTCATAAAGAAGTTCAATACCAAAAATTATACCCTAATATTACTAGATGAAGTTCACACTCTCATCCACAATGATGTATTTTCGCCAATGTGATCTTCTCATATGGTTAATTATATGGTGTTAATATAAGATCCAGGATTTTATAGAATTTTCAAGTATTTATGAATACCTTTACTATCAAATAACAATAATCCATTCATATTCACAATAAAAGTAATATGACAAGTACATGTGAGGTGACATGAAATCATAATCAAACTACCCATGGCTAAACCATAATGAATTTTTGTGAGTAAATAATCATGAAACATATCATCATGTTAAAAAACATACCTAAATTACAAAGCACACTATTTTATAATAAAATATTGGATAACAAAGAAAAAATGATTATATATATAAATATATAAAATGATATCTTACAAAATACCCTTTTTAAGGTAAAAATATATCTAAAAACACTTTTAAAACATTATTTGAGAAACATAAAGACATTCCCTTTATTTTTATTAAACAATCATCATAAAAAAATTGGAATAAACATGTCATGTCTTAAAGTCTACCAGTCATAACATTATGTTGTCCATAACATTATATTTACATTTTCCAACAAAGACTTAATTCATTTTTTAACATACTGATTGAAGATACTATACTACTCACTGAGCCAGATAGGCATGTTTCCCACACCGTGATAAAGGTTCGTCTAGTTCGATAGATCAGGGTGTGTCGATCGCACCATCATCATCACATGTTGCCTCTAGCTACCATTATATTATACCTACATCGTGTTTCCTTCTATGGCATTGAGGTATCATATTTCACATTTGTTGATCATCACATGCTTTCTGCCCTCCACGGAATATGGAGATCAGAGGCACACATTTCACCTACCTGAGAGAGAGATGACCATCACCCTCAAGAATGTGGTAGTCCATCATGGTCTTCTTATCCAGGGGAATGAAATTATTGGACCCACCTATACAGAATAGCCTGATCTTGTAAAGTGATAGTTAGGCGTCAATATTTTGGTCGATGATGTTTCTACATATGGAGGGTCGATATCTATAAGGTGGCAAGAGATGCACCTTTCACATTTACTAGTTGACGTTGACGAGTAGATTATCATGAGTCAAACCCATGCCTAAATCTTACAGATCATTGGAGGGACATTGTGCACTGATCACTTAGGTATACTTGTGAACGGGATAGATCTAGGGTTACTTGAAGATTTTGATAAGGCTGAGACATACAGCTAGGGATATATACACTTTTCTTACACATACAGACCATTTTTCATGGAATTTCGCTCAGATCACACAGATCTCGAGGGATGTGTCATCCTTATTTAGATGAGGGAATGGAAGTGCATCCCCTCCCTCTCCTCTTTAGTTATTGGTCAGTAGCTGCCTATAGATGTGTAGAATGATGCTCCACATAGACGCTGGTATGATCACTTGTTTTTATTGGTTTTAACTGTTAGGAAGAGTTATTTAATTTAATTTCTTATTATTTATCACATTCAATGATGTATTTTATAGGTGGAGTCAGGAACACCACTTCATCAGCACTATGAAACACCATTTAGGTGCATACCATTTGATTTTGGACAGTCTCACACATGATGATGTAAGTATACACAATCGTTCATTGACTAAAAAATTTCATAATATCAACATTTTTTGTATTTAGTAAGAAACTGTTTTGAAAAATCTCACATGTCATTTCATATTTTATGGATGACATACTGGGATTTATTAGATCAGTTTCTTGCATACTACACTGCTGGACTTCAAGATGTTATGGATGTTGTGCCACTCATTCACTTTCATATTATTGAGTCGCACCATCCTGATAGATTCATGAGCCTGTTTGGTTGTGTTCAATGCATTCCATTTCCACTGAGACAGTCAGATGGGCTTCATTCTATGAACATGACGAGAATGAAGGATGTCGACTGGAATTGACGACATTCTCGGTATTTCTAACTCAGGGGAAAATGAGAATTGCATCATATCAAGGGTGTACATACAATGTGATTCCATCTTTCACAACAGGTTGACTATGAGTCATAGTATAAATTGAAGTCTATAATCTATCAAACTCGACACGACAAAGGTTATCAGAATATGGTAAGTCAATAAATTTCCATTAGTTTGTTTATTGTACTATTTTATAATTCATTTTGAATCTCTTAACATCATACTTGAGTACATTATATTATCCATGTAAGAACCTGAATCTACATTTTAGGTATGGATCTCGATTTCAGGTGTTTTTGAGAAAAAGGGGAGTTTTTGAACATTTAATAATTACACACCGTGTACTCGGTTTCCGCAGGTAGTCGTATATTGGTAGTGTAACAGCGAAGTACGTGGTTGTGTGTGGTGACCTGGAGACCACCTAAAGCGATGGCCAGTTAAGGCATGTACACAGTGTGTACATTAAATGAACATGTCATGTACATTTATTTTTAATTGTTTAATCAGACCAAGGTCGCGTCTACTCCCTAGAATCATCATCTTCAAACCATGTCTTGTCCATGAGCGATCGAGAGCGATGATTCTTCATGGAGCCACCGACCCATCTTCCATTCTTCGAATCGAACACTATCGATTGCGTTGGAATCCCCTCGGTAAGTTCTTCCTTCTTCTATAGCCTCTCCTCTTAATTTCTCTTCTTTCATGGGATATCCAAGGTTGAGAAAATTTGTCTTTTTGTAGATCTATGGTGCTCTTGTTTGATTCAAAGGATGAGGGTTAAAAATATCGATCATACAATGTCGTGGTGGGTGGTTTGTGCCTTTTCATTGCTGTCCTTCGATTATATATGCAAAACTGTCAAATACCATAGTTTAGGGTATTGCGTGTTTGGGAGATTTAACCTTGTTTGATGCCTGCTATGTTTTGTTTGCTCGAGAAAGGGTTTTGATTATGATTTAGGTTGATTACCTTGTTTATGGATATGTTTTCCCATGTTTGTTTGATATTGGATGTTGGGTCTAGATCTACCTGTTAGGATGTTTTGTTTACATGCCTAGTGCTATTAGGATGGAGGTTATATTATATGGCATGCTTGTGAAATGTATTGTAGCTTCTTAGACTTGTAGAAGATGACATTACTTTGGCTTCTGGATATCATTTGTGCATGATTGTATTACACAGGGCTATGAGAACTTGTGTAGTTAGACCATAGGGGGAATTGACGTTGAGGGCTTCCCCAGAGTGTTTGTTATACTTTTCACATTGTGATACCATATAGGGGATTGACAGTGAGTGCTCCCTTAAAGTATATATAGTATACCATTACGAGACCACATGGGGAATTGACGTTGAGTGCTTCCTCAGAGAATATGTAGTTTACCGTTAAAAGACCACATGAGGAATTGACGGTGAGTGCTTCCTTAGAGAGTCTTTGTGAGACCAAAGGGTCAGACCATGTGAGATTTCCCATAGGGTCTTTACATCATTATTGATTGAATGATATGTTGAACCAAAGGGGTTAGAATGTGAGAACTTTCCTAGAGGGTTTCTTGTGAATGATTTGTTTCATAATTAATAAATGTAGATGAATGTAGTTGAAACTATATGATTGTTTACTTTTGTGTACTTCCTTTTTTATTACTTCATTTTTCATATTACGTGCTATATATATTCACTGACAGTTAGGCATCAATCTTTAGGTGGTTGCCTACTGGGATTCATCTCACACCCTGTTTGGGTCACGCTTTTGGGCCCAAACAGATTATATTATTCCAGGTATAGATAAGGGCAAACACCCTTCTACTGTAGGTACTTGATTATTGTGGAGCTGGAGAGCATGAGACCAAGATGAGGCTTGCGATGCTGTTGGAGTTTACTTGATTTCTTTATAATTTTGTTTAGTACTGTATTTCCAGCATTGTGACTTGTTTGGCAGTTTTCCTAGACATATGTGACATGCATCATTTATATATATATATATATTCTCCAGTTTTTTATTTACTTTCAGTCTTATGCTACTATTTACTAATTGTTTCCACTGTATTACTCTTCCCATGAGGGAATGGTTTCCACACTATCACACCCAAGACTCTCACTGTTTTTTGCAAGCCTTTGGCATTTGGGGAAATACGCTTGAGGCCATGTGACCAACCTGGTGCGGGGCACCTTTGGGCGGCACCCGGAACCGGGACGTTACAATCCCCATGTTGGATTTAGAGGAGGAGGAGGTTGATATCTCGACAACGATCCATGATGCAGTGTAGGGGCTAATTCCAGGTTATCATGCGGTTCATGGTTGTATCTTTGATCTTCCACCCTAGGGAGATGACCTTCCTACCTAGGGAGTGGAGGTTCCTACTAAGGAATATCATCCATCAGCTACTGATGTTGAGGAGCCACGATGTCGACGACGTAGACTGCATCGTGATACACGTGTGGTCTTGCCTGTTCCACAAGAAAAGGTTGTCCCTCTAGTAGTTCGACATCAACTGATTGGGGATGTACATCAAGAGGCATGGGATCCATCTGTATTGGCAGGATATCCATAGTTTTACTTGGTGCATATTATTCGAGCTTCCATCAAGGGTCATTTCCAATGCCTACAACTATCGTGTTAGGTCCATCACAGACAATTTGGTTCCCCAATGCGAAAATTGAAGGTCTTTCTATAACCCTAGTGGGAGAAGGATCATGTGTGTAGGAAAACATCTAGTTGACACCTCCTCCCATTGAGACACAGACAGAGCATCCGACAGTCAAGGTTCTAGTGCCTGAGAATTAGCTCTCTCCATGTCATCATACTCCACCCCTGCACAGAGGCCGATGATCTCGATACGGGCATCCTATTCACACACCATTATATGGGATGGATCCTCTCCATAAACAATGACTATACATATTCATGTATATGTTTTAGGTCTATTAAAATTAATAAATTCTTTTTACAATCAACCATTTTTACATGTTTCGCCACTGTTTCAATTTTCATTTATAATTTTGTTACAGTTTATATATTATATGCTTTCAAAATCAACTATTTAAAACATTTGAAAATTTATTAAATTTCAAGTAGGTAACTTTAAATGTTTATAAAATATTAACTATAAAAACAATCTAAATATAACTTAAAATGTAGCCTAAGCTTCTAAAAAGTTGTTGAAATTAAAAAGAATTTCTTAAATATAATAAATATATGAAAATGAATGGAATGTAAATAAGATTATAAAAACAATTGTAATGGTTTAGAACAACAATACATTGTGCTAGTAAAATTACTATTCAATAAAATATTGATGAAGTTGGAACATTATAGATTCAAACAAACCCTAAATATTGAACCCTGTTAAGCTGAATATTTTTTAATTGAACTCCACCATTTACTTGTATATTTTGATTCTATAGAATATATTGACTTACAAAATCCAAAAAGCGGGTAATATAACATAATAATAGTCGTGAACAGAATAAAAAAAAAGATGTCAAGTTAAGAGCACTTCCATCCTGATAGAAGTGGTAAATGTATAAAAAATCCATATTTTGCTTGTCCTTCATTCAAGTCGCATGTTTCTTTTTACAACATCGTTTCAAACGAAGTTTTACCATAACATTATATAATAATATGATGAAGCGATATGAAATTGTTGCAATTATGGAATCATGATGTCAATTTTTTTATTCTTAAATAGTCCCACTTTCTAATGAGTTTAATTGAAATAAATGAATTGAAAGATTGAAAGAAAACAGTATAGTAGGTATATTACAAATTTATATATATATAATGTATATATTTATAATGAATAATAATATTATAGTTATATAATAGTGAAAAAATGTAATATTTAATTAAACAAAATGTAGAATAAAACCATGTATAAGTGGTTTCTAACAAGATACATTGGAACGGAAATGATTAGATTAGTTAGATTACAATGATACATCTAAGAACATAATTGAAAATAAACAAAATCATAAATATAACAAGTAAGAGCTAATTTACATATCACAAAATTTATTATGAAATAACATGACATTTTCACTTTCAAATATTAATGACATAATTGTAAACAAAATAAAATAAACACAATATATATATCATAATATACAAACCTATATATTTGTAAATATAATTAAAATATATTTTTTTAAATTTTTTTTGCTGAATCTACCGCCCTTCAGATACAGTTTTGATATTTTTTTTATCTATGCTTAATTAATTTTTTTCCAAAAAACTCACGGGGAAAAAAACTCTACTGTAACCCTCCTACAGAAACATTTGCTTAAACATTCCTTGGTTTAGAAATTCAGTGGTTCAGTCGTCCCCATAAGCTCCGTGTCAGGTCAATTCAAAAGAAAAGCACCGACAAACTCCTCCATGGAAGGAGCACAGCTGCCTCGCAAAAACGCAAATCTACTGCCATTTTGGAGAACGGAGCCAGTGGTGTGGCCCTCTGATCGACTTTTGTTGCACAGATATCGCGCTCATAAATGCCCAAAGAGTGGCCTCTCGTTATTCTTCAAAGGGAGATGGCTTCTTTCATTCATTTCTTTCCCTCTCTTCTTTTTCTTTTTTCCCTTCTAACTGCCTATCGCCGGGTAGCAGCAGGTTCTAAAATCAGTACAGACATTACGCATTTAGAGTCATTCCCTATACTGGACAGACCCCTATGGGTTGGTTTAATCAGCTTCTGGGCAATCCCACTCCAGCACCCCCACACCACCAAAAAAAAAAAAGGCGCTTCTTTTGTAAACCCGTTATTTATTCCCCCATCGACTCATTAGGGTTTTGGTGATTAATCGGTTGGATTTCTCAATAAGGAGGAATCTGCATCACTTGATCACATGTGCCGGTTTCTGTCTTTTTATTTAAATGCATGAAACCCAATTTTTAAGTGGATGGAAGGCATTAAAATCCTTTCAAGCAAAATTTGACTTTAGAGAATAACATAACTCTTATGTCAATCCCTTGTGTATAATTCATGCCTAATGCTAAAAAAATAAAATTTTGATACGAAAAGGGGAATAATAATTGAATATAGGTATTACTCAGAACTATAAAAACATGGAAATCCATTGGCAATTTTATTATATACAAAGGTTCATTAATATATACATATCTTAAATTATACATAGATATTAATATAATTCAAATATTTAGATTAATTTTTATATTAAAATTATTGGTGATGGAGGTTGTTGCCCCTACCACCGAGGGAGGGGTAATTTAATCACGTGGCAATTTCAGTTCAGTTGAAGGTTTGTTGCATTCCCGATGACATTCTGGTCTCGGAGATCTCCCCTCGACAGTTTAACGTGTTGAGTATGCACTAAAATAACTAAATGAAATATTTAATTTTGTTGCATTTATCTTCTATGCGGTTTTATTACCAATAATTCGTTGTGAATAGATTAAATGGCTTGAATATTTATTGAATGTGATTCAATGAAATAATGAAAATGAGAATAAATGTAAATTGATACATAAATTTGATCAACGCGTTTTATTTAACGAAACACGTCATGGATGATTATATAAAGGGATGTGATCACTCATATTGTGTACGACTGATTGTCTTCAAGGCTCTCAATTCTCTCTTCCTCTTATACAGTTGTTCATCATCTAAGATAAAGGTGTTAACACCCCTTCAGCATTCGAGTATCATCATAATACGATCGTAGATATATTAGCCGGCGTTCCACCCTCGAGGGTAGGGTGCTTTTTTTCACTGATTCATGATCTTTATCAAGCATTCTCTTTCGCCAAGGATGAAGAAAACTACTATTGTTGGCGTTTTCTAGGTACTCGTTTTTTGCAGTATTATTTACGCGTTGATTCTTGAAGATATATTGTCTATGTTTGGGCTATCTTTTGCTACATGTGATCATATGATGATCATACAAAACCTATCAGCAAAATCAGATGGCAGACTTCTTTGACGAATCAACGTGTTTATGATTTTATGAAAAGCGCATTTTACAAAATTTGAAACTAGATATTTCAGGGCTGAAAATAAATTTGAAAAATTCATATTTAGTAATTAAATGATTTTTTAATTATTTATGTTATCCGTATTTATAAAGTGCTTTATAAAATGGGAATAACATTAATAATCTTGGCATAATTAAAATAGTTTTATTAACCATTGCAAATATGTGAAAGTTCATATTTATTTACCGTTATTTGGGAAAATAAATAAATTATTTAGAATATTGGGTGACGTTTGAGTGGTAACCCCATATTCCTGTATCCAAATAACCAGAGTTCGAAACATGGCAAACACCATGGGGAATTTACAATGCATGCATGATGCAGGTAGGTAGTGATGCGCATATTTTGCAGGCAGACAGTGACACAAGCATGACGTAGGTCTGATGACGCAGACAAGATGATGCAGACCTAATGTTGCACTAAGACTTCAGGCCATGTTCATTAACCACTTGGCCCTGGGCATTCGGGTTATATAATGAGCCTCCCTCTATCCAGATAGAAAGAGATTTTTGCTGTCATAATAAAAAGAGGTTTCAAACCCAACTTAAAAAAATAAATTATTTATTTTAATCAAGAGAACTCAATTACAAATTAAATTAAATTATTTATAAATTGTTATATAATAATGAAAAAGATATTTTTAAAAGTATTTTATAAGTTATTTAAATATAAAATGTTTATGGTTAATTGATAAATATTTTTCAAAATTATATTATTTATAAATCATAAAAATGATATTTTTTGAATATTTTAATTTATAAATGGATTATAAATTAATTAATTAAAAAATTTCATAATTGTTCCTATAAATTTTTATGAATCATTTATTAACAAAATGTTCTAAATATTTAATGTTAATATTTTAAAAACCTTTTGACAATTTGAATGGCATGCTTTATGATGTAGAAATAAATTATTTAGTTAGAAGTCCTAAAATGTGATTTATAAAGTATTTATAAATTACAACATATATTATATTTAGGTTGTTTAAAAATGTTTATATAATAATATTGTATTATGAAATGTTTATAAATAATTAAGTATCATATAAATGACATTTAATATAATATATGAAGGGGTACATATTGAAATGAATATGAAGAGGGTTCATAAATGTCTCCTGTTTTGGAAAATAAATAATTTTTTTATTTATTTGTTAACTTTCAATGATATTCATGTTTAGTTCATAATTAATTAATTTGAAATTTTCCAAATTACAGGGCACTTATTTTGGACATTTTTTAATCCACATCAAAATGTGTTTTGATAATTGATATAATCAATATTTCAATAATAATTAAGTATATGATATTTACATTTTGTAAAAGGTTTATATGATAGAAATTGAATTATAAATTTTTACAATTCATATAATAATCTAAATTTAAAATGGAAATTCCATATAATGATAAACATGAAAGAGTTCATATTGGAAATAATATAAAGTGTTTGTATTCAAAATTATAGAATGCACATAATGCTAAAACTAAAATTATAAAAGGGCGTATAATTAGATTTTATTTATGAATTTTTTCATAAATGTTTATCTCATGTTAAAATATTGGAATTTCTCATTTATTTAAAGGCCATTCCTTGTTTTTAGTTAAAAATTGAATATATATTGAATAACTGTATGCCAAAGATTATATGGTAAATTGATTCTATGAATGAGCCTTCAATATCATGCTAGATTTGATATCATAAAATTTAGTTTTCTTCTACCTTAACCACAGTTTGTAATTGTAGTTATGAGCATGAGAACAGCTTTTGGGCATTGATTTTTCATATTAGGTGTTAGAGTTTTTATGAATTGAATTCTCTTTTGACTAATGTCTCCCCAGGTAGAGGGACATGGGGTCAAACCACCCTCTTTCTTTGAGGCTTGCCTTGGCTAGGAGGGTAAATGGGGTTAGCTATATGTCACTTATGTCTTAATCATGTGGAATTTTTTAATCTCATATAACTCTATGCGTTTACATTAAGTGTTCATTTACCTTATGCATATGATTCATTTGGATATGTATAAATATAATTGACTTCTATTTTTGGGTGATTAAAAAAGACTTTTGGGTTCTGTAAAGAGTTACACATTAATGTGGTTTGAATTAATTAATTTGGAGGTTCAAATAGGGATTCCAAAAAAAATCATCAAAATAATGCATACAAAAAATAAATAAAATCATGAGATAATATGGTGAGGTTAAATCCCCTCAAATACTAAGTGTGAGATTCCTTCCAAAGAATCACTTTTCATGACCATGATCATTCAACCAGGTAGTTTCATGCCATAACTAGGTGCCTTTAGATTATATTGTGTAAGGAAATCAAATAAAAAGTGACTCTATATTGACTTTAGGGCAGTTTCATGCCATAAATGGATGCCTCTTGATTGTCCTTGGTTAGCTTATTTTTGTCATTTTCTTTGCATTACACTAGATGAGAAGTCGTAATGGTAATTATACCAGAAGAATAGTGTTGTGTGAATCAATTGGATGGGTTTGGAAAAGGTGTTATCCAAACAACTATCCAAGATACACAACTATTGTGATTGGAATGATTCCCTACCTAAATAACTATGTGGTGAGATGAATTCCCTAGAAGACTCATTACTTAGTGAAATATGCATCTTGTATCACTAAATGGTTATGATGTACAATTTTATCAATTTTATTGGGATCACATTCATTAAAAGTCCTTCATGAAGATATTTAAGACCTGATATACCTAAAAATTTCTTCTGTAGATAAAGGTATCATCATCATCAAACTAAAAATTATATTAATCCTCAAAATGAGAAACTTAAAGTAAGAAACTCTTAATAATGTTACCTTATGAAATATTTTTTAAAAAGTGAAATATTATATGTGTTAGAAAATTTTCTTTCTAGTGCAACTTATAGATGAAATTTTTCATCAAGTTAATCTAGTTTCTTATGGAATCATGGAATTATTCATTTATGGTTTCAAAGGAATGTAATGCATAATTATCTTAAGGAATTATTATCACATATTCTTAAAATAAATGGGTCTTTCCATGACATTCAATAATATTGAATATTTTTAAAAAGACTAAATAATAACTATAAGTCTTTTTGTAGTTAGGGATTTTATCCTATTGTCATATATGAAAACTCTTTAGAAAGATGGATGAATTCCTGAGAAGCTAATACAATATTCTCAATGTTTTGAGACTAGATCAACTAGGAATATGATTTCTATGTTCTGGTATTAAATAGAAATCATAATCCTACAAAACATCAAAACTGGAAGAGGAAATATTTGAAAGTCTAATAATATTTCATCATGAATCCAGTTATGGTAATTTCAAACCTGATGGTATTATCATGAATAAGTGATAAATCCATATGGGATTATGAATTTACCTGCGGGGGTTTCGGAAGTCCATGGAATGTATATGTCTCGTATTAATGTTATAAGAAATAATTATTTGATCTTGAAAAGTATGTGAAATAGAGTGTATGTTTAACAACTATTGTTAACATACAGGAGTTCAAAATCAAAGGAATAATTGAATGATCCTTTAGTTTATATTAACGAGATAACATAAGTAGTCACTACTTAGAGAATTTGGATGTAAATGAATGTATCAACTCAGATAAATCTAAGTAAAATATGTGCATCTTCAACTCACATATCTAATAAGATAAGAGAGGATATTTGATAACAAATCGTTATTATGATATGAATAAATTTTTAATCATGGTTAATGATTCATCAACTAATATAACATGTTTTTGAGAAGAATATTTAGATAAATTTTTTTATCCAGGATAATTTTTTTTATCCAAATAGTTGTTAAAATATGTGGGAAGGTGTTCCTATAACCCATTGAAGGTATATTTTATGAATGTCTTAATTTAAAATAAAAAAATTCAAACACATAGAATACCACATTTGACATGGAAAAAAAATACAATTTTTTAATTATTCATAATAAAAGGAAATGAAGTTTATTTCCTTAAATACAAAGTATTTTGTGTTATATCATAGATATATATTTGTAAACAAATATAGTGTCTTTGAAGCTAGTAGAAGTATGTTTGAACTTAGAGAATATAAATGTTTACAATCAAAAGATTGTGCTCAATTTAGTTTAAGTAATTATTTACAAAGTGAAATTCAGTTGATTTCATAAAAGGATTAGGAAATAATGATAAAGAGAAATGTAAATGGTTGCATATGTTTACCATAATGAAGTGAATGTCACTTTATCCTAAAAGAGTTTATCATATACTTGATAAAAATTTAAATTGTTATATTTGGCCATCATAACGAGTGAGTGTCATGATTCCCTAAATGTTTATACCAACCACTACACAAAGTTAATAACTTGGTATCCTAAATGAATTCTAGGTATGATTGTAAAGAGAAATATAAAGTGTTACATTAGTTATCCTAAAAAAGTATATATCAATTTAAAAATAAAAGTGTTTAGGATGTACATGTTAAGTGATAATGAAAATAATTATATTATTTTCAAAAATATTTCAAGGAATATTTTCGATGGAAAATAATCCAAGGAAAATGATGATGTACTTAGAATTATTTATATGTATAAAATAGAAAATAACATTATAAAATTTGAAGTTATAACGTTAAATTTTTTGTATATAAGTTCAAAGGGTTGAACTTGATGAATATGATTCCTATGTCTTAGAATTATTGAAACCTAATTTCACCATTAAAGTTAACCACTAAGAAGTTAATGGGTGTATTTTATTATATGGTCACATAGGGATGGTATGAAAATTACTTATGGATGTAATATTCAAAAAAATATTTCATTACTGTCGTAATCGCATGAGGTTCATGTTATATATATATATGTGTGTGTGTTTAATACTAAAGATATTGGTTGTAATTATTGTTGAAATATCGTATATTTAAAAAATAGGTAATTTTAATTTATCATTTATTTGTGTATACATAAATTTACTTTTTAGGAAAGATCAAATGTTAAATACCCCTGCAAAAATATAGATGTTGAGTTTTTCCTAACCAATGATCAACATAGAGTATAATGGGTTGTGATGACATGTAATGATTAGAATGAATAGACTCATATTTACTTTATAAAGGATTTTATATGAGATTTTCAGGAATAGATTTTAGAGGTAATAAGTAGAGACTTATTCCTTAGACTGATCCCCTAAAGTATATCTCAACGAATTTCATATAGGCATTGATATAATAAAATGTGTATTCCTATTATCAGTCATTTCTACATGAGGTTTGTGAGATACCTATCACGATAACCTTTATACTTTGATAACCTACTTACATAAGTCACCATATTAACTTAGCTTCTCATTGGGTAGTTGGGTATGTTGTGGATCAGGTCTTCAGTTGGAGTGCAACCAATATGGGATTTTTCCACTTATATGAAAAGAAAAGACATATGTCCATTGATTGCATTATACTGAGGAAATTCATGACCATGGTTATTGTTTTCGCAAATGATGTGTTAAAATAATTGGATTAGTGACATGTGATATGATTATCATATAGATTAATGAGATGTGATGTATTTATCCATATAGTCAGTTATTTTTAGATAATCAACAAAATATTGAGAGGCATATACTAGACTAACATATTCCATATCTAGTGGTCACTCGATGTCATCGAACAAGGGTGTATATAAGATAAATATGATGTATATGATATATCTTGGGGTGGAAATTCTAATATGGAGAAATGAGTATGTTTGATAGAGATAATACCAGACCCCTTAGTTGCTTGAGTAGCACTGATTTATACTAGAAGCTTCTCTTTTATTACATATTTGAAATAGATACTTCATAGTACTTTTTAACACTACTAAGTCCTATAGGTTCATAGAGTTATTCCTCTGGATAAAGATAATGTTTTGGACAAAGTGTTTGTTCCAAATTGAAGAGAGTATGATGAAACAAAATTCAAAAGAGTTTTGTAAGGATCCATAAAGAGCATTCAATTTTTTCACAATTTATTTATGTATTTTAATGATCTTGGGAGATTGTTGAATATGCACTAAAATAATTTAATGTAATATTTAATTTTGGATCATTTATCTTCCATGAGTTTTACATAATAATAATCTATTATGAGTCAATTAAATGGATAGAATATTCATTGAAAAATAATCAATTAATTAAATAAAATGGTAATAAATGTATATTTATACATAAATATGGACAACGAATTTAATTTTAACAAACTCATCATGGATGAATATATTAAGGGATGTGATCCCTCATATTTTGTGCACATAATTGTCTACAATCCTCTTAATTATCACTTCCTCCCAAAATGTTATAAATTATCTAAGACAAAGGTTCTAAAAAGAATTCAACATCTATTTATCCTCATGATACAATAAAAAATCCATTAGCCGGTGTTCCCCCATTAGAGTAATGGTTCTTATGTTATCTATTTCATGATCTTTATCAAGCTTTCTACTCCAACAAGGAAGTAGAAGACTGATTCTATTAGTGTTTTCCAGATACTTTGTTTTACAGTTTTATTTATGATTTGATTATTTAAGATATATCTACATGTGTTTGGGTTTTCTTCTACTGAATATGGTCATATGATGATCATATTAATCCCATAATAATGTTGTCATTGGTTTGTTCACCATTACTCTGGTTCTCATTTTTAATTTCATATTTGTTCTTCAATTCAATGTTGTAAATTCATGCCAATGAGGAGTGGGGTATACATATTTCTCTGGTTATTGGCCCTATGTACTCCTATAATTTTACTCCCCACATGGATGATGGAGAATAAATCCCAAAACTTTGGTTTCATTCTTCTTGGATCTTCAAATCCTCTTTATTTTTCTTATTTTGGGGGTTATTTGATTTTCATATGCATAAGGATCATACCCATTTGATAATTTGGGTATGTTTTCCTATACCATAACTTATATTTAAAATTATATCAATATTGAAATTTATTAGTGACTTTGTTGGTCATTATATCTACATAGATGATCACACTTTGTCCATGACACATCATGTGGGGGCTCAGATATATGTTGAAACTGAAATTTTTAATCCCTTACTATAATTTTATTAGATTTAAGACAAATGCTATTATCTCTAAAAATAATACATGGTTCTTAAATCATATATTTCATTTTGAAAAAACTTTTTTCATTAAAGGAATATATTGGAAAAATGTTTTTTGAGGGAATATTTTGACCATTCTCTACATCCTCCTAACATTGATTTCATTGAGGACAGAAAAATATATATTAATATCGATAGATCTTAATTTTTTCGAATTCTTGGTGGGGATTATAGGGATTTTGTCATCCCTTTGATAATTCTTGATCATATTGGATAAGAATATGTAATGATATCCTCTTCTATTACGGATCAGGACTGTATAGATTTCCTTGAAGTCAACCCTTTAATATATTGATGTTAGGCTGAGCAAGATGAACCTTCACCTCAAAATTTGGGTTGTAATGTTCTTATTTGTTGTTTTTCAGAGTCTCCTCTAACTAATTTTATGGAACATGTCCATTTTATAGAATTTGGATACACTCCTTGTCAGTTGTAGGTGATATATACTAAGAGGAGGTCACTGAGTAGCACATTTAGTGATGGTTATTGTCCTAAACCCCTCTATTTAAAGATACACCTCTAGGGATGGTAATGAAGGAAGATAAATCATATACCAAAATTTCCACTTTTATTAGGAACCATGTTGGGGACTAGTATAGTGGGTATAAAAATATCACATATAAAAGGCATTACCCTCAAAGATAATGTATGATCAATGTTGGAGTTAATTCCCAAGAACCAACTTCTATATACTTTATGTTTATTTGTATTCATGTTTTTTATATTAATAAACTACTTATCATGACATGACTGTTCTTCTAGTGATATAGTATGGTATAAGGTCCAAATAGTAGTTTTCTAAAGGTTATAACATTTCCCTACTATAATGGTAACAGAGAAGTGCCACTATAGTATTGTTAAATATTTTTTATACAGCTAGAAGAAATAATTTAAGGGAGAAAAACGATAAAGTATATCATGTGTGGAGACTCATATGACATTGAGTCACCTTATCATGGTGTACGCCCCTATTAATATCTGGTGTAGGAGATTATTTTAATGAGACATTCCAGAAGGAAATCCATATTTATTTGTTTCATTGGATGATCATATATGTGAATGTCTATATTGATCCTTAGACTTTATTATTATTGTTAATAGATATTATGATTTTAATACTTTGATTTATCATTAATACAATGTGGAAATATGTTCATGATGGTGTCACATACACTTGGTGATTCATGAGTAATATTTCATTAATGAATAATGTGATAAAGGATTTGTACCTTTGTTATTTAACAGATATTGACATCTCATGTCCTTTGACGGAGGTGATAAAACCTAAAAAAATCCATGTCTATTGTGTTATACGGGCATGTTCAATTCCAAAAAATTTAAAATAATGATACACCAAGAACATTGGTTGATGTCACAGGAATGAAAACTTCTTGATTAGAGATATCATGATAATGAGATTATATTACACAATACGCATCTTTATGAGATTTTATGTCATAGAAACATTAACTTATTTATATATAGTTGCATTGGTATGTTTCTAGACACTATCCTTTGAATTTGAGTTGTCTCACCTAATGCCACTGAGAGAGATGCCTAGAGGGCCACACACACAGTGTATCCAACCCCTTAATTAAAATAATATTATTATTTAAAATGTTGAAGAAATATTACTCACACAAGTGGTTTAATAATTATTCATGTATGATTGATCACATATATAATGTCCTTAGTTATTCTAGAATATATTTTTGAGAAACATATTTTATAATTATATATTTTAAATTTATTGAATATAATAGTTATTTATTTATTAAATAATAATGTATTGATATTAATTTATTAAATAATAGTCATTATTGAAGACTTGATAGATATTTTTGAGGAATGGAGGGCCGATTATAATATTCCAATGAGAAATAATGTATACTAAATATTATTTTAATTAATAATATTTAATTATTTCTCATGTATTTCACATGTTAAGAAATAATAATAATAATATTATTATTATTATAGAAATGAGGTTCAGTAGGTATTAAAGAAATAATAAGGGAACATGTGAAATTATTATCTTATAACCCCAGAACAATTTAAAACCAATTATATTATTTCAAAAAGTGTATGGCTTTGTTTTGGTTGTGCACAATAGCCTTCAAAGGATCTTTTCAAAGGCCTAAAGATCTCCCTCTCTAGGAACACTATAAATAATGGCGTGCAATCCTCCTATACCATGAATTTCAATTCTAGAAAGATCAAAGTGAATCCTTCCTAAAGCAATTCTATGGGAGATCAAAGATGAATGATGTAGGTATTAAGATATACTACATTATCACCCATAGATTCCTACAACAATGTTTGGAGGTTCATAGAGCATGTATAGATTACTGATGTATGGAATCTATACTGGATTCTTACAATGCAAAGATGATACGTTGTAGATTTTTCAGATTCACCAATGAAGAAATAATTCATTGTAAGGTTTTTAATTAATTTCTTAAATTAGTTATAAATAATTAAGTGATGATATTATGTTTTGGTTTCATTATTCTCCTTTAAATTAATCTTAAATCTAATTTTTTATGTCATGAAGTTTATCATCAATGTACATCTCAAATTAATCATAGATTATGAAAAATCTGAGTTATGTATACCCTATATGGAGATTCTATATCTCCCATAACCTTCACGTGGTATCAATGAAATTTCATAATTATTTATAATCATTTAAATATTGTTGATTTATTTATTTATTTATCATCAGTTTTCAATTCCAACTTAATTTTCGAATAATCTGAAACATCATACAAGATCTTCTTCTTCTTCTTTTTTAACACTATCATGATCAAAATTGATTAATTTTATGATTTGAAGACATTCAAAGAACACACCAAAAGGTGTTTTGGACTCTATCCAGCTAATAAAAGATTACGATCCGTTTAAACCACTAGTATTCAACATGTACCCATGTTTAATGAACCATGAAAATTTATGAATTAATTTTTAATTAATTTAGTTTGTGTGAATTTATTACAGACCATATGTATTTAAATACACCATGTATCGACAAGGAAAACATGGAACAAGGTTATCCAGACTACATGACATTTTGCATTCAAACATGATTTGTAGACCATTAGTTAAAGACGGGCTGAGTAGTTTCGTATAGGATGAACATCACTGGTGACCATGTAACTAAGAGGACACAAGATTTATAGGCCGTCTGTATGAAATGTACGCTATTAATTTCTATAGAATGATTATACACTGAGTCCCTAGGTGAGTTCCCCATATAGATAGTGAGAATTATATATAACGTGTAGCTGGATTATACATGCTGTGTATATTTCCAAATTACCCAGAATTCAAAATTAATTTATTTTTCTACTAAATATTTAACATTATGTGTTCAATGTGTAATTTATTTGACTATGTTCATGCCATGTGATTGGTTTAATATGAATTAAATTCATAATTAATTTATGCATAATGATCATAACTGCATATTGTGTATATATCATAATATAGTCATTACTCTACGCATATTGAAACAAAACATGCAATGTAAATATCATTTGTTCTATGTGTAATTCAGTTGAATCATACACACTAATAAATTACTTGATAAGTCATGTATGTTAGATACTACATGAGTAAAAAGTATAAAAAATTAATATATTTTGGGTAGTATAAACAGGTACTCACTATGTTTCCTCAAAGGTCCATGTTGTTTACATAGTTTATTTTACATAAATTTATTTAATTTTATAAAAATTATGATGGATGATAATATCCTGATAATTTGGATAATAATTAATATAGAAGAACTGATTAGTTAAATATGATAATTAATTGATTCAAATGTGATTTATCTTAAATTAAAATTATTAGAATTGAATGTTTTTTATTAAACATGTAATTCAATACATGCATGTCGATGACCATGAACATAGACTAGATATTTCCATGTTCATGACTTCCTTATTATTTAATATTAAATTAAATTAATGGAATTCAAGTCATCCCCACACTCATTATGTAAGGGTATAGATTATCACAGTTTCTTTTTATATAATCCCCTTAAACAATCATTTGGTTCCACTCACCAATGTGTTAATAAAATATTATATAATTGATGTACATCCCAAGCGAGTGGAGGGGGTTCATGTTTATAGATGAGGAAAAACTAATCCAAGTGGTACATGCATTGATAGGTGGAAAGATGAAACATGAACCAAGTAAGGGTTCAAGGTATTTTTCCCTTAGGCCTATGGTTAGTTTATCATCCACTAGATAAAATATCCCTTACTAAAAGCTCATGATCATACCATATAATTATTTTTGTTGATTATTTTTGTTAATTTTATTATGGATTTTTTTATCATGATAAAATTAATTAATGAATTTGAAAGATGAAATATAGAACTATAATATATTTTATTACGTGTAAACATTATCTAAGATATAGTTAATAACTTACGTAAATCCACTTAAAACTAATAATCATGTAATAATTAAAAATGGTAAATTTACACATAAAGATAAAAATCACTCAGTTATATATATAAATATATATATATATATTATAATGGTATAGCCTTCCAATATTTATGTTGAAATCAAACCATAGTCTAAAGTGTGTAACCAGACCATGTCGAGGTGATTTCAATTATTAGGTAATTTTAACATGAAAATTTGGGTTGGCTTAACATAGTTCACATAAAGGGTTGACTTACCAAGAAGGACATGTTTTAACTAAGTGAAAAAGGTTTAGGAAATAAAATTTAATGATTTTCAGATTGGGGAGTCAACTCAAGAAATCAAGGAAATGTGAATTAATGTAAATTTCGAATTTAATTCATACCTAAAACCTTTCAACTAACTTTTCTGGACCATGAATGGATTATAAGAAGAAGAATATGGGTATTCGACACTAAAATTTCCATGAAAGAGGATGTTACAAAGAAAATGGAGTGGTATTTTGGGTTTCATCATAATAGTGAGAGATTAACCAATATAATAATTATTTATATACTTTTATTATATAAAGTACGAAAATTCAACTATTCTTTATTATAAAAATGAAATTTCATATGAATTCAAAAATAGAATTGTTATCCATACTTGAGAAGGATAACCATTTAATTAGAATTAATATAATAGAATAGAAAAGGTGATTATGTGTTATCCTACACCAAGAAAGGAAATTATATGTGTTTAAAACCCCTATTCGTGATGTGCCTGGCCATAATGATATTGTGGAGGATTTGTCTCTCTTTGAGAAATATTTTGATGATGACACAAATGTGTAATGTTTCATGCTATCATCATTGAACAATGATATTATAAAAAAACATTAGGAAATGGATTTTTTTTGTCACATATATGTGTTTTTTATGGAAATGCATTTTTAAAAAACATATTTGAAAAAAAAACTAAAACCCTAGGGAAAAAACTATATCATTATAGGGTATCCTATGGATATAAGGGAATACTACCTTTACAACCCCTCATACTAGAATGTTATTGTCACCAAACAATTCATACTTCTTTAGATGGATCACATATTCAAGAACGATGGTGGGGGCAAGATTGAAAATGATGTTGATGATGATAAAGATGTATCAAAGTTAATATAGTATTTGATTACATAGGTAACTATGGAATAATTATTCCCAAAATAGAAGTACGAAAAAGGAGAACCAAATAGGTAAGACAATCAAAGATATATTGTTTTATAGTCACTAAATATATTGACTCACTATTCTTTTATCCAAAATTAACCTCTCTCCTATAAAGATATATTAAAGAGATCAGAATCCACAATATGGAAAGAAGACATGAATTAAAAAATGGATTCCATGTATCAAAATATATTTTGGGTTCTATTGTATCTTCATGTATATGTAAATCCTATCGAATGAAAATCTATTTTCAATAGAATTTTAGACATGGAGGGTGATGTTATTACCTATAAAGAATAGATAGAAGATAATGTTTCTAAAAAACATTAAGACATTGAATTTGGGAAGACATTTTATATAGTTCCCATGTTTAATTCTATCAGAATTCTACTTTCTATAGTTGCGTACTATGACTGTGAAAATTGGAAGACAGATGTTTAACAAAATTCCATTAATGATAACTTCAGTAAGATGTCTGTATAACACAAAAAAAAGTTTTTATGATTCAATGTTATTATAAAAGGATATAAAAGTTAAAAATATCTATTTATGGCTTAATGAATCATCTAGGTTATTGAAAATTCAGTTTGACGGTTCTATAAAATAATTTTTTTCATTAAGAAACAATATGAGAAATGGGTTTACAAGAGGTGTTGTGGGAATGAGTTAATTACCTTGGTGGTATATGTTGATCACATATTATCAATGGGAAATGACATAAAAGTCTTACACTTTATTAAGGATTGGTTAAACAATTTCATCGCCATGAATGTTTTTGGTTATATAGCCTATATTCTAGGGAGTAAGTTCATTTTTCAAAGATCCAAGAGGCTTATTGAATTCATTCAAGGTATATACATTGACAGATACTAAATATATTTTGTATGGAACAATCCAAGAGGGTATTAGTTCTAGTGTAACATGTTATATAAATTTCTAAGAAAATGTGTCCTTAGAAACAAATGGAGAAAGAGATAATTAATTGGATACCATAAATTTGAGTGATTGGATCAATCATGCATGTCATTTTTAATACTATACTTTATGTTTTCTATTAATTGAGTATAGTAGGAATATATCAAGATAGTCTAGGTGAACAACATCATTTTTCTAGAAGGATATCCTTAAGAATATGAGAAGAACTAATGATATGTTTCCATTGTATAGAGGATATGAGGAGATAGTCCTGAGAGGTTATGAAGATGATAATATTCAAAAAAATTAAGAAGATCTAATTTCATAGTGAGAATGTGTATTTAGTCTCAATGGGGGAGTTATGGGCTGGAAGAGTTCAATGTAGCAAGTTATCTCCAATTCTATTATATTGTCTGAGTATATAGTGGATTGTGATGCATCCATATAACCCAATTGGAAATGAAACATTATTCATTATTTTTATTTATTACCTAGAAGAGAATACCCCATCAAATTATATTATGATAATATTATATTAGTGGCTCGTAAAAAAGAGATAAGGTGACACTAATAGACAAATAACATACATTGTAATTAATCCTCTTAAAGGACTTTTCTCAGAAGGTGAAAGTTGTAGTAAAAAGAGTTTACATGTATGAAAACATCAAAGAATCCTTGAATAAAGCATTATCTTATAATATGCATGAGTATCATGAGATAGAAAACAAACTGAATGTTGTTAGAAGTTGGATATAGTGGAAGTGGGATTCTATTGGAGTTGGCTCCCTAGAACCAACTTATATACGCTTTATGAAACCCCATATTCATAGTTTTGAATATTAATAAACTACTTATTGTATCATGATTGTTCTTCTATGAGATCTGGTTTTTGATAATGTTATAAGAGTAGTTGTTGAACTAAATGGTCATAACAATTCCCTTTTATGATGATAACTGAAAGTGTCAAAAAAATTCTTAAATAAATTTTCTATAGTTGGATTACATCCTTTTTGGGAAAAAAATAATATAGGACATCATTAGTGGTGACTCGTAGGACTTTGAGGCCCCGCATTCTTATGAACTCCCTTGGTTATTTTTGGTTTAGGATATTATGAGAATGAGACCCACCGATAGGAAATACACATTTATATGTGTCGTTGATTGTTCCTATCTATGGACGTGTGCATTTATCCTCAGACACAATATTTCTATTAATGGATATTATGAGTCATGTACTTTGATGAATTGATTAAAAATGTGATTATACATGTTCACAGTGCATTATCATACGTTGGTTTTATCATGAGTAATTATTCATTAATGAATGATAAAAGATAGGATTTCCCCTTCTTTTATTTAAGAAAATACTTCATCTTAGCCCCATTGATGTTAGTGATACAACCTAAAAAACTCATTTGTCAGGGTTTTATATTGGAAAGATCAATTTTGGGAATAGACAAGGAAATAGACATCGAGCGCATAGCTTGATGGCACCAACATTAAACCTTATTGATTAGAGATATCATTATAAAGGTTATATATTACAAAGTAAAAAAATATGTGTGATGTTTTATATCACACTGACATTAATTTTATCTCTATAGGTACCTTGGAATGTTTCCAGATACTAACCTGGGACTTTAGGATGCTTATATTAATGCCACTGAGAAAGAGGCCAAGTGGGTCACACAGTAAGTATATCCAGAACATAAATTATATAATAATATTACATAACATGTAAAATAAATATTATTACTAGAAGTGGGTTATTAACTTTTTCTATATGCTTGATCACATATATTTTTCCACTAGTTATTTGAGAAAATATTTTATAAGTAGAATATTTAATAAATATTTATTTTCTATTAGTGAATATAATATTTATTTTTTTATTAGATAATTATCAGAGATATTTATTTATTAGAAAACATCCTTTATTCAAGGCCCGATAAATATTTTAGAGGAATGGAAGACTGAGTTTAATGGTCTATTAAGAAATAATATATAATAAATATTATTTGAAAAAATAATATATAATTAATTCTCTAGTTTTCTGCATGTTAAATAATAATAATATTATTTTTATTAATATTGAAATGAGGTTTCACAGAGATTAAGGAAATAATAGGGGTGCATGTTCAATTATCATTTTTAACCATAGCACATTCTAAACCCTGTTATATTATTTCTAAAAGGGGTTTCAATTGTTTTGCTTGTCCAAAAAAATATTCACAGAATTCTCTCAAATCTCTATAGAGCTTTGTCTCTAAGAACACTCTCAAGAATGGTGAGAGGACCTTCTCCACCACAAGTATTGATTCTAGAGAGATCAAAGAGAATATTTCTTGATTTAATTCTTTGTGTGATCAAATAAAAATTATGCAAATGTTTGGATCTACCATGATATCCCTTGTAAATTCCTACGATGAAATTTGAATGCTTGTGGGGTATATATGGATCACCATTTGTAGGAATATATACTCCATTACTATAATATAATGATGATATAATATATATATGTTGTGAGATTTATCAATGAATAATGAATTCATCTCATGGTAATTATTTAATTAGTAAAATTATTTATTAATCATTTTATTATGTTACTTAATTTGAGTTGCATTATTCTCTCATCAATTAAACTTTGATTCAATTCATGTAGTCTTGATTTTTATTGTTGATTTAAATCTCAGATTAATCATCGATTATGATACAAAAACTATGTTTCATATACCTCTTCTAGAGTTTCTCTTATACCTGAAACATTAAATTGAGACATAAGATAATCAAACACCCAAAAACATCATCATATAAGAGTTAAAGTAACAAAAAAATACCAATATGAATTAACAGAGTCCAAAATAATAATAATAATAATATACTGTAATATAAATACCCAAAAGGATGTTCCTTCAATAGTGACACTACAAAACCTCCAATTTCCATGCTAATAATTTCTTGCTGGGTCCCTAAAATTATATTGGAACCCTAAAAAATGTTTATAATATGTAGGGTGAGCATAACATGTATACTCAGTAGGATCACACCTGAAGTGTCCCATGCACTTGTGAAACTATTATACTAATGAAATAGTAAATAAATAGTACAACTAAACATGTACCAAAATTGGTCGACTAACTAATATCATCCTCAACATGTCATACTCACCAAAAAATGCATCCAATTTTGTAACATAGTGTGATGCCCCGAACCTTTTCAATATGTAATTTTTTTTAAATAATTTGTCATTCAAACAATGGTTCTCAAAATAGAACAAGACACATAATATTAATAAATCACTAAAATGATTACATCTCAAAATGGTAGAAAACCATAGTTAGCCTAAGAAACTAATAGAAAAATCGAGAAGCGCCATTAGGAGACGTCCTAACACCATGAAGAGTCCGAGAAGGTATCCCTCGTCGCTTGGACCAAACATAAAGAAGAATGAGATCGCTAGGAGAATGGAACAAGTGCTAAGCATAAAAGGAATATAGATAACCATCCTGGTAAACTGAACCTAATTAGATATGAGATACCATAAACATGTTTTTATAAGGGTTTTCCTGACCGTTAGAAATACTCGTGACCATTTTATAGCCGTTGAAGTTCAAAATGATGTAACCTTTCGGGTTTTAGTCGAGTGATCAAAAGAGTTTTATTAAATAGATATAGATATAATTTAAAGATAGTTTCATGCAAAAAAAATAGAAAATTTATATTTTTTATTTAGAAGTACAGTTTAAAATAACTATTTTATTCTTTTTGAATTATTAATTAAAAGAATATCTTAATAATTATTATACAAATATTTGAATACAACTAATTTGTTCATTGTTTTCCAAATATGATATATATATATATTCATATGTAAACAAGATTTGAATTATAATTATATAAAACTAATACTATAATTTTATATATAACATTGAGAATTATTGCTTTAAAATATTTTAACGCAATTATTTTGAAAAGGAGAAATTTTTTAATTATGTGAACAACTAATTAATCTATTATATGAGTTTTATATATTTTCAAAAATTTGATATGTATATACATATATACATATATATGTATATGTAATCTATATTTGTAGTCAATTATTTAATTTATTATATGAATAATTATATGGGATTTATACATAATTACTAGATTATAAATTTTTGATAAAAGTTTCATAACATTATTAATATTTTGAAATTTGTTTAATAAAATTATAAATGTATCACCATTTTAATATAAAGATTAAAAGTTCACATATATGAATGATATTTTAATAAGAATTATTGTTATCTTGAATCGAATATGTGTGTGTGTGTGTGTGTACTATTAACATTTTTTTTCTAAAGTTTAAAATTAAATTTTTTGATAATAATAATAATTATAATACATTCCCAAATATAAATTTCATTTATAATGTTATAAGTATATAAAAATAAATTTATAAATATATGTTTTATAAAATAATTTAGTAATAATAACTTTTACTTTTTAAAATTATTGAAAAACTAAGTGTTATAGAAAAATAAATTTTGGAATTTTAAAAAAATGTTTTTGATAATATATGATAATAGAATAAAGGTAAAGTAGAAATAATATTAACAATATTATAATGATAAAATATATTTATTGTTTAAAAAAAGTGGAGGAATCTTATAAGGTATTTGTGATCCTCATAGGAGTGGAAGAGATGAAAAAAAGAAAAGAGGGAAATCCCATGCAGGATTTTTGACCCCAAAAAAAGGAAGTCTGCACATGGGATGTGCATCACGCTCTGGCTGTAGGTCATGAGTCCAAGCCGCGTCTAGGGTTTCAGCAAGGTGGGGTGAGCTCGGTGGTAGAGTCGAGCAGGTCCGACGCCGGGGTTATCGTGTGTGGTCAAGGCCGAGACTGGGCGTCACACTGCTGATATGCATCAGTTTAGATTGGAGGAGACGGGGTTGAGGCTGCACATTTGTCAGTTTCATGCTCGGAGGTCCATCTCAGTCAAGATCTAGAACCAGATCTGAAGATTTCGAGCAAGTATGTTGTTCTCGGTCTTCGGTCTCCGCGTGGTAGGTTTATCATTTTTGTCTTCCTCCTACTCTCATTTTTTTAAGATCTATAGATAGGTTCTGATTTGTGGAAATATTTTCCCTTTTGATAAACTATGGTTTTGTCATTTTATACCCATTCGCTGTCAAATTTTCTGTTCACCTGTAGTCTATAGATTAATTATTTCCACTGAAATGATTTGATGGTATTCGGTCTCCATATCTCATCTCCCACTTCTTTTTATATTCATACATCATTGTTTTGTAGATAATGAATTTTGTCCGTAATAGATGTCTTGTAACAATTTTCTTTCCTTTAAGTTTTTGCCTCAGTGCATGTGTGTGTCGTTGGAAAAAATGGCTTTATAAGTCGTAATTATGCATCTACAATGGGGAAACAACCATTTTATACTAGTCCGATGACAGCGAGGGTGTGTGTTTTGATACTGAAACTTCTGTGCGTGACTATATAAGGTAAGGGTTATATATTTGCCTCCAATATTTATTTATTTTATGATATTATATTTTGGAAGGGATTATTTTCTTATAATTAATTTATATTTATGGTTATTGTTTAGTAAGGGTTCATTATACTTTTTCTCTCTTTTGAAAACTCGAATATACACATTGTATATGCGGGTATATAAATTATACACATACCCATATAGTTTTAATCCATCCGGTTTTTAATTATACCAAGTGTTGATTGCAATGATGTTTTTAAAATGTAAGGGAAATTTATTTATTACTATATACAAATCTCTATTTTCTAGTCTTGTAAGGAAGTTCATTTGCTTAAAATGTGAATTAATTTTATGATGATAAGGGTTTGTTATTATTAAACAAATTACATTTCTTGTAATATGTTAATATACATATAAATATATATAAATATATATGTGATTTTAGTTTTCAGAATATATAAAGTAAGGGTGTGATATATACATATATTATGTATATATATATTGTTATTTGTCTGCACCTATAAGTTTGAACCATAATTCGATATTGGTTGGCCTGAAATAAACTTCAGTGGTTAATGTATGTTTTTGACATGCTTAATTAAACTATAATTAATGTATGCATTATATAGAATAAATGTTTCACTGCAAATCAGTTGACCATATATTCTATGCAACATAGGGTATGACCATTTATTAAGACATGACCATTTATTGGTGAAAGCTTGTGTACAAATGACATCTATCTTAATTTAAAATTGATCTTTTAAAACTATAAATAATCATTTCCAAGAATAAAGGATTTTAAAAATTAAGAAACTATCATTTTATCTGCTAACCCCATTACTTGCGTGTTTCAAATTAATATCAAATGCGCAAATAATGTTTTCTAGTTTATGGATGTCAGTGGGAAAATTTTTATTTAAATAATAAATGGCATATTATGATTTAATCCAATGTCCTTTACATTTATCAGCGCATGAATTGAGCATGGATAATATCTATCTGAATTTATAAACATTCAATTTAATGCATTGGATGTTTATGGAATCAGTTGTAAAGTTATTAATTTATGTGATAAATCAAACTATTTATTATTCATCACTTATAATAATAAATTAAGAATGTAATTATTTGGTGTGGTATGGGACAACCCAAATAAAAGACATGGAATTACCTATTCAAAGTGGTATGGGAAACATTGGATACATATTAAACATATGAGGAATGTATTGGACTAGTATGTTTTGTGTTGGGGACTGGTAAAACTAAGCCCTTTGGGTTGGGGTCCGGTTGCAGTAGACCCTCTGGGTTGGATTTCATTTACAGAGGCTCTCCGGGTTGGAGTCCGGTTACAGATGCTCTCTGGGATGGAGTCTGGTTACATAGGCTCCCCGGGATGGGGTCCGATTACTATTATCCCCTAGGTATTGGAATGAGGCATTGACACAGAAATTAAAGTCCGGAATTGTACACTCTCTCATTATTGTTTGATAATTAATTAACCGAATGGATATTGGACTAGTAGAATATCCATGGTTAAGAGCCAGTATTTAGGAGTATCAGAAAAGTAAAAGCTTATGGGATGACAAATGTTTATCACTCAATGATTTAGTATTCGATGTATGAAAGTGAAGTTATTACCTTTACACACAACTCTGATTATTCATTACTCTTATCTATTTAGTTTGTGCTATCATATTCATATGTCATACATATTTAGAATGTTTTTTTATTACTCCAAATGAGAATTCCTATAATTGAATCATGTATCCTTATAATTCTGTTGTCATGTTTTTAATTTAGTACTTTTATGATATGCTACATGTGTTATATCTTTTCTTTAAGAGAAATTTTTTATAGAACATTTTAAATAAGGTTTTCAAAATTTTCATTGGTTTATTTTAAAACCCCTTACTAGGCATTCATATTCTCACCCTATGTTTTTGAAATAAATTTATCAGGTTTTAGGTTTTAGCTAAAGAATCATTTCAGAAGTAGCTGGTTTCTTGGAACCTGAACCGAATTCGATCCTCTGTATGGGACATGATTTGTAATTATCAGTGCATGTTTTTGTAATGAATTGCACATCACGTTTGAAGGCACCGACTTGGGGTGTTCTGGGGTTTGGCCCTGATAGTTTGTATCGGAGAATTCAGTTTAGTTAACTCTCGAAGACCAGAACTGAACAAAGAAAAATTTATTTAAGCATTACTAAGTATGATGTTTCTTGGAAAACAAAAAAAATATCAGTCTTATGTCTATTCGGAGACATATTTTACAATTAGAACAATACTGAAAACATGGTTATGTGTTACTAAGATGTAGTTTCCTTAAATTTTCTGATGGATGACGCTTCACGCCTTCTGTCTTTCCCAACGGAGATAGTAGAAACTATAGTGGCCAAGTCATGTTCAGGAGACTACGAGACATTTGAAAACATTCAATTGTCTTCTAAACAACTACATCGGGTATCGAACCGCCCAAAAATTCACCAACTTTACCAAGGAAGCAATCTGGTCTATTACCATATTGCATTTCCACAATTTTTAGCATATAGGAAAAGAGGAATATATCATGAAGCTCTTTTCAATGTTTCACTATGGATAATAACTACCGAGCTATAGGTAAATTTCTAGAAGCTACATTGGACTATGACCATCAAGTTTCCTACCTATTCCAGGTCTTGAGTTTTAGTATGTACGGGGAACTCTACGACATCAATATCATAAATAATGGCGTGGATTGTGGGACTTATAGGGATTTAGTCCACTCTGAAATCTCTGACATCCGCACTTCTCATTCCTCTTTATGTAAGGTTGAGTTCCTCAGGCACACGTTTGACCTAATCTCTTCACAGTATGTCCGAGCCAAGGAAATCGAGCAGATGAATACTACCTTAGAAATCCACCTGATGTCGTTAGCACCCTACCATCGGTGGTATTTCCGGTAAAGGGACATCAGGAGTGATGTGTGTTTATTGTTGCAGGGGCTTATATACAATTATTTTAGAAATTCGAGGACGCAATTCATCGAAGGGGAGAATAATGTGATGCCCCAAAACTTTTCAATGTGTAATAATAACTTTTTATTAATTAGTCATTCAAACAATGGTTCTCAAATTGAACAAGACACATAATATTAATAAATCACTGAAATGTTTACATATATAAATGGTAGAAAACCATAGTTATCCTAAGAAACTAATAGCAAAACCGAGAAGTGCCATTGGGAGACCACCTAACACCATGAAGAGTCCGAGAAGGTAGCCCACATCGCTTGGACCTCCAATAAAGAAAAATGAGATCGCTATGATAACGGAAAATGTACTAAGAATAAAAGGAATATAGAGATCCATCCTGGTAAACCGAACCAACATAGATATGAGATACCAAAAACAATTTTTTATAAGGGTTTTCCTGACCGTTAGAAATACTTGTGACCATTTTATAGCCGTTGGAGTTCAAAATGAAGTAACCATTGGAGTTTTAGTCCAATGATCATTAGTGTTTTATTAAATAGAAATAGTTATAATATAGATAATGTTTCTTGTAAAATAATAATAGAAAATTTATATTGTTTAATTTAGAAGTATAGTTTAAAATAATTATTTTATTCTTTATGAATTATTAATTAATAGAATATTTTAATAATCATTATAATAATATATGAATACCACTAATTTGTTGCTTGTTTTCCAAATATTATATATATATATATATATATATATATTCATATGTAAAAAAGATTTGAATTTTAATTATATAAAACTAATACGATAATTTTATATATGACATTGAAAATTATTAATTTAAAATATTTTAACGCCATTATTTTGTAAAGGTAAACTGTTTTAATTATGCGAACAACTACTTAATATATTATATGAGTTTTATATATTTTTTAAAATATGATATGTATACATATATATATACATATATATGTATATGTACTCTATATTTGTAGACAATAATTTAACTTATTATATGAATAATTATATGGGATTTATACATAATTATTAGATTATAAAATTTTGATTAAAGTTTCATAACATTATTAATATTTTGAAATTTGTTTAATAAAATTATAAATGTATTACCATTTTAATATAATTATTAAAAGTTCACATGTATGAATGATCTTCTAAAAAAGTTATTTTTATCTTGAATCATACATATATATATATGTGTGTGTGTGTGTAATGTTATCATTTTTTTTCTAAAGTTTAAAATTACAAATTATGATAATAATAATTATTATAATACATTCCCAATTATCAATTTAATTTATAACATTATAATAATATAAAAAGAAATGTATAAATATTTGTTTTATCAAGTAATTTAGTAATAATAACTTTTACTTTTTAAAATTATTGAAAGACTAAGTATAATAGACAAATAACTTTTGGACTAAAAAAACGTTATTAATAATATATGATAATAGAATAAAGATAATGTAGAAATAATATTAACAATATTATAATAATTAAACATATTGATTGTTTAAAAAAAAGTAAATGAATTCTGTAAGGGATTTGTGATCCGCATAGGAGGGAAACAAACAAAAAAGTGGGGGGGGGGGATCCCGTGTGGGATTTATGACCCGAAAAAAGGAAGTACACATATATGATGTGCATCGCGCTCCAGCTACAGGTCGTGGGTATAGGCCACATCTAGGGTTTTAGCAGGGTGGGGCGATCTCGATGGTAGAGTCGAGCAGGTCCGGTGCCGGGGTTATCGTGTGTGGTCAATGCCGAGACTGGGCGTGAATTTTTTAAAAACGTTATTAATAATATATGATAATATAATAAAGACAAAGTATAAATAATATTAACAATATTATAATTATTAAATAGATTAATTGTTTAAAAAATAGTAAAGGAATCCTGTAAGGGTTTTGTGATCCGCATAGGAGGGAAACAGACAAAAAAAGAAAAAAGGGGTAAATCTCGTGTGGGATTTGTGACCCGAAAAAAAGGAAGTCCATGCATAGGATGTGTGTCATGCTCCAGCTGCAGGTCGTGGATCTAGGCCACGTATAGGGTTTTAGCATGGTGGGGCGATCTCGGTGGTAGAGTTGAGCATGTCCAGTGCCAGGGTTATCGTGTGTGGTCGAGGCCGAGATTGGGTGTTGCACTGCCCGTATGCACCAATTCATATCGTAGGATCTGGGGGTGAGGCTGCACATCGGTCGGTGTCACACTCGGAGGTCCGTCGTAGTCAAGATCTAGTTCTGGATTTGAAGACATCAAGCAAGTATATTGTTCTTGGTCTTCGGTCTACGTGTGGTAGGTGTGTCATTTTTGTCTTCCTCCTACTCTCATTTATGAAGATCTATAGATAGGTTATTATTTGGGGAAATATTTTTTCCATTTGATAAACTATGGTTTTTTCATTGTATACCCATTCACTATCAAAATTTCCTTTCACTTGTAGAGTATGGATCAGCTATTTCTACGAAAATGATTTGAAGCGATTTGGTCGCCATATGTCATCTTCCATTGCTTTTTATATTCATATTTCATTGTTTTATAGATAAATAATTTTCACCGTAATAGATGTCTTGTAGAAAATTTCATTCCTTTACGTTTTCCTCGGTGTGTGTGTGTGTCGTTGGAAAAAAATGGCTTTATAAGTCTTGATTATGCATCTGCAATGGGGAAAAAACCATTTTCTGCTAGTTCGGTGAGAGCGAGCGAGTGCACTTTGATACTGCAACTGCTGTTCGTGACTATATAAGGTAAGGGTTAAATATTTGTCTCGAATATTTATTTATTTTATGAACTTATGTTTTATAAGGGATTATTTTCTTCTAATTAATTTATATTTAAGGTTATACTCTAGTAAGGGTTCATTATACTTTGTGTCTCTTTCATAAGCTCGAATATACACATTGTATATGATGGTATATAAATTATACACATACACATATAGTTTTAATCCATCTGGTTTTTAATTCTACCAAGTATTGATTGCAATGATGTTTTAAAAATGTAAGGGAATTTTATTTTTTACTTTATACAAATCTTTATTTTCTGGTTCTTGTAAGGAAGTTCATTTTCTTAAAATTTTAATTACTTTTATGATGCTAAGGGTTTGTTATTATTAAACTAATTCCATTTCTTGTAAGATGTTAATATTCATATATATATATATATATGAGATTTTAGTTTTTAGAATATATAAACTAAGGGTGGAACATATAAATATATTATGTATATATATATGGTTATATGTATGCACCTATAAGTTGGAACCATAATCTGAAATAAGTTAGCCTAAAACAAACTTTGGTTGTTAAAGTATGTTGTTGATATTATTAGTTAAATTTTCATGAATGTATGCATTACATAGAATAAATGTTTCACTGCAAATCAGTTGACCATATATGCTATGCAACATAGGGTATGGCTATTTATTAATACATGTCCATTTATCAGCGCTTGCTTGTGTACAAATGACATATGTCTTAATTTAAAATTGGTCTTTTTAAACTATAAATATTCATTTCAATGAATCAAGGATTTTAAAAATTAAGGAACAATCATTTTATGTTGTAACCCCATTACTTGCGTGTTTTAAATTAATATCACATGTACAATGAATTTTTACTAGTTTATGCATGTGATTGGGAAAATTATTATTTAAATAATAAATGACATATTATTATTTAGTCCAATGTAATTTCCATTTATAAAGCACATGAATTGAGCATGAATAATACCTATCTGATGTTATAAACATGCAATATAATGAATTGGATGTTTATAAAATCAGTTGTAATGTTATTAATTTATGTGATAAATCAAACTATTTATTATTCATCACTTATAATAATGAATTGATAATTTCATTATTTGGAGTGGTATGGGACACCCTAAATAAAAGACATGGAATAAGGTATTCAATGTGGTATGAGACACTTTGGATACATATTAAACATTTAAGGAATGTATTGAACTAGTATGTTCTGGGTTGGGGACCGGTAAAAGCAAGCCCTCCGGGTTGGGGTACGGTTATAGAAGACCCTCCTCTTTGGAGTCCAGTTACAGAGGCTCTCTAGGTTGGATTCCGATTACATATGCTATCTGAGATAAAGTTTGGTTATAGAGACTCTCCGAGTTAGGGCCTGTTTATAGTTATCCCCTGGGTCTTGGCATGAGGCCATGAGACATAAATTAAAGCCTAGAATTATACATTCCCTCATTATGTGTATGATAATTAATAAACCAAATAGATATTTGACTAGTTGAATATTCATGGTTAAGAGCTAGTACATATGAGTATCAGAAAATTAAAAGCTTTTGGCATGACATATGTTTAGCACTTAGTGATTTATTATTCGATGTATGAAATTGAAGTTATTACCTTTACGTGAAACTCTGAATATTCATTACTCTTACCTATTTTATTTGTGCTCTCATATGCAGATGTCATATATGTTTAGAGTGTTTTTTTATTTATTACTCCAAATGAGAATGCCTATAATTCAATCATGTATCCTTATAATTCTATTAGAATGTTTTTAATTGAGCACTTTTATGATATCTTATAAGTTTTATATATTTTCTTTAATAGAAATGTTTTATGGAAAGTTTTAAAGAATGTTTTCAAAAGTTATATTGGTTTATTTTAAAACCCCTTACTAGGAATTTGTATTCTCACCCTACATTTTTGAATTTTTTTTGTAGGTATCGTTTTTTAGCTGAAGAAGCATTTTAGAAGTAGCTGGTTTCCCAGAACTTGAACTAAATTTGATCCTCTGTATAGGACATGATGTGTAATTGTCGGTGCATGTTTTTGTAATGAATTTCACATCACTTATGAAGGCACTGGCTCCAGGTGTTCTAGGGCTAGGTCCTGACACATTGTATAAAAAACAATACCCCCCCACAACCTCACCCCTTCTGATTTTTCTACTCTCACATCCCAAATTCAGACATCATTCACTCCCATCCCTTCCATCCATATCTCCTCACATATCAATCCATCTCTGATGGGGGTTGGGATGCATACCTAACTATACCAACCTCCTACACTGTCAAACATCCAGTTCTAGGGTTAGGTTCCCATATTAAGGGCAGTGGTAAAATATAAACAAATAAGTCAATTTTTTTATTTCACCAACTTTAAGAGGATACTTGTACCTAAGATATTCGTAAAACTTAACAAAAGATCCTCCATATCCATTACATACAAACTAGTGTAATACTACTACTATAAACATGTCATACTATCCAATATATAACATTCCTCACAACCTCTTTTTTATAATCAAGTCATCCAATATGGCCCCACCATGCAATTAAAAGTGTCAGACCACAATGGGCCACATACAAGGTTTAAAAGACAAAGCAATCCACATCAAGTCCGAGGAGCATCTAAATGGAAACTTGGTAAAGGCTTAGTTTGGGTCCAATGAGCACGTCAATAGACCATATCCAATGTATTCCCAATAAAGATGGATCTAATGGGTAGAATGGCTCGATGAATCCTACAAAATCAAGAACTAGGGAGGAAATTAGTCTAAAGAGTCCACTAACGCAATCCATATTCATGGGAGAAACATCCATGGAACTTAATAGATATGAATTTCAATAATGTTTTTATAATTTATGAATTAAAAATAAATAAATAATGTCAATTTTGACATTAATGTTATTTTACAACAAATGATATTTTATTTATTTAATAAAATACTATATTTTGGAAAGTTACTTTTAAGTGTTAAAAAATATATAACTTATTCCATTAATGGATCAGATGACCATTAATAATTAACATATTTTCCCATTAATTGTAAAAATACTATTAGCATGGTCTTGGTTAATGCAATGTTTTTGCGTGTTTCATGTGCTTGTTTAACACATAATTTCCAACACACAAAGGATTTGTATTTTTTAAGTTAGATATCATATATAGAATTTATATGGTCTATATTTTCTAATAAATCACACTTTAATTTATTCATAACGGTTAAATTAAATAGGCCAGGTATCTAGATACTTTAATAAAAACCAAAATCATAAAATTAGGTAAATGTAGATGTTAAGGGAAACAATTATAAAAATGAACTTATTTTTGTGGGGTGAAGGTTTTTATAGACCATAAATCCACATAAATATATTATTTTTCCATTTTTAGGCACATTAGGTAAGGGAGACCTCATAATATTGTGTACCTTTTTGTATTTACAAGAATGCCACTCCCTCTCCATTATAAAAATAAATTCACTCTCCCATTTCCTTACAAATATAATTAAAATTTGGATAATAAAAAATCTATAAAAATAGTTTCCCAACATACCTACCCTCAACCTTGATGCCTTACCTTTGTCAAATTTAAAACCAAGGAATCCATTTGGTTCAAACCAAAATGAGTTATCTTAAAAAGAGGTAACATTTTTCAATGTGAATTTATGTTTTATTTGTTTCAACACCACTGCATTTTTTATTACATGCTTATATAATAACCTATTTATCCTAAATATAAGTAAATGTTTTTACATTAAGTATTTGACCTACACCTACACCAATGTCCATCAAATGGTTAATGAACTTACGGTTCTTGTGTACAGTGAACTACCACCTCATGAATCAATGTTGTTCGTTTTTTTACTTTAGCACCTATAATAGTTGAGAATTTTGAAGGAAACCCAATTTTTTTGTTTTATATATATATAATTTATTATTTATTTATGATTATGTGATTATTATATAACACATTCTTTCATGCTTTCCGTATTGTGTAAATGTGATAACGTCTTTTGTGGATGTGTGGACTAACTCCTCCTAAAAGGGATGTGAATCGTTCACAGTCTATATAGACTGTATTAATGATGAGTTTAGTAAATTTATAATATATAATGATATAAAAATTATATTTTAATTAGTATTTATATATATAAATATATATATTTAAATTTCATTTATATTTCTTTCAATACAAAAATAAAGTGATAATAATGGTCACACATACATATGAACACTACTAGAAACTAGGCCTATAGCGACTGCCATTGGCGGTTGCTATAGCCCTACAACAACCACCTTACGACTTCCAGTGGAATTCACATTTTACCCATCGCTCAAGGGCTATAATGACCTCCAATGGTGGTCCGTATAGGTGACAGGAAATTCGGTACCCTGCGACCACTTGGTGGCCGCTGTTGGTTTGGCCTATAGCGACCGCCATTGGCGGTCGCTATAGGCAATGATTGACAATGGCCGGCGCTGTTGGAATTCACCAATAGAGACCACCAATGGCAGCCAAAAGTGTGTATTTTTTTAAAAAAAAATCATTAATACATCACATTTCCAACAATCACAAAAACTGTTGATGAACAGAAGAAACACAACAAAAATGACAAAGAAAAAAAAATTCAAAATAACATAAACATCAGGTTCTTCGAAAACAATAAATGACGAACAAACTTCTTCACATACAATGATCCAAACAACTCTAATCCATTCCAATATTCTTCTTCAATAAACCTATAATAATATACAAAAGAAAAAACTAAACAAAGAAAATGCAAATTGAGCTTATTTATTTAGTATATATATATAAATCAAATTGGGCCATTTGGTCAATAGGATAATATTCCATTAGTCCATTGGGTCATTGAAACATTACACTAATATGCCATTAGGGCGTTAGGGTGGCGTTAGCATGTTAGCCCCCCCCCCCACTCCTGACAGCCCCAACCCCAGATAGCCCCTGCCCCAACCCCCTAGACAGCCCCCATCCCCGGAGATCCCCCCTCACCCCAAACCACCCCCTCACCCCAGGACACCCCCTCACCCTCGGAAAACCCCAACCCCCCAGACATCCCCCACCCCACAGACACCCCCAACAAGGGGATGACACGTCATTCGGACGCATGGTTTGCATGACATGACTGAATATGTGTTTTTTTGGTGTTTGGGGCACTTCAAAAGCGTATGATGGGTGGTCAAAACTAGCCGAACGACCTTGGAATGACATGAAATTGGACGACAAAAAAGCGTGGGTGAATTGTAAAATGTTCAAGCAGAAGACACGTCAATCGGAGGTGTCGTGTGACCACGGTGACCAAAAATGCACTCCACATGTCGTAAATGGCCAAAACATGTGTTTAACAGTGAAATGCATATCAAATGACATCAACATGACTTTAAATCACATTAGAACACCCTAATTATTATTGGTGAGGTGTAAAAAGAGAAGAGACATCATTAGGATGCACGGTTTGCATGACACGACTAAATATGTGTTTTCTATGTGTTTGGCACACTTCAAAAGCATATGTGGGGTTGTCAAAACCGGCCTAACAACCTCCAAATGCCAAGAAATCAGATGAAAATAAAGGGTTCGAGAATTTTGAAATGGTTGGGTAGACGACACATCAATCAGATTTGTTGTGTGACAGTAGGGACTGAAAATTCACTATGCATGTCGTAAATGGCCAAAACATGAGTTTAACAGTCAAATGCATACCGAACAACATGAGAAAGACTTAAAATCACATGATACTACCCTAATTATTATTGGTGACTTATACGAGGAGACATAAAGTCATTAGGACACACGATTTGCGTGGCACGGCTGAAGTTTTCATGAAATCAGATGACCAAAAAGGGTGAGTGAATTGTGAAATGGTCGAGTAGACGGCAGATCAATCAGAGGTGTCGTGTGACCGTAGTTACCAAAAACACACTCAGTACATCGTAAATTTCCAAAAAATGCATTCAACGGTCAAATTCAAACCGAATAACATTAGCATGGCTTAAAATCATATGGGAAAACCTTAATTATTATTGAGGAGGTGTATGAGGAGGCGACATGTCATTCAGATGCGCGGTTTGTGCGGCACGATTGAATATATGTTTTTAGGTATTCAGCGCGCTTCAAAAGTGTGCGTTGGGTGGTCAAAACCAGCTGAACAACCTCAGAATTCCATGAAATCAGAAGACAGCAAAGGGTGGGTGAATTGTGAAATGATCGGGCAGACAACACATCAATCAGAGGTGTCGGGTGACCGCGGTGACCGAAAACGCACTCTGCACGACGTAAATTGCCAAAACATGCATTTAATGGTTAAATGCATAACGAATGACATCAACATGACTTGAAATAATATGAGATAACACTAATTATTATTGGTGAATTTTATGAGGAGATGCCACCTCATTCGGACACACAGTTTGCATGTCACGTCTGGATATGTGTTTTTTAGGTGTTCGGTGTGCTTCAAAAGCATGCGTTGGGTGGTTAAAACCAGCCGAACGACCTTATAATGAAATGAAATCGGATGAAAACAAAGGGTGGGTGAATTGTGAAATGGTCGGGTAGACAACATGTCAATAAGAGGTGTCGTGAGACCACGATGACCGAAAACACACTTCATGCATCATAAATGGCCAAAACATGCGTTTGATGGTCAAATGCATACCGAATGAAATCTTCATGACTTGAAATCACACGAGAGCACCCTAATTATTATTGGGGAGGTGTATGAGGAGACGACATGTCCTTTTGATGTGTGGTTTGTGCAGCACGACTGAATATGTTTTTTTAGGTGTTTGGCGCGTTTCAAAAGCCTGCGTGGGGTGGTCAAAATCAGCCGAACGATATCAGAATGCCCTGAAATTGGACGACAACAAAGGGTGGGTTAATTGTGAAATGGTCGGGTAGATGACTCATCAATTAGATGTGTCGTGTGACCGCGGTGACCAAAAACTCACTCTGTGCACCATAAATGGCTAAAACATTTGTTTAACGGTCAAATGCATACCGAATGACATCAGCATGACTTGAAATCAAACGAGAGAAACCAAATTATTATTTTTGATGTGTAAGAGGAGACAACAAGTCATTCGGAGGCGCGGTTTGTGCGGACTGGCTGAATAAGTATTTTTTAGGTGTTGGGCGTGCTTCAAAAGCATGTGTCGGGTGGTCAAAACTGGCCGAATGACCTCGGAATGCCCTGAAATTGGACAACAACAAAGGGTGAGTGAATTGTGAAGTGGTTAGGAAGAAAACATGTCAATCGAAGGTGTTGTGTGACCGCGGTGACCAAAAATGAACTATTTACATCATTCGGATGCGTGGTTTGCACGAATGAAACAAATTCTAAAAACCTTAGCTTTTTAACACAAGAAAAATACTCTTTACCCCATATTATACTTGAATCCTTTTTATAGTTGTGTGAGTAGGAGAAAAGGTAGGATTCCAATTTTAAATTCCCCCTCAAGGAAAACATGAAACACAAATCTATCACTTAATACATTTTACATGGATGCTCCATAAGGTTTATAGAGTATTCATGAAACATCTTGTAAACTCGTGTATCCAATGTCATCAAAAAAACATTCATTACCTTAAGGGAGAATTAGGGATATTCCTCTCATGATATCTCTAACTTTGAACGATTAACACAAAATCTCTAATTTTTTTCTTATGATAAATTTATAATGAACATAAAACTAGTAAGACATTAGACCATTGAATTTTTGTTCGTAAAAAATATTTAAAAAATATCCCATTCAGATAATAACCACAAATACAATATTCATAAAATTAAAATACATGCTTATTGGAAAACAATATTTCCCTATTATGAATAATTCCCATAACGCTTTCACAGTGCTTCAACAATTTATGAACACCATCTCATCTTAGTAAACAATCTAACTACCCCCACCCCCCAAATAGCCCCCCCCGGACAACCCCCCTCACCCCAGACAGCCCCCGCTCACCCCTAACAGCCCCCACCCCCCAGACAGCCCCCCATCACCCAGGACAGGCCCCCACCCCCCGGACAGCCCCGCTGGATAGCCCCTCTCACCCAAGATAGCCCCTAATCACCCCAGACAGCCCCCACCCCACGGAAATCCCCTATCACCCAGACCACCCCCATCACCCCGGACATGCCCCCTCTCACACCATATAGCACCCACCCCGCAGAAAACCCCCTCACCCCAGGACAGCCCCCACCCTCACCCCGTACAACCCTGCCACCCCCCGGACAGCCCACCTCACCCCCGGACAACCCCTACCCACGAACATCCCACCTCACCCCTGGATAGCCCACCTCACCCTCGGAAAGCCACCACCCCCCAGACAGCCACCATCCCCGGACTGCCCTGCCACCTCCCAGATAGCCCCCACCCCAAAAGACCCCCCGGACAGCCCTCTGTCACCCTGAATAGCCCCCGATCACACCAAAAATCCCCCCACCCCCGAAAAGCCCCCACCCCGACATCCCCCTCACCCCGGACAACCCCCGTTCACCCCTGAAATCCCCCACCCACCGAACATCCCCCATCACCCATGACAACCCCCTGTACCCCAGACTGCCCCCCCCCACCCCAGACTGGCCCCCCTCACCCCAGACAGCCCCCACCCCCCCTAAAAACCCCCCCACACGCTGGACATCCCACCTCACACCTGGATAGACCAACTCACCCTTGACAACCCACCTCACCCCTGAAAACCCCCCACCCCCCAGACAATCCGCAACCCTGGACAGCCCTACCACCCCCCAGAAAGCCCCCACCCCCCGAACAACCCCCCAAAAAGCACCCCAGATACTCCCCCCACACCCTCTAAAAGTCCCCGCACCCTAGACAGCCCCCACCCCTCGGACAACCCCCCTCACCCCAGATATCCCCACTCACCCCTGATAGCCCCCACCCCCGGACAGCCACCCCATCACCCCAGACAACCCCCCATCACCCTGGACAGCCCCCTCACACCCCGGAAAACCCCCACCAAACCCCCGGACCAAACACCCTCACCCCAGACATCCCCCTACCCTGGACAGCCCTGCCATCCCCTAGACAGCCCACCTCACCCCCGGGCAACTCCCCACCTCCTCGATATCCCCCCAACCCTAGAAAACCCTGCCACCCCCAGACAACCCACCTCACCCTCGAAAATCCCCCCCAACCCCGGATAGCCCTTCCACCCCCTAGATAGCCCCCCTCACCCCCGGGCAGCCCCCCCTCAAAAAAATTTACATTTAATGTTTAAATAAATATATAACATTAATTCATAATAAATATAAAAGAAACACACCTCGTGAATATGATGCGTCATGCACGGTCATGGCTGCTACCTCCATCCAGTATGCCAGGGTCCTACAACAAATAAAAATTATAAAGATTTAATAATGAAAATAATATAATGTAAATAAATAAATTTAGTATAAACCTATGTCTTATGATCCCCTGCACTAGTACCCAGACGCACATATTCCTGCAGTGTTCTAACCTCAGTGATCAATTGCGCATTTATCTCCTCAGAAGCGCGCAACCGTGCCTCAAAATCGGAAAGCTACTATGTCATATGAGCAACAACAGGACCAAAAACCTTAGTGCGTGATACTACAGAATGAGGAATCCCCATTATATAGGTCAAACTATATCAATGTCCATAACAACATATAATGCGATGGAATATCTCATCCCTTCACATGGGAAGTTGCCGTTGATCATCTAGTAGCTGTTCTAACTCAGCATCAAATTGAGAATGTGAAATATTTATATATATTTACATATATATGTTTATATATAGATGCATGTAAGTATTGGTAATTAGAAAAGGCACTTACTATAAGAGATACAGCCTCAGGATCATTTTGATCACGAATCCTCATGCACACCGACATTTTATCAGTCGGTGCACCTTGCTCCTGTAATTTTATACCAATAATATATAATAATATAACCCAAAACAATAATAAATAATAAAAAAATGAATAATAAATATTTCATTTCGGATCTGAGACATGTGATGAGTCCCGAGCCTGTGAGGTGGTCCCTGTAACACTCGACTCTCAGAATGGCGTACTGACACCTCCTACATACAATTAATTAAAATATCAATCAAATATAATTTCAAACATTATTGGAAATACATATAAAAAAAATAAATATACTAACTGTGGTGGCCTCAGTAGACCAATATACAACTAAGTCACGCCACTGAGACAAGAGAACACTTCTCGGGACTTTTTCCAGAATGTCTGCGACACCCATATTTGGTAACCAGTTCCCCCTCTTGACTTTTAATTAATAATATTTCCACATATTACGACATTTTCTCATACACATAGGCTGAAACTCATCAGGTCCAACTTTCAAATTATTCTATTTAGGAAAAAAAATCACACATGTTAGTATTTTTTTAACATAGGGAAGAAACTAAATTTGTCTTCTTACATTAACATCCCTCCAAAGCCAATCTAATGTATCCTCAGGGATAGAAGCCCAATCATGTGTGGACAATAGAAATAGATGTGGTCCACATATGATATGACCCAGATGATGAATAAAAGCAGGGGTAGTCAGTCCCACATGATGAAATCTGTCGTCAAATGAAACATCATAGATCATGTCGGAATTCTATGATAAAATGACATGACGAGGGACTCTCTTGTGAGAGGAAGAAGCAGGTGATTCTGATCCTATTGAATGAAATTTTATACATAATTTTACAGATGTGAATATATATATATTTTTATAAATTACATAAAAAATCATAAATAGTTACATTCAAACATACCTCGACCCTGAGACGTAGATGGCTCAAATGGATGATGGCGATCTGCTTCCTGTTCCCCTAACATGCCTGTGATCATTCAAAACAATAATAATGGGACCATCCATAATGTCAAAAAGATAAATTGGAATGTTTTTTAAAAAATAAATCTTGTACATTAGTTAATAAAACAATAAGAGATAGAATAATTAGTTGTAAATGGATTTTAAAAAATCAAAAAATTAACAAAACTGAAATAAAATTATGTAAAAAAGGCTCGGATTTATAGGGGGTGTTGTGGGGCTGTCTAAAGGGGGGGCTGTCTGGGGGTGAAGGGGGGGATGTCCGGGGTGGTTTGGGGGGATGTTCGGGGGGTGGGGGTGGCTGTCCGGGGGTGAGGGGAGATGTCTGGGGTGAGGGAAGAGTGTTGGGGGTGGGGGGAGTCCGGGGGGGGGGGGTGGGGGGGTTGTCCGGGGGTGGGGGTGTCTGTGTGGTGGTGGGGGGGGGGGGGGTTGTTTAAGGGGTGGGGGGTTTTTCCGAGGGGGTTGTTCATGGTGGGGGGCGGGGGGCTGTCTAGGGTGGGGGGGGGGGCTGTCCGGGGGGTGTGTGTGTGGGGGGGGGGTGTCTGGGGTGGGTTTGGGGGGGGGGGGGGTCTTGGGATTGGTGGAAAAACAATTATACACCATTTATTAAACCTGAAAATCAACCGTTTCTCCTTCAACGACCGCTTTGACCCAATAAATATCTTCTTCACGATGAACTATCGTTTGTTGATCAAGTTGTTGGGCAACAAAAGGATCAGTCTCGGGTTCATCTTGTTCAAATAGAAACACTCCTCTCTGGTACATTTTCACAACAACTTGCCTACTAAGATTCGAAGGCAAAGTAAAGAAGAATACTTGTTCCACTTGTGATGTAAAAATTAAAGGTTAATTATCAACTCGTTTATTTCTATATAACATATAGTTAACATTCACCATTGAAAACTTATATTGATTGACTTTACATCCACACACTGGATCAACCCAATTACACTTTAACAATATGAACTTCAACCCGTTTGTGTATAAAACTTCAATGATATCTGTCAATTGACCATAGTAATCACCAAAATCGATGAATAGACAACCGATGCCACTGTTTTGTGCTACTTGTTTGTCATAAACATATTTAATGAGAATTTGAAAGCCATTAGAATCTATAGCTTTATAACAATGATCCGTTATAGATGGACCCTCAGCTAGTTGGATAAATTCGTTAGTTAGCATGGGATCACCCAACTCCCTCATCTTATGAACCTACATAATTCATAGAATTCAATAATGATTTCTATAGAAATAAATTATTATTATACATCACTCATAATGAAAATCAATTTATACGTAAAAAACCCTTGAACCAATCATGAAATGATGCATACTGAGATTGTTGAATTTGATAATCAATCGCACGATACATCTCTTCTTTCAGCTCATTAATGTGTTTCCTACGGATAAACAATCTCGATGTTTAAATGAAAAACTTATGCAAACAAAACATGTAAAAGATAAATAATAAAATTGATAAGACACTTACTACATTAATGGTACAACTGATGGAGTATTGAACAAGATGTATTGATTCACTTGTATCCACTCGATGTTGTCCATATCAAATGGGTTTCCTTCTCCAACTGGACCATCATGATTCCGAGAGGGATTATATAATTTTGTTTCAACATCCATAAGATATACTGCACAAAAATAGGTACACACATCCATCAAATAACCATTTTTTATTGATGCCTCCAGACGAGCTTTGTTGCGTACAAATCGTTTCAATGTATTTAGATACCACTCAAAAAGATACATCCACCTAAATTTCATTGGACCAGTAGCTATTAATTCATTAGTTAAGTGCACAGTCAAGTGAACCATAACATTGAGAAATGATGGGGGAAATAGTTTTTCAATGTGACAAAGCATAAGTAAAATTCGATCCTATAAACTTCTTAAATCACCCATTCAGTGATTTCTTAAACAAGGTTGTCTAAAAAATTACTCATCTCAATCAACGGTTGAAAAAAATTGGGGGATAAACAATCACAAATTGCAATTGGAATTAACTGCTGAAGTAGTATATGATTGTAATGACTTTCAAACCCTTGTAATGTCTTGCTTGTCAAATTCAGACACTTTGAAATATTAGAAGAGTAACCATCAAGCAACTTTAGAATTTTCAAAATGTAAATAAATGTCTCTTTCTCCTTTGTAGTCATCGTATAATGCTCGAAAGTAATATATTCCTTGTTTCCCTCAGTTAACTATAAATACAACTATTTACTTAAACCCATTTCGTCCAAATCACGACGTGAATTAACATGGTCCTTCTATTTTCTACTGACACCTAAAATGGTCCACAATATATTGTCACAAACAATTTTTTCAATGTGCATGACATCCAAATTTTGTCTTAGCATATTAGTTTTCCAATAGGGGAGATTGTAAAAAATAGTTTTATTTTTCCAATTTTGACTGCGTTGTCTACATGTACGACAAATAATACATAATGGATGATACACTAAATCCTGAAATTCATATACCATGCAGATATTTTCCTCCTCAATCCATGATAACATTTATAATCCTGTAATAATCTTTGGTGCTGGGCGGAACTCTCTAGAACCATCAAATGTCACTATGTCCTTTCTGAACCTATGCTGAGGGGGAGAAAATGTCTATGACCCATGTATACCCAATTTTTGGAATTTTTAATCCATAAGGATTTTTTACTTTTATTGCAACAAGGGCATGAAAATTCCCCTTTCGTACTCCAGCCTGATAAATTTGCATAAGCTGGGAAATCATTGATTATCCACAATAAAGCATCCTACAATTTGAACATTTCATTCGTTTCACAGTAATAAGTCATCACACAATCACCCCAAAATTCATTCAACTCTACAATCAATGGCTTAAGGTAAACATAAATCATATCCCCCTAACTTCTAGGTCTATCAATAAGAGTGGAAAGTAATATAAATTGTTGCTTCATACAAAGCCACAAAGGAAGATTATATGGAACCAAAACCATGGTCCATGTGTTATGAGTTTCACCAAACATAGACTTGAATGGATTGAAACCATCTGTTTCCAACCCGAAACAGACATTACGAACATCTTTAGCAAATTCAGGGTGTCTCTTATTGAAATCCTTCCATGCACAAGAGTCTTCCAGGTGGGTTAAAATATCACTTTCTTGATTCCTTTCTGAATGCCATATCATTAAATTAGAAAATTTATATGACATATTTTTTTTTTCTACCTCATCTTTAGGGGAAAGAAACACATTTTCTTTACGACAATCGGTTTTCCCTGTTTCACAGTCTGACTTTGATGAGTCTAATTTCTCATGTTCTCTTTCCACCTGAAAGTTCCATAGACCATACAATTATTCAAATTGGAAGTTTCCTTTCTAAAAAACATACGATTGTTTGCACATGAATCTATAGTATCATATGTAAAACCTAATTTCTATGTCAACTTACGATCATAACAATATGACTCAGGAATCTTAGCGTCGACAGGAAGAACATTTTTCGAAAACACCAATAACATGTCGAATGATGTGTCTGACCACAGATTCAAAGTCTTAAAATGCAACAACTCCATGAGAAATGACAATTTTTTTAAGCAGTACATCCAGGATATAATTCAATTTTCGCATCATCAAGTACTTCATAAAACCTTCTCGAATCACAATCTGTATCAGAGCGCAGATTTAACTCACCGGTCTCAACATTCTGGATCTTGGAAAGCCCTTTATATAAGCACCTCAGCATCTAGGAAATCCCTCTATATAATAATTTCAACATAAAAGTATTCCAATACGACTTTATAAGAATTACATAATCAAACTCGGAAAATCCCACTATATAAGCATTGAAACTTGAGCTAATCCCACTATATAATCATTAAATAATGAAACTAGACCTAGATTTCTATATAAGTATAGTAGCATGAATGCCAACACAAGTAATAATTACAAGGACATCACAAAATCATATCATCATCATCAATGGTTAATTCTCAAAAATACCATTTTTATTTCAAATATACATTCATTTTAATATCAATTATCACCATACATTTTAATGAACAAAAATCTATTACCAAGGAGACACTTTATAAAGAAAACACCTGAGGTCTCATGTCATTCTAATCAAACATAAAACATTAACCAATTCATTATTATTCTAGTACAGTCTCACCCAATGAGTATCTGAAAGCCATGTCACAACATCCTTGAATATGAAGGGTTCTAATGAACAATAAAACAAAATATTTATTATCATATATTATTCAATTAATTACTTTTCATATTGTGTTAGAACAATCACATAATACTGCACATATTAGAATAATATAAATAGACCATGGATCTTGGTTTTAGACCACCTACCTTTATATGAAGATCAAACAATGATTCCAATAGGTAAATATAATAAGGATCAAGGTTCATTTTATCACAAGAAGTAATAGGTAACAAAATATGAATATCAACACCTATTTACCCAATGGTCAAAATATTACACCATGATAATGAGAAACAAGAAGAAGAGAGAGGAAGGACAAAGAAAAACCACTCAACAGAGACTGATAATATGATTTGTATGTCTACAACGAAAGTTGAGACTAAAAAATCTCATGGAAATCACCCAGGATTCGAGAGAGGAGGGATGAACATGATGAATAATGAAATCATATGCATGGAGAGGCTTTAAAACTACTTATCTTGATAAATACATATCACATAAAATATACCTGATGTGTAATCCTAGATTTAAGAGTTATAACCGAAAATGTGTCACCTCGAGTTAAAATAACACTTCTCAAACAATATATGATTTGAACCCATTTCAAGGTGTGTATTTATTTCATGTCATGAACCATTTGACGACATCCTCCCAATGATAGTTACATTCTGTGTAACATTTATTTGGTGTTTAAATTCCATAAAGATATATTTTAAGCCCAACTTCTATTGAGGATACCAAACCACCTCTGAAGCCTTCCAAAATCATGGGGAATCCTCATAATCCCCATTAAAATATTTATAAATAGAATCCATTAATTCAAAAAAAATTACAACCCCAAACTTTAGATTATTTTCCCCAATAAAATCTCTCCAGTCTCAATGATACTCGACCGAGAAGGTTCATTGATGAAGGAATGAAAAAAAATTTTAATTGAAAAACTCAAAGATGGATATACCTAAAAAATATGGGATCTTAAAAACTCCACACCATATAAAATATCATCCTTGAGTTTTTCCAAGAATCATTGTGGCGTCTCAGTGAACATTTCTACCCACTGTGATCCCATATCATACTCCCAGTCCCAAGTCTCCTCCTAAGAATGTTCTTACTTCCAATTCACTTGAACTAGAGGCATAATTCTACCCCAAAGATACATCTCACTATGGTCAACAATATTTACCATATTCTTCTCAATGGGGAAATATACACTAATATCTACATCCTTAATGAATACCACATGATAAGGATTAGGATAATATATTTGAAGATATGACACATGAAACACATTGTTCATAGAACTATGGTTCTATGGAAGGGATAATCAGCATGCCACTGGATTGAACTTTTCCTCTATCTCAAAATGCCTTAAAATTTTGGGTGATAGATTTCCCCATTTCTTGATATAGAATTTCCTTATCCTATGAGACACATGAAGGTAAAATTTATGACCATACTTGAACTAAAACAGTCATCTATGATGGTCAATATAAGATTTATGCCTGATATTCATGGTCACCAACTGCCTCCTAATCAACTAAACCCACTCAGATGTCTCCTGTAAGAGACTAATATTAAAAAGCACAGAATCACGTAACTCTAACAAAAAAATATTCAAATAGTATGGAATTATATAAATTTTTTCTAAACGTACAATTTAGATCGATTCTTGAAAAAGATAATTTTATGAAAACTTCATGTGTTCCATATGTTACTACCAAAAATCATCCAAAACATACTATTGTAATATATTCTCTAGAACCTAAATCATCAATTCATATTTTCCATTAGTTTGAGGATGATAGGTCATACTCATAATACCTTTGATCCTAAAGAATTCAAAAGGCACTACTATAACCAATAAGTGAAATGAGGATCTCAATCAGAAACGATACTCCTCAGAACACAGTGCCACCAATCTATCTTGCACATATAGAAACTACCAATATGATCAATAGTGAAGGTCTCCTTGATAGGTAATAATTGGGATACCTTCATTATTCAATCCATGATCACCCATAATACATCATTATTATGAGGTTTCCTGGGTAATCCTAGCATAAAATCCATAATAACATCATCCCATTTCAATTACAGAATGTGTAAAGGCTACAACATCCCAAAATGCCTCTAATTCTCAACATTGACCTAATGACTGTCAAAAAATCTCTCCAAAAATATTAATAACCCCTTATCCATTACATTCCACAATTACAATCTATGGATATGATGATACATCTTTCTCAAACTTGGATGTACCACCCATATAGAATCACAAAACTCTCTCATCAACTCCTCACACAATCCCATAGGAACCCATACTCGGTAACTGAATATAATAGAATTACCAGTACCAAGAGACCATCTATATTGTGTATCCTCATAATATAAGATTTATCTCAGAACTAAACCATTCGATTAAAATAAGTGAACCATATTCATATGGTCTAGAATCATGAGTATAAAAGATGTTGAAGTTAGATCTATTCATCCCTGAGACTCCTGAATATATAGTTGAATATCTTCAATGAGTTCTATCATCCACCACTCATCACAATACTCCCACATTTCCACCATCCATGTCTTTTAGATAAATGAATTGACAATGATGTTTCCCTTTCTTGGTGGATAATCTAACTTGAATTCAAATGAATATAGATACTCAACCCACCACATTTACTAAAGGTTCAGGTCCAACTGAAAAAATATTTACCTGATGATATTGTATCTATGTTTATGAAAAAACTCTCAACCATAAGGTAATTTCTACAGCATCTCAGGGTATGTACCATAATAGATAACTCTATATCATGATTAGGATAATTATTCTCATGCGATAATAGATATCTAGAGCAATAAGAAACCAATCGATTCAACTACATTAGAACTACTCTAAGTCCAACTCCAGATGAATCATATTACATTATATATGATTTACCTAAGATGTGTAATGTAAGGATCAGTGATTATGTCATCCCGCTCTTCAGCTCCTGGAAATACCACTTGCAAGCATCTGACCAAACAAAATTTGAACCTTTCTTATTTATCCCTAACATCGGTGTTTCCAAATTGGAGTAGTCATGGAAAAACATTTTTAATAACATTATATACCTAAAAATATCCAAATTTCCAAGAAAATATTGGGTTGCTCCAAATTAACAATGAATATAACCTTCTCTGGATCCACTAACACTCTTGCCTTAGAGATGACATGAACGAAGATGTTCAATTTATCAATCTAGAAACTATATTCGGTTAGATTTTTATAAATATGGTGATATATCAATGTACCCAATATTCTGTCAATATTTTGGAAATGATCATATACAAATTGGGATTACACCAACATTTCATCAAAAAACACCAATACCAAATCCAGGAAGGGATGAATGATCTGATTCATCAAAGACATGGATATTATCGTTGCATTCTCAACCCAAACAACATCACTCTGAACTCATAAAATCCATACCTACTCCTATAAATATTCTTAGGTATATCTGATGGTATCACCATAAAATTTTGGTACCCTAATCTCAAATTTATCTTGGAATAGATGTTATCACCTCTCAGTTGACTAAAGAGATTATCGATGAGCGGAATGGGATACTGATTCTTGACCATCATCTGGTTCAATCACTAATAATATACCCATAAGCATAAAGTCCCATCATCCTTTTTTGAGAAAAGAGATGGAGAACCCCATGGTGATATACTTGTCCTCATAAAAAATTTATCTTATAGATCTTCCAACATAACCATCAACTACTGAATCTATGTTTGTGTTATCCTATAAGGCGTGGTAGAAACTGGTTCTACACTAACACCAACTCAATTGTGAATTTGATCTCTTTCTTGGGAAGTGATCAAAATTATTATTCAGAAAATACATCCTAATAATGGTATACCACTGGAAAAAAGTATAATGTTTCATTCCACCATCATCTAGAGAAAGAAAATTCATACGAGACATGATAAAATCTAATCTATAATGAGTTTTCCATACATGACCAACTTAAGGATCCCACTCACCCCAGTGAAAATAGGTTTCTCCTTGTACAAATATAATGGTAAATCTCCTTTTATAATAGTCAATTTGATCCTGGTATAGAATTAAACAATCCATTAAAAAGTATAAAAATGAAACATATCATTTCAAGCATGAATGGTTCCCAAATGAAATGGTAACCACTAATATCTAGAGACCACACCTTGAAACATTTTATATTTTCTGAATTCACTACCAATGATGTGTCGATGGTCAAAACAACCTCCCTGATTTCCAATACAAATTACAAAACATTTTCAAAAATAGATAAAAAAAGGAATGCAATGATCCTATATGAAACAAAATTCATGTAATGGTAGATGATAGAAGAATCGTACCTCTAGTGGTATAAGATCTGGCATCCACACTAGTCAAAGTATACTTCATGGTGTGTAGCTAACTTTCCCCTCTTCCATGGGCTCTCATCAAAATCCCTTGAGTTTTTCCATCTTTATGGTAATGACTCTATTTTACTGGGGTACCATAACCTTTGCCTCGACCAGAATGTCTAGTGGAACTCCCACTACGATTCTAGTAATGTGTAGCTGAGTCCTTCCAAGCCCCTGGTACCTATCCTGATCCTCAGCCACTTTTTTACTACTTCATGCCACTAAAAAAACCTATGTAGGTGATCCAACCTACCAGAAAAATGGCACACCAAATTAGGGTATGGGCCCTGAGTAAACTTGTGTCCCCACTTTCCACATTTAAAGCATTGGAATAGAACACAATCCTAAGATGGATTCCCACTACCCAAACTACTCTTCCTACTACTTCTTCAGAGATAACTACAATAGAAATGCTTTTTTCCACCAGAAGAATTGATATCAATTCTCCCAGATGAAATACTATGGATGCTGCTCAAGGTCTCACTCAAATTCCATTCCAAGATGAGTGTCTGATTCATCACATAAAAAAAAGCTGGTCAAGTGAAAGATGTTCACCTACAACATGATCTCATAGTGAATCCCATCATAAAAAAAATCCTTCCCTAGAGATATCATGAACTGCTAATGATGATAAAATGTGATATAGGTTAGTGAAATGTTACAAAAAGTCCATCAGTAACATTACATCCTACTTCATGTATATAAACATGAATGTATTATCATCCTGAAACATCTCTAGATGGAAGTGTCTTAAGAAACTTTCCTTGAAATCCTTCCTGGATATCTCTTTTTGCTACCCATCCTAGTCCATAATGTCCCACCACTACTTGGAAGGTCCATGAAGCATGTATTCATCAAGATTCACCCTCATATCTAAAAGTGTATAAAGGTTCCTTATGATCATCTAGACTGACTCAATCCAGAACTTAGCTTCATGGGGATTCCCTCCCAAGTGAATGTTGGTGGATACTGCAGTTGAAACTCTCTCATCATTTCATACATCGAAGGAATGGTGTGAACAATATCCCTTTCAATGGATCACATGACCCTCAATAATTTTTCTCAAATCTTAACATCCATATGATCCTTACGAGATATTGGAATCTCTAGTTTAGCTGTGTTAGGATTGTATGGATTATCAGTCTCCTACCCCTCAAATAGAAGACAATTTGGAGTCATTTTCTCTATAATAAAAACAATTTACTTTGAGAACTAGATAAAAACAAGGTCAACGTTAATAGGCGATTATAAAAGAGAACCAATGGATCATGGTATCTCTAAACATGGATTACAAGAGATTGAACATGACATATAAGTTCTTTCATTTTTATTTATCAAATATAAAATGTATCTTATCTCACAGTTTATAGTATAAAATATAACACGAGCAATAAATATGTACCTATCATGAATAATGCATTTAAAGATATATCTCTATGGGCCTATCATGATTCGGGCACACATATCCCATTCTATACCATTCCACAATTAATAATATCAAGAAACAATAACATCTCCCATCATGTGAATCACCTAAGGTGAAATAACATCAATCATAACAAGAAAACATCACGAATAGAAATCCCATCCTTGGGCACTTAGATTTTCATCTATAAATGGGTTAACTAATCCCATGAACAAGATCATTAAAAAGTCCTGACACATCCAATTATCCTTTTCTAACTTACCCAAATTGTAATGAAAAATAAATAAAAAAACTGACCCCTCTCATACCACTTTGTTATGTCCCCTGACCCAGTACTATCTCATGTGGACAAATTAGGTTGGTTAAAGAACCTCATGTTTTCCCCCTATATACAAGAGGTTGCTAACTAGCAGTGGGGGTGTATAGGTCATTGTGATAATTCTATACCCCCTAGTATAGAGTTAGAATATACCATATATACACAATAATAAGAAATAATAGAGTAATGAGAATAGAATAAATGGTTCAACATATAACCGGAAAGTAAAGGAATAACCAATAAACTAAATAATAGTGAATCATATAATGAAAATATGGAATGTATCTAAATATCAAACTGAGAGAAATAAAAATAAAAGAATACAAATAAAGTAAAAATATCCTGGTCCCTAATCTCACATTGATCCCATCACTAATATCTTACCCATCCAGCATGAAATAACCAACAAAAATTTCTTTTCCCCTTGTCCAAACATGAAACCATGTAATCTTCTCAAGTACCAAATGATGAACCAATTAGGGTGTGTGTAAAATATATTAGGTCGACACCACCCTTTCAAAGAAAAAATATTTTGATAATAAGTGAATGAAAAATGTGCTAAATTATTGTATTAATTAATCAAATTAATATAATACATCAAAAAAACCAATTCATCACTATGATAGAATATCTCTGAGAATGTATCACATCCATTCCAACCATAATCACAAAACCATGGAATAATCATATGACCAGACAAAGACCTTTGTATAACAATTTCATCATCCAGGAAAAGCCCTAAATATATGATTTTCAGTATCCAGGACAAACCCTCTATATAATAATTTCTACATAAAACTAGGAAAATCCTATTATATACACATTACAACATAAAACTGGGCCAAGGCCTATATATAATAATTATAACATAAAACTTGGAAAATACCTCTCTATAATAATTAAAACCTCAAATTAGGTTAATCCCTCTATATAAGTAATACGATATGAAACTGGTCCAGGCCCAATATATAATTTTTAAAACATGAAACTAGGGCATGCCTGTAATATAATCATTTCAACATGTATCACAACAGAATTCATAAAAAAGGATATCAAAAAATCATATCATAATCCTTGATGGTTAATTCTAAAAATTAAACGTTTTTACTTCAATTTAACATTCATTTTTATATCAATTATCACCATCCATTTCAATAAATTGTAATCCATAACCATTGAGATTCCATATCAAGAAATCACCTTCGGTATCATGTTAAGATAATCACACATAATCCATTATCCAATTCATTATTATTAAAGGGTAAGATCAACCCATGGGTAGCCACAACCCAGGTCAAAACACGATTGAATCCAAATAGATAAAGAATGAAATCCAACACAAGATTTATCAGCATCAACTGTTCAATTTATTAATTTTCACATTGTGTTGACATAATCACATAATATTTCACATAAAATAACAATAGAAACATTACATAGGGTTTCATTTTAAACCACCCACCATTAATTAGAGATCAAAATATTCTTCCAACAGGTAACAATAATAAGAATGAAGGAATATATAATATTAAAATGAACTAGATAAAAAAAATCATAATATCAACATATGTTTCTAGAGCATTCAAAATATGACACCATGATAATGAGAAAAAAGAGGAATAGAGGGGAAAACCAATTCAAAACCAATCACCAAAGATTGATTGCATTATTGGGATGTATGGAAGTGAAGAGGGGACTAAAAAATCTCTTTGAAATCACATAGGGATTTAGATAGGAGGGATTTACATGATGATGAATGAAGTAATATATGTAGAGAGGCTTTAAAACCGCTCATCCTGAGAAATAAACGATTTGTAAATTTTACACGAAGTGTAATCCTTGATTTACGGGCTATGATGAAAAATGTTTCACCTTCTATTAAAATAACCCTTCGTGAAAATTTTAAAATGTGAACCAGTTTCACAACATGTATTTATTTAATGTAATGTACTGTTTGACAACATCTTCTCAATAACAGTTACACGTCATTTAACATTTACATGGTGTGTAAATTACCTGCAAATAGCTTTTAGTCCAATTATCTGTAGGAGATCCTAAACCACCACTGAAGCCTTAAAATAAAATGGGGAACCCTCATAAGCCCATTTAACATGTTTATAACTAGACTCCATTAATCTAAACAAACATTCGTCCCTAAACATTGGGTAATTTCCTATAATAAAATCTCTCCATCCTCAATGAGACTCAACCACCAAGGTTCAAAGATGAATGAAAAATGAAAAAATTGGTAAAATGAAAAAAATAAGGAGGGATATACCTAGATAAAGATGTGATATTATACCACCCAAGTGTAATATCATGTTCATGATTAATTTGGTGTTGAATGTAGAGCATGTTTATATCCCACCTTATAAGATGGCACCAATAGATCTTTGTGAGTTAAAATTTCAGTTAGATGGTCTGGAAGATAAGGTTTTCATATGGACTAGTACATCACCATGGGGGTCTCTAGTGGATTTCACCAAGAAACCTAATGGTTATTTCTGATTGTGAGTTGAATATCTGATATTGAACTAGTTGACAGTCATGAACTAGTATCCCCTTCCACAAATCGATGATCTCATCAAAAAGATAAGAGGTTCCAAGATATTCTTTAAAATATTTTTGATATATGGATACCACTAGTTGAGTCTGAGACCATTTGAAATACCGTAGAAAGATTTTAGAAGTGGGTATGTATTATATGATTTCAGATTGATGTTATTCAGTTAGATGAATGACGCTATGGTATTCATGGCCTTGATAAATAATTTATTTCATCCTTTTCTGGACTAGTTCATCATGTTTTTCTCAATAACATATTAGTGTACTCCCAGTCATCATACGATCATACCCAACATCTTGAAATCATCTTGAGTACTTTGAGAGACTATCATCTTTATTCCAAGCAATCTAAATGATGTTTATGGATTGATAGAGTGCACTTCTTGGGCCATGTCATCTTAGAGGATGGATATTCATTAGACCCAGAAAATGTTCCAGTTGTTGTATCTTGAGATCATACCATGAATTTATTTAAAATTAAAAGGTATTTATGTTTAATAGGAAATTATAAGAACTTAATCTAGTAATTATACCATCTTGTAACACTAATGCACTGGATGACCATCAAATGGGTGAAGTTTGTTTAGTCAGATTTTTGTGAGAGCAATTTTCAAGAGTTGAAGATAATGTTTACCTCAACACTGATTCTATATGGACCAAGCCTTACTACATTACATAATCTTAAATTCTAGTCATGAAATCATTGCCTTTAAAATTGAGGATCTTTTCAAGTTTATAGTTTTATATAATTGGGACATAATACATACAAAATATTCAAAACTCATATAGAGTAGATACCACACAAATAATATCCATAACTTTCAGAATATAAATCATTTTAAATAAAACATATTTTATTTGAAAAATATTCATAATATTTAACTTGGATTACTTCTTTTCATACAAATACTTATAACCTTTTAAAATCATTAAAAAACATGGTATGAGAAAAAAATCACAGTATGGTATATAAGAAAGGGAAATAAAACATTAGTCCATGAATACCTGTAAGATATGAAATCATTTAAAAAACATACACGTACCCATATAAACTTAATTTGTGAAAATTTAAATTTCCATGATATTTCCACAAAACATATAGAACATAAATATAACCATAAAGGTATATTGGGGTATTACTCACATAATCTTGTAACCCTCTTGACTATCTTATAATTTGTAACGCTCATGGCTACCTTAAAATTTGTGTAACCATCGCAGTTACACTTGGAGTATCCAAACGACTGACCTAAAAATTACACATACCCAATGTAGTGGAGGGAGATATAGGTCCCAAAATTAATCACAAACAATTACCAAGAACCATAACACTATCATTCAACATGCATAATTTCATAAAAACATTACTTTTGAATTTTTTATAACAGAATTTTAAAAGAGGTTTTTAAAATGAAAGTCCCTTATAAATATAATATAATTAAAGTGAGACTTAATAGAGTGGATGGAATATGTATATACAATATAAATAAACATAATTAAACATAATATAAACAAAATTCATATAAAAACAACTTTAATACCACATAAATATTGTGGTAGAATGCTAACCCAAATAATGGAAATCAGGTTATGAATTCCCTTACCTTGGGTTTGTCTTACTTAAAACACATTTAAAACTCACGTATAATGGTTAAAATGGTGCCATTAATATCTTAAAAAAATTTATTCATGTTTATAATACCTTATATGATCATTTAATTACATCATCTCCCCCTTTGATTATTATTATTTTGTCCTTCTATTGATTTTGGTGCGTTCTTTACATGATTTCCATGATCGGTTCATGATGGATATTCATGACGATTGGAAGTGAAACATGAGAATTGGAATGGGATTGTATTTAAATATTACCATAACCATAAATTATACCAAATATAATTTTTAATTATGACATGATGATGATTCAAAAGTTAAATCATTATTGATATTTTTTAGGTAATTTTGGTGATTCTTCGATCGTAATGAACTCATAATTTATAAATTAAAAACATATCAACAAAAGGTTTCCAAAACATTATATAAGATATAATAAATATATTATAATCTTTTTAAACTATAAAATTGGTTTCATGACCATAATTTAATATGTTAATATAAATAAAATCCCATCGTTTGAGAATTTGGTAAATTATCATATCCAAGATGGTGTTTTCATTTTTAGTATAAAAGAATTGGAAATGAGAGATGATGAAGAATTATTACATTATCAAAAAATCATTCATGTAAATGTGAGGTAATCAACTTATCATAAAATTTTTATGAAAATAGGTGAGGAAATAAAAATAAAAGAAAGGAATCTCAAAAGAAAATAAATGTCGAGAAATCCCTTATGAAAATTCTACAGGGTAACATCGTCACTTAAAATTTCATAAAATATATTGATGAGAAAAAATGGGTATCCCATAATTCATAAGTAACATTGAATTTATGGGGGATATGGAAATACATATCCCAACATATTCTAATTAAGATTAATAATAATAACATGAAAATAATGCTTGAAAAAGAGAAGGGTGTTCGATTCCCTTACCTTGTAGAGTAACTCCTAAAACATGAATGATGAGACCTTGGGGGATTGAGGAAACCTTAATTGGACTCCAATAGAGGTAAAAATACAAGATATTCTAGGTGGATGAGCTTTTAATAAAATAAAATGAAGGTATTATTGGGTATTTATAATAAATGAGAGGGAGTTTTTTATTAGTTTCGAAGGACACTTCACTAGTGGTTTTTGCAAAACCATGGGCTTTACAATGGTATTTTCCCATGTTATTAGCGACTTGGGACACCTAATGTCATATTTTACTTTAAACAAGTAGTCCATCATTTTATATTAATTATTATATCATTATGATGTCATTAAACATACCAAAAACTCCAAAATGTATTTTCACTATTCATAAAAAATTCACATATTTTAGAAAAATCCCAAAATTTCACCCTAATAATTTTTCGATATGTAGAATTCAAAAATGAACTCCATTTTTTGAAAATATTTTTCTAAATATTATTAATTTATTTTTTAAATAAAATCAAAATATATTCAAAAATAAAAATTTTAAATATATAACAAATTTTTAACACCTTGAAAAATTAATCAACATTTCATTATCTTATATCCTTAAGAAAATAAATTAATAATTTGATTTACTATTCATAAGGGTCATATTACTATTATTAAGGGCATGTTAATATCCACCAAAAAAACAAGTTGGTTCTATCAGACTCCAAATAACTCACAGGTTAGAACCATAGATTACCCTTTTTTGAAATTCAAACCATAAAAGTAGAAAGATTATGTTTAAAAGATAGTTATAAATATATAATTAATAAAAAGTTTCATGAATTTAAATTTTTATTAAAAAAAATGGGGTGTTACATTATCCCCACCTTCTCAAAATTTTACCCTCACAATTTTCTATAATTATTAAACATGTTAGGGTACCTTTCCATCATGGAATTTTCAGATTCCCATGTTGCTTATTCAACCATGTGGGTTCTCTACAAAACCATTACCTTGTTAGTTAACTTATTCCTCAATACATGTTCTCTTAGATCAAGAATCTTAATTGGTTTCTCTTTATAAGAAATAGTTTCTTCCAACTAAATAGCTTTTTGGCTCAAAACATGAGATGAATCTGGGACATACTTTTTCAACATAAAAAAATGAAAAACATTGTGTACCTGAGATAAACTCGGAGGCAAATCCACTTAGTAGGTGACTAGTCCAACTTTCTTCAGGATTTAATAAGGTTCAATGAACCTTTTACTTAGCTTTCCTTTCTTACCAAAATGCATAACACTTTTCCATGGTGAGATTCTAGGAAAAATATCGTCACCTACCTCAAAAAAAGTATTTCTTCCTGTTGTCTTCATAACTCTTCTACCTGCTCAGAGCTATAATCATGTGTTGTTGGATAATCTACACTTTATTATCCACTTCCTCTACTAATTATGTCCCATCAACTTCATTTCCATGAATTTATCCCAAAAATCTGGAGTTTTACACTTCTTCCCATATAATTCCTCGAAAGGTTCCATCTGTATACTTGAAAGAAAAATGTTATTATAAGAAAACTCAACTAAAGAAATTTGTTGATTCCAACTTCCATGGTAGTCCATTGAACATGCTCGAAGCATATCCTAAAAAGTTGGAATCATTAATTCTGTCTATCCATCTGATTGAGGATGAAAAGCGATACTAAAATTTAATTATGTGCCCAATGAATTTAGAAGGCCATTACCAATGTTAAAAGTGAACATGGGATCCCAGTCAGATACAATGGAAAGATGAACACTGTTTAACGTAACAATCCCTTTGAGGTACAGTTGAGAAAGCTAATACAAAGATACTGTATCTTGAATAGAATGAAAATGTTTAGATTTAGTCAACCAATCAACAATAACCCAAATTGAATTATTACCTCAGGAATTCCTTGGTAGTTCCACCCCAAATTCCATAGATACATTCTCCTATTTTCACTCTGGCACTAGAAAAGGATGAAGTATCCCCTTTAAAAACTACCACTCTGATTTAACTTGTTGACATGTAAATCTTTTCATAGTAAAATCAGCAATATCCCTTTTCATTCCATCCCACTAGTAATACTCCCAAAGGTATTTGTACATCATAGTACTGCCAAGATGAATTGAAAATTGAGAACTATGAGCTTCACACAATAATTCATTTTTAAATGGGAATCACAAGGTGCACAAAACCTTTTACAAAATATTAAAACACAAAATTTTCAAGGTTAAATTCGGGAAAATTATCCATTTTAAACAATTATACCTTTTTCTATAGCTCACAATCTTCCTTATACTCTTTCATAATTCTATCAGATAACGATGACTGCACTGAAACCTGAAACACAAAAGAGGTATTTCCTACACCAAAAACTTCTAAGAAAATATTTAACAAATCATTAATCAAGGGATCATGTTCCAAACATAACATGGTTAATGATACATGATGTTTTTGGATCAAGGAATCCACCAGATTGTTTTCATTTCCCAGATGGTAATTGATCTTGGAGTCATAATACTTTATCAGTTTAAGCCATATTATCTTATGTTTAATTCCTTCTGAGTGAATATATAGTTCATATTTTTATAGTCAGTATATATTTTATATTTGGATCTGTATAAATGATGCCTCAAAATTTTCAAAGCAAAAAAACCACAGTTTACAATTCCAAATCATGTGTTGGATAATTTAACATGTGAGGTTTTAGTAGTCTCGAAGTATACCTAATTACCTTATAATTATACATAAAAACACAACCAAGTACCTTCAATAAAGCATCACTGTAGATGAGAAACTCACCATTTAGAGAAGGGAAGGAAAAAACTCGAGTACTCAAAAATATCTTCTTTAGTTTTTGAAAACAAGAATCACATTCTTCTATACAAATAAATTTAATCCCTTTTTAGGTTAAATTGGTTAGTGGGATAGATAAAAATTCAATGTTTTTAACAAAACATCAGTAATAACATTATAATATAATAAAACTATAAATCTTTGTAACATTTTCAGGTCTTTTCCATTCATCAACCATTTTTTCGAAGGATCAACTATTATTACATCCTTATTTACAATGTTCCCAAGAAAAGGAATTTGTTTTAACCAAAAATCACACTTACATAATTGTACATATATTTTATTTTCCATTAATGTTTGAAAAAAACCCTTATATGTTTTTCATGATACTATTTAATTTTAGAAAACACAATAATGTCATCAGTAAACACAACAAAAAAATTATCCTAGAACTAATGGAATATTATATTCATAAGAACCATGAATACAACAGGTGCATTAGTTAACCCAAATGGAATAACAAAAAATTCATAATGCCCATATCCAGTACAAAAATCTATTTTTAGGATGTCATCCTCCTTCACCTTGAGATGATGGTATCCAGATCTCAAGTTAATCGTGGAAAAGTACTGAGATCCATGGATCTAATCAAACAAGTCATCGATGTGAGGCAAATGATACTTTTTTTAATAGTGATGTTATTCAAGGAACTATAATCAATGAAAAGTATCAGGTAACCATAAATATTATTAACAAACAAAATAGGATAACCCCATGGTTATGTGATTGGACGCATGAATCCTCTATCAAGAAAATCTTGCAACTATTTTATCAACTCTAAATGTTCCATTTAAGCCATTAGGTAAGGGGGGTTTTGAAATTTTCTTAACATTAGGAACTAAGTCAATTTTTAATTTGACTTCCTAATAAAGTATGACACCAGGTAACTCATCAGGAATCAAATCAAGGTATTCATTTACCACTACGACATCATCAATCTAAAAATATCCCTTATTTTCAACAATATGAGAAAGATAACTTTCATTACTGTATTTCAACAGTTTCTCATCTTCCCAATATGTTATCAATTGTATGGGTTCGTTCTTGAATACAAACATGAACTCTTTCTGAAAAATAACTTCTTTATCTCTACATTCAATCTTATCATGATAAACATAAAGCTAATCCATTCATAGAATGAAATCAAACTCTACTATGGAAAGAACAACAAGGTTTTCTGTTAAATCCTTTCCACATACCACAATTGAAGGATTCTAATAATTCCTCTTTTCTATAAAATTACCCCTGGTGTTTTAACATTAATTTTTGGTCTCATTTTTTGAGGTGATATTTTCGATTTACTAGAAAATTCCTCAAAAATAAAGGAATGTTTAGACCCCATATCAAACATAACATTAGCAGAATATGAGAAAACATACAAGGTACTTGGTTAAAATTCATTGGATGGCCCAAAATTTTCTGATGTTTTCGCAAAGGATCTCACTTAACCTTCCTACTTATAGTCTAGCTTATTTTCATCATTTGGATCTCTCTTTGGGTAGGAATTTTCATAATGGACCATCTCTCCACATGTAAAAACCTTAATATATTTCTTATCATGATTAGTATTTGGATCATTTTCATTACACTATCAGGACATATGTCCAAAATTACCACATTGAAAACACTTACCAGTTTTGGTAAGGCATTCTCAGGGTGTTTCTTTCTACACTTTTCACAAACTAGAAACTAGAATTTATTATAATAATATTCCTTTGATTATTCATACCCATCACATTCCATCTAGACCTCTTATTATCCCTATTTTCAAAGTGCACATGATCATAAACAGACTCCATCTCTACCCTCTCATAAAATCAGACAAGTTTCTCATAACATTGGAATTCTTAGGAGAGCAACACCCTTTGATACCTTGGCTTTAATCTTGAGTAAAAGCGGTTGATTTTTTATATCATAATCCATAATAAGAATTGGAGAATACTCTCCAATTGGGTGAAGTTCACTTCTTACATGACCACTAAATCCTCCTCCTTTAGTTTCAATTAAAGGAATGGCTTCTCCATCCTATGTCGCACCACCTTAGGAAGATACATTTTAAATAAAAGACTTTTAAATTCATCGCACTATAAGGTATCAATCTACTCTACCATTGATCACTACTGATTAGATTTACCTTCAAAAAGATAAATGGAAAGACTTACCTTTTGATTATCTGAGAATCCCATAACAGTGAATATCTTTTCACGGGCCTTAATCTATCCTTCAGCCGCTACTAGTTCAGAAGATCCATTGAAAGCAGGAGGGTTTTGATGCATAAAATGTTCCAATATTGTCATGTTCCTTTGTGGTAGATTTGTTTGTTCTCTTTCATGGATTACTCCACCATTTATTTCCTACATTAGCTGAGCCATTACTATAAAAAACTGCTCAGTTCCAATCCCTACCATTATGGGCTGTATATTCGGAAGGATATCGTTATGTTAGTGCCTCTTCTCTTCAGCTTCCCTATTTATTATATGGAAAACCATTCTGAACAAACACATCTTAGTTGAAGAAACATTGTAATACTTAATTTCCATATCATTTCAAATCAATCCAAAATTGAAAATCATTTATGGTATTCTATTAACATCATCCAGCCCTAAAGTTATCTAAACCATCCATTGATATCAATTATAAGGACCCGACCTTATTACGTTACATAATCTTGAATTTTAGTCATGAAATATTTTCCTTTAAAATTGGGGATATTTTCAAGGTTATAGTTATATATAATTAGGATATAATACATACATAACATTCCACATTCTTATAGAGCAGATATGACATAAACAATATCCATATCTTCTAAAATATAAAACTTTTTAAATAAAATATGTTTTCTTTGAAAAATCTTCATAAAATTTAACTTGGATTACGTCTTGTCTTAAAAAAACTTATAACCTATGAAAATGATTTAAAAACATGGGATGAGAACAAAAATGTCAGTAAGGGATATACAAAGTGGGAAAGAAAACATTACTCCATTAATACTTGTAACGTATGAAATCCTTTCAAAAAAAAATTCAAACTTGTACCCATATAAACATTTTGAAACCTGATATTTTCATGAGATTTCCACAAAACTATAAGATCATAAATATAACCTTAAAGGTATGTTGGGGCATTACTTATTAATCATGTAACCCTATCAACTACCTTATACTTTGTAACCCTCATGACTACCTTACAATTTGTGTAACCATCGCAGTTACACTTGGATTAACCAAACAACTAAACTACAACATACAAAAACCCAATTCATTGGAGGGATTTATAGGTCCCACCCATTATCATAAAAAATTATAAATAACTATAAAAAAATCCTACGACATTCATAATTTCATAAAAACATTGCTTTTGAATTCGTAAAACAAAATTTTAAAAGAGGTTTTTAAAAGGGACGCCCCTTATAAATAACATTTAATTAAAGTGGGTCTTAATAGAGTGGATTGAATATTTATTTACACTGTAAATAAATGTAATTAAACAAAATATATACAAAATTAATCTCAGAAAAAAGTTTTTTACCACATAAATAATGACGTAGAATGTTAACCCAAAGGATGGAAACTGGGTTATGAATTCCCTTACCTCGGGTTTTTTTTTACTTTAAACTCATTTAAATATTCTGTATAATAGTTAAATGAGATTTATTAATATCTTAAATAAATATATTCAAGTTTATAATACCTTATTTTATAATTTCATTACATCATTTCTCCCTTTAATTATTAGTATTTAGTTTCTTCCATTGATTTTGGTGCGTTCTTTACATGATTTCCATGATCAGTTCATGATCGATATTTTTGATGATTGGAAGAGAAACTATATAATTGGAATGGATGGTATTTAAATATTTCCATAAACATAAATTAGACCATTTTTCATTTTTAATTCTTAAATAAGGATGATTCATAAGTTGAAACATTTTTTATATTTGTTTAGGTTATTTTGGTGATTCTTCAATCACAATGAACACATTTTATTTTATAAATTAATAACATGTTTTCAAAATGATTACAGAATATTATATAAGATATGATACATAAATTATAATATTATTCATCCATAAAAATGGTTTCATGACCAATATTAAAGACAGTAAAAGAAATTGAAAACCAATCATCCTTGAATGTGGTAAATTAGCACATCTCGGATGGTGTTTTCATTTTTAGTATAAAAGAATGGGAAAAGATAGATGATGATGAATTATAAAATTATTGCAAAAAATCTCTAGTACATGTAAGGTACTGGATAAATCATAAAAATTGGATGAAATGAGGTGAGGAAAGAAAATGAATATATTGGAATCTCGAAATTAAAAAAAGATGAAATATCCCTTACGAAAATTCATCAGCCTAACAACATCGATTGAAATTTCATAAAATATTTTGTTGAGAGAAAATGGGTATCCCCTTATTATTACATAATAAGGAAATTATGGGGGATATGTATTGACATATTCCAACATAATACAATTGAAATTAAAAAGAAAAATATAAAATGAATGCTTGAAAAAGAGAAGGGTAGTGGATTCCTGGACCTTGTAGAGTAACTCCTAAAACATGATTGTACGGACCTTGTGGGATTGAGGAAACCTAATGGGGACTCATAGATATGTAAAAATACCATATATTCTAGGATTATGAGTTTATAATGAATGAAAATGATGGAATGTGTGGGAATTTATAGTAAATGAGAGGGAGTTTTTTTTATTAATTTCGAACACCGCATTACTGTTTTTTGCAAAACCATGGGCTTGCCCATGGTATTTTCCTATGGTATTGGCCACATGGGACACCTCATGTAATATTTTACTATAAAAAAATCACCCAAAACTTTTTTTGATCTGTAGAATTAAAAAATAAACTCCATATTTAGAAAATAATTTTCTATATATTATTAACTTAATTTTTAAATAACATTATAATTTATTCAAAAATGACATTTTTAAATCTTTAACTCATTTTACACCTTGAAAAATTAATCAACATCTCATTATCTTATATCTTCATGAAAATAAAATAATAATACGATTTAATATGCATAATGGTAATAATACTATTTTTATTACTATTCATAATGGTATGTTACTATTCACTAAAAAACATGTTGGTTCTATCAGACTCCAAATAACATACTCATCATAACCGTAGATGACCATTTTTTTAAATTTAAATCTTAAAAGTGGAAAAATTATGTTTAAAGGCTAGTTATAAATATATACTTAAAAAAAGTTTCATGCATTTCAATTTATTTTTTTAAAAGTTCGGGTGTTACAGATTCTCATATTACCAATGCCTGGTAAGAAATATACTGTGTATTATGAAATATCTAAAGTTGGACATGGAGACGTTTTGACACAAGATGGCCAAGTGGTTTCTTATGGATCCAGACAACTAAGACAACATGAGAATAATTATCATACAAATAATTTGGATTTAGCTATATTGGTACATTCCCATATATGTTGGAGTCACTAAAATTTGGGAGAGAGGTCTGTGGTTTACATAGAACGCAGGAGCCCTAGGAACATCTTCTCTGAGCAAGACATGAATCTTTGGAAGAGTATGTGGGTTGAGCATCCATAATATTTCGACTTTGAGCTAGATTATACACAAGGAAAGGGAAACGTCGTTGCTGATGCCCATTTCTGGAAGACATTGATGGAGGCAATGCGAGAACCTTGGGATGCGTGGATTATAATGGAACTCTTTGAAGACATACATCCTGATGTGCTATAGGCCTACCGATGAGTAGCTCAGAATAAAACATTTTTTATACCTATACTTCAAGACTAGATCAAAGAAGAGCTGTTTTCTGATCTGGATGGATTAAATACAAGGGAAAAATTAATTGTGGGGAGAGACAACCAGGATGGTATTTTGGTATATCTTTTGTTTTTCTTATCCATGGATGAGTATGAGTTCTTATGGGATTTCAGGATGAGATGATGAGAGAGTCTCAGGCTTCTATATTGGAAGTCCACCCAAGTCTAAAAAAGTTATATCATGATCTGTATAGAAAATACTAGTGTTTAGGAGTGAAGAATGAGTTATTGGGAATCATGGATAGATTTTTCACATATCATCAAGTGATGTACGAGAATCAGGGGCCTACTGGGATAATGCGGCCTCCTCCCATTTTAGAGTGGAAGTGAGATGATGCCACTATAGATTTTGTGACAGGAATACCTAGGACACATTAGAAGAATGATGCAATATGGGTGGTTCTGGATCCACAAATGAAGGTATCCCACTTCTTTCCTATAATGGATATCTTCATTTTTTATGATCTAGGTAGACTATACTTGCATGATATAGTTTGGTTTCATGGTGTTATAAGGATCATTGCTTCTAATATAGATCCTCATATCACTTCTCAATTTTGGAAGGGTCTTCATAAGGCCATGGGATCATAGGTTCCCCTATGAACATCTAACCATCTATAGACCAAATTTCAATCTAAATGGACTTTTTAAATTCTGGAGGATATGTTACAAGATGATGTTTTGGATTTTCGTGGTACATGGTAGAATCATTTGGAACTTATGGAGTTATACTATAATAACATATTCTAGACATTGATTCTAGTGGAAGTTTTTGATGATTTCTATGACTCTCAATGCCGTTCACCTTTTTATTATTATGGGGTAGGTGAGTTACTGCTTGTTAGACCCATCCTTATATAGGAGACATCTCATATGGTTTAGTTGATCCCGAAACAGTTGTTGACCAGATTGAGAAGGGAAAAATATTACACTGACTAGTGGAGATGACCTCTAAAGTTTTAGGTGGGTCTTCATTTGTTCCTCTGGTGTGTCCTAGGTTAGGGAAATGTTATATCAGGAAACATGTTATGTTAGCACCCATGTTTTTTGGTCCATTTGAGGTATTTTTGAGGGTTGGACCAATGACATACCAATTTTTATTTCCATAGTTCTTCAGTTCCATGCATGAAATGTTTCACAGATCACATCATCCAAGATATCGACTAGATCCATATCATGTGGTAGAAATTGATGATGTTGGTCTTGGAGTAGAATCAAACTTTATGGATCATCTGATATGGATTATGGATTGTAGTGATAGGTTTCTATGGGGTAAGAATTTTTTTGTGTGTGAGTGTAGTGGAAACATGGACTTGTTCAAGAGGATACCTATGAGAGGGAAACTAATAGGTGAGAATAGTGGTTAGACATGTTAACTTAGACCCCATAACAATTCTTGGAGTTGATCGAGGATGAGATATTATATGGTGGGAGGTTGTAAGATCCTATCTTTTTTTAGGTATGTACCTCTTTTAATTTTGGTTAATTATCTTTAATTTGGGTTTTATATCTTTTAAAATTTGGTGGATTAGCCTTTTATAGTGTTTGGAGAGATTTTTATATGGAAACGTCCTAAATTATAGGATGTATGTTTTTTTTGAATTAATAGTGTCTAGTTATATATGTTTCCAAGGGTTTATGAGGAATCTTTATTTGTTTGGAAATATTTGGAGGTGGTTTAGGTTCATTTTGTAGAAGGTGGTTTGAGAGAATCTTATTATATAGCTTCACATTGTGAATGATTTACATAATGTGAACCTATTCTTGTGTAGATTCTGTGAACTAGTTTAGAGCATGAAAATTTTACACACCGTGAAACTATTTCACATGGTGAAATGGTCGATTTGGGTTATTCAACCCAAGGTGAATCATTTTTCATAATATATTATAAATCATGAAATTCACCTGGTGAATGTCTTTGAAATAATGTATATCTCAATATCATTGTTTTTAACCCATCTTTCACATATGATTTTATTCTCATTCAGTATGTAGGCTTCACACTCAAACCCTAGGGAAATTCCACATAATATTCCGGGGAATCCTTCTTTTCTATATGTATAGATCTAGTATATTATCTCTAGCAAGTTAATTCATTATAGTTTCCCATTTCTTCCACTCTCCTCCTTCATAGAGGTTTAATCTCGACCGTCATTGAATTGGGTTTTCATCATGATGTGTATGTGATCTAGGTTTTCCATGTAATCTATATAGCCTTCGTTCTTCATTGGAATTATCTTGAGAGTGTTTATTTTTTCATAAAATTAAAGTTGGTGGTGAAAAACTTATCCCTTTTGGTATGATTTAATAATCTATAATATGTGTGATATGTGTGATCATGACAACACATTGTGTGCATGATAAAATAAATTGTATAAACCCGGTTAAATAATAATTCTTTTCTTTAGACCATCCATTGTTTTCTATTGTTCCATTGACATGGAGATTTATTCCTAGGAAACCTGATACGTGTTCCACCATTGGAATTTTTTAGACTTGACCAGTTTGATATTAGATCCCTATGGTAAATTGGAAATAAATTGTTTGATCATTGTATTAGTCATATTAAATGGCATAACATGAAAATTGTATGATTTATTAAGGTATAATCACATCAGATGAATTTGGTTAACTATTATGTTAATACCCTTAAGGTTAAATGATAAATTATAATTAATATATTTATGAGGATAATGGGAATCTTGGTTGTATGAAAAATAACTTGAAAGAAAAATCATAATTTGATGAATTGATCATTTCTTCTTTGTTGTGATATATTTTGCATGTTTAATTTTGGCCGTGGAAATTTTTTTCTTAACTTTTTATATTATATGAATAGGATGTGATTGATTAATTATGGTTGGATTATTCTTTGTACGTTGAGTTATTCTAGATATGACTCATGATTTATATTGATAACTAAGGGCATGGTTCATGAATTTTCATACCACTCAAGGTCTATGTTGAAAGGTACTTAATGGTTAAGGGTAGAGCATATGACTATGTTGAATGCATGAGGAAAATGTACATAGTCTATGGATTCTTGAGGGTGAGATTATGGATAGATTATGGTAGAGGACATTTCCTTTGATGTTTTTTTGATTCATCCTTAGTGGGAGAATCCACCACAAGTCGGGTGATCTGTCCTGATGTAGGAGGATCCACATGTAGTTTGAGATACCAGGCAGGGTGCCGAAGTAGGTTTGTATGATCCTTGGTTCATTCTGGATCTTAGAGGATCAATAGATTTACATTATGAGTATAATTAATGTATTAAATTAATACTATGTTTATCAATATGTGGCCTACAATATATTTCACAGACTAGAGTTGTTTTGAAATGGTGGTGTAAACCTACTGAGTTGTACTCACGCCCAAAATGGACCACCGTTTCCTACCTAGAAAGATCTAATGGATGAAGATTTGGACAACCCCTATTGATTATTTTTATATTTTTGAATGGGTTGGATCTTGGAGATGTGACTAACATGGGGTTCAATACCATAGTCTTTGGAGTCTTTATTCGAGTATGATTCATCTTTTATCTGTATGAAATTCCGAAAATCATTTAGTTATATTCCACATGTCATTACATTATTTTATTATTATTTGGATTAATTAAGTTTTTCATTTCTTTTTTTGTTTCCTACTAAATTATTAATATTATTTTCATTATTTATAATACTCTTTAATTAATTTTTATGTTCTTATTAAAAATATTTACTAGTGGGTATTGTATCCCCAATATATTCCTTACACCATTACTTTTAGTCGGCATCCTCTAGCATATGGGGAGGCACACTTGAGGTCACATAACCAACCAGCCTGTTCACTTGAGGGAACACCCAACTAGGGACATTACAATGTTAAACCTTGGAAATGGTTCTTGACCATCACCTAGTTTGATCACCAGTATTCAATAAACAACCTCAAAAACCATCATCTTATTTAGTGAAGAACACTCTATCACCCCAAGGAGATATATTGGGTTGTATAAAACCCTCTATTTAAGGTCGTCAACCTGATAATTCAAATTGTGTATATCTATATGTTCCATTAGATAGGTGGACATCAAAATCATATTTTCACATGGTTTCAACTCTATCCAAAACATGATGTCCCATCGATGGGGTAGGTTCATAACATCACATGGGAATACATCTAGAAACTTCTACATGACCTTGGGAATATCCTTTGAATTATATTCCATTAAAATTTATACAAAATGATATATATCTCTCATTCGATAACTCTGCCCACTAATGAATACCAATTTCTAGAAGTTCACATCGGAGAAATAACTATTCTCTAGAAATAATAAATTAATACACACAAAAAATTCAACTAATCCATGAAAAGTATAAAAAATATGGTTGTATAAATTTCAAGAAGAAATCCTGTGATATTTTTTGTTTCCCCATCACCATTCTACATCCTAAAAACATATCAAAAAAAGTATACTAACCTCTAACTGGAATGGATAACACAAGGGGCACTAGATTTATTACCAATTCCAATCCAAAATAATGAAATGGGGTAGGAGAAAAAAGGAGCATGAGTATGTTGAATAAAAAATCTAGAAAATAGGGAATAATATAAACTAATTATACCTCAATAAAATCTTTGTCCCTAGTGGTGTTGGCACCTCAATTTGGTGTATCTATCAACAACCAACTCATTTTCCTCTTATCTGATGTCTTGTAAGACCATGATCTTGTTTAGGTACTAGAGGACCGGGAACATCATGAGGTTTCCCTATTCCACATTTTACTACACTTTTTTATATTTTGAACATCTATTAGAGATTATGAACAAAAATTAGTAGCCCCTATGGCTAATATTACTATGGAGGAAACTATTTCTTCTACTGAAAAGGGGTCTAACCTCCCATGTCTATCAGACATTAAGCCTAATATTATGCAAGAACCCCAAATAAATAGCATAAATAAGGGCTGTCTTTGATAAATTCTTTAGATCAAACTTCCCCATAATGATGTGAAAAGGTCTTCCATGGTCGGTTTTCTACCGGTCAAAACCCAGATTGTCTAGGCATACACGATCCACTACATGAAATAACTCTCCACAAGAGGCACTACTTCACATCCTCTTGTGTATGAAAACAAGAGAATACATCCTATTGGTAACCTCAAGATTCTACTAAACATACAAATACATATTATTCATAAATGGGGTGATTTCATATTTTATTATTGGGCATAATACCTCCTCTAGAAGCTATAATTTGGACTCCTTATCATGGAATCAGGTTGGAAAAAATATGGGAGGTTACAAAATATTTAGCCTTTTCCAACAGGGACATATCTGTTGGTAAAAGTCAATTTTTTTTGGTAAAACGTTTTACCAACATATATGTCCTTATCACTAAAATATTGGTAAAAAGTCTGTCTCTAAATGTTTTTACGACAGAAAAAATAGTTCTGTTGGAATTATAATAATACAAAAAGATAATATATTTGTTGGTTAAATTGTTTAGCAACAAATTAATACAAATATTACTGGTGGTAATAATTTTCCCAATATATAATATCTATTTATAAATTACATTTAAATAAAAATAAAAAAAAATCTATTAAAATTTCATGTTATATTTATTAATTTATTATATATAATACACCTGTATTAATATGAAACTAAAAACACTTTTCACACATCCTAAAACTTGAAAAAAAAGATTAATTAGATTTGATACAAAATGAATCAATACATAGTTGAAGTTGCTTGAAATATAAAAATATCATAAAAACGCAAAATCCAAGATCCATCTATCTCACCTCCCCCAACACCACATGTGAAGAGGTCATATCATCACTTGACCGCAACCGCCAAATGAAAAAAGGGTATGTTATCTCAACTCCTCCAGCACCCACCATGGTAAAAGAAAAATTACTCCTGCCAAAGATCTTTCATCACCCCTAAAGTAGGCCACTGGAAGAAAGACACCTCATCCACTGAAGTCACGGCTATGCCACATCGGCTCATGTCGCTACTATGACACATCATTCATCTCCAAGATCTATGACACACACAACCAAAGAGCATATTCACAAATTAATACAAAATGTACACATGAATTAAAACAAAAAATGGAAATAAATGAAAGTATAAAAAATTATTTGTAAAAAATTAGCATTTCTCATCATTCGTATTGAAATCTCAAGAAATGGTAGTCCAAATGAATGTCACACCCTTCAACTCCAAGGTCTACACCACACTCCAAAAATAAAACAATAATTAAAAATTTCACTATTAGTTAGGTTTGACCCGAGGTCCATGTGAGTGGATTAGAGTAGTATAACAAAATATCAATACTATACAATAAAAAAGAAAAAATAGAGCAATGACTTTATAACAAATGGATGACAAAAACCAATTCAAACCTTGTGGTACTTGTACTTCTGGATGAGGTTAAACCTAGTGGTGCTGGTGTCAAACCAATTAATCACCAGGTTCCTCACAGCTTCGGCACTCATGCTCCAGCCCCACATCCAACTGTTATCATTCGACCCTGCTGAATCTTTGGAGGAGGAAAGCTTTTATGTCCATGGTGTCGGGTGGGTTCCCAACACCTATGCACAATCGAGGAAATGACCATCGGACATCCAAATGCTATATAACACTCTTCCATCAATTATGATATCCATTCCCTCCTTTTGGATGGAACCTTATGACAGAATTTGGAAAGATCATTTCATCATAAAAAAATAAGATATAATTCAATGACACTTCATATTATTCTGCAAGGGGGCCATCCGAGTCCCCACTGTAGCTCTTGTAGCCCTGATATTTTTCTAACAAAATCAGCACCACACTAATAGAATCAATTCCAATCAATGCCTTTGACAGTATTGTGTTCAAAACAATGTCTTCCTTTTGGGAAATACAATCAATCCTCTCAAAACCAACATTATGTCTGGTTTTGTGATTACTTGTTCCCCAGATTTCCCAAACCAACAAACAACCATGGGGTGTACTCCAATTTACACCCCATCAAATTAGAGGATGTGACATTCAAAGATAGAGTCCGAGGAGGTGGATTGAAGTTATTCTGAAAAAAGTGGGATCCTAGGGTAGGGTAAGCATGTTTTAGGGGCATATAGTGCATAAAACCAAAGATTATACCCACAATTTAGTGAAAAAATGATTCATGATTTCAAACAAAAATTTAAATAAATGAAAGTGAAAAAAATGCATGAAACAAGTTTCAGAATAGTCACCCAACATCTTAAAATAGAGAAAAAGTGTGCAAATGAAGAAAACATCCCACAATTTTACCTACCTCATCCTACCTGGTTTTGATGAATCAATAACCTAATGCCTGATATATGATGGCAAGCCTCCAGAAGATCTAATACCATCCATGGACACTACAGGGAGAGAATATGTAGAAGACTGTATGGTCTGAATCTCCTGGTATGCCCCTAAACCTTGCAAAGAAGCCTTATAAACATAGTTACCAATCATGCTAGGACAAAACTTTTAATCCTCATCTATGCAATAAATCCTCCACTTAAGCCAATAGGATTATTGACACCCATGCTAACATGTTAAGAAATTCCTCCTAGAAGAGATGGTGACATCGCTGAGGCAAAAACCCACCCATACCCATCATTGGACTCAAAACATTCAGCCTAAGATTCTGATTAACCAGGACCTCACCTTGGTTTGGATTCTGCCTAATCAACCCCTAGTTTAAACTCAAGGGATATGTTGGCAGCACAATATTACTTGGGGAAAATGTTGTTACAACATTTTCATAGAATTAATGTTTTTCATCTTTCTAATTGGCATCTCAAGGATTGGTAGTCCAAATTAATGAAACCTTGGAATCAGTGAGGAACCTCAAGTTCCACACCCTTCAGCTCCAAGATCTACAACCCATAGCCAAAAGAGCATACCTACAAATCAGCACAAAACATCCCCATGAATTGAACCCAAAATAGAAATAAATCAAAACGTAAAAAAATGAACTGCATATAATGAGAATTTTTCATCATCCCTATTGACATCTCAAGGATTGGGAGTCCAAATGATTGAAATCATGACATTGTTTCTCTAAAATCATGCCATGATCCCAAACACTATATTGCCTCAAAATATCATTTCCACCTTGAATAAGTAGTGATGGAATTGATTATAAATTTTTTTACATCATATATCATTAACCAAAGAGTCAAAATTTAAAAAGTTTCCCATATAATAAAATCCATGCTCATCAATATCGGTCAGATATGTATGGGACTTAGAAAAACCATACCATCTCCACAACAATATTCTATCTTGTCTAGGTTCAGAGGGACAACAAGTAATACAAAGCACATGAGTGAGCCCAATAACAAAAAACCATATATACTGATGCATGGAACATGTGTAAAAAGAAAATAATGATTCCCTAGAAAATAAGAAAATAGAAAATTATGGGTAAACAGCAACCCAACATGCCAGTTAATCCACCTCAATGAAAAAAACAACAACCCAACATGCCAATTTCAGCTTAACATGCCCATTAATCGACCTTAAAAATAGTCCCATTAACCCACCGTAATCACATGCCAATTTCATCTTAACATTAAACATGCCTAACACTATAATTTTAACCAAACAACATCTTCTGAGTAGTTTTCAGAAATTCCATCACTTAATCCACCTTAGTGAGGAAAAAAACAACCCAAAATGCCAATTTCAGTATAACATGCCCATTTATCCGCCTTAAACACATTCCCATCATTCCACCTTAAACACATTCCCATTTCAGTTTAACATGTAACAAACCAAACACTCTAATTTTTTAACCAAATGACCCCTTCTGAGTAGTTTTTAGAAATTCCAGCACTTATTACAACCAATTATTTGTTTATAATAGTTTAAAATTCAGTATGACCATCAATAAAACTTTACAGAGGCTTTAAAAAACTCTATCATGAAATTTAAATACATATAAAAGTTTGAATACACAGCAGTATTCAAGTTTTTCATAACAGGAAACATGTTACTTTCAAAAACAAATAACCACCCGTTCTGAGTAGTTTTCAAAAATTCCAGCACTTATTACAACTAATTATTTGTTTAAAATAGTTTAAAATTCAATATGATCATGAATAAAACATTAACCAAGGCTTTGAACAACTCTAACATAGTATTTAAACACATCAAAGTTCAAATACATAGTAGTTTTCATGTTTTTCATGAAGAGAATCATGTTACTTTCTGTAACAAATAACTAGTTTTTAGAAATTCCAGAACTTATTACAACCAATTATCTGTTTAAAATAGTCTAAAATTCAATATGATCATCAAGAAAACATTACTGAGGCTTTGAACAAACTCTAACATAGTATTTAAACACAGGTCAAAGTTTAAATACAATGTAGTTTTCATGTTTTTCATTACGGGAATCACGTGACTTTCAACAACAAATAACCACCTACATGGGGACTAAAACATAATGCTTCAATGTAAATACATCTGAATTGTAACCCCAATATTCAAATCTAATCCTTGATGGGGACACCGCTATTACTAAAATGATTATATAATGAAATTCTTCACATGCACCCCTATTGTAATTTAATAATTGATCTACTAAATAGGCTTACATTTCTTGTGTTTGGTGTCATCTAGAGGATACTTTAGGTAGAGTGGGAGCTGTTGGAACTGAGATATCAGTTGACAGAGTTAGGTCATGAAAGTTCTATAATTTGGAATCTCATGATGGGTTTCTTTGAGTTACATTGGTAGGGGATGACTGGTGTTGGAATGGCGGTGTATTGATGAGGAATCACAGTGTTATTGGGTGTGTCATAGTTCGTGAGGTTCAAAGTGAGTATTTTCGAAAAGAGATACTCATAAGTACTGTTTATAACCCTTAAATAAATAATATTTAAACACTTGTTTCTTCCAATACTAATTTAAAGGTTATGGAATGAATGGTTTTGATCGTGGTATATAAGTGGCTGTAATAAATATGTATATTTTTTAGTTTTTGGAAGCCAAAGTGTTGAGGTTGGTTCATGGGGCAAGGGTTACCTTGGGGGTTTTGGTGTATTTTCTCAAATTGTCTTCGCTGTGTGGTTAGGGATGACATTCCATGGAGACCTGAGTTGAGATTCTAGATTCTATCCACCTATATGTCATCACACTGTCACAATTTGGTTGTGACAATTTCCACACTTCTATATTCTAATAATTATTTTTGCTTTTTTGGTCACAATACAACTATGGCCATCACAACATGAGCCATGGGTGGTCTGTTCTAGGAGATCACAATAGTAGTTTTATGGTCATCTTATTATACTCTATCTAACAAAAAGAACATTGAAGAACTTATTTTAAAAGAAGATCCAAGAGCTCTCCCTTATTTATTTATATAAAGTATAGATGTTTTGTGCCTACATTTTCTTTGAAAAATTTTGAGGGTCAAAATGTGATGATAGTTTGAATGTAATATTAATATTGTTTTAAATAATATACATAGATTGAATAAAAATATAGGTTAATCTAACAATACTACAATGCATTGAATGTACATGTACCAACATAAATATATAGTGAAGGGAGTCTATGTAAATGTGTTTTAACATAAAGTAAAACATACAGGATATAAATTTTTACATACCATTGGCTGTGAAAATGACATTGCTGTAAAACTTGATATAGTTCGACAAGAGGTTACATCATAAGGCACAACCTGCAAGGAAATGAATAGTAAAGAATTCTGATTGATAAATAATTGTATATGTTATATGAAAGAGGTTTCAAGAAATTACCTTGAATTCATTTACAGAGTTCTCAAAATCTATGTATTGTTCCGCATTTTCAGATATAAAGACAACTTTGGAAGAATTATGTTATAATGGTGAGGTGGCCTTGTGCTCATGTGCACTAATGGCATGTGAATCTATGCTGCATCCCTTCATCACAAGATCAAACCTCAGGTAGCCCTCAAGTTGAACATCTCCCTTTGCTTGAATATATGGTCATCGGACCCCAGCCAACATCTCAACAATTGAAACTAGGAATTAATATGACCAAAAAAACGGACTTACTAAAAATACAGTAGTGTCATGGACCACGTCAACTGCAGTGAACCAACCTGGTTTTCATTGATCCCCTTGGCAGCCTCAACTGGCCTCCTTGGTATTTCAGATGACTAACGTGATGAACCAAAGCAACACCAATCTAAATCCATCAACTTTGAAGGAATGTGTAGTGAATAGAAGATCTATACAGTAATGAAAATCAAGGATCCCTTGCAAACTATTACAGCACAACCTGACTTTGAATAGCCCTGATCTGGACCAGCTATGGCAGTAGCGTGACCCTCAGTGAGCTCCCACCATCATGAAGTCAAGCACCTTTGGTTTCAGACAACATTTCATCACCAGCATCAATGGAACCCTATACCTCTATAAAAAATCACCCAATCCACAAGGTAGTAGTGGGGACCAAACCATGGAAGCCCTGTAGTGCGAAAAACAGTTCCCCTGTTGTAGCATCTCCTTTTGATTTCAGCAGCAAACAGGAACCAATGGGAATAAAGAATTAACACCCAACTAGACCTGCTTCGAGAAAAATGCCTCATAAACATGCAACTCAGAATAGAAATTGTAGAGACCCAACATAGCGGTGTCTCAACACATTCCAGGTTGCAGCAGAAAACACCTAAACCCACTGGTACTTGTTACAGTGATGCCCAACTCCCACAGTAGTTGTACATATTCAGGAATCCTCCAAGTATAAGAAATATCTCCTCTGCGAGCCGACCACCTACAGACCCACACAGACCTTCGAATCCAAAAGTCATGGACCACCTAGTTGTGATTGGACCACCTCATCGTGCGAGGATGCCTGACGGGGACATGGAGGGGGGTGGGGGTTCGTGCGATGATGTTGAAGGGGGAAGCTAGCTAGGAATAGGAAGGAGGTTTGCGAGATGATGTCGGAGGTGGATGACAGCCGGGAATGGGAAGGTTTCGGTTGGGAACCGGGTGGTAGGGTGTAGGGAGCGGGGTCGTGGGGAACATGGTTAGGGTTTGGGGGAGGGGGTTGGGAGGAACGCGTGGGGTGGTTAGGGGGCGAATGTTTGGATTTTTTTGTGCATGTATATAAATTTATGAATTTATATAAAAAATATATTTTTATAATGATTATATATATATATTGTCATTAAATATTAATAAATTATGGATAATTTAATTAAGCATATATAATATATCAATTTTTGGTAAAATAATTGATATTATTTAATAATTTATTGGCAATGAGTTTTTATAATGGTAAAAGATTTTTTTGATAATAATAATTAATAACATATTCATTTATTAGTAAATCAATTATTGGTATTATTATGATAAGGAGACAGATTTAAATGTTAATAAAAAAATTGTTGGTATTAAACTACTAATATAAACAGACATATCTATTGGTAAAAATAATTGTTGGTACCTATAGTTAATATTAACAGAATTTAATATCTATTGGAATTAGTCATCTTTACCAATAGATATATTATCTATCGATAATTTTCTATGGGTAAAGGTCAATTTTTTTGTAGTGCTCCCTGAACATGATATGAATCTCCCAGACACTTAGGATCCCCTACTAAAATGATTGAAACTTGAAATTATTTACCACCTTACTTGTTGATGATAATAATTACTAAAGTAATTCCTTCTAAAAATAGGATCGTGAAACATATTCCTCCATTCAATCACCATGATACAATATCAACCCCTACTGCATAGCTTCCAACATCTGACTAATGGCCAACTGAACCCAAAAATAATCATGATATGAAATAATTATAGAATAAATCTTAATAGATTCCAACTGATTCTCTATATCTATATCTAAGATGATCACATCATACTTTCCCAATATCTACTATTGAAAGTCACATAAGGACATCTAATATTCCATATTCATATTTGTTGGCTCAATCCTCTAATGATAAAACTAATCATATTTTTTAAGCAATAATTCCTAAGATGCACACATAATATGACCACGATCCATTCCATAAAAAATAAAGAAGAAACCTAAATTCGGTTGCATGGAATTTTATCAAGGTTTATTTAATCAATTTCATTTTTTTACAAAATCACTTAATTCATACATGAATACAAAAAAATCATGATTCATGTACCTCTCCTAGGTTTTTACCCTATAAATGAAAACACCTCATTTTGTCATTTGATAGACTCAGAGTCCTTACATTAGATCATGGGGGGACTAAAATATTATTTCATATCCAATACCTCTAGCTTATGTCGTATACTAAGGCTAAATAGTGCCATTTCCCAACCATCCTCTTCAATCCCTGTATTGAATATTTCCAAACAACACCCCCACTCAACCAAAATACTACAATACAACTCATTCATAACCCCTACCTCCAATTATACCCCACCATAGATTAGAATGATAAAATTGATAAAAGGATCCCCAAAGTACTCCCTTTATTAGCACCATTTTAGCATCTGATATTGAGGGTATTAAAATATCAGGCATAGAATAATTACAATAAACATTGAATGATTGTGGGATAAGATAATCAACTACCAAGAAACTCCTTTATATGAGTGTGAAAGTGACTAAAATTATCCTATTATACCCAAAAAAACACAACAAATACAAATAGAAGTGTCTAATAGAAATACCCAAAAGGTAAGTCACACAATAGTGAATCAGAATCACCCCAAACATCCAGGTTAGTAATGTCCAGTAAAATCCCCAAAATCCTTTTAGAAAAATAAAAATAATTATTAATACATAAGGTGAGCCTAAAATGTATACTAAGAAGGATCATACCCAAGTTCTCTCATGAACATGGAAAAATAGAATTCTAATGCACTAGTGAATAAAAAGAAAAACCAAATATATAACTAAACAAGTAAACTAACCAATCCCAACCTCTCTATGGAATGCTAAAAAAATAATTCATCCAATGTAGTATCATAACATTAAAAGTATATGAAAAGAATGATCCCCAAATTTGATTCCCCATTTATTTTACTCTATTAAATCCCAATATCAAAGTTCCTATACTCCCATTCCTTCTATGTATATCTCATCACATATCCATCCATCTACAATGTGGTTCAAGATACATCCCTACATATCACAACATCCTATAGGGACTAGCATTAGGTTTTAACATCAATCACCATCATGTTAGAACCTCATCTACATAACCAGGTTAGTAGGATGTTATGAATGCGAATGAAATCAACTTGGTTCCCTATTCCTACCATACATTACCCCCATCATATATCACACCCTCATCATCACTGGATGATTTCTGAAACGAACCCATTTTATCATGGGGTTTCTCTGACACCAAACCATAAAATCTCTTAGGAAATATCAAACACAAACCCATAACAATATCATTACTTTTTAAGGGAGTGTGGGGAATAATGGGTTGATATATACCTATTTCACCACCAACACAGATGGGGGAAAAACTCAAGGACCAGAATAATATTTTTTTTGGTAATGTTATCCATCTTAGGTGGGGTGCATATAAAAATAACATTATAAACTTGGTATATAGGTAACACAAACCAACCAACCTATAGGTTAACATAAAATACTATATAATACTCCACAACACAACCATAAAAACCCACAACATTCATCACCATCATTGAAACCACTAAATGCATCAAACCAAAAAACATGACACATTACAACACAACATCCACATTTAATTAAATATTATACCATTTAGTAGAATTTACCAATTTCCGGAAAACATTATTTCATTTTTATTAAGTTTAACTATTTAAATATCACATATTAAATATCATCCCAATATCATGGATTTTACAACCTATGTAATTTAACCATTACTTTATTTAATGTAATTACAACACATCAATCATAGACCATGATATTTCAGTTCTTTATTTAAATTAATTCCATAGATAATTATGAATATAAAACAATCGCACCACAAAATAGTTCACCCATCTCACATGAAAAAACACAAGAGCATAATATATTCCAATATACTGTTTTAAACCAACCTTCTCACCACAAAAACTACAAACCAACCACTGCGTAACAGTAAAAAACCACATCTCTAACAACTAATATATTTATTTTCTAAAAAATTATACATTAAACAAAGTCAATATTTTCACTAATAAAAACCCTCATAAGGTTCCCACACATCACATAAGGCAACACAAAAATCACCTCAATACATAGAATCACACACTAGCTTCAATAATTCAAGATTTATTTAATGGTATACTTTAGGTTACATCAATACACTCATGGGTATTATGACAAAAATTCCATATTTCCATTGGATACCAATTAGACATATATACATTATTAATCTTTTATTAAGGGTGAGATCATAAAATCAACCCAATGAGAATTTCAAAAACATATCATTTGAAATAAAAAATCTCCTAAACATGGTGATCTTAAAAACCATCATCAAGAAATCCTAATTAAATTATAAATATCATAAATGGAAGTAAAAAATATGAATAATCATCTCACCAATATTTCTCAATCAAGATGATTAATTATATTCTTACAGTGACCCATATTATCAACACAAAGGAAGATAAAAGCATGAAATCCTAAAAAATTCATATAAAGGGGAAGAGAATGAGTATCACCTACAAAAAATAATATTTATTAATCTAAATTCACAATATAGATAAGAATGAACAATAATATGACCACAAACCTTTGATAAAACATAACCCCCAAGGATCATCAATAACTATATTCCCAAAAAATCCCAGATAAAAACAATATAATTATTGTTAATTACAAAAGATAAAAATAGGATAAATAAAATAAAAATTATATTTACTCTCCATGGATTGAAAAAGGGCACAATCTAGAAGCTGTGGATCAAATCAAGAGAAAATAGATCACACGATCTTCCAAAATACCCTATAGTTTTCCCAAAACACCACATAAATGAGTGTGGAATGATATAGATAAGAGATATTCAAAAATATATAATAATTATTGACCTAGACACATTAAAGATATGAAAGAATTTGTCAAAAATTGGGGTTTCATGTTCCCAAAAATTTAGAATATGAATTCGATTCACAACATGAATGTATTGAAGTCATAAACCGAGGAACATCTAAAATATTTCATAGCACAAAAACCTCTAATTCATTCATATAGTGAATATTTGTTTCATAGTGTTATTTAATAAAAAACAAAATTCATTATATAACTTGGATTCATGAATTGAAAACCTCCAAGATAGGGAAAAACCTTTATGTGTTGAATGTTGACTCATGCCATGATTAACACTATGCACTAGAGTTTCATCTCCAACACCACCAAACATTCCTCGAACCACCTCTAATCACCTCAAAATACCAAATTGTAACATGAAAAATCAATTAAGGATTGAAATATTATAGTTTGGGAACTCAAAATCGATTGCTATCAAATATTTTTGCATTAATTCACATTGGGATTCAGGTTGAGTCTGATAAATTAGAGAAAAGGTGTATCTGAAAAATGTCCATGGGGATGAAAAGGATTATTTTTATATGGGTATTCAAACTATTGAATAAACTAGGGAGGATATTTATAATACCAATGAGGGTGGTTTTCATAGGCCTATTTCCTCCAGCATGAAAAAATGATTAAGTCCAAGAAGGGTTAATCCTGTTGGTAATGTAAAATTTACACAAATTCTACTTTTATGATGGATATTGATGATAATTTTGAAGGTGGGGATATTGAAAAATTGGTTGAATATTGAAACTTACATGAGTATATTTAGGATGAATGCGTTTAACTATTGTATGTGCACTAAAATACATGCATGCATTACATATACTCATGTGTTTGATGCATGAAGTATATATGTATATATATGATGTTATATTTATATTGTACATTCAATTATCATACATATAAAGCATGAATAATATATATATATATATATGATATGATATACGATATATTATATATTAATATACATGGTTTGGATATGTGAATATCATGTTATGTAACTTCATGTAAGGTTTCTCCGGAACATTTTTAATTATTTAAAAACCAATGGTTGGTTTATTCAATAATACATTGAATTTATTCATTGAAAGGAGTTCAATGATTTAAACTAAATTTCTAGTGACTCATATTATGTATTATACAGTTGGATAATTTGTACATTGATATAATATAGAATGAATTATATTCTATTCATGAGTGTGATGTGTGTAAGACACTGATAAAATCTTTTCTTCCCAAATAATTGATTAACTCAATTGAGAAGTTTAAAACACTGATTTATAATTTTTTTATCCTCAAAAAACGTTCATGGTTTCCTTGGTTGGTGTACTTCCTTAAAAAAAGAATATTTTTTTCTTCATAATTGGTTTAATCAATAATTCTCTTTATTAAGAGTAAATAAAAGCTACAACATTTGTCAAATATCAAGTAATCTATTTTGAATTTTTATTTACACATTCAATTATTGATGATAGATTTAATATGTTTTGGTTTTTCTTATAATGTTAATGATCATTAGATGATCATAAACAAACTATATATGGTATTATGTGGAGTTTTTTCTTGAGTAAAACATGTTTTAATATTTCATTTTCATCAAAATAGGAACTGTAATCAATTTTTAATGTTTATGAAAAACAAATCTAACTTAGAGTAACTATACATAGAAAAAAGATATTTCATAAAGGTAATTATTGAGTTACCTTTACATAGGAATTATAATTTATAGGTTACCCTTATGTGAGTAGGACACATAAAGGTAGCCTAGTCATACTCTTACATGAAAGAGTTTATGTAAAAGTAACATGTCAGTTACCCATACATGAAGAGTACATGTAATGGTAATTCTCTTATGCAAGGAAGATCCATAACTGTAATATGAGTATTAAATAGACATGAGTTTTTTTCAATAAATATACATAAAGGTTACCTTTATATTATCATTATATAAGAATTAGAAATCTTTTCTTACCCTTATGAAACTGGCAGTACACATGGGTCTTATAATTTAACATGACATCTGTGTGAAGGTAGAGGATTTTTACCTTTATGTAGAGTGTCTACATAATGATAAAAGAAGGATACCCTTATGCATAATAGGGATTTTTTGAAAAGGTAAATAGAAAAATGATTTTAAATATTATATAATTTTTACGTTTTATAATTTTTTTTACAAATCATAATAAAAATTATTTTCTAATATTTTAATTTATATAGATTTTAGAACATAAAAAATTATTCAAAATATATTTATAATTAATAAAATAAAAATTTCATAAATATGTTTTAAAATTATTGTTCAATATTGTTAAATATACATTTGGAAATATTATATGACATTATTTGTGATCTAGAAATAAAATGTTTCTTTAGAAATAAAATATGGTATTTTATAAATCATTTATAAATTACCAAATATTTGGTATTTAGATTTTACAAAGTGTTTATATGATAGACACTAAATTATAAAAAGATTATATTTTATGAAAAATCATCTGAATTTCACATAATATAAAATATAATAGAGTTTATTTTGAAACGAATATAAGATATTTATTTTCATGATAAATTGTAAAATGTTTATAATTAGTATTTATTTATTAATTGTTCATAAATGTCTAATTTTTTTGAAAGTAAATAATTTTTTTTGTTTATTAAATTTGATTCATATTTATCATTTGATAAATGTTTATGAAATATGAATTTTTTATGACCATTTATATGTTAAAGTTTCTACATGGATAGAGCCTCATATGTCATTCTAGGATGGATATTATAAAATTTAGATTTCATCTACCTTATCCATACTTTTTATTACAGTTATGATCGTGTAAATAGTTTAATGTGTAGGGTTTTTTTATTTTTTATGTTACAGTTTTCAGGAATTTAATTTTTCCTTTGGTAAAGTCTCATTGGGTAGAGGTACTTAGGGTCATACAACCAACTTTCCAAGAGGCTTACACATTGGATAATAAAGGGAATGATGTTGGTTATTTCTTTATCCTTGATTACTCATGTGGAGTTTTTCAATCTCATATAAATTTTTTCCTTTACATGAAGTGTTTATATACCATATGGATATGATTAATTTAGATGTATATGAATTTTCTTGGATTATCTTTTTGGGTGAGTAAAATGGAATTATGGGTTGTGTAAACATTTTCACATTGACATGGTGTGAACATAATGATTTTTTGGTTGGAATAGATATTTTTAAAACTAAAACATTAGAATCTTGAAAAATAAAAATAAAATAAATAGAGGAAAGATAAATATTACATAATATATAATAGTTATAAATTTTAGTATTAATATGAGTTTTATTACATTATTGAGACAAAAAACCCAAAAATACTATGTGTGAGATAACTTCCAAAGTGACGCATATTAATACCTTGACTATCCAACTAGGTTTGTCAATCCATAGTTAGGTGCCCTTAAATTGACCTTTATTAGCTTATTTTTTGGTTGTTTTAGATTATACTAGCTGAGAGATCCTAATACAATTATGTTACCATATAAATGGTTTTTATTGAATCCATGTGCTAGTTATGGATAAAAAATTATCCACTCAAAATTCCATGAATAATAATTTTTATGATTGGAATGATACCCTACCAGAATAACAATGTTAGAAGAGAAACATCACAATAGAATAAATATTTTGTGTAATGTGTATATTGGAACCCAAAGTGGATATAATGTCCCTGATCAACATTTTTAATTTGAGAACATTCATTTAAAGTTCTTAATAAAAAAAATATAATACATGATACTCACCTACTGATAGGTATATTTTGTAGATTATGGGACACATAACTCTAATGATGTTGAGAATAATAATAGGTATGAAATATAGAATAATTAAATATTGGTATCTAGGAATGAGTATTTCTCTTGATGAGAAACATTATGTGGATACAAATTCGAATTTTATAAAAGTAAATTTCTCTCACACTAAATCACGAGTATTAGATGTTTTTTTGTGCATCACAATTTTTTTGACAAAAACAGACTGAGAGATAGGATAAAATTAAAGAAGGGTGAAGTGGATATATGAGTCAGTAATAGACTAAGAGTTTGTTCATTAGAGCTCTGCAAATACGATCTGATTTTACTAAGTGGATTTATCACATAATTTAAAAACTATTATATTGTTCCCATCAAAAACATGAATTTGATTTTTGTTTCTTGTTTGGACCACATAGTATTTTGACTCATTATTAAGAACATGATCCATTCAATATATAAGAAAGAAATGATTTGTGGCATTGTGAATATAATTAAAATCCTACATATATTCATTTTATGGATAATCAAATTTATTACATTCAGAATAAGAAGGCCAAAATTGATTCTAATTCAACCTACCTTTTGATTTGAAACCTTATACATATAAAGGAGAAATGAATCCAAAATATCCATTGAGATGGATTGTGGGACTCATTCAATTATGAATCATTTGATATATGTAAATGTTATTTAGTGGGGAAAATGGAAAACTAACCTTCAGAGAGAAAATGTGATTATTGTGACCATGGAATTTTTTACATGAATAATGCATCATTTTAAATGAATATAATATTATGATCCATCCAAGAATAATATAGTCTTAGTTTTATTCAGAAATTGGATACATCATTATCTTATTCATAATACATATATGATATCTCGCACTATGTTCTTCATAAATTTTACAATTCATAGACACATCACACGTAAAACCATTCATCATAACATGGGGAAAGGAAACATAATTAAGGGAGAGATTAGTTGTTAAGTTAGGGTTAAAAAGGGATATAAACAAGATTATATAAAAATAACACAAACATAAGGGTATGAGAACATGATCATAAAACTTGGAAACCACACTAAATATTTCAGAAATCACAATCTTGAGTCATGGAATAAATCTCAGAAGTTCATAAGACAAGAATAATAATGGAATCAAGGAACATGATCTATGAGACCCTGAAATTAGAATAAGAGATAAGTTTTTGGCATAAACATATTCCTATAAAATTACTTACATAGTTAATTATCACTACCAATACTATAATTGTGGATTGGGTTCACTCCCCATTCCATCATACACTAAGTCAAGGTTCACTCCTTAGACTATCATAGTGAATAAAGACCATTACTAAATTGGGATGACTCCCCATTCCAGTACTTATTATCTCATGAGATATCCATATTTACCAAATCCATTGGAGGGATATGTAATATAGGAACACTGGTCATATAATCATAACACATTTATCTTTGTTCCACAATATCATAAAAATTTCAGCAAATCATAACCCATGAAAATCAATCAGTTTTTATAAAAAATTCATCATTTCATCAAAACATAACCCATGGAAGATAAATGAGTTTCATTAAAATATTTTCATCATAATCATAAACCATCCATATAAATAATAAACATGGTATCATTTGATCAAATATCTATTAAAACATATGTAATATCAAATGTTGTTATCTTAGATAAAAATTCCTTTAAACTATCTATAGAATATTCACTAATAAAAATGACCTTTTAGTTTTGAAATCACTTCTATAAAATATAAAAATTTATAAAATAATAAGGAATTTTTTTTTAATTAAAAATAATATATTAAAATTTTAAATTAATCTTCAAAACATTTTTTGGTTATTATGGGAGTAAATTACATTCATTCCACGAATGTTAAAACAAGGATTCATTTCACATTATCATTAAAAATTAAAAAGAACCGCATTCAGAAAATGATAAGAATATTATATTTAAAAAATTCAGTAAAAAGTAAATCATGTTTTGAAATATATTTATAAAATAATAAGAGAATAAAAAAAACATTATTGAAAACATTTTTAGAAGTCATAAATGTGGTAGAAATAAAGTATTTTCAATTGAAGATTGAAATAAATTCAGCTTTCCTTAAAAACATTATTTCGATCTATTGAGTTCTTAATGAGGGGAAAATAATAAGAAAACATTAAATATCTAGAAATAAATAGTGGATAAGACAATTCATGGGTGTAATGAGATATGTCTTATAAAACTTCATTTTTTTGAAACCTGATCATAAATAATCTCGATAAATAATGATAATGTTACATAAATCCATTACCAATTTGGTAACTTTTGAATCAAAAACTGATGAAAGAAAGAACATTATATGGGTATTAATATCCCTATAAATTCATGATAATAATTATGAAATACATTTATTGGTAAAATATACAACACAATAAAGAAAAAAATAGTGAATATGTTATTAGGATCATAAAAATAAAATTGAGATAAAATTCCCTTATTATAAGTTAGAATTCATTAAAAAAATTTCAAACCTCATGATTAATAAATTTAAATATATTATAATTATATAAAAATTATTTAAATTCTTATGATATCAATGAAAATACACATATAATATTTCAAAACCCATTTATCAATAATTCATTATTAAAATTTTCCTTTCTAGTTGTTAACTATTTTGATTTCCATGGGAATTTCGGTTCGGTAGTTCTATTCCATGTACTTTTATAATTTTCCCATTATAAATATAATTTTAATATTAAAATAAATTTTAAATATATTAATTATATATATATAGATTCATATATAAAGGATAGAGATAGAAAAATGAATTACACTATTTTTGGAGACGGTTGTCCATATGTATGCATGAACACTGTTTTCATTTTTTAAAGGATGGAAAAGGGTAAATATTAATTGACCTTTTAAAAAATAATTATTATAAAAAAGATATCAAATATATTCATAATATATATCTTTATTACCATATATTTAAATATATAAAATTAAAAAACAAATCGCATCGCTTCATAGAGGTGATAGTCCACACGTACGCACGAGTGCCGTTACAGTTTTCCAATGGATATTAAGATAAGAATTTAGATATGATATTATAATTATAAAAGAATAAAAATATCATAAATATCATATTTAATCTTTAAAACCATCATAATAACCATCCTTGATATATGTAAATGGAAAATGAATTGTATCGCTATGTGAAGGCAGTCGTCCACATGTACGCATGACCAATATTTTCACTTCCTATATAATGGAAAATAGGGTGGATAATGGTCGCTATGTAATCATAATAACATTTATGTATATTAATTATAATTAAATATGAAATTAATATTTAATATCATAGATTCAAAGGATGTATAATAAGAAATAAAATAAAATAGGTCGGGTATGAATATTACCTCTTCTTCGGTACATCTTTTTAGATCCGTTGTCAAGGTCACTTGTAATTTTATTTAATGAAGGCCATCACAAATAATTCACAGATTGAGAATGTTAAAATATAATTTTATAGGTTTTTTTTGAGTTAGATGGATGAAATTGGTTCAAATAAAAGAGACAAGAGGTGGCATTTTATAAGGGAGGGAAAAGATACACTTGGAATTACGAAAAAATTAATGTATTTATCAACTATAACAATTCCAAATACATATGATTAATTGAAAAAGAGGATATGGTCTAAATATCATCACCCAATTAAATATATATAGTTTTTCCTTATTTTTAAAGCTTATATTTTCATTTAACCCCTTCATTTAATTTTTTAACTATAACAATGATAACATGTTTTTCAATATTAAAGGGTTAAAATTTTGCATATAAGATAAAAATTAGCTTAAAATGGAAATGGGATGAAATTGCAGAAAATTTGTAATCCTTCATGAACTATTGTAATATTTTTATGATTTTTAAATAATTTAATAAAATATTATCTATAAAAAATTATCATTAATTTCATTTTGGAAACTACTCATTTAATTTGAATATAAAAATGTGGAGATAATAATGTGATTTGAATATAAAACTTTTGAACATCCATAATATTTTTTATTAACATATAAATTTTTTGGTCTCTATAAATCGACCAAAAAATATTATTTTTATTGTTCAAAGAACATTTGAAATATTTTTCTACTACATGAATACACATAATTACGACATTGTAGAAGAATTTAGTGTAATAATTTCATCAATAAAATTAAAAATAAATTAACATGATAAAAAAATTAATTAATATTTAAAATGGCATTTAAAAATTAAATTATCATCTTTTTTTCCTTTGCTAACAATTTTAGAGATATTAAATTTAGGAGGGTGACATTTTGGTAAATTCTTTACTAAAAATAATATATATTTAATTATGAAGTTAAAATGCGACCAAAATTCTATATATTAGAATTTTGTATGTCTCTGGAAAAATTTATTAAATAAAATTAAATATTAGAATATTTTGGGTTTATTTTGATAACTTTTCTCATGGTTTTAACCATTTTTACCATTTTACCCTTGACATTATAACAAAACAATACAACGAACACTATTCATATTTTCCAAAATTAAAGGGAAATTATTTACCAAATTTTGGAATATTGATTAGAAAAATGGAATAATTATTTAAATATTAAATTTATAGATGTTTTATAAATTAATTCATTATAAAATGATAAACCCAATGAAAAGTAGTGTTTCTAGAAAAATGCATTTTTTAGGTATAAAAATGTTTTTATAAAAAAATTTACATTAAAATTTATTCAAATGAACATCATTTAAATATGAACAACACAAGAGAACTAATTATTTTTTTAAACCACTTTATTAAAAATATAAATTTGTAAATTCTTAAAATTATATGACGATTTTCAATAAAAATCAGTATATTTCACGTTTTATAAAAAAATGTATTTTAAAAGAATTCTCAAAAAATAAAATTTAGATAAATTTTACATGATTATTTGAAAAATGAAATTATTTTTATAAAATAAAATTTCTAAAATATATTTAAATTAGTTATAATATTCCCCCATAAAATGAAATAAAATCCATTTTGTAAAAAAAGCATATATTTAAGAATAAAATGAATTTTTTAAAAATTGAGTGCCAATTTCCTAATAAATTTTCTAGAAATTATTATTTATTATGAATTATAAATATATTTCATAATTCATTTATATGAATTCATACACACAATTTCATTGGCTATGTTATAATAGTCATAAAAAATATTATTCCACGGTTCGTTTAAACTTGGTTTTTCATGTTGTATACACTATCAAACATATTGTTCTTTTTAAAATCGTAGGGTTTTATTCTTAGAGGGAAGGTGGACTATTAGGCCTCACACATAGTGATGTATGTGGACTGATTCATACTCAAGAAATATGTGGTTTTAGATAATTTATTACTTTTAATGATGATTTTAATTGATATGGGTATATGTTTCTAATGAATCAAAACTATGAAATATTTGAAAAGATCAAAAATTATTTTGAATGATATATAGAATTAATCAGGAATGAGAATTAATGTACTCGAATCAGATCAAGGTGGTGAATACTTGATCAACAAATTCAATTCTTAATTGAGATATTTTGTGTTTTTAACAACTCACTCCTCCTAAAACACCATAATGAAATAGATTTTCTGAAAGGATAAATAATAAATTATTAGATGTGGTTTTATTAATGATGAGTCTATGTTACCATTTCTATTTAATTTTGTTATTTTGTAAGAGCCTTACCTTAAACATTAAATATTTTTCTGAATTTAAACTATAATTATCTTTCTTACATTCGCAAATATCTTTCAGATTTAGAGGATTAGAGAGTTAGGTGAAAAATCATACATAACCTCCCCCATATATATATGTATACAAAGTGGGAACTTCAAATCGATATCCTTTTTCCCATAATATAAAACATTAAAAATAAAACATGATTTATTATCATGAAAAATCATTATTATTTTCAACATCAATTCTCAATTTCCCTTAATCATCGTGAAACCCTTTGAAAAGATTTATAAAATGTGGGATGGTAATAAAAGGCTCAGTAAGGGACATAAGAAGATTAAATCTGTTATTCTAGTGAAAAACCTAAAAAACCCTGAAAATAATTTTTAAAAAACATACATTTTCTTCCAAAAAGTGAATCTTTTTTAAATTAAAAATATCATTATCTAACCTTTTTAAATAAAATTATTTCCATGAAAACTCATAAAAAATCATAAAAGTGTCATGTAGGTTCCTTTGAAAATCAGCATCTTAAAACCCTTACAACACCCTTACAATTGGAATAACCATATGGTCAACTTCCAATATAATTATCCAGAGAACATAATCATTGCCCAATTCATTAGAGCACTATATAGGTGAACCCATAATACAAGATATGCCAGGGTCACCCATGAGATATAATGAGGCTACACCATTTTTTAATATTTTCCAGGACAATATGATGAATAAAACCCTAGAAAAAATCTTTTAAACCCTTGGGAAAACATTTCAGATCTCAAAATACATTTTCTTCATAAAAAAATTCCAATACCAAAATATCTAGAAAAAGGAAAGAGGATTATTATTTTAATAAAAAATGGAATATTTTTTATGGATCCAAAATTCAAATAATAGTTATGGTGGTGGTATAATTCATTGTCTCCATATATGTCAAAATAGAACATTCTTATTTGTATTTTTCTAAATAAAGTGAAACATTCCATAAAAATATTCCTTTTGAATACCTATTAGATAAATTAATAATAGACATAAAATTTACAATATAATTATTTTATGTACATATAAAAACATTCATAAAATAATGTTAAAAATATGGATGTGGAAGAAAAAGAAGTTTTAAAATAATCATTAAAAGAGTATTTTTAAATGAAATAGACGTATCTTTTGTCTGACCCATCATGTATGATATTTATCTTCCTGAATAATAAACATAAGTTAATTATATACTAACTTTAGAATGTTTTTCAATTTTTTATTCCATTTATTACCATGTTATAATAGTTACATAATTATTTAAGTTCACATTAGATGTTTTCGTGATATCGGGTTCATAAGTCAAAAATGACTTTGGTAGGTTCACTATGGTCATAGAGTTCATTGTCATATCATCTCATGAATAAAAATCATGATATAATTATCATTTTTATACATCAATTATACCATCAAATATAACCATTAATTATGGTTATAAAAACTAAATCTGTTACAATTATAGAGATGGTAGGCCATACATGCACATGAGTAATGTTTCAATTTTAAAATGATCATTATGGAAATAAGGTAAGTATTATTTTAAATTTTTATAAAAACAATAATATCATAAATTTAATATTACTTGTTGAAATATTGTTATGTATATGGCACATGTGATGTGGTTATGATAAATGAATCACATTGTTTTGTGGAGGAGGTGGTCCACACGCACACCAGAAAGACATTATCAATTTTCAGTGAATAAAAATAAAGGAAATGATATATTATATTTTAGGAATAATAAATATTTCATTAATATCATATATAGTCATTATTTTCGTCATTTATTCCAAAAATGATATATAATGATGGAAAATGAATTATATCGTTTCACGATGCGGTAGTCCCCCGTACACATGAATGAAGGATCAATTTCACAGTTGATGGATGAGAAGATAGATATAGGTTTTTCCATTAATATAAAAACAACTAAATATATATTTAATATAATTATATTATTTAATAAGAATGTTTGAGGAAGAATTCATGGAGGTATAAGTAAGAATATATTACAAACGCTCGATTATAAATGATAACTCTTCTTCGGAAAACCACCTTTGCTTGACACCTTAGGACTACTATGGTTGGTATTTTTTTTTTAAAATTAGGCCTCTATATTGTGCGAAGAGATTTTATAAAGTTATTTGGGAATATATTAGCATAATTTAATGGTTTTGGAAGTGTTAAGTAATGGGACTAAAAGATTCCCTTTTATAAGAGAGTGGAGGGGGCACTTTCATATTTTCTCAAAATATTAAATTAATACAAATTAATTTTCAATTAAAAAAATATAAAAATTGATCAATTTATAATATATGATTAGTATGGATATATATTTTCTCATAAAATAAAAATTAGATAAGTTTCGATCACATTTATACCCATATATATTTTTTAACCCCTCATTAAACCCTCTCACACTCACCGTGAAAAAAAAAGATTTTTATTTATTAAGGGTCAATATAGTTACTATAAATGGCCAAATGGACCATGAATGGACTATAGTTGATAATATAAACCTTATAGTAATCACTTGGCCAAATATAATATTATTATGAATTTTATGTTATTTAATAAAATATTATTTATTATAATATATCACTAATGTCTATTTTAGAAAAATTCAATACTTTGATTTCAATAAAATCAATTAAACAAGTAAAAAAATATTTTAATACATCCATAAACTATCATGTTAAAATATATAATTCTCCAATAATATTAATTTTCTAATATTATATTAATTTTAATATTTTTAATACCCTTTATTTAATCATTCTATTAATTGAATAATTTCGGCATCAATGTTGTGTAACTATTTAACATAATTATTTTTTCACTAAAAATTAACAATAAATTACCATGATGAATATAATTCATTTATATATTAAAATAATATTTATAATCCAATATATCATCTTGTTGAACCTATGTTAAAAATATTATAGTTATTAAAAACAATTGTGACATTTTTTACATTTCTTTAAATAAAATATTATAAATGTTTTAATAACATAAAAATATAAAAAATTCCATATAACTGAATATTGGATGACTATGGATGAGATATGACCATTAAATAAAATTATTCCAAATTTTATGGTAATTTTATAACTACTATTATTTTATTTTTATCTTAAATTAGTTGATTTACCCTTTAACGTGGTGGCAAAAATTATTAAGAATATTGACCAAAAATAAAAGGGAATTATTTACCAAATTTTGAATTTATGATTTAAATATGAAATCCATTTTTCATGATTCAAAATATATTAGTGGGAGAATAAAATTTAAAATCAAATTGAAAAAATGAGACCAAAATCGGTTTTTTCGAAAAAACCCTTTTGAAACATAAAATATTTTAAACTAATTTCAAGTAAAAAATCCATTAAAAAGGGAATAATTGGAATATATTAAATAATAATTAACTAAATAAATTTTAAAACTAATCCAAATTAGAATTTATATTTGAAAATATTCAAAAAACAAAATACAAATTTCAATAATAAAAAACCATTATTTTTCACTAACTATTGAAAAATCAATATCTTCAGAAAATTCACTAAAACTTATCCTACGATAATATTGAAATGATAAATTTTAAAATGAAATATATTTTTAAAATAAAAAGTTCTTATGTTTATAGAAATTGATTATAATATGGACTCTAAAAGGCAAGAAAACACATTTTTGATGAAAAATTAATTTTGATGAATAAAATGACACTATTAAAAATAGATTTATTATTTACAAAGAATTAAATAATAAATTATAAATTATTAGGACCATTATGTATTTCAAAATGGTGTTAATAATACTCATTCATTCTAATTTAACATATGGGATATAAAGGTCACATTTAAATTAAAATATTTCATTGTTCGTTAAGGTTTAGTGCGGCGTGTCTTATATATTATCGAACACAGTATCTATTTTTAAAAATATTAGACTGTTAATGTCTCCCCCTTAATAAATTAGGTCTTTTTGATTTGGACATGGTCTTTTTAAATAGGGATTTACTTTTCTAAATAATTTTTTTTTGAAAACCCACATCATAAAAATGGTCTATAAAACTTCATCATGAAATAAAGAAAGGGACATATGAAGGTCATCTGGAATAGATAATACATGGATTCCAAATAAGGGAAAATTAGGGTATGTGAAGACATAAATATCAATGAAAAACCTAAATTCTAAGGACTGAGATTGATTGATTGAGAACATGTTAATTGGAAAGTTAACCACCACAAAACTATAAATATGATATGGGTTAAAAGGATATTTATTTAACTGTATGAAAATTATATGGATAAGATTTTTATTTCAAAATACTTTACCTAATTTTGAGGAATTAATTTAATTATTAGTATAATAAATGATGGAAATATAATTACTTTTCATGAATAATTTCATTATTTAATCAATTTCTACCACAATCTCATCTTTTTTTTTTCAAATTTATGAGTATTCAAGATGGAATTTTCATGCCTAAAGCATAAAAATAAAATTTTGATGAATCATATAATCATTTATGGAATAAAAATGTTTTACTTTAATATTTAACTAAAAATAAAATGGTTATCACTAGATAAGATAATTCCTAAATGTATAAACCTTAAAATGATGAAAAACTACATCCATCCAGTGTAATTTTTTTATTTCAGTCTGGGTCTTTCCCATGTTATAAGAAAGGTATGGAGATCTAAAATAATTGATACAGAGTGCATGATGCCTAAAAAAACTACCCCATGAATGTGGGAGAGACACCAAACTAGGAAATGTGAAGCACTAATCCTCATTAGTCTCCCAAGAAGCAAGGAAGTATGCAAAAATTTTCCCTTCATGCTAAGTATGACTAAATTCCACCCACGATTCAAGAAGTCTTCTTCATTTCTGAATGAGGTAAGTGGTGGTCCATGTAATTTGAAGCTTCCCCTACAAAAAATCACGGAGAACTACAATGTTCATTTTTTCCGATTCGAGCATGATGTTATGTGAATGGAACAACTCAATACCCCTCAACATCATGCATGCCTCCACCATAAGTGAGTCCCTCTACCCATAGTAATCATTGAAATCCAGAATCACTACCTTTTGAGGGTCATGAACCACCCCTACAACTCATATAACCCTATAAATAAAATATCCATCTATGTTGAGTTTATACCCAATGCATGGGGGATTCCATCTCACCCTTCTCCCTTGTCTGATGAGATTTTGGGAAGTTTATATTGTAGGATTTCAAGCCAAGATATTTATCAATGAGGGTGAAAAATCCTATATTTTTACAAGTGTTTTAAGTTATACCACTATTATTATGGTTTTAGCCACCATTCATTATATGAAAACTAGTAATTCCACCATATTGGTTTTGATTCCTCGCACTCTAGATAATCTAAAAAACCACCTAAAGGAGTAACAACCTAGCCTTACATTCTTGATAATTGTTCTCATTCTCAATAAAACAATCTTTAATAAATGATTCCTAGATTCATACTTTATTTCCAAGCCTGATGATCTCTTCCTCCCCACTCCATACTGCCTTCACCCAATCCCATTCAATGAAGAGATGATCAGAGGATTTCTATTTTTGATTCCTATAACATAGAAATTTAGAATCCATGTTGATTACCTTTTTCCTAACCTATTCATCCATAGGAATAGATTGATTATGTAAGCTCTAAACTAGGATGTGGAATTTCATGGAAATTTTGTTACACTATATGGGTCCATTCCACTCATCCTACACACTATGTACATGAGTCACTGAGCGGTGTCCTTTAGCTGAGAACACAACATATGCTAATTTCATAAAGATGAGTTATTCTAATTCATAGTTCATAATAATACTATTTAACACATTAATTTGATAATGGTTAAGGATAACATGAATTAAAATATTTAACCAACTATCTTGGGATATGTTGATATCTGGGGTTGGATAGCTAGGAAAACCGAGCACCGAACCAGCACAGTTTTTTATTCTAGAAATTAATATATCTACAACCCACAATCCATTTGGGATGGATTTTTAACATGAGTAAATTTATATAAATATTGATCCAAATCCAATAAGTATCCCCCTTCATCTATTCATTAGATTTCCATATCTATTAGAGATGAATTTGGCCTAAATAGAATTATTCTCTAAGAAATCCCACTCAAGTACATCTTGAATGCTATTTATTTCTTCCTTGAAACTCATGATATTGATAACACCATCGCCCACCCATATCCAACTTGTCCCATGAATACTAGTGATATCTTCCTTCAGAATGAGAATCCCAGAAGAAGCTTTTAATAATGTTTTCATTATTATCAAATCTGCCTTTATCATGTTGATCATTAACATCCCATGCATTGGCATAAAAGACATAACACAGTTTACATGTCTAATTCTCCCCTAAAGGAAATAAATATATTCTTACACCTAATAATGAGAGTAGTAATTTTATCAACTAATCCATCGAAAAACTACATTAATCTTCAAAATTAAAAAGTGATACCCAAATTTCCACAAAAATCATTCAATAATGAAATATTATTAAAATTCATAAAAATATTTCTAGAGTAATATTAAACCAAAAGATTAGAAGGATTTTACCACATAGTCTTCAAATATTAATTTATCTTTTATATCTAAATAACATTAATCGCTTATAGTATATGATTCCAAAAAATATGTTCTCTTATTATATAATCTCCATGATATGTTAATGATTTACATAAATAACCCAAATCACCACAAACCCACAAAAATGTAATATATGGTTCCAAAATAAAATTCAAAATCTATTTCTCAAATAAAATCACATAATATTATATTTAAGTTAATCGTATAAGGTTCCCAAAATAATGAATTTCTTTTTAAATAAATCATATAATCAATTTTTTTAATCTCAGGTTTATATATGTGATAAAACATGTTTTCCAAAAATGAACATAACATTTATCTCATGGATTTTATAAAAAAAAATCATACTAACTAGGAAATCATATTGGCTAGTTCATAGGTGCTATACACTATTCTTCCTTCAGTTCTAGGTTCAAGACTTATAAATTTTTCGGATGCGACGGGTTTTTGCGCAACCAGCAGATTTCCATTTTTCTAAATCTATTTTAATATATTCCTTATAAAATTCCTAGAAATATGATAAACATATGAAAAAAAACCTTAATAAATTCAACATTAGATAATTTTTTACCCTTGAAGGTTATATCCTTCCTTTGATCTTGCATTCCCGAAAATAAAATAACCCATAATTACCTAAAACTAAATGATCATATAAAACCTAAAGGTTATCCATACTTTTAACCATTTTTCCAAAATAATAAAAATTTCATTTAATCTAAAATAAACTGTTCACATGATATACATAAGGGTATTATATACCCAATACTTATATCAAAAATCAAAAAAAGTCTCTCAAATTACTCTTACTATCAAAAGTGTATTAATGTTTATTATCCTTAAATCTACCACCACATTATAACTCTTGAATTATATATATATTGTCATCTTAATCATTAAATGTTATTAAAAATACATTAATCATTATTTTCCATTTTATTGCTTAACACTTACTTCATATAAACAAAAAATATGAATTATGTCCAAAGATTCAATAATTTCAAAACATATGCTAAGATATAATCCATACCTTTCATATGTCATATACTATTTCCTCACCATAAACTATAATTAACTTAGGTATTTCCAAAAAAAATATATGTATGGTCTTTCTGATCACATTCATGATCATTCCCCCTAGGAAATTGATTTTAATAATCCACATACTCCCCACATTTAAATATTCAATTCATACCTCAGGAAGAACTTTTTTTCCTTAATGATGTTAACCAAAAATTTCATTTTTTACTTGGATGATTATTGCTTTAGGATATCTTTAACCACATATAAAACATATTACCATTATTTTAAGACATTTTATAGGATTATTATTTCCAAATTATTGAAACACATGTTATACAATATATTTACCTTTAATATCATTATCACCTGAACTTCCATAGGGCTTAATTTCTCTCATATTTGATACATTAGAAAACTCACCTAGGTTTATGTTTTTAATAGTTATTATTGATAAGTGGATAATAATAAAAAAACAGTTATAAAAAAATCTCATATTCAATCCAGTTCCTCATTAAGACAACCACTAAATTTTCCATTACATCCCTTGCTAATTTGGTTCCTTCTAGATCCACCCATTTAATGAAACCAAAAAGGTTTGTGTGAGTATATCACAATAAAATATCTTTTTATGAGAGTAATCATCAAAATATATTTATTCATGTTATCTCAAACTATTATTATATTTAAAAAACATCTATTATTCTCCCTAACATACTGAACATTATAGTTATAGAGGAATTTCAACTTATACAAAAATAACATCCTAACCTCTATGTTATCTAAAACCTATATTTGATACCAACTGTAAGGACCCAACCATAAACATTAATTATTCTGGGGACATTAAACAAGAATTTATTTTTTCACATTCCCAATATCTTGTAGGTTTATTAGTTTAGAGATTTAGGTTATAAAACTTACATTAAAAAAAATATATAAAAATTGAACGAATGTAATATGTATCCATTTTTACCAAAATCTAAAACAAAAAAATAAAATAGTATTTTTTTAATAAAAAATAATCATGATTTTCAAAATTATATATTGATTTAACATACCCATTCTTAAACCCAATGATTTTATTTTAGATCATGTGATGGGAACAAAAGGCTCAATAAGGTACACAAGAATAGGAAATTTTTACTCAATTGAAAAGCATAAAAACCCATAGAAAACAATTTCATAAAATAATACCTTTTAATCCAAAAATAGAATCATTTTTTTCTATTGAAAATATCATTATCCTACCTTTTGAAATTGAATTTTTTTCAATGAAAACTAATTAAAAATCAGAGAACATCCATGTTGGTTCCTTGGGATATCATCATCTTAAAACCATTATTGTTGGAATAACCATACTACTAACATCCAATATAATTCTCATAAAATAATAATAATTATCTAATGCATTTGAGTAATATATTGTGAAACCCATTGTATAAGCTATATCAGGATAAAATGTGAGATATAATTGGGATAAAAACTTCATAGAAATTGTCCAAGGAATATATCATGAATAAAACACTTGAAAAACAATTTTAAAACTGTGTGAAAAAGAATTTAGATATAAAATACCCTTTTTAAAGAAAATGGTTTTAAAAAAAATACCCAAAAAGGGAAAGTTGGTTTTTTTGAAGAAAAAAATTTATAATAATACCAACTTCAAATAACATTTATTTTATAGGAAAATATTTTTGTCTCTGTAAACAATAAAATATAAAATTCTATTTTATATATTTGTATATAAATTCAACCATTCCAAAAAATGATTCCTTTTAAAAAATAATTGAAGGAATGTTAAAAGAGACATAAAATTTCCTTTATAAATATTTTTATTTCCATATAATAACCTAAGGAAAATAACATAAAAATATGGATAATGAACAAAAAAAAGTGTTTTAAAGGAAAATTTAAAAGAATATTTTTAAAAGAAATTCCCTAACATTGATTTTGAATCATCATGTATGTTAATTATCTTCCAAAAAAATAAAATTATTTTAGTTATTTAATTTATTGAGAACAATTTTCATTTTTAGTATTTTTATTAACATGATATATCAATTACTTAAATATTTATGTTTAGGTCAGACGTTTTGATGTTATTTGGTTCATAAGTCCAAAAATGACATTGGTAGGATGAGTATGGTCAAATAGGGGATTATTTAATCATATACATAATAATAATCAGGAAATAATAATCATTTTTATAAATAAATTATACTTCTAAATCCAACCATTAAATATTGCTATGAAAATGAACTACGTCATAATCATGGAGATGGTAGGCTGTACGTACACATGAGTAACATTTCAAATTTTCAATGATCATTATAGAAATAAGTTAAGTAATATTGTATCTTTAAATAATGATAATAATTTAAAAAATATCATATTACTTTTTTAAAAATACTTATATATATCACCAATGTGATTTGGTGAGGGAAACAACATCACATCACTTTGTGGAGGTGGTAGTCCACACATATACACGAATACCATTATCATTTTTTAGTGAATGTATAGAAAAGAATTAAATGATATATTATATTCTAACAATGATAAATATGTCATGAATATAATATATTATAATTACTTCCTTTATTATAATTAATACATGAGAGACAGTGATGGAAACCGAATTACATCAGTTCACATAACAATATTCCATCCTAAACATGAATAATGGTTTCATTTCCCATTGATCAAAGAAGAGATAGATATAGGTTGTTCCATTAATATATCAATACATAAAATTATGTAATATTTTTTTACTGTTTTATAATACTGTAAAGTGAAGATTTGAAGGAGGTGGAAGAAGAAATAAAATAGAAACTCTCGATTAGAAATGATACCTCTTATTCAATCATCCTCATTTTCATAACAACTTAATACCACAATGGGAGGTATTAATCCCTAAATAGGGCCTATAGAATTTGGGTAGGGATGTTAAGAAGGTATTATGGTATATAATTTCAAAAAAAATGTTGCTTAAATTTTGAAGTAAAGGGATGAAGAGATGACCTCTTATAATAGAATGGGAGAACTCTTGAAATTCCTCAAAATATTAAATTAAAATAAATTAATGTTTATTTCTAAATGGATCCAAAATGATTTATTTTTAATATTAGATGAGTATATATTGAAATAATCTCATAAAATAAAAATTATACATGTTTTGTTTCAAAATTTTACCCATATAATTATGTTTTAACCCCTCTTTAATACCATTCACACTTACCATGACAACAAGGTTTTTTACACTTTGAGGGTCAATATAGTGAATATAAATAGAATCATAGATAATAAATTTTCCATGAATGATTTTATAAATCATATCCTAATATTCATTTTTGGAATAAAATATTTTTATGAATTTTATATCATTAATAGAAAATTATTTATTATATTATACCAATAATGTCAATTTTTTGAACTATTCATTACATTTATTTTAATAACATCATGACAATAGGTAAAATTTTTTAAAAATATTTTAGTAAATACCTATCCAGTAATTTTAATATATAAAATTCATGGATTACACTAATTATATAAAATTATATTAGTCATAATATTTTTAAAATCATTTAATTGACTATTCCATTAATTAAATAATTACCAACTCAGCATAATGTAAATATTTAAGGAAATTATTTCAACCGTAAAATTTAAAAAAAATTAACATGATGGATATAAATAATTTATATTTAAAAATAATATTTATAACCGAACATTTCCTATATTAAATCATATGTTAAAAATATTATAGTAATTAAAAACAAGAGTGTCCCATTTTTGTCTTTTCATTAAATAAAATAACATAAAGGTTATAATCACATCTAGAAAAAAATGAAATATAATTGAATATATGATGATTATAGAATAAATAGAATAATAAAATAAAATTAATTATGTGTTAGGGTGACTTTATAATCCTTATAATTTTATTTTTAACTTTGATAACCTGATTTACCCTTCACCGTGGTGATAAAAATTACTAAGGTTACTATTCTTATTGAAAAAAACTAAAAGTAAATAATTTAATTTTTTTAAAATTATGATTCCAAATGTGGAATCATGTTTTCCTGATTCAATACATAGTTTTGGATGAATTTTAATTAAAATCTTACTGGAAAATATGATGAAAACGAGTTTTCATAAAAATGTCCTATTAAAATATAAAAAGTTTTTATACTAAATTATTGAATAAAATACATTTAAATTATGATAATTAGATTATTTAAAATCAAAATTTTCTAATTAAATTTTAAAACTAAACCTAAAATATAATTTTAATTATTAAATAAAAAAATAAAATACAATTTTCAATAATAATAAAATCAACATTTTTCTATATTCATTGAAAAATAAATAATTTCAAAAAACTCTAAAAAAATTAATCCTAATATAATATTGACATATTGAATTAAAAAATTAAATTCATTTTTTTCAAGTAAATATTTATAAACTTTCTATAAATTAATTATAATATTCACTCATAATTTTTTTTGAAGAAATCATATTTTTGATGAATAAAATGGTGTTACGAAAAATCAATTTCTTATTTAAAAATAATTAATTAAGACATTAAATATGTGTCAGGGTATTATATTTTTCATATTAAGGTTAAGGATATTCATTTCCTTCAATTTACTGGCTTGGTGATAACAGTCACATTTAAATAATAATATTTCATTGTTCATTTAAGATCGGTGTTGCGTATCTTGTATGCTATGAAACATTTTCTTTCCATATTAAAATATTGGGAAATTAAAATTATGCTCTAGAGACTATTTTTTTCTTTCTGAACCATGTTCCATCTAATTTAATCACATTGACATTAAATTAGATATTGTATGGGAAATAAATTAGTTTTTATTATGTGAATATTTGGGGTTTTAAATATTACATATGACATTTTTAATAAGATAAAATAGGCCATAATTCTAAAAAATGATTATTTATTGGTCATGAAGAAAAAAGATATTATTCCTACTAACATAGTGATAAAAAAGTGTTTGTAGATCAAACTATTATATTTCATGACAATAAATATCTATATCAAGGAGTTAGTGGGAGGAACATTGATATCAGAGAAGTCAAGACCAAAAAACAGGAAGTGTGCCTATGATAGAGGTTGAGTTAGTCATTTAATGAGTTATGTTTGAATAAATGAATCATATTACATAATAATTGTGATTTTTGGTAGGATTTGGTAGGAACACAAGAGATATATATTACTTATAGAAAATGATGATAATGTAAAATTCATTAGAGATAAACCAACTTCATTAAAAGAGTCCATTAAGATTTTTTAATCCATGAAATGGTTAAAAAAAGAATCTATGATTGAATGAATGTATGCTAACCATGATTGGAACTTGGTAGATGCATATAAAGGGGAGATTTCCTTAGGGTGAATGTGGGTTTTTAGAAAGAAAACTAAAAGGTATGATCGAGTGTCTACCAATAAAGCATGCCAAGTGGAAACGGGTTAAAAATAGGTTCATGGTATTGACTGTTAATAAATCCTTTCACCTATTTCAATGATAATGTCTATTCAGTTTTTGTAGACTTAAAAATTCATTATGATTATAGTATATATCAGATTTATGTCAAAACCACATTACATGATATCAATTTAGCATAGGAAGTTTATATGATAAATCCTAAAGGTTTTTAAGTTCCAAATGGGAATTTTATGTTTTACATGTTGCAATGTTATACTAATGGATTGAAGGATGATTCTACAATTTAGAATAACAATTTTGATATTTAAATCAAACAGTTTGGTTTCTTCAATAACATCAATGATTTATGTGAATATAATCAAGATAGTGGCAGTATACTTGTGTTTTTGATATTGTATGTAGATGACATAATACTTATTGGAAATTAACTCCCAACACTTCACTATGTAAAGATGTGGTTGGGTATATTTTTTTTAATAATAAATAATGGTAAAGATTAATACATACTTAACAAGAGGTTATTTAAAGATATGTGTAAGAGGTTTATTGTATTAATTTAGAAAACATATATGGATAAAGTGATATGTCTTTTCTTCATGGATAAATACAAGAAGGGGTATTTACCAATGTTTCATGGAATAAATAATACGAATATTTAGGATCCTTATATTGATTTAGAGAGGATTTATAGGATTCTGTATGCGTTTGACATAGGTTCTATCGTGTAGGACAAGATGTGTACACGAACTATTATCTCATATTCATTGAGAACAAAAAGTATATACAAATATAATCATAGTGAGATTCAATGGATTCCCAATGCATCCAACAAAGGTTATATGAGTCTGTAATCATATTTAAAAAAAATGATTGATCTATTAGTTGGTTTATTTCCACACAATCCACTACAGTGTACTTGATAACAGAGGCTAAATACATCCCTCCATCAAATGACATGAAGGAACTATTTTTATTTCTGAACATGGAGTGGTTCCAAGAATTGAAGGAGTAATCAATCTATATTTCATAAACAATGGATTTGTTTCCTAGGATAAGGAAACCCAATATCATTAATTGAATAAATATATCCTTCACAAAAAACAATCTCAAAGGGTAGATTTTTGAGTTGGGTAGTATAAATATTAGTTGGGTGGATTCTCAGGAAAAAATTTCAAATCCATTGATGAAACCATTATCATAACAAAAACATGATGGCCATGTAGAGTATCTAGGTATATAAAAAACGAGAAATATTTTGTTATTTTCATAAATTTATTATGTTTTTATGAGAAAGTAACACACCCATTATCATTAATTCATTTGTGTTGCAATTAATTTTACATGAACGACCGAATGACGAAATCCACTCAAAGCGGGACTTTAACTTGTCCTAATCTAATCATCAATATATTGTATTATTGGTTGTAATTAAATGATAAGGATAGATTTAATATATTCATATAATCATTAAAAATAGTTGAATTTAAGTCCTGAAGAATAGATTAATGAGGTATTAAGTAAATACTTATTAATTGGATTGATATGGTAATTTATATCTCATGGAATATCATTCATTCATGGATATACATAGATATTTTTTCTTATAATAATTCCTTTTTACCTGAGGTTGGAAATATTCCAATCATGATAACCTTCATAATTTTATACCATACTTATACAAGTTAACATGTTTACTTAGTTAGAATGGGGTGGTTGGTGGTAATTATGATCAAGTTGTCGGTTGGAGTAAAACAAATATGGTATTTTTCCACATTCATGAAAACTAATTGTATATGGCCCATGATTGAATTAGAAAAATAAAATTCATGGAATTTATTAGTTATTTCGCATATGATGCTTTTGGTTACTTCATTAATAGGCATGTGATGTTATTACATGATAAATAAGTGACATGTGATGTGTTCATAAACTTGGTTAGACTTTTTTGAAGAATCAGTAAATAATAACAAAACTATATTCATATATCACATGTATAGTGGTGTCTCTGTGTCATTAAAAAATGGATTATATAGGTATATGGTACATCTTGTGGGCGACATGTTCATATAGATAAATGATCTTGTTTCACGGAGATCATAGTAGAACCCTTAGTAGCTTGAGTAGCATAGATGGTTATTTAGAGGACACTATTTTCTTATATCAATGATATAGTTATTTTATAGTATTTTAAGCAATGATAAGGCTTATAGGGTCACACAGTTAGGGCCATTATGATCCAATTTTTTGACAAAGTGTTTATTCAAAATGAAGATATTTTTATAAAAAAATATATCCTAAAACATTCATATGGATTCACAACGGGTTGTGTTGTTTTGTATATAGTCTGTATGGGATATTCGATTAAGTGGAAATTTTTTTATGTACACAAAACTACATGAATGAATTCCTTGTATTCATTCATTTTATGCATGATTTATTTGTATGTGTATATATGATATTATAAATATGTAATGTACATTTAATTACACCACATCTGAGGCATAAATAATATATATATATATATATTATTAATTGGCATGAGATTATAATATGAGGTACATGTTGGGGAACATCCTGCACAATTACTCCCAAATTGTTTAAATTAGTTAAGAAATACTGGTTTGTTCATTCATTATTACAATAAATTTATTCATTGAATTGAGTTTAATGAATTACACTCAATGGGAAGTAACACATATGATACTGTATGTAGTGGGAACCTTAGGATTCAAAAATCAAATAGAATGAGTTATGTTTTGTTCTTGAGTATGATTTCTATAAAACACTTTTAAAACCCTATTCTTCCTAAAACAATGTTTATCTCATTTGACTAGGAATAAAAACCCCATTGGATTTTTTATATCCTTTTAAAAAATTCACAGAATCCATGTCCATTTTACCCTCTCTAAGGAAGGATGCAATTTTTTGTTTCTTTAGGGATATTTATCAAGCATTTTCTTTATCAAGGTAAAATAGAAGCTTCTGTAATGGTTGAATATTGGATTCAATAATAAACGTATTATTTTCAAATTGAATTATAAAAGAAAAATCTTAAGTGTTTTGGGTTATCTACCACTGAAAATGTATATTAGATAATTTTATAACACCCAATAGTAAAAAAAATATTATATGAATATTTTCTTTTAATATATTTGATGCCTTTGATAGCTTTCATTACAAGAATAATCGAGTTTAAATGAACCATGATATAATATTCAAATATTATTATAAAATGTGTCAAATATAACCTATATATAGGATTAGAGGGATTAAATTGGACTAATAAATTATGAAAATGAATTTTTGACACATTTTATAAATGAAATTACTAGTTATAAATTGGTTATAATTGAAAAGAAAAGCATTTGAATGTAAAAAAGAGATGTTTTTATTTATTTATTTTTTGTAAATGAAGTTTGTTTTCATAATAAATTAAAATAATCACTATTTATGAATGATTTTAATGAGTGTTTTAGATAATATTATAAAAAATATTTTAAAATTCATATAATTGTTATTACTAGGTAAGGAATAAGAATAAAGACATTTTATGCTAAAAATTCATTTCTTCTTCAGAAAACGATTTTCATTTTGTTTTTTGTATTATGTTCAGTTGAATTTATAACACATATAGAAATTAAATATGATAAAATAGTTTCAATATTCGGATTAATCAATTACTTTTTTTTATTGAGCTCAATTTCATTTTTAGTCACTATGAATACTAACCAAGTTGAATAATCCATTACTTTAATAAAGGTTAAAAGGGTTAATAAGGGGTTAAATTAGATAATTAAGGGTTAAAGTAACCTAAAATAAATTATAAATCTTATTCGTTAAGTTTATATCTATGCAACCATATATTATCCTTGAATTTGGGCTATTTTGGTTGAACATTCATTTTGATATGACTATTTTATTTTAATTTTTGTAGTATATACATGAGTTACACTCCACTCACTTTTAAAATGGCACCTTATATACTCTCTTATACAAAAACTTGAGCCATTTATCTATAAAACACTCTACCCAAATACTATAACAAAATAATTATCCATATCATTGAGTTTTATTTCTTCCAAAAATACCCGTACAATATTCTGTAAGGAGCTTTTCAAAGGTGGACACATGAAGGAGAGGTATATGTTCTTAATAATATTTTTAATGTTATATTCTTCTTAAACATCATATAAATGTTATATAAACATATTAAAATGATTTTATTAGTACTAATAACATAATTAGAAATTTTTATTTTAATATTATACCCTTTTTTATCTCCTTATGACCCAATGTTAAATCATAATGTCACACATGCATACATGTGGACTACCACCTTTGCGAAGCGATGTAATTCATTTTTCATTTAAACTTTACATGGATGGTCACAAGGATGGATTTATTGTGTATATATTTTATCTATTATATAATTATGATTATATAATAGTGAATTTTTATATACCATTCTTTTATTCCAACTATCAAAAAGTAGAAACATCCCTTGTGTGTATGGACGGACTACAGTCTCCACAATGTAATGTAATTCTTTTTTCATCCCATATTTATATAAATAGATATATAAGTGTATATAATTTTTAATTATTATAATTATTATAATATAATATTATTGAGATTATGAATCCATGATCAAGGTGCAAGTATAAGAACTATTGATCCAAATTATGAATGGGAAATGGTCCGATTTTCACCCGAATTCTTGTTTTAATGAAGAATTGATGGTAAAATGGTAAATGGTAATTATAAAAGGAATGATAAACAATAAATTATTTATGAATATGGTTTTATAATATATTTATAATAAATATATATTAATTATAGAGTATATTTTAACGCATATGATGCAAGATGAGACTAGAGGTAATGGTCTATGTTACAATCACATTTCTTTTCAGGCTTATATTTTATAAAGTTATGTTGATGGAAATTATTTGGTTAGTATCCTTTCAAAAAATTAATTATACTATTTTTGTTATTATAATTTTAATTTAATGTTTTTATTTAACTCTCTATAGTTGTTAAAAATTTTAATAAATGTTTTTATGAAAAAATTATTGTATTTGCAATTCAGACAGAATTTTTTTATTCCTTTTCCATGTACATTAATTTTTTTTCAAGAATATTATATTCCTTGATAAAATTATCATCTAAATTCATTTAAAAATTTATTTTAATTTCTAGTAAATTTTTAAAAATGAATCATCTTTTCATTTTCTAAAAAAGTTACTTTTTATATTTTACCAAAACTCTGAAAGGAATATTTATTTAAAGGATTACTAAATAAATGGTATTTATGAAATTAATAACTATTATTTTTTGAATATTAATTTACAAGTCTCAGGTATATCTTAAAATAATTTTTTTTCTCAATATTGAAGAAGTTTATTGATTTCAATAACATTTTATGTAATGGATATTTCCATGTTTTTAAAGAAATGTCCAAATTCTCTATTAAAGGTATACTTTATCGATGTCATCCATCTTGAAGGATTTTTATAAATCACTAGATATATGATCTTATGATACTATACTTTTTATTTGTCTTGTTGGATTATGATTAAGTTGATTTAAATATGATTATATGAATCCCATTTCTTCCTAAAAGGTTTAATATGTTATGATGATATCCTCATGAAAAATATTTCTTTTCCATAGGATAAAACATGATGAAATAGTGAAATGTTTTTTAACCTATTAACATTCCAAGGGTTTTGATATGATGATATGATGAATTTTTTTATGATCTTATATAATATACATTTATGGTTTTAATTATGTAAGGGGTGGTCCAAGAATTATATTTTCATCCAATTACATAGGTAAAGATTCATATTTCATGTTAAAATATTGACTGGAATAAGGAGGGATCTCCATTTTTTAAGGGACTCTATCCAATATGATAGTCTTGGGAGTGAATATTCACAATGGTAATTTGTTAATGGGTAGTGAACCTAATCAACTTCGAGGCATTTCCCATTATGATAGTCTTGGTAGTGAATAATGATTGAGAAAATGATGGAATAGGGAGTCAAAAAATCATCTATGGGACTCTATGTAAGGTTTTTTATACCAATATTCATTTTAAATTCAACAAATTCTTGAATATTCAATTATTGGACCAGTTAAATTTCAACCAGGGATTCCATAAAAAATTTAAAGGGCCGGAATGACCCAAAGTTGTGTTTTTAGAAATATAATGGGGCTCAATAGATAAATCAGGTATTTGGTGAGCCCCATGAGCTTCATGGAAGATTATAGAAATTTTAGATAATTTTCACATTGTTCATAGATTGGGGTGAAAAGTTTAATTGAAACCATGAAACACCCCAAACCTCTAGACATTTCATGTTTAATTTATTCTGAGCATAGTAAGCTTGCATGGTTAGTTAATGGTTAATGTAAAATAGTGTAAGGCCATAAAGGGTATCCATGTGATGGTGAAAAGGGTTTATAAAGCCACCTTCATGGTAGAAACATTGTTTGGTATGCTGTACCCCCATACCATGATAGGTGGACCATTTTGAGAAAGTTCTAACTAAATTGTTGGCCTTCAGTTTGGAATACCATACGTCCAAATCATGCATCTCACTAAATGTGGAAAAGATAAATTTCGCCCATATAATTGTTATGGTGAGACCCCCTTTTCTATTTCTACATAGCATATGAATGTCCATCCCTCCTCCATATCCTTTAGTTAATCTTCCCCCTTAATTTGGGGTGTTTTGGGGGGTTTTTGTTAGTGTCACAAGGTTTATCAATAAATCTGTTAGACTAAGTCCAATAATTATCTGGTTTTTGCTTTTGGTTTTTGGGTGCAGGATTTGTTTGTGTGGATTCCACTAGAGCTTCGTGGAATCATCTATTTCTCTATGGTCTTTCACTCTTTCCTAGGATAAGGGTTACCCAAGATGCTATCTGCACAAGGTGGCTCATGTTTTTGTTGAGGAACATTGAAGCATTGAATTTTATTATGTTATTAATTAATACTTAATGGAAATTTATTTTTAATTGATTTTCAAATTTGGAAAATTTTATGGGCATAAGTATGAAGAAATGAGATAAAACCCATGGGTTCTGTTGGGTGTTTTTTTATTTCTATAGTGATGTTTGGTGATAAACTAGTTGTTATTACTTTTTATAAAATGAGAAAATTAATTATAATTGTTTATAATTAATTATGTTGGTACCTTGGTGGGACATTGGTTCTAGGATCATTGGAAGTGACCTGTTGTGATAGGACATGCATGGTTTGGCATTGGTAGTGGTTTTATGCCCTTAGAATTTAATCAAAATGATTCAAAATGGTATATAGTCTCAAATACACACCCTATTGTTTATTATTTGAATTGTGTCATCTGGCCTCACCATATTTGATAAATATTACTTTGAATTAAATGGATTGTTAACTAAATAAATTAACTATTAAATTGATAGTTAAATAGATTGATATTATAAACAAATTAAATGACCTTAGTAGGACTAAAAAATATGTTGATGACCACTATAGAACCTTAGAAAATGGATACTTTCTTTGACCACCAATGGCTATTGGATTGGATAATTTTACTATGGTAACCTAAGAATTTTAGAACCATCATTAGGTTTGACCAATCTATATATGACCTAGTAACCCTAGAGATTAGCTCATCCTCAGTGGGTGGACCCCAAGATATGGATGGTAGGATGGGTGAGGAGATCGACCATGTAATACATTGAAAACCGAGGAAGTTTTTGGGATATACTTTCTAATAATTCATATATGGTGGACCCCATGTGGCTAGAAGGTCATGTTTCCCAGTTTATGGAGTCACAAGATGTGACATCCTTAGAGAATTATTTTCAACCTGAGAACTCTATGAGACCAAAAGTACTCTAAAACTGGGTTTATATAGCTCTAGGTTTTTAACATAACTCAATAAAAACACTGTTGAAATCCCCCATTCTCAGTGCTAGAAAATGCATGGATAAAGGGGTTTTTAAAAAACACTTTTTAGCACTGTTAAAGGGGTGAATAGATCATTTCTTCCAACAGGGCTATGATAGAGGCCACATTATCATCGCTAGTAAAAAATCATTGATAAAACAATCATTTATCAATGCTACTAGAAAAGAGAATATGGGGGGGAGTCTTTTCCAACACTTCAAAAAAAGTACTAATAAAATTTTGGTCATTATAATAACTTTTATAGAAGTGCTAATAAATACCCTAGATTTATTAGAGTTTTTTACTAGAACGGATGAAGGTTATATTTCAAAAAAAATGTATTTCATTAATGGACATTGAAGTAGAAGATATGGCTATTTGGAGGCATTCTGTGATTTTTTTGTCCTCAATAAAGTTGAATGAGATTTCCCGTGGGTGTAGAGATCATCTAAATATTAGATTTGATACGTGGTATAGGAAAAATAGAAACCGAACCACAATTTATGGCCATTTGAAATCCCATAGAATGTGAAAAAATCATTAAACCCCTAAAAACCCTAAAAACCCTAAAAACACTAAAAAAACTAAAAGGATCATAAATATTAATCCTAAATTCCATTTCTGCTCCAAAACTAAAAAAATTGAAGATTATAAAAAGAGATTAGACTATGTTATATTCAAATTTAATGAAAAATAAAATAATAACAGCTATTATAGTTTAAATAATTTTAGAATTTGAACTCGAACATCAAAAAACCAAAACCTTAATCTGGGTGTCCATTTGTGCTCTACCACATATAAAATAATTCGTGTGATGATCTCTATGTAATTTAGGTTTGGGACCATCTCTTTGATAATTTCCACTCTTTTCTCCCCAGAAAGTCCCATAAGGCCTCAGAAATAGATTTTTTAGTCATCGACCTCAATTTATAAAAATTCAAATGGATATAAATTCTGATCAGCGTGTCTATTCGACATGTACCTCATATCATGTCGATTCTCATTTCTTGAGATTTCATTTTACTAGTTTTGGAGCTAAAATATACTCCCAGATCATAATTTATGCCCATTGAAGGATTTTTATTGGTTTTTGGGTTTTTTGAGTTTCTTAAAAATTTTATGTGATTTAAGGGTTTTTAGAGTTAACATCCATTTTAAAAAATGCATATAAATAAATATGTATTTAAAATATATATATATATATATATTTATTTATATCAATATATATATATACATATATTAACATATATATAAATATATGGATAAGAAAATATTAAAAAAATATTGATATATCAGAAAATGTAAAAAACGGTATAGGGGAGTGGAAAAGGCTCTGGGGTATAAGCTGGAGGTCCCAGGTCCAAAACTTGATGGGGGTTAGGGGCACATTCTAATGTGTTAATAAAGGGACGGCGGAAGCGCTGATAAGGGTGGGGGTGAGTGCTGATAAAGAGGGGGGGGGTGAAAAAAATTTATACCCTCTATCAATAAGGCCTTTATCAGTTCTTTTTACGAGGACTACCAAAAATAACCCATTTACATCACTCACATTATCAGTGCTAGAATAGTTATGATAATGCCCTTTTACTAGAAATATTAAATGCTGAATTTTTAGTAGTTAAAGGACCTATAAGGGGGGTTCCATTGCAATTCTATGACATAGAGGACCCATGTGGGTACCCTTGTGACTCACCAACATTGATAAGGTGCATATGGATTATGAAGAGATTGTTGTAGGTGTAACCTTATAACCCAAAGAAATTTCTTCATCCATGGGCGATTGAATCATATCGATGGGTTTAGGCATTTGAACAACCCTTTTATTTCTTTTTATGTCACCATGTATTTAATGTGGATACAACTATGGCGTTTAGATGTGAATCCTAGAACCTAGCCCATGGGCCTGACGTAATGATAATTGTATGGTAGGAATACCAATAGTTTATTCATAGGATACGACTATAGGGCTTACGTGAAATAGTTATGAGACATATTGGATGATGATGTCACCATGAATTCCTTATGCTACCTCAGGTTTTGTTTTTGATCCATGCGAAAAATTCCCAAGATCCTTATATTTAACCTCGGGTCAATATGGGATGCGCTAGACACCACAGGTTCCTAGAATGACTAACATGAAAGGATTATACCTCATAGATTTGGGGGAATATTTTTATTATGATTATGATTATTATGATAGGTATTGGTCATCCTTGTGATATATTTTATTGAGCCTAATGGTATATATTGTTTTTGAATGGGATTCCCATGATGCCTGGAATCCGACCATTTGGCATGGGGTCTTGGGGACATTGATTTAGTGACTTTTTAGGATACTCGGAATTGGCCTTGAACCACTATGTATAACATGATTTTGGAGAAATGCGTAGGATTCCTAGGATCGAGCTGTGGATCCATTAATAATTACTTTTTTGTCAGTTTAGCCTAAATTATTTGGGTGTATAGATTACACCAGGAAGTAGTATTTACATGGTTGGAACAATATCTTGAACTTTTTAGAGACACCTCAGAACAATTTGATGAATGTAGGGTCAATTGGGGTCATGCATATAAGGAACAAAAATTGTATGGTTATGGTATATGGGATGAAACAATCCATAAAGTGTTCTTAAAGATATTCTAAAATCAGGTTGAAGTAGGTATTGTTGGTTTATCTTATATATTATTTAGCAGGATATTAATATATTTTTAGAATTTCACATGCACATATCACAACATATTCCATTTGTTATAGGACTTCATTGGTGGTTCCATACTAATTGTTATACTCACAGCCTTACCAAGCCTCAATTTTACATGGGTACCTAAGAATCTCTCATATGGTTATTATAGGCACAATTTTGGGATGAGGTATGAGATAAAATGATCAAGAATATGTATTTTATTAGGTTGTAGATCGGGATGTGATAAGGTTCAAAGATGTTTTGGATCTAGTGTCTTTTATTTACTCTGTAGAGATATGTATATGTAACCAAACCAGTGGATAGTCAGCTTTTGTATGACATGGTTGTTCAGTCCTTTATTTCATTTCATTTTTATATATTTTTTTTATATTTAAATATTCTGAATTTATTTTAGCACAATTTATAAAATTTAGGTATTTTATATTCTACTACAAACTATGATACATGGGGTATTTCCTCACCATGATATGTTTTTGAGCCCCTAATACTGGTCATCAACCTCTAATGTTTAGGGAGGCATGCCTGAGGTGTTATAGTAGACTGATCTAGTGCACTGTTCAAGTGGGTTCCAGACTGGGATGTTATAGGGTGGTATCATGGGCCTTGTATTTCCTTTTTATTAATGTTTTAGGAGTTATTATACGTGAATCATATGGATATATTGTTTTTTCTGATAGAATCTTGGCCGATTAATTAAAAACACATTTTCTTATAGAATCTAGGTTTCTATGCAATGGGATTGATATCATTTTTTGGATCTAATAGTTGTATATGATTTTTTCCTTAAGTTACACATATTTGGTTTGGATATTATGATTTATTATGGATTAATGGCTATTTGGTTATTTAAAATTGGAAATTTATTAGATTTTACTCTTTTCCTATATTGGAAAGCGGTGTCTCATAAATCATGATTGACATGTAGAATTCACATTTATAGGCATGCTAGTGTGATTGTTTTCAATGTAGACCAAGGTTAACTTATTTAAATTGTTATAAATTACTCATAATTTTTTCCCATATATGTACTTGGTGGTATAATACTCTTTTTAGTATACTTGAATAAATATTTCATTTTAGTGGAAGGTCTAAAAGAACTTATGGCAATAAAAGTGGAGCAATCCTTTTAATGGGAGATGTGTAGAGACCCGAATGGGATGGAATAGTCACATGGTGACTAAGTGTTAAAATCTACATGGGTTGTTTTATTTTATCCTTGGTTATTTATCATGAATAGGAGTATCCTATACAGTGTTTTATAACATATCATGGAATCACAATCTATTTAACTGATCTAATGACCATGTTTCCCTTGAAAATTATTATTTTGGATGATTTTTTGAGTGAGATGTGAACTATGTGGTTATAATTCTCAAGGGGGAAGTCATGTGAATGTGTTCTAAGTGAGAATCAGTTCTATAGTAGTTTTATGACTCATAAATTTTTCCTAACCTATATATATTTGTGGGATCCTAGAGTGCAATTTGGAACAGGAATATCATGGGTTTAGTGAGAAGGTATCATGGTGTAACCCCTTATTTTTGGCCTATATAATACTTGAATAGTATGGAAATGTGGGAAACCTAGGGTCCCATAGTGTTTAATTAGAACTTTTTGAGTTGGTTTCTATTTTTATTCCAGGGATGACCTTGAGAGGGATTATCCATATTTTGTGTGTGTTAAATAATTGAAAAAGGCATGGATAAACCTTGTGTATTCTTTATATGGAGCAACTTAAGTGAAAATGATTTTGTCTTTGAGGGAAGGACTATTCAAGGAAGAGACCCTATTTAATTTTGGTGTGTTATAATAGTGTTGTAAGAGTATGGGTGGAATCTCTTGAATATATTAGTGTCGGGTGGAGGATAGATTTTTTTATCTTAACTAAGTGATATGAAATTGAGCATGGTTAGTGGTTTTGGAGTCTCATCCTGTATCTATTGTGTATGAAACAATTAATCATGAGTTGGGTGGTGTTACCGAGTGGTACAAGATTTAAACCAAATATTTTGTATGAGGAAAAAATTGTTCATACTTGTTGCATGTGGTAACCATTTTAGATTGAATTGGTGAGTGACTATGCACAATCCGATGACCAATAGATATTTATTAAAATCTTGCAGTCATGTGACATGAGGTCTAGAAGAATTTAGTGAAGTCCCTCCATGGTAGAGGATAAACTATAATTAGATTCAGTACAGTGGAAAGAACAATCCTTGTAAAATACCGATTAGGAATTGATGGGTTGAAATCGGCATGGATCAAGAGGAGTGGAAAATGTATGATGATCTAACTATTTAGGTGACAATGGAGGAGCTATATATGATAGTTAGTATTGTGGGGAGACCAACATAAATGTTAGAAGATGACCCTTTTGAGGGAAGGATCATTAGAATGGATTGATCATTCATTAGATTGTTGCGATTTCATTTGGATGTCGATGAGATCTGAAATATGAACAATTTAGTTATGTGTAAATACATTATTTTATATTCGAATAAGATATTTTATTGAGTTTTTGTGTTCGAATCCATACCGAGATGGTCATAGTTGAATCTAAGAATGTATTAAATTGGTTTTTCGTCCGAGTGTGTGGTAATCCATGATTATAATTTTGAAAAAATTTAGATCCAACATTGGATGGACACCAGAAGCATGACATTGAATTTAGTGAGTGTGTTTGAATGATCATGGGGTGTCTACTATATTAGAGGTACCATGAATAAGTGTTTGTGAATAGATTATTAGTGGATTCAAAGTTTATTTTAGGATAATTAATGATAGGAGGCATAAGAGGTGTTTTCAATGAGATATAAATAAGTGAATCAGTAACCACATTGACTACATCATATCAGGTGAGTATAGTGTGATTCAAGTTAGGATGGGTCTATCCAAGGAATATTGGTCTATTCTAATCCATCATGATTGGGTTGAGATTCCTATTGGTTTCAGTTAAAAATTTAGAATGCAAGGTACTGCTGGTCTTCAACCTATTTTTTTATTGGGTTCTTAGGCATGATCCATTGAGCAATGCGCCAATTAAATCATCAATGTTCATGTTTGGTGTTTCAAAAGTCTACTTAAAGAGCATAAGAGCATTATAATTAGAAATTTCCATTATAAGATAAAGTCCAATAGTGGTGATCACCTTGGGTCTAGTGACTAGTGGATAGGGAAAAATTAGTATCTCAATATTGATGAGCTCATGTAAGTGTCATCAAAGTGTTTCAATGGTGGTTGGAATAATTTTCTTGGGAATTTTAGAATTCAATGGCTTATGTTAAAGGTAACATTGTGAGTGTGAATTGGGAAGTAAAATAATGAATGGGGCTATTTTTAGAATAATACATTACTAGAATAGGTTGTTATGTTTAGTTTAATGACCAACAAGAATTATTAGGGGAATAAAAGTGTTACATTGGAGTGTTTGTACAACCTCATGTATAGGTTTTATATTCAATAAGTTTTGGAATTTTCAGTTTCTAATCTGGTTAAATTTTGATTGGAGATACATATTGGAATTATCAGAGATGGAATGCCTCCAAGTTATAATTAAATGTGGAATGATGATCAAATGGTATCTTAGGTTTTTTGGTTATCCTCAAGAGATTTGGGGTAGGATTCACTAGATTTAGAGGAATTTAAAAATGGAGCTTCATTTTGGGGAACATGATTATATGGAAACTGTAAAAAAGCCCAAAACGTTATCCATTTCTAATTCAATTTCTTCTATGCATGGTTATCTTTCCTGGGTAATGAATTGTTAAGGTAAATTCATGTGAGGTTGTAGAGGGAGACTATGAACAAGTATATAGGGGTTGTAGATCCACCCACATGGTTGGCACAGAGCATGGTTATCCATCTGAAAAAACCATGAATGATGAATGGTTCAATGGTAGTGTAAACCACATGGTTGGAACATAGTTTGGAAAAAAATGTAGAAAAACTGTGAGCCTCATTTAAACTTAAAATATACCACTTTAAAGTTGTAAATTTTTAATTTGAATCCCTCCCTTTTTTCCTCTTCTTTTATGTGTGTCCATCCTTCCTCACTCTCCTTTATTTCCACTTCACCCTTATTTGGTGGGGTTTTTTTGTTTCCCTTTATTAACAATTTCTATTGAGAATTCAACAAATTTTCCTCCACTTTCTCTCTATTTATATTGTTTTTATTATCAGTTTCAAGGTATAGGGTTTTTTTCTGATTCTAATGAATCATGTTGGAATAATTCATTTCTCTTGGGGATTTCCCTCTTCTTAGGAAAATGGTGACCTAATATTTCATCTGCATGTGGTGGATCATAATTTTGTTTGAGGTATGTTGATACATAAAATTTTCTTTTGTTTTTAATTATAATTTAATTGAAAATGATTTTTTTTTGGAATTGGTTTTTGGGTATTTCACTCGGTGTATGGCCGACGTTGTGAGATGGACCCTTGGGGAGACATTAGGTGTGGTTTTAGCATGATATTGATATTTTTTCTGAAATTAGACATTATGAAATTTTAGATACAACGAGATAAAAAATTATAATTATTTATAATTAATTATGTTGGTAACATTGGTGTGATGTAGGCACTGTGAGTGTTGGAAGTGACATGTTGAATTAGGGTAGGTTTAGTTATGACTTAAGAATAGTTTTTGTCCTTAGGAATTTAGTCACGAGGCTTTAAAAAGGAATGGGTTCACATATAAATAGCCTATGATTTATGAATCTGATTATATGAATTTTTTCATGTGGATTTTCCACCTTAGGGTGATCAACCTTCGAATTAGTAGAATTTTTATTTAAAGAAAGAAAAATTTTAATTTATAATTAATTAGATTTAAAATCTAATTACATAAAATGAACACAAGTGGAACGAACAAGGAGTATAGGACCAAGGTCATCCTTCAGACACCCACTATTTTCCTCAACCAGCAATTTTCAAAGGCTTTGATAATTACATTATGATGCCTTGAGACTTTTGGACACCCCAAGAGGTGGGAATGCTCAGAATAAAACCTTGGGAACCTAGAGCTGATCTCATCCTTGGTTGGTGGACCCTAGGATATTTTTAATATTTTGGGTTAACGAATCAAGGTGGTGAGGCTTTAGAAACCATATTGGGATGTGGGACATCATTTATACAGTTACCTAAATGGTGGAAACCATGTAGCATAAAAGGTTGTGTTGAAAAATTGATGATTATGTAGGATGTGATATAATTAGAGCATCAGGTTTCAACCTGAAACCTTTTTGAGACCGAGGATACATGTGGGGGTGAATAAGCTATGCTATGACTTAGTGGACACACTAAGTACCCTAGTGACTGACCAATCCCAAGTGGATGTGTATGTATTTGGTAGATATAGTCGTAGTTGTTATCTTAGAACCAATATAGAATTTGTAATCTAGTGTGGATTTGAATCATAGTGATTGTTTTATGAATTTGGAAAACCCTTGTATTTATGTTTATGACTGCATGTTTTTTTTTCGGATGTAGATATGGTTTCTAGATGTGATACATGGAACCAGACCAATAGGACTGATGCAATTACAATTGTTTGATTTGGTTTCCTAGAGGATATTCCTGGTATCTAAACATGGACCTTTTGGGATAAGACTGTAAGACAAAAAATATATTGATATAATAATGGATGCCCAGTTCATCCAAGGATCTTGATATTGAGCCATATGAAGAATTCCTAATATTTTGAGATTCTCCATTGAGTTTATATGGGGATCTCGTGATCCCATGGGCCCATATGATGTCAATTTTGACAAGGATCCAACACATTGACAGGGGAATTATTTTTATTATGATTGTGAGTATTACAATATTCTTAGGTCATCCTTATAATCCTACTAGTTGAGCTTGATGGTATCTCTTGTTCTTGACTGGGATGCATAAGATTTCTGGGATCTAGATATTATTCCTAGCTAGTAGGCGTAAAGAATTGATTCAATTATTTCTTGGGATTCCAAGAATTTTCCTCAAACAATTATTTTATCATGATCTTAGATAGATGACCAGGATGCTTGGGATCTAGTTGTGGAGCCATTCTTGATGTTTTGTTCTCTAATTGATCATGAATATGAGAGATGTGTGGGTTACACTAGGATACAATATTTATATAGTTTTCATGGTGTCACGATGTGCTCGTAAACACACAAGCACTATCCAAAGTAGTTACAACCAATCTGGGTCATGGGACAAAGGATCGATAATAATATGGTTATGTTAAATGTGTTGGAACCTTCCTTGATACTTGATCAAAGCTATTTTATCATCCAGCCGAATATGGTATTTTTTTGTTTATTTTATTTATTATTTAATAGGTTAATTTTTTATTTGGATCACATCACATGAACATTTATCTAAATATGATAGTTAATATGAGATAATGTTGGTGGTGTCCTATTGAGAATTGTTCTCACAATCCTCTAAAAAATTGAACATTTGTGATGAGTTACTATGATGGAAAACTATTCATCGAAAAAAACTGAAAATATTTTCCTCTTCTGGATTGATAATACCAACTATCGCCAAAAAAATTTTACACGATAGGTAATGAAGATGGATATGAAGTTTATCATTGTTAGTCATGGAAGGATTACCTATGCTATAGAGGGATAATGTTTTTAGTGAAAGATAATCTTTTCTATCATGATAAGTTCTATTGAAAATCTATTAACGATGTAATGTACATCACTATTACTTTGTCACAACCCTCCTCATTTATTTATTTACCCCAGTCATGCATCCCTCCTCATAGAATAATCCTCTACAAGTGTCCTCCATCCTTTCCAATTTCTTGGTATTTATTGGAGATTGATGTTTGAATCACTCAGATACAAACGCCCCTTCACTTCTCCTTTTTTTGTGATTACACCTTCCCTCTAACTACAATTGGTTTAGCAGAACCTTAGTTCAAAATTTTTACCATACTTTTTTTTTGGTTTATACAGTATTTAAGGTTCTTATGGGTTTATTCTTCCCTATATGTGTTTACTCCATCAAAGATGACATGTTCTGACTACCCATAGGATGAATCCTGTTGATTTGAGATTGGTTTCCCAATGTTTAACCTTTAGATTTATGAACCTTGTTGTTTTAATTCAATTTCATTATTAATTTTTATTTTAATAGACATTATCAATCAAAATATACATTAAATGATGTTTTAATGTTTGGTTTCTATGTTTGTTAATATTTTATTACAAGTGAATTCTTTTGTGGATTTTTTTTATAAATTATTTTTTATATATGATTCGCACTTTGTTTTAGCCACATATTATTATTTCATATTAAATCATGGTCATATTTTGAGAAGTGAATGACTAAAGATTTATGATTATGTAATTTTAATTTTCATAATTATTAATGTGTATACAGAGGTAAGATAAAATGCTGAGATGGTTTGAGCAACCTAGGGTGCATTAGACATAGGAATCCTTATGTCATTTTCCATGGTGGTTGATCGATATGTTTAACTATGTGGTTTATTTTATGTTTTAACTATATATAGAATGATATGAAATAAATTAATTTAGTCTCTATATTCACGCTTCTCTATTGTATTCATTATTGTACCCTTACATGTCATCTGTCAATGATATTCAATTATCATTATTATGTTATTTGGTCTTTTCCCATTTTTGAGATTAATTATCACGCCTTAGTATTTATTTTAATTTTTTTATTATTAATATATAATTAGTATTTCATAGTAAATATTTGTAATAATTAGAAAAATATTTGAAATAACTTGTAATTTTTTTTTAAAATACTAACAATTAATTAAAATTCACAATAATTAGTAAAATAATTTGTAATATAAAAATTATTAATAATAATTTAATTATCTATAATAATTAATGAATAATTATCCAATATTATTAATAATAATTAAATGTTATTAATAATTATTTCATATTAGTTCATTATGATAATATATATCAATTTTTAGAAATATTTATAAAGTACTAATAATTATTAGAAATTGGAAATATTATTTAATTTTCTTTATAATTAATAAATAACTAGTAGTATTTAATTTGAAAAAATAAATAAAAATATTAATAATTATTAAAAATTACATAATAACATATTAATAAATATAAAAAATACTAACAATTATTAATTTTTTTTCAAAATAGTAAAAATGTAGTATAAATTTATTTTTTGGAAAAAATTATAAAATAATTAGTCAATGTGAGTACTAATTAGTATATGTTTGTGATAATTAGTAAATATTTGTAATAATTTATAAATATTAGTAAATTATGATAATTGGTAATAAATTTTTAAAAACTTATGAAATGCTAATAATTATTAAAAATTAAAATATGGTTTATAAATAATTAGAATTACTGAATAAATAATTATAATATTTTGTAAAAATAATAAATATTATTAATAATTGGTTAAAATTTTGTAATAACTTCTAAAAAAGTAAATAAAATACTAAAAATTATTGAAAAACATAGTAATTGTTAAAAAAATAATAATTAAAAATATCAGTAAAAATAAATTAATAAATTGTAATAATTAATAAATAATTACTCAATAATAGTAATAATTAGTAAATTTTAGAAATACCTAGTAAATATATGTTATAATTTGTAAATATTAGGTAATTATGATAATTTTAAATAAATTATGAAAAATATAAAAAATACTAATAATTATTAAAAATTGTCCATAATTATGAAAAAATTTATAATAATTAAGAATATATTAGTGTTTATTAAATAAATTGTAAAAATTAAATATTAATTAGTCAATATTAGTTATAATTAGTAAATTATTTTAATATTTATAAAATATTATTTAGAATTTGTAAATATTTATAATAATTATGATCATTTTTAATAACCTAAAAAAATATAAATGATATCAATAATTATAAAAAATTAGTAATATTTATTGAAAGTTTACTTATAATTGGTAATTAATTAGTGTTACTTACAAACATTTTCAATAATTACTATTAATTAATAAATTTTATTAATAATTACTAAAATTTTGTTATAAATATTGATAATTAGCCATAATTAGCCACAATTGAAATTTATTAATAATTTGTAACAATTAGTTGAAATGAATAATACTTATTATCATTTATATTTTTTTAGAGATATATAGACTTGTAATGTATACAATAGTTTTAAATATGTGCTCATGATTGGATAAATAATCGTAAAAATCCTAACAATGCTGGTATAAATCCTATCACATTGAGAGTGATTAAACGTTTATATCATTTACATCATCATATTTAGAACATGATTCTCTAGGAACAATTAAATTCCCATGTAAGAAATAGGATATTATGGGATTCAAAACCTTTTTTAAATTTTTACTTTATCAACTATGTTTTTTTGAAGGATTTTATTTATTGGTAGCAGAATGGTGAATGAAAATAAATAAAAAATAAAAGATTTTATTTATGGATCCATAATTTATGAATATAATACATGAGGTTTCTAGCTAGCCAATTTAGAAAACATGAACTCAGAATGATATATGAAATCCTAAATCAGTCCCAAAAAAATTTTACAATTTGTTGAAATATACTAAGTATTCCTTATATTTAAGATGTTAGATAAAAAACATGAAGATGTTTCAAGATTTATCACTATTAAATCAGATTTTGGAATTTCAAATAATTGTTTAAATCAAATATTTTCTTTGTTTAAAGCATTTTTTCCAAGAATAAATAAATTTCTTACGTGTTTTTATGAATACAAAAAGTTATTCCATAATTTTGGTCTTAATTAAAAGAATATCCATAAATATTCAAATGACTACACATAATATTATAGTGATTATAAATCATTAATTAATATTCCAACATGTGGATAGTTTAGAAATAAAGAGGTCAAATCAATGAAAGTTAAAATTTCCTATATAATAAGTGGTGTAATTTCCAATTACACCACATTTACTTCGTCTATTTATTTCTCACAACACAACTTCTCCGATTACATGGAAGAAATCAAATATTTTGGTTTGTATAGACATAAATCATCAATGTGATGTGAATTCATGGAAACAAATTTATCAGGTGCATCATTATTTTCATTTAAAGACTTGTAACATATAGTTTAGTCTTTATTCTAATTGTTTTTCTGAATTTATTTCTTATGACAATCAGTATTGTTGTTGTCTTGTCTTCATAAATCCATAAAACATAACTCCTTATATTTGTATGAAGGAACCATAAATATATATTTGGAACTACAGATTACATGAAATCTAAATAAGAATATTAATATTTAATTTAAGACACTACCTTATGTGTTAATTTCATTATGGAAACACGTTTTAACTAAATAAGATATAATTATAGATCCAAATTTTACACTAAAAGATGCATTAATGTGGATAATCAATTACTTTATTCCATACATAATGTTATTTTTATTGATTATACATGAATTAAATTTATTTATATACCTCATTAATGATAAAAAGAATCTATTCTTTTAAATTGAACAATAACTAGTTTTATTTACAGTCAACAACGATTGTTTCCTTCAGATAACCATTTTTTGAATGAATTGAAATAATTTTAAGAAATTTATCATTTAAATATTAAAACCTCTAGTAGTTCTCTCCTATATTCATATAAAATATATCTTCTCTTCATTACCTACTATTAAATTTGGACCAGTTATATATAGAAAAAATATGGTTTTAGGAGAGATCATAATTGGCTAAAGTGAAGTATTTTTTAGTACCTACAACATTCGAATGATTTGTTGGTTCATCACAAGTTAAATTTAATGTATATTAAGAATATTTTTTAATAAAAAGTTGTATGCAATATTGGACAAACCCGGTATGGCTATAGATGATTCAATGACATGGTTACATCTTTCCTAAAATTTTCAGGCATCCGAAACATGAGTTATTTGAAAATGAAATACCATACAATTTAATGAAGGAAAATGTTTCTTACATACATTGTAAAGAAATTCATTTATTATTCTATTAATTTATTATAGATTTGAGTTTATCATTTCCTGCACTTAAAATTTTTCTCACTTCATGAGAAATTACCAAATTACTGGATTAAAATTTCATGACTTTCATATCATAATGGAATGAATTATAGATATTGGTCTTAAAGGGATGTTGAAATATTCAATATGTGTCTTGTTAACCAAAATATTATATTTCTCATGGGTTATTTGTTCACCAACATCATATTATGATGAATTTAGTATACTATAAAATGATGTTGCCTTAATTTTACATAAATTAGAGAAAATATTCTTGACTTACTTCTTTTACTTAGTAAAACATTTAATATTACATTTCTTATATAAATATAATTATGGAGGGATAGTCAATTTTAATGGATGTACCCATATGAGAAATGCATAAATTTTTTAAGGATAACGTACATAAAGAATCATTGATTTATGTGTCAATTGTAGAAATATTATAGTGGTAGAAAATTTAATTTTTTTCTCATATTATTTTCATTATGATTATCATTAAAAACAAAATAACATGGGCCACAATGAGGAAAAAAATGATGATGTATTGGACCATAAACTGTCAGTTTTTAATCATATTGAGTGTTGTTTTGGTGGTTTTCATGAAATATGGATTTTAGTTGAAGAACTACACATATATCATAAATATCTTATGGTCAATTTTAATAAAATGAAACAATTTCTATGGTAAGTATTACTTTTAGTTACTTTGTAAATTCTTCCATGAAATGAATATATTGTATTTTTTTATATTATATCATGACCATATCAAAAAATTTAACATATTAAGCTCTCATATATTAAATAACATGGACAAAATAATTTTTCATGTTGGTTTTAATGAATGGTATATTAAGATATTTATAATGGAACGTTAAATCAATTTTTTAATGTTATCTATTATTAAAAAAATTACTGTTTTCTAGATGTAAAACCAGAAATTAAAATTGATACTCGATTATGTGTCTTAAATAACTCTCCAAATAAATTGGTAATATGTTTTAATGGGATTTTGGTTAATGGACTTCCATTTCATACATGACCATATTGTTAATAAATAAAATCAATGAATAGTGGTGTCTATTTGAAAGGTTCTAATTCAAAATAAATTGTAGCTGAATTTTATGGTATGCTAGATGAAATAATTGAGTTAGGTTTTCTGGGTTCAATTTTTTTAATAACGTTTAAATGTTTTTGGTTTTATACTGATTGAGGGTGGTGTTTCATCCAAAACATAGAGTGCCTCAAATTAAATATAAAAGCCTTTCTTCCCCAACTGAACCATTTATGTTGGAACAATAAGAACATTAGGATTATTATGAGAATTATGATGCTATTTTGGGAGATTTAAATTAATAATGGAGTGTAATAAAAATATAATATCTTGAAAATCAGCTTCTTGAAAATTTAAATAGTTCTATGGAAGTGAAAAATATTGAATTTTTTGAATGAAAATAACCAAATACATATCTTACTCAATGAGATATAAATATCGACAATAAATCCCAAATAGTTATAGTTTGATGATATTTATAATTTGGATGAATAAATAAGGGATGATAAAACTGAATATTCTATAGAAGTTGATGATCCTGAATAGGAAGATAATGAAAATTTCATTGGTGAACACAAGGATGAAGATGATGATTGATGTATTACATTTTAGTGTGTATTAGTTTTCTATATTTGAAATCACTATTAATATTTACTTATATGTAAGATTATTTTTTTCAGATGGATGGAGATGGTTGTGACGATCTGTTAAGTTCCCTTCCAAATGTCGAGATTTTTGATGACGATCCATATGTCCATTAATGGGTCCCATAGGATGCTACCCCAAAACCACCTATTAAAAGGGGGTGCACTCTTTCAAAATTAATTATTCTAGAACATGTTTCTAAAATACTTTAATCTCTTAATTTTTATCATTTTTTGTATAGTAATGTTTAAACTTTCATGTTATTTATTCTATATAATGTTTTTGTATTATTTTTTTGTTACAATATTTTGAAGATGTTACTTTATTTTCATAGTTTTTCTCAATTAACATTTGGTAATGCTGGTGCTATTATACAAAACCATTTTTCTATGCCATGGGTGTAATGGATCTAGTTCCCAATAATGATCGGCATCAACTGTTTGACCATTGAATTATAAATGAGAAATAATATATATTACTTATAATTTTTTAATTAGTGAGATTTTGTTTTTAAATATCTTATGAAATTCATTATCTTCCATAAATTATATCATCATAGATCCTCTTTGAGAGGAATGGTAAATTTGTGTTCATGAACATTTTCATCAGTTTTTAAACAACCTAAAATAAAGATCCATGAATAGATCTTCTATTTGTATTTTTTACTAGTAAAAAATTTCTCATCGACTTGAAAATATCTCATCACAGTCGTAGGTTTAATTTTTCTCATATAGGATAAGTGATACTTTTATGTGGATTTCGTTGTCTATCCGACCAACCAAGGGGAGGCAGGAGGTTACACTTAGGGCTGGGAGTCATATATTTTGTATGCATTAATGAAATATGGAAATTAATATTACTTATTAAAGTATACATAATTTAAAAGTAAAATGTTTTTTATATTATAAATTACACTATTGGACCATATGTTACAAAGCCCAAAATTTACATGAAAATGTACATTGGTCCTTGTACATGAATACTTAATGGTAAAAGGAAGAACTGGATTGCGGCACACATTTTTTATTTTTTCATTTTACATAAGTTATTATTATTATTATTATAATTTCAAATTATATTATAAGGAAATTTATAAGACTACGACTTATCATTCCTGATAGATTCAAGTTGAGAATAAAGGATATTCCATGAGAAATTTAGGTTTTGATGAGTGGGCCTGGATATGGGAAAATATGCTTGGTGTTGAGAAATGTTGGGTGATTAGTGTTTGTTCACAATTTCCACCTACTTGTTATTATGGTAATTCTAATTTCATCAGTCATCTCAAAGGGATATCATGTAGATTATTCATCTTCTGATGCATAGTATGAAGAGAGGGTGTGATCTCAATTTGAGATTACATAGAGCATACATAGAAAGAGAGAGAGGGATGAGGGGAATCAAGAGTAGTGTTATAGATATAAACACATTTTAGAGAACATGTGATGGAGTTTATGTAGTGTGGGATTAGAGTTTCCTCCCCCTAACCCCTTAGGGGGTCCTCCCCATGATACTATATGATCCCCATTTCATGTAATGACTCTCATATATTTTAGATTGATTTTCATATTATATGTGAAATGGTATAATTATGTTATTCATGTTTTTCATATGTAATTTTCTTTTCCATTTTCCTATTTCTATTATTATTTTGTTTATTTTGTTTAATTATATTTTTTTAATACTTAATTAATTTGGATGGATTAAAAATCCATTAAAATTAATTTTAAACCATTTTAAAAACATATTTGTGATAGAAATAACCTATTATTTATAATTTTTTTATGGGTCGTCACTAATACTATTATTTGAGACGCCATTTTTTATGACGAGATTCTTTCAAATTAACACCTTTAAGAAATAGATTTTATCTATGGGAATTCATCAAAAAAACCTATCACAAAAAATAAAAAATCTATTTGTGATATAATTATCAGGACATCATTTCATATGGGTCCTCTAAGAGTTGTCACATAGTTATTATAGGCACGTGTTTGTTATGAGACCCATGACATCTTGATGGAATGAATAGCTTAGATAAAGTTTGAGATTCAGATGAGATGTGTCTTGATGTATTAGGGGACCCAATAGCTTTATTTGCTTTATACAAGTATGTATACGTTACTGACGTAGTGGGAGGTCAGTTATTTTATGAAATGATTATCCGGAACAATATTAAATTTGTTTTAGTATGTATCTTATTTATATTTATTGCATTTACATTCAGTTTATCATGACCATTTCTAATGAATTATTTTACATTCTATTACTTACTCTGATATAATGTATATATCCATTCTATGATAACTCCTTAGACCCATGCTACTAGTCGCCATCCATTGATTTTTATAGAGGATTTCTTATGATCTTACGGTAGATCAGTCCAGGGCACTAGTCAACTGGCCTTGAGATGAAAAAATTACATTTTATCTATAATTATAGAATTGGTCAGGATACTTCAGTAATAAAATGACTTTTTATTATTAATTATATAACCAACACCTATTTTTTATTCTTATGACATGTCCGCATAGATCATAATTGATTATTTCCGATTCTACACACTTATGACAAATGACTTTTACGAAAAATAATTATATTATGATTCATGAATAAATACTGCCAACTTATTGGTTGTGAATTTCGTATGTTATGATTATGTTATCAGGACCATATTCTTATCTTATTATCATTTATTGTCATTTATTTTTATATCCTATGATTACCCCCACTGTTCATTTAAGTTGACCAATTACTAGTTTCACACATTCCCTAGAATATGATGAATCATTTTAAGTATGGAACGTATAAGAAAATTACAATGTTAAAATAACATTGTGGGAGTTGTTAAAGATATTTTATGAAATAATTTGATTATTTAGTTAGCGTAAAAATAACACAATCCTTTACTATTTTCAGGATAGTTTTGTTATGAGATTTATTTAATATTAATCTAAAATGATGTAATATTTATGTATGTGATGCTTGGGTCACCTTAGTTAGTATCATTGTATGGTTTAGTTATTTTTAGATATTCATATTATAGAACATTAGTGAAAACCTAGGGCATAAGTCAAAGTATAATATAACATCCTAAAGTTTTAGTAATGTAGATATTATGTGGTTTCCCTACAATAAAATACATGTCTAAATACATTCCTGTTGAGGCAGATATAGATACAATTCACTAGGGGATAAGAATCTATAAAAGGCATGGTGATTATCAACTCGATCTAAATTTGGTGTATAATAAGTGGTACTATGACTATCCAAATTTCTAAACACTCTAGAGGTATATATTTTGGTTCATTTACATTCTCTTTATGAACCATTACTATGAATAAGATGTCAGAATCTATTAAAACCTATTATAATACATAATTACATGGGATGAACATAAAGTGTTATGAAGTGAAATAAGGTTTAATAAATTTTTATATCCTAAGAATTATTTCCATAGTCATATAATTTCCTACACTAATTATTTATGTTTCCTACCCAGACTGTTTTTTAGTTTTAGTAAATTTCCACAATAAAAAAAATCATGTGAAAGATGGATTCCACAATAAATGTGGTGACCATCTTCATGAGAAACCAAATGAAATGGGTGTTAGGATGCAGAATCTTATAGCTATGATAACACAAACCTCTCAAGCTATGAAGGATAAAACGAATCATGATAAATATCCAAATGATCAAAGGAAAGAATAACTCACTATTTATTTTTTATATGGTAATGTACACCTTCCTTTAGTGGTTCCTCTAATCCAATTATTGAAATGAAAATGATCAATTATATTGAAAGTACATCATATATTAAAAAATTCATGGACCATGAGATGTTTATTTTGATTTTGTATTTTCTGAAAGGTGAAGATAATCAATGGCAGGATCATATCAATAATATAATCCTAGATGAGGGAATTGAGTCTATGACATCAGAAGAGTTTATGAATTTATTTTACCGTAAGTATTTTCTATGAAATTTTACACTATGATGGAGAAGAAAATTCATTAACTAAATTAGAAGTATGAACAGTATATTAGAAAATATGTAAAAATTTTCAATATACTTTCCATGTATTCTTCAATTTTTATCATCGACCCAAAAAAGTAATTTTGACAGATTATTTAGTTTCATGAGAAAAAGTCTCCATAAATAATTAGATATAAGATATTTTTATAGCTATAATGAAATCAATAGAAGTGATATTAAGCTAGAAATTTATATTGGAGACTCTCATTATTCTCATGGTTTTAGGGATAATGTCATGACCCGTCCCTCAGGGTTTGTGCTGTGACTACCCCAAGCCTGCCTTCCATAGGCCATGGGTTGGCGACTAGCACTGGAAAGGAATGAATCGAAAAGCGAAGGAATTTAATTTAAACCTGTATACACATAGACTAGGTACAGATCAAAAGAAAACCACAAAGTAGAAACGATGATAGTAAAAGTGTGAACCAAAATTAAAAAAAACAGTATAAAAAAACCAACTGAAAAGAAAGTACAACAAAAAGGGAAAAACATTCTCAAAACATCATCCACTAAAGATCGTACCTGTAGGATAGGTACAACTCTTCGTCTGTCAACATTGTTGATCACTACGTCTATCAATCACCTCTGAACACCATCTAGCCCTGGGTCCCCAAGATTCAATCAAGTTGTCCTTCGTATTCACCAGACACAACGAGGTGCAGGAAAATCCCGTGCATGGGTGAGTATAACAATACCCAGTAGGGAACCTCAGAAACCTAAAGGCATCACAGAATTCCACAAAGGAAAAACCACAAAGCATGATCTTAATAAGAAATCATAATGTAAAAGATAGCTTACACAAGGTATACAACATAGAGAACATGAATAATGTTTATCAGTATTGATCTAGATCATTTTATTCTTTTAAGAGGTTATGCTGCTGATCCACAATGGTTCACTGTACTGCTGATCCACAAAGGGTCACTCTACTGTCGATCCATAGAGGGTGTCACTAATGCCGATAGAGATAGGGTCACACTGCTACCAATACAGGTATGGGTACTCTCATGTCAATCCACATTGTGTCTCTCTATTGTTGACCCATGGAGGGTCTCACTACTATCGATCCACGGAGGGAAACTCTCATGCCGATCCAAAGAGGTTCGTTCTTCACTTCACACCCAGGCACCAGATTCTCTAACTTAGTGCACTTGAGTTCCATTGGTTATACTCCTAAATATATCAGTCGAACCTCAACCCCCACAAAATCACATTAAAAAATTAACCAAAGGACCGCCTTGTTGTAAGGGTTGCAACACAATAGAAGATGTGTCAATCTAACACACAGTTTGTAAGATATTGGAAATATGATAAAAAGGTCCCAGTTGTATTCGAGTCTAATCTAACCCATCCACAATCCATATTATTCAAAAAATCAAGTAGAATATCACAAAAGGACTACCTCGTCACAAGGGTCCTCAGGCTGCATATAGTGCGTCGATCGGACACACAGTTTTTGAGTTATGCTAGATTTAGTCAATTGGGGCGGGTTGGGTCCAGGTCCGGCTTGGCCGGTCCATTGAGACCATGTGTCTAGCTCGCCTAAAAAACCCAGCCTGCATGAGAGCTGATTGTTCTAGACCAGATGTAATGCGTCTGGTTCGTCCAACTGGCGGCACCAGTGGAGCGCTGCCCCAACTCTCCAAACGGTCGGCTCTACCGGCTGATGTGCTACAACTGAGCAGCCTGAGCAGACCACTCCTCTCCCATGCGGCCTGTTGGCACCATATTCTCCTCCATCCGTGGTCCGGTTGGACACAGATCATTCCACCTCGACACCTGTGGGAGCCACCGTATCCACTTGGCCGACACGGGTTGACCACCACCGGTCGCTGGTGCCACCACACCAGTGTTTCCGCACCATCAACTGCTTCCGTGGGCCACCGGTGATGCTTTGGTGGTCCATTTTCCTTCCTGTCTAAGCCTACAAGCCTCTTAGGTCACCTCCTTCATGACGAAGCCCTAAAAATTTCCTTGCTTCCATATTTCTCGGTTGCCCAAGAAGAACACCCAATATCCAAGAGCAACATAGTGTCTACGCCTTGTTTGTATTGGCTCGTGCCCCCAGTGTTCAATTTTTTAACAAGAGGTGTCAACAATCATCATTTAAGAAGAAGAATCCCCAAATTAAGACCCCTCATCAACCACCCACATGAACAAATGATACGCGGATCAACCTGTTAGTCGGTCGATCTTTGTTCATTGTATTTTAAAAAAATGAGACGAGAGGAATCATAAAACACATAGAAATCAATTTAATTCCCCAACCAGGATTCACTGGAATCTGTTGCAGATGAAGGATGAAATCCATGTTTGAAGTTGTTCTTCAATGTTATTTGATGTCTGGTTCAAGTTCCCCAATGGTCTTCAATCGAACACCGTTCTTTGTTGGAGGGTGATGTCACAACATTTCATTAGTGCTTCCTCCTGTGGTATGTGAATTCTCTTGCAAATTGTTTGATTAATAAAAACATTAATCCCCATGTTTCGTTCATTATTATGGTACATTAATGAATCTTAATTAATGAACCTATTAAACACCTGGGTGTTTCATTTACCCAATGAAAGAAATGAATCATTAATTTTTATTCATTTAATTACTATTGTTACACTACGGTTCCAGCAACTGTCACTCAACGATGGACGAAAAGAATAAAATAAATTATAGTTATATTTTTTCTTCCAAAATTCCAAAAAATAATAACTTTTTCTTATCACCCATTCTAGACTAAGTTATGATATGCCTAATCTAATCCCAACATAGTGAATCCAATGGCGCCCTCTGATTTTCAATCCGAGCACCAGTTCAGAAGATTGAAATTCCTATTCACATGTTTACTGAACATACCGTAACAAATGTTAAAAATTCCATTTTGGCCTCTCCGAGAATCAGAATCACATGACGTAAATTTTCATAGACTCGTAAGAATTTCATATAATTTAAAAAATAAATAAAACAAAATTTCCACGCCTTTACATTCTTCCCACCCTAGGGATTTATGTCCCTGATTTCCAAAAAAACCAAACAAAAACAAATGGGGATACTAAGCACGAATCCGACCCTTTCGATCCCATGTGCTCTCCTAGAGGTTCTCGTGCTGGCACCAAAATCGTAACAAAGGAATTGACCATCCCTGTAGGAACTTCTCCTATCGATCCTCTATCTCCTCTTGCAGCTCCATGAATGTCACCCCATCATCAAAGTACATCTCGCCCAAGTCATGGATGTGTGACAGATCATGCAAGTATCTCCACAATTGTAACACTTGGAATACATTATGCCCTCAGTGAATATGTGGGGGAAGATCTAGAAGGTATGACACCTCTCTAACTTGCTGAGAATCTGGAAAGGTCTGATGAACCTTAGAGATAGCTTTCCGCCTTGACCAAATCACTATAGACCTCATTATGGTGAGACTTGTAAGAATTCATGGCCTCACTCCTTGAACTCCAAAGATCTCCATCTCCTTTCAGCAGAATAATTTTTCCTGCTCTGTATGGTCTTCATCCTCTCCTGGATGATCTTCACCTTCTCAGTGGTAGCCCGTACCAACTCTAGGACCAAAGTTCCAACTCCCCTAGGTCTGTCTAGTATAGAGTCGATTTTCATGGTCGCCCGTACAAGGCCTAAAACGGTGCCATACCGATGGTGGAGTGATAACTGTTGCTGTATTCATAATCCACCAGTGGAAGTTGGTCCTCCAAACTATGGAAAAAATCATGGACGTAAGAATGAAGCATGTCCTCAAGTTCTATATGGTCCGCTTCGTCTGACTATCTGTTTGAGGGTGAAAGGAGCTGCTCAAGAATAGTTGAGTCTCAAACATCTCCTATAGTACGTCCCACAACCCAGATTTAAAATGAGAATCATTATTTAAAATAATCATCGATGGTACCCTGTGAATCTATAAAATATCTTAGACATAGAGGCATCCAAATCCCTCAACTAATCCCTACTCCTGGATGGGTAGGAATTGGGATGACTTGATGAGTCAGTCAATGATCACCCAGATGGAGTCGTGGACCCTAGATGTACATGGAAACCCCATCACGAAGTCCATTGAGATACCATACCATTTCCACTCTAGTACCTCGAGTGGATGAGTCAAGCATGTTGTAACCTGGTGCTCGTCCTTCACATGATGACATGTGAGGTATCATGAAACAACTCTACGACAAATTTATTCATCTTTGATCACCAGTATTGACGTCAGAGGTCCTAGTACATCTTTTCCACTCTAGGATGTACCGCCAAAGGGGATATGTGGAAATAACTCAAAAAATCCTCCCAAAACGTCAATGGTACCATGGTATATCCTCAAAAAAGGATGATATTCTCCCTATCTATCAAAAATACATCAGGAGCTTGTCATGAGGAAATATGAGCACGTTAGGCCTTGTATTAAACATCTCCAAGATATGCCTCCTGAACTCGTTGAAGGAGTGGGGGAGTGACAGTCATAAATTGGAGGTATGCTGATCCATCTTTATCCATGAAGGATATCTAAAATGCATCTAACTGCTCTGTCACCTCACTAAGGAGCTGTAGACCCGACCTCCTGCTGAGTGCTTCTGCCATTACGTTTCCCTTTAAAGGAGTGTGGACTATGTAAAATTTATAGTCCTAGAAGAACTCTAGCCATCATCCCTATTTCTGGTACTGGTCCTTCTGTGAGATGATATACCTGATACTCTTGTGGTCAGAGTAGACATTAAACTATTCACCCATCATGTAGTGAGGCCACATCTTTAATACAAAAACCACTACTGATAGCTCCAGGTTATGGGTTGCATAGTTGTTCCCATGCTACCTCATCTTTCCTGAGCCATAGGTGATCGCCACTCACTTTTGCATCAGGACACACCCCAGTCTGGTCCCTAATGTATCATAGTATACTACATACCGAACACCATATTATGGTTCCCTCAAGATGGGGGCACTCGTCAGTCTCCAACTTAACTCCATGAAACTCTACTGGCATCTCTCCATCCATACAAGGGGTTATCTCTTATTTTTAAATCATAAAAGGGTGCTACTACTTGGAAAAGTCGGGTAAAAAACCCAGGTAGTACCTAGCCAACCCCAAGAAACTCCGCTTCTCAGTGACACTCATGGGTGGATCCCAAGCAAGAGATGCCTCTATCATTTCCAGATCTAACAGAACTCCATCCTTTGAGATAACATGTCCCATAAAGTGTAACTCTCATATCCATAATTGGAACTTCAAGATCTTACCATAAATCTAGTGCAATCAGAGTGTATTCAGTACTATTTGAAGATGTTTAGCGTACTCGTCCTCCGACGCAGAGTACACCAAGATGTGATCAATGAAGATCACCATGATGCAATCGAGGTAAGGCTGGAAGATCATGTTCATGAGTACCATGAATACTAATGGGACATTGTTCATGCCGAAATGAATCACTAAGAACTCATAATGGACATACCGACATCTGAAGGCTGTATTCGGTACATCCTCATCCCGCACCTGAAGTTGCTGATAGCCTGATCTAAGGTCTATCTTTAAAAACCATCGAACTCACTTCAGCTGATCGAAGAGATCATCAATCCTCGGTAGAGGATAATTATTCTTCATGGTCACCTAGTTCAAGCACTGATAGTCTACGTAAAGCCTCAAAAATACATATGCCTTATTAGAAAACAAAATTGGGGCCTCCCATGGGGAAAGACTAGGCCATACAAACCCCTTACTCTGCAAGTCCTCCCACTATAGCCTCAACTCATGAAGCTCTATAGGAAACATCTGATATGATGGTGTAGATATCAGTGTTGTCCCAGGGTACATGTCGATATAGAATTATACCTCTCTGTGAGGAGGTAGTTCGGGAACTTCCTCAGGAATTATATCTATATAATGGCCCAACACAACATGATAGCTCAGACTCCTCTCATCCACTATACCGAGGGTGAGGCTAGCCAAAAGATAAGCGATTGGATGCACCCTCCTCTGTGAAAGTCCTTCATGTGCTGAAATGGTTTACTTCTCATCAGTGAAGGAAACATTTTCCCCATACTCGCAGAAACACCACACTTTGCACCTAAAATAGTCTATCTGAGCATGGAATGTGGATAACCGCTACATACCCTAGATGATGTTGTAAGGCCTTGATGCTGCTACTAGGAGATCCCAGCCAAATCTATCACCTCCTAGAGTAAGATCACACTGCCATAACTAGTGTGTAATCATCGAATCCTCTCCCATAAGTGTCCCTAAATGTAAGGATCAAGATAATGGCTCCACTAGAATCTTCGAGCTCCAAACAAGAGCCATGGAAATGAAAGAGTGGAACCTATGTCTAAAAGAACTACAACTAGGGAGGAGTAGACACTGATCATACCTCGAATCATCTCTGCAGCGCCATGATCATAGGCCTCTGCCACCTGATGCTGAGCTCACCCCAATCCACATGCTTCCTATGGTTGGGGAGGACTACATGGGGTTGTTGTGGTAGTACCTAAAACTGTTTCCCACCACTTGTTGTAAGGCCTGCTCCCTTGCCACATCCAACGCCCTGTGGACCTACTCTCCCGAACCTCTAACTCTACCTTGGCAGTCCATCGATGCTAAACTGATCATCAATATGGAGGGTCGAGCAATCGTGAGCTATGTGACCCTGCCCGCTGCACATGTAGCACAGTCTGCTCCTCTGCTAACCTCCTCTGGCTTGTGAGCTCCGCACCCCTGACCCTACATACTGGGCTCTTCTTATGGAGGGTCGGGCCCACTTGGGCATCTATGTCATTTATCTATTGCCTAATACAGATTAATCAAATGCCTATCTACTGGTGGTGGCTCTCATCGTCGGTGCCTGCTCAGCTTGGATGCTCTCCACCAATAGTGCTCTCTCTTGCACTCCAGCCTGCGTCCGGATGTTGAGTGATATCATCAATGGATTTTCTCCCATCAGAGTCCCTTCTCAAAGGTCCAAGACCTGAATAAAGGGTCTCGTACCATTTCGGTGGAGTAACGAGAGAGTTCAGTAAATCTTGTAGAGTACTGGACCACTGTCATGCTTCCCTACTGTAAGTCTAGTAGCTCATGAATACGCACAAAGTGTAGAGTCGCTGGTATGCACTTCTACCTATAGAGGCTCTCAACGTCCAACCAGGAAAGAGTCATCTCCTCATGTGTCTAGAGAATCAGGCTCCACTATCTCCACACTATGTCTGGAAAGTGACTAGCAGTTAGGATCACCATATGGTCTGGTGGTGTCTCAACCAAGTGGAAAACTCATGCCACAACCTCTAGCAAGTCCTCAGCTGCCTGCAGATCTATCTCTCCTTGAAACCTCAAAAAAATCTATCTCTAAAAATCATGCAATGCGACCAGTCTGTGTGCACTATCCACTAGTGATGATATTGGAAACTGCTTCCCTACGGGTGGTGGTACTACCGGTACAACACCCAAATATTCTATCGTTGTAAGAGGGCCCGACACTGATGCCTCATCACTTAGTGGTCCGTCATCGTGATCTCTCACTGAAATCTTGGATGACTATCTATGCGGTGGCATCCTATAAAGAAACAGAGGTGCCACAACCTAAAAGTTATACTTGGAGAGATGACTAAAAAGATATCAAAAGAAAAACATTTTCAAAACACACGCAAATAGTGTTTTCGTGTATCGAGTAGGAAATCTGAACATAGGGTCTTGCTGTTTTGATACGTAGGACACTGCACCAACACTAGACTCCCCCAATTATAATTTGAACTAAAGACACTTAACACTATTGCTCCATTTATAACTAAAACTCTTAGTACTTTTGGTACAACTGACAGCCTTTGATACCACTTTGTCATGACCCGTCCCCCGGGGCCCAAGTCGTGACTACCCCAAGCCCGACTTCCATCAGCCAGAGTTTGACGACTAGCACCAGAAAAGTATATCCCAAAAAAGGAAGGCATTGCCTTTAAACCTGTACACACACAAACTAGGTACACAATAAAATAAAACCACAAAGTAGAACTACTGATAGTAAAAGTGTGAACTGAAAGTAAAAAGGGTCAGTATACAAACCTAATGAAAATATTGTACAACAAAAAGGAAAAAACGTGCTCTAAAGGCCATCCACCGAGGATCCTACCTGAAGGGTAGGTAAAGCTCGTCTTCTATCTTCACTTCCACTCACTAACTCTATCAATAACCTCTAAGAACTATCTATCCCTGGCTTCCTAAGCCTCAGTAATGTTGTACGTCGTCTGAAAAAGACACAACAAGGTGTGGGTGGAGCCCGTGTAGGAGTGAGTATAACAATACCCAGTAGGGTCCCCGAGACCCCCAACGGTCTCCCATAATTCCACAAAGGAAAAACTATAATGCATGATCTCAATCACAAAGCATAAATAAAAAGACTAATCACCCCAGGTATGCAACATAGAGAACATGAATAAAGATGATTATTCTTAATCTAGATTATTTTATTTTCTTTATAGGTTTTTCTGTTGATCCATGAATGGTCACTATACTGTTGATCCACAAAGGTTCCTTCTTCGACCGATTCACAGAGGGTCACACTACTACCGATCCACAGAGGATCTCACTGTTGCCGACACACAGAGGGTCGCTCTCATGTTGATCCATAGAGGGTCTCTCACATGGCGATCCCTAGAGGGTCTCTCTTTACTTGACAGCCATCCACCAGATTCTCCTACTTAATGCACTTGAGATTCGTAGTTTATTATTGTCAAGATATAAGTCATTCCTCAACCACCATGAAGTCCCATGAACAATTATCCTAAAGGAACTCTTTGTCGTATGGGTTCCAATTCAACAGAAGATGTGTCAATCAGACACCCGATCTATAAGATATTGGAAAAAGGATAAAAGGGACCTATTGGATTCGAGTCTGATCAAACCCGACCATACTCCAAAATCTTCAAAAACTCAATTGGAGTATCTCAAATGGACTGACTCGTTGAAAGAGACCTCACTCAATAGACAGCATGTTAATCAGACACCTAGTTTGCAAGTTACACTAGATTTAGTGAATTAGGTCTAGTCTGGTCTGGTTCCAGTAGGGGTTCCGCCTGACCAGCGGGTCCGGCCTGCCTGGAAAACCCAGCCCGCATGCAGTCCAATTGGGTGGGATTAGATACAATACATATGGTTCTTCCACTTGGGGGTGTGTAGAGGCCCAAATATTGACGTACATGGACATTACATTACTTTTGTGGAATACTTAATAAATAACAAAAACCAACACACAAGGACCGTAAGTGTCTTTGGAAACTCAGAACATAATCTTCTAATCATGGTGAAAGATCCTCAGGATCTCTTATAAAGATCTTCCACATTTGTTTTCTTACCTAAAAACTTACTTTATATCATGGGGAAAAGAAAACATAAAAAGGGTGAGCTCAAATGCTCAGTAAGGGTAACCATGGAGAAAATAAAACAAACCACATACATTTGAACTTTAAAACATGAACATAAATTTAAACATCAAAATATAGATCAATGACATAAAACATGGCAGTACGTAAGGAATAGATCATAATGGAACATCGATCATGATAAAATAGCATGGGAATAAAACATATAATTGTGGCGAACCGTTATGCACATGATATGACTTCCATAGTAGCCAAGCCATTGCTTCTAAGACCAGCAAAGTGAACAAAGTCCATTTCTGAATCGAGTTCACTCCTCATTCCAGTCCTGTGTCACTGAACCATATTAACTTCCCATTCCAGCCATGTCTATCTCATGAGACATAAATCTTTACCCAATGCATTGGAGGGAGATATAGGTCCCACCCATCTCATAATGAAATCATTCTTACGTGTGCTACAACATAAACATAAATCATTCATCATAACCCAAAGAATAAAATGGGTTTCATAAACATCATCCCATTGTAAAATAATCCATATAAAACAAATGGATAACATTTCATCATAAGAAAACTGAATCCACGTAAATCATAGAGACATTATAATTGAAACATACACATATGAAATACTTTCATCTTAGATGGAAAATGGTTTTGATAAAACACTAGAAATGAATTCTTGAGAAAAATATCATTTCTTTTTAAAAATCATTTTCTTTTAAAAAAATGCCATGAAATTTTAAAAGAAAAGTATTTTGTTGAATATAGTCATGAAATCATGTAGAGTAAGCTTCATGAAAATAAGGTGTTAAAAACCATAAAATTCCGTTCATCCTGTATAAGTTAAAAAAACATTCTCCTTTTACTTTTGTGGGAAAAGTCAAAAAGTTCCTCTTATGGTAAACAAAATAATGATTCCTTCCATAACATGTGTTAAAAGTTAAAAATGGGTAAAAAGGACATTAAAAATACATGAAAACATTTTTTTAAAACATAGAAATGGATGATAACAATAACCCCAGTAAATACTTACGAATGACAATCTTGGATATGAACAAGATTAGAGTAATTATCTCTTACCTTATGTCTGATATGCTTCATATGTAACTGAACCTCCTGTATAATGATTTAAATAATGTCATTGAGTTATTACAGAATCATATTCATTGTTATAATGACATATATGGTTCACTTATGACTTTATATTACCCGTTCTTTTGTAAATTCCATGTTAAAGCAGCGTTTTGGGTAAAATCGTTTTATTTATCGTACGTGTTTGCACTTATTGTTCTTGATATTATTATTAATTATATCATAATTTACTTACTCCAAGAATGTAAATCATGATTTATATACCATATATATTCACTATATATATATATATAATATATAGATAAATGAAATTAAATACATCGTTCATGGAGATGGTAGGCCGTACGTATGCATGAACGCTGTTTTCCTTCCCTAATTGACTTGAATGGAAGTAAGTAGATGACAAATATATATATATATATACATAAACCCAGTAGATTTATTATGTCATATATTTCATTATTATTCATTATATATACATTATAATAATTCTTGAATGGTTAATATGGAGAATGAATCTCATCGCATCGTGGAGATGGTAATCCGTACGTACGCACGAGCGATGATATCGTTCCCATAATTATTGAAATGGAATTGGAGTGGAAGATATAATATCTCAGAATCAGTATGATGTTATAATAACCATATATAGTTACTCTTTACACCATTATACCCATATAAGTAAGGTCATGGTGGAAAAACTAATTACACCACGGTGTGGAGACGGTATTCCGTACGTACGCACGCACGGTGATTTCATTTTCCGTAGGATGGATAGAAGGTGAAATGGTGTTGTTTAATATTTATAATAACATATAAGTATATTAGTGATACTGATTTTATTACTTTATAATGAAACAACTAAAGAAGAAGAAGTTGAAGAAGAAAAAATCTTGAAAGAATCAGTAGAAGAGATTACCTCTTCTTCGACGCACCTCATTTAAGTTTCCTCTTAAGGCACTAGAGATGGTCTTTTGAGAAAACCAAAACCTCCATAATGTTTCTAAGTGTAGAAGTGAAATGGGCAGGGGTTGGCCAAGCCTGAAGGCTCAAAGTTGTGTAAAGTGGAGAGGGAGGAGGTGACCTTTTATAATGGATGAGATGGGCACCTTTGGAAAGTGTGAAAATATTATTTTATTATAAAATTATCATCGGTTTCAAAAGGAACAAAAATAATTAAAGATTAAGATAAGATGACTCATGTTCGAATTAAAATAATCCAATCAGAATTAGGCATGTTTTGGATATTATTTTAATCAATATAATCTTATTTATTTAAATCATTTATTAATGAGGTAACTACAACATCATTATTGTGTCATAAATAATTTAATTTATTTGATGTCTAAAAAATATATAAAAATACCATCATGTTGGAAATCTGTTTATATTTCCAATGAATATTTATAGTCGAAATTATAATTTTATAACTCCTTATAAAAATTAATTACTCAAAGATTCTGGTTAATGTCAATTTTGTCTTTACATTAAATTAATTAATCCAAATTGTCATTATCACTACTAAGTGGCTAAATGGGGTCCCAAAATCGACCCAAGGATGCCCATGGTCGGCCACTACTCATCCAATAAGGTTAGGACAAGTGTTAAGGTAATTTTGAATTATTATAATATTTTTTTAACCTTGAATTACCTTATTTACCTTTAACCGTGGTAAATAAAAGTCAAATGATACTATTCACCAAAAATTATTTTCATCTTATTGAACCACATTTTACTTCTTGATAATAGCCATGTATGTCGGTTTTTTGAAATTCAATTCATAGAAGTCGTAAAATTTCATTTAAATGAAAGAGTCAGTTTTTTTAATTACCACTAAGTGGTTTCACTATTCATCAAAAATTGATGTTTTTCAGAAAAATACAAAAAATTGAGCCTAATCTACATTTGATGTAAGAACCCGGTTCTTATTTTTGAGGTACGAGCTTCTTATTTTTCCTTTTCCTTAAGTGTTTTTGAGAAAATATTGAAAATAGGGAAAAATCCTAAATTTTGGAACTACATGCCATGTACTTTTCCACACGCCGTGTACTTTTGGCCGTGTTGGGATGAGTACATAGGGCGTGTAGCCATTTCAGCGACGTGAGATGTAGGAACTAACTACACACTGTGTAGTGGTACTTACACTCCATGTAGTCAGTCGGCAGGCCTAAACAGTAAGGTGGTGGAGCAGCCGCCAACTGGGTGATAGTACACATCGTGTACTTGGGAGTACATAACGTGTACTCATGTCGATGGATGAATAGTGTGGCGGTGCCTATAGAGGAATAGTTAAATGAAATAAGTACACACCGTGTACTCAGAAGTACACGCAGTGTACTTTGTTTTTTCGGCTTAAAACAGGTAGTAGACTCCTCATTTGGCAGAGGAGACGTTTGAGCCATTTTGGAGCCAAGGAGAATGGCCGACCATTTGAAGATCCGTCGGGTGTTCGTCTGGAATCTGATTTGGCTTCAGATGATCTCGTTGGAACCACACGGGTAAGCCCTCTCCTCTCCTGGTACCGATCTTACCAATTCTTTCCTAAGGGAAAGTTATTTACGTTTGAATGGGTTTTGTTCTTCGTCATATCTACGCCGTTCGTGGGCATTTATGGAGTCGACATTCAGGTATAACGTTCGTTGGCGTATAAGGTAGGTGTCTTAGTGTTTATTTTCCAACTGTCGTGCATTTTTGTGCGTTTTTGTGCCACGAACCCATCATGGGGTGTCGTGTGGCTGAGGTTGTTGCTATATTTAATTCCTAGAATTTATTAGGTATTTAATTGTGATAATAAAATGCTGGTTGGTATCGTTGCTTGGATCTGAAACCACCCTGGGGGTGTGTTCTACTGTTTAGCTGTTTGGCCAGGATACCTGACGGTATGCCTTCAAAGTAGTAATTATATAATTGCCTTGAGAGGAATTACTTGTTACTTCTTGTTTACCTGTTGGGCATGGACCGATTACTTGTTTAGCCTGAGGGCATTGTTGTATTTAGCCTGAGGGCATTGTTGTGATTATCCTGAGGGCACTGCACTATTTAGCCCGAGGGCTATAGTCTTTCATCTGAGGGAAACCTTTCGTGCCTGAGGGATTGAATTTTGTGCCTGAGGGCGAAACTTCCTACGCCTGAGGGCAATTTCTATTATGCTTGAGGGCTATACCTGCGGGTTGGATTCTGCTTACCCGAGGGTAAGGTTTTGCTTGTCTGAGGACGTGGACTGTTTGTTTAGAAATGCACTGTGGTGATTTCTAGTATATAGATAAATTAAATGAATAATAAAATGGAAATTTAATTGTTAAGTTAGTTACTTTTTATTACTTCTTTATTTAATTTTACTATTGCAGACTGTTGTTGCATGCTTACACACAGTTGGGCACGGGCCTTTGGTGGGTGCCTACTGGGATATGTTTCTCACACCCTGTTTGGGTCACGCTTTTCGGCCCAAACAGATTACGTTTCTGTAGGTGTGGATATGGGCAAGAGTCCCTATATAGGTACTTAACCGTTGCTGTGGAGTATGAGGGCATGGGACCGAGCCTAGGCTCGCGATGCTGCTGCCAGCTGTTTGTTTTGCTTTTGTTGTACTCTGATTTTGTTGTACTAAATTGATGTTTAACATGTTCTGGCTATTTTCTTATAACTTGAAACATGTAGCATCATCATTTATATATTGTTGGTTATATCCACTGCTGTAGTTTATTTATGTTTTGTATTATTTACTGCATCCGTTGTCATTGTATATTTATTCTGTATTCCGCTGCGCTACACTTTGACAAAGGATGGCATAGTTTCCCCACTATCATACCTGGGCCCTCGCTGCTAGTCGGCAGCCTCTGGCGTTTGGGGAAATGCTCTTGAGGTCACGTGGCGAACTGGGCTCAGGGCACCCGTTGCGTGGCACCCGGGTCCGGGATGTTACAAAGTGGTATCAGAGGAGTTTATTTTCTTTGACTTACTATTTGGAGCCGTAGTCAGGGATAGGAATAACGGTAGTTGGTAATAAGCTGTGCTCGGGCGTAGCTAACCCATGTGCAGGGAAAAGCCAAATTACCTCGTATTTCAATTTTACGGTTGATTTGTTTTCACCGTTGGGTGACGCACTTTGAGATTGTGATGTTTATAATTTATCTGTGGGTTCTCTTTAGTTGCAACCTGATGAGATGAGGGTATGACATCTCATGCATCATATAGGCACATGATAGGTATCACATGCCATGCATTGTATCCATGCCATGTAGGTGCATTAGAATTTTCATGTTGTTGTGATAGTTGTTGTACGAGAAAAGCATGCTGTTGTGACAACTGCTTGATAAATACCTACCTTGTGATATGGTGTTTTTGTTTGAGCATGTTTATAGAATGGACTCCAAACATTGGTTTTTGGGGAGTATGGTCCCCCATTGACCGGAATTTGGTGGATCATTGATTGTTTATTGGTTATAACACATATGAGATGTCCGAATTTGATTCGTGGGGAGCATGGGCCCCCACGGGTCGGAATTTGACACTAAAGTGTTGTTTTTCGGTATTTTCTGGGTTCTGTGTAGTATTTTTTTACACGCCATGTATGTTCTTCTGTTAGGAAAGAAAAATGAACTTTTTGAGTACACTCCGTGTACTGTGAGTACACGCCGTGTAGTCTCTTCCCGTGTCACAAACCATGTTTGCGGCGACACGGGGTAGGGAAAGGCTTGGGTAAAACTCACCGTGTACCGAATGGACACACTATGTAGTGTGACTTGGGGACTCGACTGTGTATCTAACAACACGGGCTGGTGTCACCTCTCCCTGGACACGCCGTGTACCGTTGGGACACACCGTGTAGTCTTTTCCGAGGACAAACCGTGTGGAGTTAGTCGTGTGGCTGGGAAACAGGATGGTGTAACACGCCGTGTAGTGTCAAGCCGAGTAGTCGGCCATGTCACAGACGACACAAGTAGTTGGGAAATAACACCATACATGCCGTGTAGTTTTTATTGAATGAAAGCTGTGTGGCTTAGCCGTGTAGAAGGACCTGGGCAGGGGAACAGAATTCAAGTACACGTCGTGTAGTCATTGTAGATGTCGTGTAGTCTTGTTTTTCAAATTTTGAAATGCCTTCTTCCTCTTGTTCCTTTGTGGTTCCTTCACTTTCAGCCTTAATAATCTTGAATCTAAGGCGTGCTTTTGACCTTGTAGTGTCATGCCACCGAGACGACCGATAGTTTTTCACCAGGAAAGTGGCGACGATTATACTTCGGAGATGGTGGGCCATAGGCTACCAGTTGATTCGCTAGGAGAGCCAGATGTGGCGCCAACTGCTATACTGGACACAGGCGCGGAGGCACAGTTCTGTGAAGGCTTTATGCGGTTCGTGAAGACCTTTCAGGGAGCACCGCAGGCTGCCACATCTATGGCTGAGCTGACACGTATCTTTCAGCAGCAGCATCCGCCTACGTTTTCAGGGGATGGCGGACCACATGCTGTAGGGTCTTGGCTAGGATTGATGCAGACTATTTTCGAGCACTTGGAGATGCCTTCTGGGTGGAGGGTCAAGCTCACGACTTACATGATGCGTGATTCCGCCAAGAGGTGGTGGGATGTTATCACCTAGTCAGATCATCATAGAGACATGGAATGGGAAGATTTTCAGGCAGTATTCTATGACTTCTTCTTTCCCGAGACACTGAGGGCAGATAGAGCTCGAGAGTTCATGAATCTATAGCAGGGCACTATGTCGGTGATGGACTATTCTGGTCGTTTTATAGAGCTTCAACGTTTTGCACCCATGGTAGTAGGTGATGAGATGTTGGGAGCCAGACATTTTGAGGATGGTATTCGGTATGACATCCGAGCGCTGGTGAATGTTTTCAGGTTGCCTTCAGCACACGCTATGGTAAACCAAGTGCTGATTTCTGAGAGGAACCTGCGGGAATCTAATGGTGTGGGCCAGGGCAGTTCAACACCAGTTACTGGTACTATTTATACTGGCAAGAGGAAGAGACTGATGGACTTCTCTCAGGGTGGCAGTACCAGCCATGCAGCTTCTTCAGGTGGCCCGATCAGGTGCTACCAGTGTGGCAAAGAGGGGCACAAGAGACCGTAGTTTCCACGAGACCCAGTGGAGTGCTGAGATTGCGGCAAGATGGGTCATCTGCAGCGCTTTTGTAGGGAGTTTCCACCAATGGCTAGTGAGAGGGGTTCTGTGTAGACTCCGCCTGTGGGAACATTACCAGTGGCTTCTTACCAGTCGGGGAACTTGAATACTTCAGGGCGTGTAGGACGAGATGCTGGTCGTGGCCATGGTAGCCAGATACCAGGACCGCAGAGGCAGCAGGGCGGGACAGCTCAGGGTAGCCAGGCTGTGTCGCAGGGCCGCGACACTGGGCAGGCATGTACAGTGCAACAGACCCAGTAGGAGCAGGATCCCAGAACTTCTACAGTCAGAGGTACTATTCTAGTAGGTTCTGTCTTGTCTTTAGTACTTTTCGATACGGGTTCTACACATAGTTTCATATCTATACCTGTTGTGGAGATCCTTGGGCTTGGTGTTTCTTCTTCTTCTGATATCATGATGCTAGACACTCCGTTGGGGACAAGGGCAGCTAGTATGCGTCAGTGTAAGGAGTTCCCCCTTAAGGTGGGAGGGTGTCACATCCTTTAGGACCACTATGTCTTGGAGATAACGAGTTATGACGTCATTCTCGGGATGGACTGGTTGGTTCCCTATCGAGCCTTTGTAGACAGCTATCGTCGTTGGGTGCGTTTCACGTCACCAGAGGGCGGAGAGTTTCTATACAAGGGTTAGTGGGATGTTCAGGCGAGTCGAGCTGGACCAGAGCATCATGGGAGAGGTGGAGTCACATCCCAGATTTCAAATTTATATCTAGATGATCAGGGGACTTGTCAGAGAGATTTCCCTCTAGTTATTGATCGTTTCAGGTATGTCATCCCAGAAAACTTTTCAGTTCTACCTCCAGTGCGTGAGGTGGATTTCTCTATTGAGCTCATGCTTGGCGCATCACTGGTGTCCATTCCTCCTTATTGGATGGCCACGTATGAGTTTTAGGAGCTCAAGAGGCAGTTAGAGGAGTTACATGCAATGTGATTTATCCGACCCAGTACTTCTCCTTGGGGTTCTCCTGGCCTTTTTGCAAAAAAGGTGGACAGTACCCTCAGACTTTGCGTGGATTATCGAAAGATGAACTAGTTGACTGTTAATAACAGATATCCCTTGCTGAGGATAGATGATCTGTTTGATTAGCTTCATGGAGCACGAGTGTTCTCGAAGATTGACTTGAGTTCCGGATATCATCATCTGCGCGTGAGACCATCGGATATACCGCTTACAAATTTTTAGAGAAGATATGGTCTGTACAAGTACTTGGTTATGCCATTCAGACTCACGAACGCGCCAGTGGTTTTCATGGCTCTGATGAATCGTGTGTTCCATCTGTATCATTATTCTTTTGTGGTAGTATTCGTGGACGACATCTTGGTGTACTCTCAGACTCGACCCGACCATGCCACCCATCTTGAGATCGTATTGATTACACTAAGTGAGCATCGAATATATGCTAAGCTCTCAAATTTCCACTTTTGGATGGACCAGATTCACTTCCTGGGTCATATCATCTCATAGGTAGGAGTTAGAGTAGACCCAGAGAAGGTGAGAGCAGTAGTTTTCTGGGAGTAGCCTAAAAATGTGTTTGAGATACAGAGTTTTCTAGGGATCTCTGGTTACTACAGATGCTTCATATAGGACTTCTCCTTCTTAGCAGCACCGTTGACGGGTTTGACTAAGAAGGGTGTGAAGTTCGATTGGTCAGAAGCTTGCGAGACAGCTTTTCAGGACCTGAAGGGAAGGTTCACATCAGCATCGATCCTGATACTCCCAGAACAAGGGAAGAGCTATGCAGTTTACTGTGATGCATCAGGGATTGTGCTGGGATCCGTTTTGATGTAGGGAGACCGAGTTGTTGTGTATGGGTCTCGGCAGTTGAGGCCACATGAGTGGAATTACCCGACACATGATCTCGAGTTGGCTGTGGTTGTGCATTTGTTGCTCTGTTGGAGACATTACCTGTTGGGAGAGCATTTTGTGGTTTTCACCGACCACAAAAGTCTCAAGTATATCTTTACTCAGCGTGACTTGAATCTGAGGCAGAGAAGGTTGGTTGAGTACCTACAGTCCTTCGATTTTGAGCTTTCCTATACACCTGGTAAAGGTAATGCAGTAGCTGATGCATTGAGCAGGATGACTCAGATACATGCAGTGCAGGAGGCTAGTGGTGAGTGGCAGCTTATGGCTTTGTTCTCTGAGATGCATCCAGAGGTGCATGATAGTCAAGGGCAGACTTATCTTTCCTCTTTAGCTGTGACTTCTACCCTCCTGGACAAAGTGAGGATGAGACCGCTATCTGATTCAGAAGGCCTAGTTCTTTGGGAGTCGGTGGCATGTGAGGACCCTCCTCCTAGTTGGACGATTGGCGATGATGAGGTTTTTCATTTCCATGGATGTGTATGGGTTCCAGGGGATATACGCAAGGAGTTAATGCGGGAGTTTCATGCTTCAACTTGGGAAGTTCATCCCGGGGTTACCAAGATGTACTGAGACTTGAGACGTCAGTACTGGTGGCTGGGTATGAAGAGAGAGATAACTGGTTTTTTTATGAGGTGTTCCACCTGTCAGAAGGTGAAGCCGAAGCATTAGAGACCAGTTGGGCTGTTACAGTAGTTAGCCATTCCAGAGTGGAAATGGGATGATGTCACGATGGATTTCGTAACGGGGTTGCCGATGTCACCTCATGGAAATGACACCGTGTGGGTTGTTGTGGATAGAATCACGAAGGTATCTCATTTCTTGCCAATCAAGGAGACCTTCGGTGTGGACGAGCTCGTAATATTGTATATCCGAGAGATCGTACGTCTTCATGGGGTCCCTCGTTCTATCGTTTCTGATAGGGACACACTCTTTACGTCTCATTTATGGCAGAGTTTTCAGAGGGCGCTGGGTACATAGGTGCTTCTGAGCACATCATACCACCCTCAGATGGATGGCCAGTCGGAGCGTACGATACAGGTGCTAGAGGACATGCTGCGCAAATGCGTCCTAGACTTTGGGGGCTCTTGGGAGAAGCATATACCCTTAGTCGAGTTTTCCTATAACAATAGTTTTCAGGCGACTATTGAGATGGAACCATACAAGGCTTTATATGGTAGGCCATGCCGATAACCTTTGTGCTGGTTAGAGGCAGGTGAGGCAGATTTACTGGGGCCACATCTCGTGCAGGAGTCATCTGAGCAGGTCTAGTTGATTCGAAAGCGGATGAATACCGCGCAGTCTCGTCATAAGTCTTATGCTGATCGCCGCAGACGAACTTTGGAGTTCGTGGTCGGGGATCAGGTTTTTCTACATTTTTCACCGAGGTTGGGACACAAACGGATCAGGAGATAGGGTAAGATTTCACCGAGGTATGTGGGGCCATTCAAGATTCTGGAGAGAGTCGGTGTAACACCCGAGACTTTTATGTTATATAAATCGTCAAAGGAATCTTTTTCTACACAACACTTGCTTGGCTTGCTTTACACATAATCACGACCTTCCTCGATAGCTTGCGTCGTACGCAATACCGAGTTTCACTAAACAACAATATGCTATTAAAACTAGCCGTTAAGAATAGTAATAACCACTTTTTGAAATTTGATAAATTTTATTTTTCAAAATGGACTTCATTTTTGGACTCAGAATATCGAAATTAGCCTAGGGTGAAATTTTGGTATTTTTCTGAAAACTTTCAATTTTTGATGAATAGTGAAACCACTAAGTGGTAGGTTAAAAACTGAATTTTGCATAAAACTTAATTTTACCGCTTCTGTGATTGGAATTTCGAAAATCCGAGAGACACGGTTAATATCAAGGACTAAAATGTGGTTCAATGAGATGAAAATAATTTTTTGGTGAATAGTAACTTATTACTTTTTTTACCGCGGTTAATAGTAAATAGGGTAACTAAGGGTAAATATGATATTAATATTACCCTAACACATGTCCTAATTCTATTGGACAAGTGTAATTCGACCAAAAACAAACTTAGGAATAAAATATAACCATTTAGGCCCACTTGGATTAGATTAGGACATTTATTATTAATTTATTTAAAGAAGGGTTAAAATAGTTAAAATCAATGTTTAATAAGTAAATAATTTTTAATATGGGGTTATACATAAGATAAATTCAATTGTAAATATTCATTAGAAAGATAAAAAGATTTCCTACATGATGATATTTTATTTGTAATTTTTAGACATCAAATAATGTAATTTATTTATGACACAAAGATGATGCAGTAATTATCTTATTAATGAAATATTGACATAATTGATGTTATAAACACCAAAATAAATGTAATTTGAGACTTTTTATGAATTCAACTAATTTTATAGTTTACTATGATATATTAATGTTGATTTAATCAACTTGGTTCGAACATATAATTCTTTTATGACTTTCACAAAAATCATATATCAAATAGTGTCAAAATTGACACAAAATAGTTTTTAAATCAAATATTATATTATTAATTGTTATTTTATTCCTAAAAATCTAAGGTTCGGCCAAATGACTTAGATAAGGATATATATTTTAATAATAAACAATTTGGGGTTCGTTTGGCATGTTATAGTAAGTGTATTAACCATATAGTGAAAGAAAACAAAAAGACATGGTAAAAGTTAAATTATTTAACTTAGAGTTAAATCTAATTGATAAGGTTAAAATAATACCCTAAACTTGTCTAAATCCTATTGGTTGATAGGATTTAGACCCTTCCCCACTTTATCTTCGAAATAAGACCCTTTGGAACCATTATAAACCGATTTTGACTTTAATATAAAATAATATTTTGAGATATTCCTAAGGTGCCCCTCTCCTCCCTTATAAAAGGGCACCTCCTCCCCCTCCTCCTCACACCAAATTGAGCACTCAAGCTCGGCCAACCCCTGCCATTTTCTTCTCTCCAATTCCCTAGAATAATCCTAGAGGTCATGGTCTTCTCCAAAGACCAATCTTAGTTCCTTAAGTGGAGGATTCAAAGAGGCGTTCCAAAGAAGAGGTAATATCCATTACCGATCTTTTCAATTTCTTTCTTCTTCAACTTCTTCTTCTTTAGTTGTTTCATGATAAAGTAATAACATCAGTATTACTTACATACTGATATGTTATTATAAATATGAAACAACCCTATTTCACCTTCTATCCATCCTACGGAAAAATGATATCACCACGCGTGCGTACGTACGGAATACCGTCTCCACGCCGTGGTGTAATCTATTTTCCACCATCACCTTACAAGGATGGTTATAATGGTGTAATGAGTAACTAAATATTATTATTATGAAGTAATATTGATACTGAAATAATATATATATACTCCAATACAATTCCACGATCATAGGAATGATATCATCACTCGTGCGTACGTACGGAATACCGTCTCCACGATGTGATGCGACTCGTTCTACATGATCTTCATTTCATAATGATTATATAAATGAATTGAATGAATGAATATGGTATATAATACACTAATACCATTCTGGAAATGAATTATCTATAAACTAAAGATAAGAATAAGAATTTATTCGACAAAACACGCATAAGAACAAAAAGTTATAAAGACCCGAGTAACAAGTAACAATGAAATATTACTAACAAGAAGCTAATAATATGACCATATATGATATCATATAAATATTTATGATTCTGGAATAAGTCAATAACATTATTTAAACCATTATACAGGAGCTTCGGACACGTACAAAGCTAATCGGACCTAAGGTAAGGGAAATATCACAATCTCATTTTTATCCGAAATTGTTTATTCGTAAGTATTTACTGGGGTGTATGTTATCATCCACATCCATGTTTACTCAATATGTAATATTATTTCCATCCACCTAAAATTGTTTAAATCCATTTTTACCCTTCGGTGAGTTTTTAGTAATACGTATGAAAGGAATCTTTTGTCGTTTTTCGTACGAGGTACTTTTTGACTTTTCTGACAAAAGTACGAAGAATGTTTTTTTTAACTTATATGGCATGAATGGATTTTTAAAACATTGTTTCCAAGAAGCTTACTTTACAAGTTTTCAAGTTTATTTTTAATCAACTTCTTTTATTTTAAAGTTGTATGACATGTTATGAAAGGAAAAATGTTTTTGAAGAAGAAAGGATATTTTCCCCAAGAATTCAATTCAAGTGTTTTATCAAAATTATTTTCCATCTAAGATAATAAAGGGTTCTGTTTCTATCCATATTTTTACATTGGTTTGACTATGTTGTGATGGAATTATGTTTATGAATTCCTTTATCATATATGAATTGATTTATGATGTCATGATGTTTCAAGAATCCCATTTTTGTTATATGTGTTATGCGATGATGTATGTTTTATGATTATGTGGAACACATAAGAAAGGATTCATTATAAGATGGGTGGGACCTATATCTCCCTCCAATGCATTGGGTAATGATTTTATATCTCATGAGATAGACATGGCTGGAACGGAAGGTTATTTCGGTTCAGTGATACAGGACTGAAACGAGGAGTGAACTCGGTTCAGAAAGGGACTTTGTCCACTAAGATAGTATTGGAAATGAGTCATGACTAACAAGAGATGATTTTCCATGATTATGTGTGCATGCCACAAAGATTCAAGTTTTATGTTATGATTATGGGGATCTCATTTTCACTTCTATGATTTATTCCATGTTAAGATATTATGATCTCTTTTGAAGGTTTTGATTTTCAAAAAGATATGATATGATTTTTATTTCCTTTATTTGCCCTTGCTGAGCATTTGAGCTCACCCTTTTATGTTTTCTTTTCCCCAGGTCAGGAAGATGGATATTAAGTAGAATATGCTAAAAGGGACCCTAGATATGATGAAATAAATGGGAGACACTGTAGAAGATTTATGAACCAGTTGTTTATGTTTCCCAGTTTCTAAAGACACTATACCTATACGGTCTTTTGTAGTTTTATCATATGTTGTAATAAGTGTGCTTCAATTTTTGAAGTATTAAAAATGTATGTAAAGTATGGGTCGTTATAGTTGGTATCAGAGGAAAGGTATAGTCAACCTTTGGAAACTAGGATGTGAAAGCCTTAGTAAGAACCCTAAGGATAAGTCTAAGCATAGTACACAATCTTAGTGTTTTAGAAATGGCCTTGAATAACCTAGGATAAGACCATAAGCATGAAAATTTTATTCTTGAATTATGTGGTTTCCTATTATAATTAGTGTTGCTCACACTATTCTTCTTGGTTTTAGTCAATGGCTGGAACCCGAAGGAACCGTGTTAATGCGGAATGCGATGGGCAATGCAATGATTGTCCCCCTGAGCAACCAAACGATATGGGAGCTGGAATGCAAAATCTTGTAGCCATGCTCACACAACTTTCTCAAGCTATAAATCATGCAGGATTTCCAAACGAACAAAGGAGGGAGCAACATTCTGTTGAATCCTTCATGAGGCAGCGTCCACCTTCTTTCAGCGGGTCTACTGATCCATTAGTTGCTGAACAATGGATTAGTACTACTGAAAAGATATTTTCAGTTCTTCAATGTTCTGAGCATGATAAAGTCATCCTAGCAGTGTATGGTTTGGAAGGAGATGCGGATCAATGGTGGAATCTTGTTAAGAATACGAGGCAAAGGGATGAAATTGAGTCTATGGAATGGGACGAGTTCAAGAACTTATTTTTCAATAAGTACTTCCCTCGTATTCTCCGAACAAAGATGGAGAAAGAGTTCCTTGAACTGAAGCAAAGGGATGATGAATCTGTTAGTACCTATGAAGCAAATTTTACAAGACTTGCAAGGTACGCTTCTGGTATTATTATCCAACCTGAGAGTAAGATCGATCGATTCTTTAGTGGCTTAAAACCAAGTCTTCGAAGGGCGTTAGCCATAAGAGACTTCAATAGCTACGAGGAAATCGTTCGATGTGCTCTCAAAGTCGAGATGGAGATTGGAGTAACCCATCAGTCACATGGGTTTGATAAGAAGAGGAAGATGGAATTCAAAGGAAACTCTAAAGAGCACACTGAAAAGAAGATGAACTTTCCATTATGCTCAAAGTGTGGAAAGAAACATGGAGGGAGTTGTCTTAAAGGGACAAGTAAATGTTTTAAATGTGGAAAGGAAGGTCATCGGGCATTTGAATGCCGTGATAATGGGAAGAAGATGTCTAATGATGCAAACAAAGGAAGGGATACACAGAATGAACCTACTACACTTCAATGTTTCAAGTGCAAGGAGATGGGGAATTATGCCAATCAATGCCCAAATCCAAGGGTTGATGATGATGGTCGACGTCAACAAACTCTTAAAGCTAAAGACAAAGGAAAGTCACATGCAATTTCTATCAGCGATGTGGAGTACGATAACGATGTGGTGAAAGGTACACTTACCATCCACTCTAAAGTAGCAAATGTTTTATTTGATTCTGGATCCACCCACTCTTTTATTTCTGAAGACTTTTCTAAGGGTATCACCGTACTACCTCAACAATTAGATGTTGAGTTAGCTGTGACAACACCTAATGGCACATCAATCGCATCAAAAGTTTATAATTCTTCTCCGATCTAAGTTTGTGGGAAAGTGCTTCCTGAAAATCTTGTGATCCTTCCTTTAGTGGAATTTGATGTGATTCTTGGCATGGATTGGCTTTCTCTACATGGAGCTCATATCAATTCCCAAAGAAGGGAAGTCACATTTCATACTCCAGATCAATCTACGATCGTATACCAATGCAAGGATGAACATAACCTTCCAGTGGAAATTTCTTCCATCTTATGGGTATTGATCCCACTAAATGAAGGTTATTTATCTCAAATGGTTAGTGAGAAACTCACGATTAAGAATATGCCCATTGTAAGGGAGTTTTATGATGTCTTTCCGGAGGAATTACCGGGTCTTCCACCAAATCGTGAAGTTGAGTTTTCAATAGAACTCGTACCGGGTGCTTTGCCTATTTCAAAGACACCTTATAGAATGGACCCAATTGAGTTGCAGGAATTGAAGAAGCAACTCCAAGAGAATCTTGATAAGGGATTCATATGCCCTAGTGCGTCACCTTGGGGAGCACCTGTTCTATTTGTTAAGAAGAAAGATGGATCAATGAGACTCTGCATTGATTATCGAGAACTTAACAAGATCACTATCAAGAACAAATATCCTCTCCCACGCATTGATGACTTATTTGACCAACTACGCGGAGCTCAATACTTTTCCAAGATTGATCTTCGTTCAGGGTATCATAAATTAAGGGTCAAAAGGGAGGATATACCAAAGACGGCTTTCCGTACAAGGTATGGACACTATGAATTTATAGTGATGCCATTTGGTCTTACTAATGCCCCTGCTATCTTCATGGATCTAATGAATAGAGTCTTTAGAGACTATGTTGATCAATTTTTGGTAGTCTTTATAGACGATATTCTTGTCTATTCAAAGAGAAAGGAAGAACATGAAGATCACTTGAGAATTATATTGAAGACCCTGAGAAAGGAGAAGCTTTATGCCAAATTTACCAAGTGTGAATTTTGGCTTCAAAAAGTTGCATTTTTGGGTCACATAATCTCAAAAGAGGGGATATCTGTGGATCCAGCAAAAACAGAGGTTATCGAAAGATGGTCGAGACCAACAACAGTAACTGAGATCCGAAGTTTTCTTGGTTTGGCTGGATATTATCGACGTTTTGTAAAAGATTTTTCACGATTATCTAATCCACTCACCAAGTTGACTCGGAAAGGAGTTAAGTTTGTCTGGACAGAGGAATGTGAAGAGAATTTCAAGGAGTTGAAAAGAAGGTTATCCAGTGCACCTGTGCTCACACTGCCTTGTAGTGGAGAAAGGTTTGTGATCTACAGTGATGCATCCAAGAAGGGATTGGGGTGTGTTCTTATGCAAAATGATATGGTGATAGCTTATGCCTCACGACAGTTGAAAATCCATGAACAAAATTACCCAACACATGATTTGGAGTTGGCTGCGGTAATCTTTGCATTAAAGATTTGGAGGCATTACCTTTATGGTGAAAGGTGTGATATTTATACTGATCATAAAAGTTTAAAGTATATTTTCACACAAAAAGAGTTGAATATGCGTCAAAGAAGATGGTTGGAGCTGATTAAGGATTATGACTGCTCAATCCATTACCACCCTGGGAAAGCAAACAAGGTGGCAGATGCATTAAGTCGACAAGACCATGCTAGTTTATCCATGATGAGGATCACAAAAGATCCAATATTTATGGATTTACAAAGGATGGATCTTGGAATTATAATGGAAGGGGAAAAATCTTATCTTTCTCAAATGAATGTTCAACCATCTATATATGTGAAGATTAAAGAGGCACAGAAAGAAGATGTCGAGTTACAAAAGAAGGTGAGAAATGTTCCTGAATTCAACCTTGATTGTGATGGGATAATAAAGTTCAGGAATCGGGTTTGTGTTCCTCCCATCCCCGAATTAAAGAAAGAGCTGCTGGATGAGGCTCATAGTTCTTCATTCTCTATTCATCCTGGAAGCACGAAGATGTATAGGGACCTGAAAGAGTTCTTCTGGTGGGATGGCATGAAAAGAGATGTTGCTGAATATGTCTCTCGATGCTTGGTTTGTCAACAAGTTAAAGCTGAGAGACAGAAGTCTAAGGGGATGTTACAACCATTACCCATACCCGAATGGAAATGGGAAAACATCACTATGGACTTTGTCACAGGACTTCCTAAAACATCCAAAGGCAATAATGCTATCTGGGTCATAGTTGATCGTCTCACAAAGTCTTCACACTTCATTCCTATTAGAGAGGATTTCTCTCTATATCAGCTTGCCAGGATATATGTAAAGGAAGTGGTAAGATTGCATGGAGTACCACTTTCTATTATATCTGATCGAGATCCGAGATTTACCTCGAAGTTCTGGCGAAGTCTTCAGCATACTCTGGATACAGAGTTGAGTTTCAGCACTGCTTATCATCCCCAGACAGACGGTCAGTCTGAGAGAACAATTCAAACCCTAGAAGATATGTTGAGAGCTTGCTCTATGGATTTCAAAGGAGGTTGGGATCAACACCTACCTTTGGTGGAATTTTCTTATAATAATAGCTTTCACTCCAGTATTCAGATGGCTCCTTATGAAGCTCTCTATGGAAAGAAATGCAGGACTCCAACTTGCTGGGATGAAGTTGGGGAAAGAAAGCTATTAGGACCTGATCTCGTTGATGAAATGGCAGAAAAGGTCAGATCTATTCAACAACACATAAGAGCAGCTCAGAGTCGACATAAAAGCTATGCCGACAACCGAAGAAAAGACCTAGAGTTTGAAGTGGGTGATAAAGTGTTCTTACGAATATCTCCCTGGAAGAGGGTTATGAGATTTGGAAAGAAGGGGAAGTTGAGCCCTAGATATATCGGTCCTTTCGAAATATTGGATCGTGTTGGGAAGGTAGCTTACCGATTGGCGCTTCCACCGAATCTCTCTCAAGTTCACGATGTGTTCCATGTATCTCTCCTGAGAAAGTACATACCAGATCCTTCACATGTACTCAGCTCAGAAGTTGTACCGCTGGAGCAAGATCTTTCTTATGAAGAACAGCCGATAGAGATTCTGGATCGTAGCGAAAAAGTCCTACGAAACAAGACCACTCGCTTGGTGAAAGTTTTATGGAGGAACCACCAACTTGAAGAATCTACATGGGAGCTTGAGGATATGATGAGGGAGAATTATCCTCATCTGTTTGTTACAAAGTGACGAATTTCGAGGGCGAAATTCTTTTTAAGGGGGGTAGAATGTAACACCCGAGACTTTTATGTTATATAAATCGTCAAAGGAATCTTTTTCTACACAACACTTGCTTGGCTTGCTTTACACGCAATCGCGACCTTCCTCGATAGCTTGCGTCGTACGCAATACCGAGTTTCACTAAACAACAATATGCTATTAAAACTAGCCGTTAAGAATAGTAATAACCACTTTTTGAAATTTGATAAATTTTATTTTTCAAAATGGACTTCATTTTTGGACTCAGAATATCGAAATTAGCCTAGGGTGAAATTTTGGTATTTTTCTGAAAACTTTCAATTTTTGATGAATAGTGAAACCACTAAGTGGTAGGTTAAAAACTGAATTTTGCATAAAACTTAATTTTACCGCTTCTGTGATTGGAATTTCGAAAATCCGAGAGACACGGTTAATATCAAGGACTAAAATGTGGTTCAATGAGATGAAAATAATTTTTTGGTGAATAGTAACTTTTTACTTTTTTTACCGCGGTTAATAGTAAATAGGGTAACTAAGGGTAAATATGATATTAATATTACCCTAACACATGTCCTAATTCTATTGGAAAAGTGTAATTCGACCAAAAACAAACTTAGGAATAAAATATAAACATTTAGGCCCACTTGGATTAGATTAGGACATTAATTATTAATTTATTTAAAGAAGGGTTAAAATAGTTAAAATCAAAGTTTAATAAGTAAATCATTTTTAATATGGGGTTATACATAAGATAAATTCAATTGTAAATATTCATTAGAAATCTAAAAAGATTTCCTACATGATGATAATTTATTTGTAATTTTTAGACATCAAATAATGTAATTTATTTATGACACAAAGATGATGCAGTAATTATCTTATTAATGAAATATTGACATAATTGATGTTATAAACACCAAAATAAATGTAATTTGAGACTTTTTATGAATTAAACTAATTTTATAGGTTACTATGATATATTAATGTTGATTTAATCAACTTGGTTCGAATATATAATTCTTTTATGACTTTCACAAAAATCATATATCAAATAGTGTCAAAATTGACACAAAATAGTTTTTAAATCAAATATTATATTATTAATTGTTATTTTATTCCTAAAAATCTAAGGTTCGGCCAAATGACTTAGATAAGGATATATATTTTAATAATAAACAATTTGGGGTTCGTTTGGCATGTTATAGTAAGTGTATTAACCATATAGTGAAAGAAAACAAAAAGACATGGTAAAAGTTAAATTATTTAACTTAGAGTTAAATCTAATTGATAAGGTTAAAATAATACCCTAAACTTGTCTAAATCCTATTTGTTGATAGGATTTCGACCCTTCCCCACTTTATCTTCGAAATAAGACCCTTTGGAACCATTATAAACCGATTTTGACTTTAATATAAAATAATATTTTGAGATATTCCTAAGGTGCCCCTCTCCTCCCTTATAAAAGGGCACCTCCTCCCCCTCCTCCTCACACCAAATTGAGCACTCAAGCTCGGCCAACCCCTGCCATTTTCTCCTCTCCACTTCCCTAGAATAATCCTAGAGGTCCTGGTCTTCTCCAAAGACCAATCTTAGTTCCTTAAGTGGAGGATTCAAAGAGGCGTTCCAAAGAAGAGGTAATATCCATTACCGATCTTTTCAATTTCTTTCTTCTTCAACTTCTTCTTCTTTAGTTGTTTCATGATAAAGTAATAACATCAGTATTACTTACATACTGATATGTTATTATAAATATGAAACAACCCTATTTCACCTTCTATCCATCCTACGGAAAAATGAAATCACCACGCGTGCGTACGTACGGAATACCGTCTCCACGCCGTGGTGTAATCTATTTTCCACCATCACCTTACAAGGATGGTTATAATGGTGTAATGAGTAACTAAATATGATTATTATGAAGTAATATTGATACTGAAATAATATATATATACTCCAATACAATTCCACGATCATAGGAATGATATCATCACTCGTGCGTACGTACGGAATACCGTCTCCACGATGTGATGCGACTCGTTCTACATGATCTTCATTTCATAATGATTATATAAATGAATTGAATGAATGAATATGGTATATAATACACTAATACCATTCTGGAAATGAATTATCTATAACCTAAAGATAAGAATAAGAATTTATTTGACAAAACACGCATAAGAACAAAAAGTTATAAAGACCCGAGTAACAAGTAACAATGAAATATTACTAACAAGAAGCTAATAATATGACCATATATGATATCATATAAATATTTATGATTCTGGAATAAGTCAATAACATTATTTAAACCATTATACAGGAGCTTCGGACACGTACAAAGCTAATCGGACCTAAGGTAAGGGAAATATCACAATCTCATTTTTATCCGAGATTGTTTATTCGTAAGTATTTACTGGGGTGTATGTTATCATCCACATCCATGTTTACTCAATATGTAATATTATTTCCATCCACCTAAAATTGTTTAAATCCATTTTTACCCTTCGGTGAGTTTTTAGTAATACGTATGAAAGGAATCTTTTGTCGTTTTTCGTACGAGGTACTTTTTGACTTTTCTGACAAAAGTACGAAGAATGTTTTTTTTAACTTATATGGCATGAATGGATTTTTAAAACATTGTTTCCAAGAAGCTTACTTTACAAGTTTTCAAGTTTATTTTTAATCAACTTCTTTTATTTTAAAGTTGTATGACATGTTATGAAAGGAAAAATGTTTTTGAAGAAGAAAGTATATTTTCCCCAAGAATTCAATTCAAGTGTTTTATCAAAATTATTTTCCATCTAAGATAATAAAGGGTTCTGTTTCTATCCATATTTTTACATTGGTTTGACTATGTTGTGATGGAATTATGTTTATGAATTCCTTTATCATATATGAATTGATTTAGGATGTCATGATGTTTCAAGAATCCCATTTTTGTTATATGTGTTATGCGATGATGTATGTTTTATGATTATGTGGCACACATAAGAAAGGATTCATTATAAGATGGGTGGGACCTATATCTCCCTCCAATGCATTGGGTAATGATTTTATATCTCATGAGATAGACATGGCTGGAACGGAAGGTTATTTCGGTTCAGTGATACAGGACTGAAACGAGGAGTGAACTCGGTTCAGAAAGGGACTTTGTCCACTAAGATAGTCTTGGCAATGAGTCATGACTAACAAGAGATGATTTTCCATGATTATGTTTGCATGCCACAAAGATTCAAGTTTTATGTTATGATTATGGGGATCTCATTTTCACTTCTATGATTTATTCCATGTTAAGATATTATGATCTCTTTTGCAGGTTTTGATTTTCAAAAAGATATGATATGATTTTTATTTCCTTTATTTGCCCTTGCTGAGCATTTGAGCTCACCCTTTTATGTTTTCTTTTCCCCAGGTCAGGAAGATGGATATTAAGTAGAATATGCTAAAAGGGACCCTAGATATGATGAAATAAATGGGAGACACTGTAGAAGATTTATGAACCAGTTGTTTATGTTTCCCAGTTTCTAAAGACACTATACCTATACGGTCCTTTGTAGTTTTATCATATGTTGTAATAAGTGTGCTTTAATTTTTGAAGTATTAAAAATGTATGTAAAGTATGGGTCGTTATAGTCGGGCTGGTTTCTTATCGGTTGCAGTTACCAGAACAGTACCGAGCCATGGACGACGTCTTCCACATGTCTCAGTTGCATCACTACCATTCAGACCCGTCTCACACCTTTCAGCCAAAGGAGGTTGAGCTTCAGTATGATGCATCCTTTTAGGAGAATCCGATCCGTATCATTGACAGGAGCACGCAGGTTCTCCGAGGTCAGTCAGTTCCTCTCGTACGGGTGCTATGGCAGCATGGCCGAATGTAGGACGAGACCTGGGAGCGGGAGGCCGACGTACGTGCTCATTGTCCAGAGCTGTTCTGAGCTTATTCTTCACCACCCTGGGAAGGGAAATTCGGGGATGAATTGATATAAATGGGGAAGTTTTTATGAACCCGGTCTTAATTTTTGAGGTACGGGCTTCTTCTTTTTCCTTTTCCTTAAGTGTTTTTGAGAAAATATGGAAAATGGGGAAAAATCCTAAATTTTGGAACTACACACCGTGTACTTTTCCACAATCAGTGTACTTTTGGCTGTGTTCGGATGCGTACATGGGGCGTGTAGCCATGTCGGCGACGCGGGGTGTAGGAACCGACTACACGGCGTGTAGTGGTACTTACACGCCATGTAGTCAGTCGGCAGGCTTAAACTGTAAGGCGGTGGAGCAACCGCCAGCTGGGCGACAGTACACGCCGTGTACTTGGGAGTACATGTCGTGTACTCATGTCGACATATGAATATTGTGGTGGTGCCGCCAAAGGAATAGTTAAATGAAAGAAGTACACGCCGTGTACTCAGAAGTACACACTGTGTACTTTCTTTTTTCAGCTTAAAACAGGCAGTAGCCTCCTCATTTGGCAGAGGAGACATTTGAGGCATTTTGGAGCCAAGGAGGATGAACGACCCTTTGAAGATCCATTGAGTGTTCTTCTGGAATCCGATTCGGCTTCGGACGATCTCGTTGGAACCGCACGGGTATGCCCTCTCCTCTCTTGGTATCGTTCTTACCAATTATTTCCTGAGGGAAAGTTATTTATGTTTTAATGGGTTTTGTTCTTCCTCAGATCTATGACATTCTTGGGCATTTTTGGAGTCGGTGTTCGGGTATAACATTCGTTGGCATATAAGGTAGGTGGCTTAGTGTTCATTTTCCAACTATCGTGCGTTTTTGGGAGTTTTTGTGCCACGAACCCATGTTGGGGTGTCGTGTGGCTGAGGTCGTTGCTATATTTAATGCCTGTAATTGATTAGGTATTTAATTGTAACAATAAAATTCTGGTTGAGATCGTTACTTGGATCCGGAACCACCCCGGGGGTGTGTTCCATTATTTATCTGTTTGGTCAGGATACCCGAGGGTATGCCTTTAAAGAAGTAATTATAGAATTTCCTTGAGAGGAATTGCTTGTTTCTGCTTGTTTACCTGTTGGGAATGGCCCGATTACCTGTTTAGCCTGAGGGCATTATTGTATTTATCCTGAGTGCATTTTTGTTATTAGCCTAAGGGAACTGCACTATTTAGCCTGAGGGCTGTAGTATTTCGCCTGAGGGAAACCTTTCGTGCCTGAGGTCTTGACTTCTGTGCCTGAGGGAAACACTTCCTACGCCTGAGGGAAATTTCTTTTACGCTTTAGGGCTATACCTATGGGTTGGAATATGCTTAACCGAGTGTAAGGTTTTGCTTGTCTGAGGACGTGGACTGTTAGTTTAGAAATGCATTGTGGTGATTTCTAGTATATAAATAAATTAAATGAATAATAAAATGGCAATTTAATTGTTAAGTTATTTAGTTTTTAGTACTTCTTACATTATTGAATTTTACTATTGCACACTGTTGTTGCATGCATACACGCAGTTGGGCACATGCCTTTGGTGGGTGCCTACTGGGATATTTTTCTCACACCCTGTTTGGGTCACGCTTTTTGGCCCAAACAGTTTACATTTCTGCATGTGTGGATAGGGGAAATAGTCCCTATACAGGTACTTGACTGTTTCTATGGAGTATGAGGGCATGGGACCGAGCCTAGGCTCGCGATGCCACTGCCAGCTGTTTGTTTTGCTTTTTTTGTACTCTGCTTTTGTTGTACTACATTGATGTATAACATGTTTTGGCTGTTTTTTTAGAACTTGAAATATATAGCATCATCATTTATATACTGTTGGTTATATCCAATGCTGTAGTTTATTTTAGTTGTGTATGATTTACTGCTTCCGCTGTCGTTGTATTTTTATTCTGTATTCTGCTGCGCTACACTTTGACAAATGAGGGCATTGTTTCCCCACTATCAGACCTGGGCCCTCGCTGCTAGTCGGCAGCCTCTGGTGTTTGGGGAAATGCGCTTGAGGTCACGTGGCGAACTGGGCTCAGGGCACCCATTGCGTGGAACCCAGGTCCGGGACATTACATTTGATATTTTGAATTCAATAATGATGTCTATTTTCCAAATTCAATACATAGAAGTGGCATTAATTAATTTTAAAATTAATTCCCTTTATCAAAACAAATAGCATGTTTTTAAGAAACAATAACTATCAAAAGATCAACACTTGTTTATGTCCAATTTCAAAGTGAAATTAATTTCAATGACCGATATTGGATTAAATAGTAAATATATATTCTAATTACACTTGAAAAAGAATTAAAAATATAGTCTAACCATATAAATTATTGTGATGAATTTTTTTTATTTAACATATAGCTTGTTTTTCTATTCATTAAAATATGAAAGTTATCATAATAATATGAAAAATTTATCCAAAGTATATTTTTATATCCTGATTCCAAATAAGAATTTGATTTTCTCAAATTAAACTTATAAACATGTAAAAAACTATATTTAAAGTGGGTGCGCCGTCAAAAGGAGGAAAAACTGCGTTTTTTGAAAAATACTTATTTTACCCGAAAAATTTATTTTGTTTTCATACCATGTAAGATGAATAATAATGTTATAAAATTAAAAATTTAGTTAATACTATTCATAATGGCTAGTCCATAATAATATTATAACAATATATCATTGTTTAGTGAAACCCAGTATTGCGTACTACACACGCTATTGAGGAGGGTCGCAATTGCGTGTAATGAAAGCCAAATCTGGGACGCGTGTAGTGCAAGCTCTCTTTGTTGTAGCGTACAACACAAGACATCAATGAAATTAAAAAGAATAATTCTCATAAGATCTCAGGTTGTTACATTATACCCCCCTTAAAATGAATTTCTCCCTCGAAATTCGTTGGGGTTATAAATGGTTTACTACATGAAAGTTTATTTCATAGAAAACCACATCGTAAAAAGGAATATTAAAACTTAATTTTAAAAAGTGAAGTATGAAACATTTTGGTTGCCCAAATTGACTCATCACTGGGTTTCCACATAGGAGAACGTAGGTGAAAATATGGATATAGAAGAGAAACCTAACCATAAATATCTGATGGAGAGTGGTAGAGAACATGGCTATGAAAAAATCAAACAATCACAAAGCCATAAATTTATGATGATCTAAGAAACCATCTGATTCATCGGATATAAGGGAACAAGGATAAATTTTTTGGTTTTAAAGATCATTTCCCAAATATTGAAAAAATTTTGATTCAAAAGAAATACTTACTTGATTTTTGTACAATCTCAACGTTGCTGGTGCCTCGAACAATTTCCACTTCATCTCTTAAAAAAATGTTGTTGAATTTGTCATTCATGAAGTTTTAGTAGATCATGTGATAGAATGATAGGTCATTCCATCTGTCTCAAACATAAGATAGCAAAAGATATATATATAAGTCCATCTATGGTGAGATTAATCGGATATAGTTCCAAAAATGGACTTACACATCAACTATCATACTGTTTAATAAAATAAAACTAATTTCTACTAACCAGGGACTTATTGTAGTCCAGTGATAGGCAATAAAAGCATGTCGCACTGTGGTTGTGGGTTCGATTCCCATAACCTTGTCCGATGCAATGGGTTTTCGCCCGTCCTACAGGTTGTCCCTTTTTCTAAAACTACACTATTATAACATTCCAGAAATAATATCGAAAAATATATTCTTAAACAATACTATCTGATTTCCATCATAATCCATTCCAATCTTTAAGCTTATCCAAAATACATATGTCCAATCTCATAGTATAAAGAAAACAATTACTTGAAATGTCACATAACAAGCACGCGAATGCCATCATTGATCCCCCATATATCATAAGATATATCTTGTGGTCACATTCCAAACATGTGAATACATTAATCATGTATTCTTTTGAAACATGAATTACGATAGAACCTTAGTGAAAACATGAGTGCTGTCAAAAGTTAACTCTTTCCACATACCTAAATCCAAAAAATTCTATATACTCAAACCATGATATCACTTAGTCCTTAATCAATCATGAGATCATTAATACTATCAAAAAATTTATTTTCTCCTTATCCCTTCATTATGCGCATATCATCTGCATTCAAAAATATTTGAATCACTTTTCATGGTTACCATTACCATATTCTTATAGAATACAACAATGGAACAATACAGAGATATTTCAATATACTATCAATGTACCTCAACAACATTATTATTGAATTCCAATAAATAAGCCCTTAAATCCATCCTCTTCAATGATTGGCATGGAATATGTCCTTCCTCGATTTAGAAGTAACTTCTTAGGTCAGGGCATTGAGTTGGGTAATGCCCATGTTCTCCACAGATAAGACATTGGACTCCATAACAGTTTGTCACTCTATGACCCTTTTCTCCACATAGATAACATCTTACCCTCCATTTGAGGAATTCCTCAAGGCTCTTCTTCCCTTCTTTAGAAATCTCAATCTTCCTTTATCTATGCTCCTCACCATGAGAACATGCATAAAATTCCATATTCCTCTTATTTGATGACTTAGGAATACAACTAAAGTTCACTTTGTTAATCATATTTCGAGATGACTGATTCGACATAATCACAATATCTTTCTCTCCAGGCATTACATAATTTCGTTGATCGTAGTCACCAATTTGTCCATTGGAATCAATGTTAACTGAATTTCTTCTCGTTCCCTCCATTGACTAAGACCAGAAACCATAGTGTAAGAAACAGTTAAAATAACGAGGAACCACATAATCATAAAAAGTCACTTATGGGATGTCTAACAATTCAAAAATTCTTTAATCCATGACACCTTTGGTTCACCCTAGGTTATTCCTGATCTTCAACATAATTATAGGACTCTAACCTATAAGTATACTTAACCTTATGGACATCCCAAGACATACCTTAGAAATATCTCTAGGGATATCACTAAATTTTTTGCATCCTAGTTTCCAAAGGTTAACTAAACCTTTCCTCTGATACCAACTGTAGAGACCCAAAGCATGATGTACATGAACATTACTTTACTTTTGCAGAATACTTAATATGTAACAAAAACCGACACTGAAGGACAATAATATTTTATTGTCTTTGGAAACTCAAAACATAATCTTCTAATCATGGTAAAAGATCTTCAAGATCTCCCATAAAGATCTTCCACTTTTGTTTTCTTACCTAAAACATTTCTTTATATCCTGGGGAAAAGATAACATAAAAAGGGTGAGCTCAAATGCTCAATAAGGGTAAGAATGGAGAAAATAAAACATACCATATACATTTGAACTTTAAAACTTGAAGATAATATTTAAACATCAAAATCCTGAGCAATGACATAAAACATGGAAGTACGTAAGGAATAGATCATAATGAAACATCAATCATGATAAAATATCTTGGGAATAAAACATATAATTGTGGAAAACCATTAAGCACATGATATGATTTCCATAGTAGCCCAGGCATTGCTGCCAGGACCATCTTAGTGGAAAAAGTCCCTTTCTGAATCGAGTTCACTCCTCGTTCCAGTCCTATGTCACTGAACAAGATTAACTTACCATTCCAGCCATGTCTATCTAAGGAGATATAAATCTTTAACCAATGCATTGGAGGGAGATATAGGTCCCACCCATCTCATAATTAAATCATTCTTACGTGTGCCACAACATAAACAAAAATCATTCATCATAACCCAAAGAATAATATGGGTTTCATAAACAACATCCCATCGTAACATAATAAATATAAAACAAATGGATATCATTTCATCATAAGAAAAGTGAAACCATGTAAATCATAGAGACATTATACTTGAAACATACACATATGAAATATTTTCATCTTAGATGGAAAATGGTTTTGATAAAACAATTGAAATGAATTCTTGAAGAAAATATCCTTTCTTTTTCAAAATCATTTTCTTTTCACAAAATTCCATGAAATTTTAAAAGAAAAGGATTTTTTTGATAATAGTCATGAAATTATGTAGAGTAAGCATAATGAAAATAAGGGGTTATAAAACCGTAAAAATCCGTTCATGCCGTATAAATGAAAAAAACATTCTCCCCATACTTTTGTCAGAAAAGTCAAAAATTTCCTCGTATGGTAAAAAAAATAAAGATTCCTTCCATAAAATGTGGTAAAAGTAAAAAATGGGTAAAAAGGAAATTAAACATACATGAACACATTTTTATAAAACATATACATGGATGATAACTGAAGTGCCCAGATCAGTGTGAATCACTGAGAGGGGGAGGGGGTGAATCAGTGATCCCTTAAAACTTTTTACTAATTGATTCTTTATCAATTAAACCTCTATGGCTGGTTAAAGCCTCGATCCACTCTTCTTGTATCTCTCACCTTTCCACGAATGATGCAGTAAATGTAAAGGCACTGGACACAAGGATTTACAAGGTTCGTCACCAAAGTCCTACATCCTTGCCATGCTCTCTCAGCATGGATTCTCCCATTATAATCGGTTAGTATTACAATGGTCGATACAGAGTCCCACTGTATCTCTCCTGAGTCCCACAGGAGGGTCTTTATACTGCTTCACACAGTGTTACCAGAGTCCCACTGGCCTGCTCCAGAATCCCACTGAAGACTTCTTCTCCCTGAGTCCCACAGGGTCTTCTCCTGGCTCCTCGAGTCGCACGAGTAGCTCTTCTTCACTTTAAGTTTCTTCAAGTATCCTCAGCAGCCTGGGATAAAGGCTGCTGGCCTTGCTCTTCTTCTGATCACTTGTGGTGAACAGGTCTTCTCGTCTTGCTCGGGCTTTATCACCTTCTTCTAAGGATGCCCCGGCTTCTCTCCAATTACTGAATGCTCAGACAAATAATATCTTTATCTTCGGTCTGGTCCAGTCTCAGTTGCACACCACTGATTTAGCACTGTTCACGTGTGCACGTGCATGCATGCATGCATGCACTTCTCCTTTCCTCTTCTTGGTGCAGTAGACCCACAAAGGGTGTAGTCACTTTAAGCACACACCTTCTTCACAATCTTCACACACTTAATTCTATTTGTTTACACACTTAAAAGTGTGTTGTACTTTGTGTGGGTCTTCTCCTCTTCTTCTAAGTGAGCACACACTTCTTGTGCACACACATAGGTTCGGCCTTCTTTGTCACTTGTTTATGTACACATAAATTGTTCTTTGTTTTGCACACACTTGACTTTGGCCTCTTCCCTCTTCTTGTTGCACACCCTTAACCTGTAGGTTGTTCTTCAATTTTGCATACACAAAATGTGTCTTCACTTGGTGCACACACAAGGTCACAACCCTCGGCCTCTTCAAATGCATACACGGTCAAGTGTGCTCTTCCTCCTCACTTAGCACACACAAATAATATTCTTTTAGCACACACTTGATCTTGGCCTACTCCTTTATTCTTGCACACACTTGGGCCGTAGGTGGTTCTTCAAGTTTGCACACACACACAAATGTGTGGTCTTCACTTCACCCACTTGCACACACAAGGCATGCCTCGGCCTCCTCTTTCACACACCCGAATACCAACACAAGGGCTACGGCTTCTTTGTTTTCTTTTGCATGCAACCAACCCGTAGGTATTCTTCCTTCACTTGGCACACAAGCACAAGTGTCTCGGCCTTCACTTTCACACACCCGAACTCAAACTAGTCGCGCAAGGGGGTGTGTACTTATCTACTCCAACACTGCCTGCCGCGCAAGGTTCAAGCCACAAGGGCCGCGCAAGCCACGGGTGCAAGGCACCGCGGGCGCGCAAGTGCAAACCGCGCAAGGGGGCGCGATGCACAGAGGGGGGCGCGCAAGGTCGCGTTGCCCTTCCTCCTTCTTCTTTTGCACAATAAGTGAGCAAAAGGATCTCACGGAGCCAAGGGGTGGCTCCGGGCTTCACTGCCGCGCAGGGGGCGCGCAGGCTGTTCTTCACGAGGCAAGGCACTCGCGAGACTTCTCAAAAATTCAGCAAGCTGCACAGAGGGCTCGGCCTCATTTTTATAGGCAGAGGCTGAGGTGGTTTATCCGCGTGAGAAAAATCTTGAACCACCGAGATTTTCGGATCTCAAGTTTCTGTAAAATCTCGTTTTTCTCCTCAGTTTCCACCGCGGGTTCTTTCCTTATTTTCCTCCTCGTGCATGCGATTTAGAACGCATGCACGACCTCTGTTTTGGCACAAACCATGCACAGCAATAATCCTCATGGCCTCGGCACTTCGTTTGCCTTCGGCCGAACTCCAAAATCTCCATACATTGCATGCACTCCCATTTTTACGCATGGTTGTGTTCAGTACATCCAGACGAACTCAATGGAGCCTTCGGCGTTGTAAATGGTGGCCCGGAGCTCGAAATCGGTGCTCGGGTGGCCTCTGGTTCGACGGCGGCTGCGGGTGGCTTCGGGGTGTCCTCGGCGAAGGAGATGAGCCGGGAGCCGTCGGATCAGGTGATTTGAGATATATCGGACGACCGGATTAAATCGGGGGCGCGGCGGATTAGATGAGCGGTCCAGATCGAGCGCGCGATTGCTCGGACGGCGGAGATTTCCTCCCGGTGAAAAATACGCGTCCCACATCGAAACGGCGCGGGATTTTGCCGCGGCTTATAACCCTGGCGCTGCCTCAACCCGCCAGTTGAATCTTCTCCCTCCACGGTGCCGCCCCGCACCATGTTCTCCCTGCGGGCGCGCTCTGCGCCCACTCTCTGCTCCTGCGGGCGCGCTCCTAGCGCCCACTATGCTCCTCCGGCGCGCGGGTTTCACCACCGCGTGCCCTCGGGGGCTTATACACGGCCCCCTGCACTCCTCCGGGCGTGCCCCAGCGCCTCTGTGGTGTCTGCGGGTGCGCCCCTGCCGCCCTGAGCTCGCCCCACGGGTTCCCCCTTGGGCGTGGCGCCTTAGGACCACATGAGCCTTGGGGTTGAACCCACAAGGTGCTCACGGGCTGGCCATATTTTTTGGCTAAGGAAATGTAAAGACTTTGTTAAAAAAAAGTTCTCCTCCATATGAGTATAAGCCAAATGCCACATTCCAAGCCACTTCTAAGCCATTCTTCTCCTTCATCTTCTTCTTGAGAATTCAAACATTAATCTTCTTGATAAGAAACAACTCCTCAATTTATAATTCTTCTTCATCATTTGATTTTCTACTTAGGAGAGAATTCTCAAGGATCTTCATCAACCGAGCTCCTGAATCACATAACTTCTTCAATTCTCTTTGTTGATCTAATCAGAGATCAAATTGGGACTTCTTCAGATTCACATGCACTAAGTGTTAGTGCATGGACTTCTTCAGCTCACTTCATCCACTTAGGAGGTGTGGATGGATCTCCTTTCATCTCCTCATGCATTGTCAATACAATGCATGGTCTTCTATCATTGTTGTGACTTTGTATCATCAGGATACAAGTTCTATGAACTTAAAGAGCAGCTCAACAATCGTCAGATGTACTTAGAGAATGTTTCAAACCATCATCTCCTATGTCACTTAGTGAATCTCCTAAGTGACATGCATCTTAGTTCCATGGCCATTCTCTTTCATCACCATCACCATCACATCCTTTGACATTCACATCTTGACTCCTTGACATCCATTCATTCCAAGACAACTTCATGCCTCATTGACAACAAATGCAACACGTTGCACTTCAATCTCCCCCTTTGTATTTGTTGTCAATACACTCCTTCAGCACATATGAATGGGTCAATATGTGTGCCAATATTTCTCCCCCTTATTGGCAATCAAATGCAAAGGTGTGGTGTGGTTCTCTTTCAAAAATATCTTCCTCCCTTTGAATAGCATCTTCTTGAAAATCACTAAGAGAGGGATGATGCCACATGTTCTTCTTTAGCAAAGAACCTTTAGTAAATCAACTCTAAGTCTACTTGGGCTAACCCGGTGTAGAAAAAAAGAGTGATGTAACCAAGGAACTTAATCCTGTCCACAATTCTCTACACATGTGAGATCATGCTTCAAGGGGCTTGAAATTTTTTCAGATATTCAATGAATTGCTAAATCCTGCACATGCTTCACAAAACTCATTAGAAAGTTCAGGTGCAAAGATAAAGCTCCCCCTTTCATCAATTTGTCTTCAATCCATACTCCCCCTTAATTGACAAGATACACTCAATTAAGAAACAAGGGATGAAAGTATGATTGGAATACCTTCACTTTTCTCAAGATGGTATTAATCTAAGAATGCCATCTTCTTCAGATTGGCTCCCCCTCAAGGGGTGCACTCCATTCTTTCCAAACCATCCTCCAGTTGAGAATGATCATCATCTTCAATTCCCTATAATGTCAGCACATTTAAATACCAATAGTATAAGGGAATAAGATGGAACCTCCTTGGTTCATCAACGTGAACAACAAGGTTGAGAAGATTCTCTCAACCGAGAAGTCCCATTTTCACCAGTCTTCACACTTGCACATTTGATATTCATTGATGATTGTGCTGGTGTGGTTCTCAAAACATCTTCATGTGAAACCTTCTTCTTCCCTTTTGCTTTAGCAATTGCCAGAACTTCATCTTCAGCTCTTTGTAGATCTTTGGCAAGTTGCAACTGATTTGGCCATATGACTAACAAGTCATTTTGAAGTGTGGCCTCAGTTCTGGAAGTTCCACATGGTTCTTTTGATGCTGTCAAGCTACCTCTCTTAGGCAACTTGTTTTAAATCAATCCCTTCGGCTTCTTTTGGATTGATTGTCTGTTTGAGTTCAGTTGGCTTCTATTGATTTCCATGGCTTCTTTACAAAGATCCATGGTATGACCATTCCTTCCACAGTAGAAGCACTTCTTCTTGGTGGTCCTTCTGGATGACTCACCCTTCTTGGATTTAGATTCCAAGGACTTCTCTTCATTTTTCAAACTCTTCTTGGGAGCATCTTCCACTTTCTTCTTGCTTCCCAAGGAATCTCTCTTAGCCAGGTTCTGTGATCTTTTCTTCTTTTGAGCTCTGGATACAGTTGGAGATTGACATGTATCTTTTTGTTGACCACTTTTGCAATCATCCCAGATGTTGTCATGTAATCCAAATCTATTTGTAGTAAACAGATGTTTCTGGACCTGTGGATGTTGCTTCTTTCCTTCTGGCTTGCTCCCCCTAGGCATGGGCTTCCTCTGTGCTTTGGCATTCAGTGGATTGTACCAACAATCCTTTGCACAATGCCCATACTTGTTACAACACCAACATTGACCCACAAATCTTGACCTCTTGATTCCTTCTGATTGTAGGGTACCTGTCTTGAATTGTTGTGCTGCTTCAGGAGAGCTTTCTTTCTTCATTGTCTTCATCCATATTTGTTTGGAATTATTCTTCCATCCTGCACTTTTAGTAGAAACACTTTTAGAAGCATGAGTACAAGATGGTATGGATGGTACCTTCTTTCTAGAAGATGTTGCACTTTTATTGGAGGATGTCTTTCTCTTAGAATCATCCTGCTCAAAGCATACTTGAGTAGCAACATGTCTTCTTTCAGCTGACTGGGAGGATTCAGCTTTAGGTGATTGCTGATTTTTCAATATCACCTCCAGTTCTAAGCATTTCATATTGAGGGAGTTCTTCTCATCCTCAACAGTTCTTAGCTTTCCTTCCCAATTCTCCACCAGTTGTTTCATCTGGTCTTCATGCACCTTCTTCAATTCTTGCAATGAATTGTCCACCTCCTTCACCCTTTTGACTTTGTCTTCTAGTTGAGCATCTCTGACAACCATTGACACTTTGTGCCTCTTTTCCAGTGCATGGAAAACTTCTTTGACCAATACTTTAAAGAATTCTTTCTCAGAAAGGCTTCTCTGCAATTCTTCAGCAGTGTCTTCATATCTTTCATTGCAAAGAGAAACAGTTTCATCTTTAGCCTTCACCAGCTTTCTGAGAGTGTTGGTTATGCCAACCCTTTTTTCCAATTGGACTTCTAGAGAATTGGCTTCATCTTCTAGCTGTAATTTTTCTTCTTGAAGATCAAGGAGGCCTGTAGCTATACACATTGCAATTTCCTTGGGGACTCTCTTCTGAAGATATTTGATTGCATTTAGAAGATCATTGTTTCTTCCATCTTCATCACAGCTAGAGCAGGCTTCATCAGAAGAATGATAAAAGGAATTGTCATCTGATGTGACTTTCACATTTGTTTCCATAGAAGGAGTTTCTCTGATTGCAGCAACCTTCTTCCTCATCTTCTTTGCCTGTTTCTTCTTTCTATTTTTCTGAGTCTTGGCAGATATCTCCATTTGAGGCTGGTCACTCATTTCCTCAAATCTTCACTCCATAAAGACTCCCTTGGATCTTTTAGAGGTAACCCCCCTCTGATACCAATTGAAGTGCCCAGATCAGTGTGAATCACTGAGAGGGGGAGGGGGTGAATCAGTGATCCCTTAAAACTTTTTACTAATTGATTCTTTATCAATTAAACCTCTGTGGCTGGTTAAAGCCTCGATCCACTCTTCTTGTATCTCTCACCTTTCCACGAATGATGCGGTAAATGTAAAGGCACTGGACAAAAGGATTTACAAGGTTCGGCACCAAAGTACTACATCCTTGCCATGCTCTCTCAGCATGGATTCTCCCATTATAATCGGTTAGTATTACAATGGTCGATACAGAGTCCCACTGTATCTCTCCTGAGTCCCACAGGAGGGTCTTTATACTGCTTCACACAGTGTTACCAGAGTCCCACTGGCCTGCTCCAGAATCCCACTGAAGACTTCTTCTCCCTGAGTCCCACAGGGTCTTCTCCTGGCTCCTCGAGTCGCACGAGTAGCTCTTCTTCACTTTAAGTTTCTTCAAGTATCCTCAGCAGCCTGGGATAAAGGCTGCTGGCCTTGCTCTTCTTCTGATCACTTGTGGTGAACAGGTCTTCTCGTCTTGCTCGGGCTTTATCACCTTCTTCTAAGGATGCCCCGGCTTCTCTCCAATTACTGAATGCTCAGACAAATAATATCTTTATCTTCGGTCTGGTCCAGTCTCAGTTGCACACCACTGATTTAGCACTGTTCACGTGTGCACGTGCATGCATGCATGCATGCACTTCTCCTTTCCTCTTCTTGGTGCAGTAGACCCACAAAGGGTGTAGTCACTTTAAGCACACACCTTCTTCACAATCTTCACACACTTAATTCTATTTGTTTACACACTTAAAAGTGTGTTGTACTTTGTGTGGGTCTTCTCCTCTTCTTCTAAGTGAGCACACACTTCTTGTGCACACACATAGGTTCGGCCTTCTTTGTCACTTGTTTATGTACACATAAATTGTTCTTTGTTTTGCACACACTTGACTTTGGCCTCTTCCCTCTTCTTGTTGCACACCCTTAACCCGTAGGTTGTTCTTCAATTTTGCATACACAAAATGTGTCTTCACTTGGTGCACACACAAGGTCACAACCCTCGGCCTCTTCAAATGCACACACGGTCAAGTGTGCTCTTCCTCCTCACTTAGCACACACAAATAATATTCTTTTAGCACACACTTGATCTTGGCCTACTCCTTTATTCTTGCACACACTTGGGCCGTAGGTGGTTCTTCAAGTTTGCACACACACACAAATGTGTGGTCTTCACTTCACCCACTTGCACACACAAGGCATGCCTCGGCCTCCTCTTTCACACACCCGAATACCAACACAAGGGCTACGGCTTCTTTGTTTTCTTTTGCATGCAACCAACCCGTAGGTATTCTTCCTTCACTTGGCACATAAGCACAAGTGTCTCGGCCTTCACTTGCACACACCCGAACTCAAACTAGTCGCGCAAGGGGGTGTGTCCTTCTCTACTCCAACACTACCTGCCGCGCAAGGTTCAAGCCACAAGGGCCGCGCAAGCCACGGGTGCAAGGCACCGCGGGCGCGCAAGTGCAAACCGCGCAAGGGGGCGCGATGCACAGAGGGGGGCGCGCAAGGTCGCGTTGCCCTTCCTCCTTCTTCTTTTGCACAAGAAGTGAGCAAAAGGATCTCACGAAGCCAAGGGGTGGCTCCGGGCTTCACTGCCGCGCAGGGGGCGCGCAGGCTGTTCTTCACGAGGCAAGGCACTCGCGGGACTTCTCAAAAATTCAGCAAGCTGCACAGAGGGCTCGGCCTCATTTTTATAGGCAGAGGCTGAGGTGGTTTATCCACGTGAGAAAAATCTTGAACCACCGAGATTTTCGGATCTCAAGTTTCTGTAAAATCTCGTTTTTCTCCTCAGTTTCCACCGCGGGTTCTTTCCTTATTTTCCTCCTCGTGCATGCGATTTAGAACGCATGCACGACCTCTGTTTTGGCACAAACCATGCACAACAATAATCCTCATGGCCTCGACACTTCGTTTGCCTTCGGCCGAACTCCAAAATCTCCATACATTGCATGCACTCCCATTTTTACGCATGGTTGTGTTCAGTACATCCAGACGAACTCAATGGAGCCTTCGGCGTTGGAAATGGTGGCCCGGAGCTCGAAATCGGTGCTCGGGTGGCCTCTGGTTCGACGGCGGCTGCGGGTGGTTCGGGGTGTCCTCGGCGAAGGAGATGAGCCGGGAGCCGTCGGATCAGGTGATTTGAGATATATCGGATGGCCGGATTAAATCGGGGGCGCGGCGGATTAGATGAGCGGTCCAGATCGAGCGCGCGATTGCTCGGACGGCGGAGATTTTCTCCCGGTGAAAAATACGCGTCCCACATCGAAACGGCGCGGGATTTTGCCGCGGCTTATAACCCTGGCGCTGCCTCAACCCGCCAGTTGAATCTTCTCCCTCCACGGTGCCGCCCCGCACCGTGTTCTCCCTGCGGGCGCGCTCTGCGCCCACTCTCTGCTCCTGCGGGCGCGCTCCTAGCGCCCACTATGCTCCTCCGGCGCGCGGGTTTCACCACCGCGTGCCCTCGGGGGCTTATACACGGCCCCCTGCGCTCCTCCGGGCGTGCCCCATCGCCTCTGTGGTGTCTGCGGGTGCGCCCCTGCCGCCCTGAGCTCGCCCCACGGGTTCCCCCTTGGGTGTGGCGCCTTAGGCCCACATGAGCCTTGGGGTTGAACCCACAAGGTGTTCACGGGCTGGCCATATTTTTTGGCTAAGGAAATGTAAAGACTTTGTTAAAAAAAAGTTCTCCTCCATATGAGTATAAGCCAAATGCCACATTCCAAGCCACTTCTAAGCCATTCTTCTCCTTCATCTTCTTCTTGAGAATTCAAACATTAATCTTCTTGATAAGAAACAACTCCTCAATTTATAATTCTTCTTCATCATTTTATTTTCTACTTAGGAGAGAATTCTCAAGGATCTTCATCAACCGAGCTCCTGAATCACATAACTTCTTCAATTCTCTTTGTTGATCTAATCAGAGATCAAATTGGGACTTCTTCAGATTCACATGCACTAAGTGTTAGTGCATGGACTTCTTCAGCTCACTTCATCCACTTAGGAGGTGTGGATGGATCTCCTTTCATCTCCTCATGCATTGTCAATACAATGCATGGTCTTCTATCATTTTTGTGACTTTGTATCATCAGGATACAAGTTCTATGAACTTAAAGAGCAGCTCAACAATCGTCAGATGTACTTAGAGAATGTTTCAAACCATCATCTCCTATGTCACTTAGTGAATCTCCTAAGTGACATGCATCTTAGTACCATGGCCATTCTCTTTCATCACCATCACCATCACATCCTTTGACATTCACATCTTGACTCCTTGACATCCATTCATTCCAAGACAACTTCATGCCTCATTGACAACAAATGCAACACGTTGCACTTCAATAACAATAACCCCAGTAAATACTTATGAATGACAATCTCAGATAAGAACGAGATTAGAATAGTTATCCATTACCTTATGTCCGATTTGCTTCGTATGTATCCGAAACTCATGTATAATGATTTAAATCATGTCATTGAATTATTAAAGAATCATATTCATTATTATGATATCATATATGGTTCACTTATAACTTTATATTAGCCGTTATTTTTTCAATTCCATGTTAATGCAGCGTTTTGGGTAAAATCGTTTTATTTATCGTACGTGTTTGGAATTAATGTTCTTGATATTATTATTATTTATATCATGATTTAATTACTCCCAGAATATAAATCATGATTTATATATCATATATATTCTCTCTCTCTATATATAATAGATAGATAAATGAAATGAAATACACCGTTCATGGAGATGGTAGGCCGTACGTACGCATGATTGTTGTTTTCCTTTCCTAGTTGACTTGAATGGAAGTAAGTAGATGATATATATATATATATATACATAAATCAAGTAGGTTTATTATTTCATATATATCATTATTATTCATTATATATACTTTATAACCATTCTTGAATGGTTAATATGGATAATGAATCTCATCGCGTTGTGGAGACGGTAATCCGTACGTACGCATGAGCGATGATATCGTTCCCATAATTATTGAAATGGAATTGAAGAGGATGATATAATATCTCATAATTAGTACGATGTTATAATAACCATATATAGTTATTATTTACACCATTATAACTATCCAAGTAAGGTGATGGTGGAAAAACTAATTACACCAGGGTGTGAAGATGGTATTCCGTACGTACGCACGCACATTGATTTTGTTTTCCATAGGATGGATAGAAGTTTAAATAGGGTTGTTTCATATTTATAATAATATATCAGTATATTATTGATACTGATTTTATTACTTTATAATTAAACAACTAAATAAGAAGAAGTTGAAGAAGAAAGAAACTTGAAAGAATTAGTAGAAGAGATTACCTCTTCTTCGACACACCTCTTTTAAGCTTCCTATTAAGGCACAAGAGTTGGTCTTTTGAGAATACCAAAACCTCCAAAATGTTTCCAGAGAAGTGTAGAAGAGAAATGGGCAGGGTTTTTCCAGGCTTGAAGGCTCAATGTTGTGTAAATAGTAGAGGGAGTAGGTGACCTTTTATAAGGGAGGAGAGGGGCACCTTTGGAAAGTGTGATAATATTTTTTTTATAAACATATCATCGGTTTAAAAAGGTCCAAAAATCATTAATGATGAAGATAAGTTGACTCATGGTAGAAATAAAATCATCCAATCAGAATTGGACATGTTTTGGATATTATTTTAATCATTATAATCTTATTTATTTAAATCATTTAATAATGAGGTAACAACTGCATCATTATTGTGTCATAAATAATTTAATTTATTTAATGTCTAAAAATTATAAAAAAAATACCATCATGTAGGAAATATTTTTATATTTCCAATGAATACTTATAGTCGAAAATATAATTTATATAACTCCTTATAATAATTAATTACTAAAAGATTTTTGTTAATGTCAATTTTTTATTTACATTAAATTAATTAATCCAAATTGTCATTATCACTACCATGTGGCTCAATAGGGTCCCAAAATCGACCCAAGGATGCCCAAGATCGGAAAATAATCATACAATAAGGTTAGAACAAGTGTTAATGTAATTTTGAATTATTATAATATTCTTTTAACCTTGAATTGCCCTATTTACCTTTAACCGCAGTAAATAAAAGTCAAAAGTAACGATTCACCAATTTTTTTTTCATCTAATTGAACCACATTTTACTTCTTGATAACAACCATTTATGTTGTATTATTTAAATTCAATTCATAGAAGTGGTAAAATTTCATTTAAATGAATGAGTCAGTTTTTTTAACTACCACTAAGTGGTTTCACTATTCATCAAAAATTGATGTTTTTCAGAAAAATTCCTAAAATTCAGCCTATGATATATTTGATATTACAAATTTAAAAATGATGTATATTTTTTCAAATTCAAAATATAGAAGTGGAATTAATTAATTTTAAAATTAATTCCCGTTATCAAAACAAATAGCATGTTTTTAAGAAACAATAACTATCAAAAGATCGACACTTGTTTATGTTCAATTTCAAAGTGAAATTGAATCCAATAAACAACATTGGATTAAATGGTAAAAATATATTCTAATTAAACTTTAAAACCAATTAAAAATATAATATAACCATATAAATTATTGCGATGAAAAAATTTGTTTTTAATTAAAATATAGCGTGTTTTTACTATTCATTAAAATATGAAAGTTATCAGAATAATATGAAAAATTTATCCAAAGTAAAATTTTATATCCTTATTCCAAAGAAGAATTTTATTTTCTCAAATATGACTTATAAACATGTTAAAAACTATATTTAAAGTGGGTGATCCATCAAAAGGCAGCAAAACTGCATTTTTTGAAAAATACTTATTTTACCCGAAAAATTTATTTTGTTCTCATACCATGTAATACAAATAATAGTGTTATAAAATTCAAAATTTAGTTAATACTATTCATAACGGCTAGTCCATAATAATATTATAAAAATATATCATTGTTTAGTAAAACCCGGTATTACGTACTACACGCGCTATCGAGGAAGGTCGCGATTGCGAGTAATGCAAGCCAAATCAAGGATGCTTGTAGTGAAAGCTCCCTTTGTTGTAGCGTACAAAACAAGTCATAAATGAAATTAAAAAGAATAATTCTCATAAAATCTTGGGTTGTTATAGGGATCCAGTGGGGCACCGCCCCCCTCTCGAAACGGCCAACTCTGCCAGCCGATGCGCTTCAGTCGAGCTGCCAGAGCATGCCGCTTTTCTCCCACGCGGCGCATTGACGCTGCATACTCCACTCGCCACGACCCGGATGGAAGTGACTCTTACTTCCGTGGAACCTGCAGCCACCGTCGTCTTCCCGTAGACGGTCACAAGTGCCGCCACACCAGTGGTGCCATGCCGGTGACTACTTCCGCGGGCCACCAGAGATGCTCAGGTGGTCCGTTTTCCTTCCAGTCTGCACTTATGGGCCTCCAAGGTCATCGACATAACTGAAAATTCCATGTAATCACCTTCCTACCACGTTTCTCACCAACCACGAAGAACGCTCAATATTCAAGAGCGGCAGAGGGTTTGGTCCCTATCTGGATTCACCCGCACCCTCTGCATTAGTGTTTTTAACTAGGGGTGATAAAAATCTAGATTTAGAAAGAATAATCCCCAAATTAAGACCCCGCATAAACCACCTAAAAGTACAAATGAGACCCAGATCAACCCATTGGTTGGTTGATCCATGTTCATTATATTTTTTAAGAACGAGGTTAGAGGGATCATAAAACACTTAGAAATCAATTTAATTCCCCTACCCGGATTCAGTGGAATCTGTTACAGATGAATGAAGGAATCTTCATTCAAATTCGTTATTCATTGTTCATTGATGTCCAACTTGATTTCTTTAATGGTCGTCGATAGATCTCCATTCTTCGCTGGAGTGTGATTTTGTAGGCATTTCAACAGATCTTACTCCTGTAGTTTTTGAATTCTATCTCCAATGGATTGATTAATAAAAGAATTAATCCCCACGTTGCGTTCATTATATGGTCCATTAATGAACCTATTAATCACATGGGAATTCTGGTTACACAAACAAAAGAAACGATTTACTAATTTTTATTCATTTAATGATCATTGTTACACTATGGTTCCACCAACTGTCACTCAACAGTGGATGAAAAGAATAAAATAGCTTATAGTTATTTTATTATTTTTCTTAGAAAGTAAAAAAACACTTTTTCATCATACCCATACTGGTTAAAGATAAGATTCACCTAAGAGAATCTCGGTGCTTCGTATCCAATAATTCCCTTATATTTTCAATCAGAGCATGAGATCAAAATATAGAAATTCTTTTTCTTCCATTTACGAAACATACCTTAATAAAAGTTCAAAATTCTGTTTTGGGCTCTTAGGACCTTGGAATTAAGTGCTATCGATTTTCAAAGTCTCATAATAATTCCATAATATTTTAAAAATTATTATATGGAATTTTCTTGTTATTTAAAGATAAAAATATATAGATTCAGTTTCATGGAAATTATAATTATAAAACCCTTGGATGAATAAAATTTATTCTCCTTCATGTTATAAGTGTGGAAGAAAGCACAGAGAAAATTTCTTGATGGGGTGTGGTAAATGTTTTCAGATTGGAAAATAAGGTTATCTGGTAAAAGAATTACAACGAAACTTCAAGAGGTCCATAAATGAAATGAATAAAGATAAAGCTCGACTAAAATTTCCACCCACACTTCAACATTATAATTTCAAGGATTATGAAAATTACACCAATTTTTGTATCAATTTGTGGTAAAATGAAGATAATCAGCATCTTCATCCTCCAAAACTGTGATACAATAGAAAATATCATGTAATCATAGTGATTGATGTGGGTCAAAAGAATGATGTGGTTAAAGCTAAACTTAATAACCACTATATAATTGAAAATATATTTTTTTATTTAATGTATACTCCCTATTTTATATCTGAAGAATATTCCAAGCATATCACATCACAATATCAATAATTAGATGTTGTTTTTTTGAAAAATTTTAATGGTATGATAAACACATATTATGTTTATAGCTCTAATCCAATAAAAGATTGAGGAAATTTTCTTCCTAAAAATATTATTTTTCTCCCTCTTATTTCATTTCAAGTTATTTAGAGAATGAGTTTTTTATTTTAAATGAATCCCATATCAATTTCCCAGGAAGGGAAGTCACATTTGATCTTATCAATCAACACATAATCGTAATTATCTATGAGGATGAAGATGAAATTACAATTGAAATTACTTTTATTTTATGATAATTAATACGTATTCATGAGGGATATTTATCTCAAATTGTTTGGGAGAAAATCAATATTAATGATATTATTATCTTTCAAGAATATGTATATGTAAAAATAAAAGATTTTATACTCTTCCTATAAATCATAAAATTGATTTTTCAATAGAAATCAGACATGGTCTTCTGAATATTTCAATGAATCCATATAGAATTTCCCCACTTGAGTATTATGAATTGAAGAAGAAACTTTAAGAGAATCTATAAAATGGATTTAGATACATGATTGCATCACCAATGGGTGAACCTATTCTTTTTGTTAAGAATAAATTTGGTTCAATGTATCTCTTTCTCTATTATAAAGAACATAAGAATATAAATATCAAGAACATGTATCATATACCCCATACTAGGACTTGATTGATGAAATATACATAGATCTATAATTTATTTATATTTTCCATCATAATAGATATAATTAATTGAGTGTCAAGAGGGTGGATATATCCATGAAAAACTTTCAATGAGGTATGGAAATTATAAATTTATAGTTATTTCATTTGGAATTAACAATTATCCTCATATATTCAGGATTTTAATGAATAGTATCTTTATATATTACCTTGATCTACTTTTGGTAATCTTTACAGATGATATTCTTATATATTACAAGAGTAAATAAGAGAATAAATACCATTTAAACATTATATTTAATACCCTAAGGAAGGAGAAAATGTATTCCAACTATATAATATTTTAATTTTATGTACATTAAGAATAATTATTGGGACATTTAAAAGTGAGGATATATTTGTGGATCCTTTACAGATAGTTGTTTTTGTGAAATGAACTAGACCAACCATGGTTACTGAGATCCATAGTTTTCCAGGGTTGGATTCATACTATCAATTCTTTGTGAAAGATTTATCAGAACTATCTCACCCAATAACCATGTTTAAATGTAAGGGATCCATGTTAATTTGGATAGATGGATATAATTTTTTTAATGTATCTAAATATAAGGTTGGTCTATGAACCTCTTCTCACACTACCCTATAATGGAATTGGTTTTGTGATCTATTGAGATGCATCGTAGATGGGACAAATATTCTTCCCCACGTAAAATGATTTATTAATTTATTACGCATAATTATAATTTAAAACTCATAATGAAATTTACCTAACTCATGATTTAGAGTTGGAAGAGGTAAACTTTCCATATAAAATATAGAGGTATTATCTTTATAGAGAAAATGTGATGCATAATATTCATAAAAACTGAAAACATATAAATATATATTCAAATAGAAATTGTAAAATATGAACTAAAAGATTTATTTGATGTTGACTAAATATTATATATTGTCTGTACATTACCAAACTAGGAAGGAGAACAAGGTGGTTAAATATTTGAGTTGAAAGGATCATGATATTTTTTCCATGAAGGGTATTGGAAGAGATATTCTACTTATGTATTTTTTAGAATATGGGTATTTAAATTAATATTAAAGGGGATAGATCATATAGTTATCCGATAAATGTTTAACCATTCATTCATTCCAGGATTAAATATGTGTAAAATGAAGAATTAGAACTCCAAAAGAATGTGAGGAGTGTTCCTAAATTCCACCATGATTATCGAGGAATGATAAAGTTCAAAAACTGAGTTTGTGTCCCCAAAAAAACAAATTTGGAAAATGAGTTATTATATAAAATTCACATTTAATCATTCTATATTCATCCTGGAAATATTAAGTAATATAATGATCTAAAATTGAATTTATAGTGGTATAAGAAAAGGGATATTTTAGATTGTGAATCGTGATACATGGTCTATAAAAACATTTAGAATAGGAGATAAAAATATAAGTGGATGTTACAACTATTACCTATACATAATGAAAAATGAAAAAATCACTATGTATTTCATTTTCTATCTCCCAAAAACATATTAAGTTCATAATACTATTTGGGTTATAGTTGATCTCATTATGAAGTCAGCACATATCAATAAAATCAGAAATGAATTCTCTGTTGATGAACTTTAAAAGGACCCAGCCGTAAAACTTTACATAATCTTGAATTAAAGGGATAATTCACATTGAGTATCTTTTCAGGTTTAGATATTTAGAGAATTAGGTCATAACATATACATGAAAACTTGAATATTACATGTAGACACTTTTAACCAGTTTCCATTTTTTAATAAAATAAAAATTCTTGATAAAGAGTCATGTCGCCATGTTTTGGACAACATGAATTTTCTTTGATCCCATCCTTGACCCTATACATATTTAAGTCCAATGAAAAACATTTCAAAACGTGGGATGAGAAAAAAAATCTCAATAAGGGTTAGAAAACAAGGAAATAAAACATTAGTTCCTCAATACATACATAACATAAGCTCTTTAAAATACCTCATGAAATCATAAGATTCATAAATAACACATAGTAATCACAAATCCTAAAGGAAACTAGTGGCATCCATAACGTACATACATTGTATCTTTCACAACCACGTAAGGAGTTACATTTGGAATACCCATCATAATATATTCCCTTAATCTCTTAGGAGAAACATTCACATTTACCTCCGTCATGTTACCCAATGCACTGGAGAGCTATATCGGGCTCACCGACCCTTGGTTTATGAAGAAACCACCCATATTAGTAAACAATTCCCAAGAACCATAACATATTCATAACACATAAAACAAATATAAAGGAAAGATAAAATTTACAAATTTAAATCACAATATATCATTTAAATATATTGACATAAAAAATGAATTATCAAAACCATTTTCAATACCAAAATACATAAAAGTGTATATGGTATTTATTTTCCTTTAAAAAAACACTATGGCTTGTCAAGAAGTCAAAGATCAAATATTGCTCGTGGCGGCAGAAGGGTGGTTTTTGTAACGACCCAAAGTTTTTCAAAGGAAAATTCCATTCTTATATTTATGTCATAAAATAAAATGAAAACACAAATTAATGAACTTATAAGTGATAAGTGACCTTTAAACATAAGTTTGTCAATTCTATGTTTGGAATTTTTAAAATTTGACATACACAGTTGTGTTCAAGATGATTTTTGGAATCTAATGAAACAAGAATAATTTTTGGTGAATAGTAACATACCCTTAGGAATAGTAACATAACCTTATAAATATTAATATGACCCTTATTAATAGTAAATCATCCAACATAAGAGTAACATTACCTATGAATAATGAAATAAAATTTAGACATCTTAGAAAGTGACAATTTGACCTTAGTTAACGTTTTGATATTTTGTAAGTCATAAGTAAATAATTATAATTAATTAATTAATTTAAAAATAATATTTATTTCCCTAAAATGTATTCATAAATTATTGAATCAATGTTTTATAGTTTTCAGATAATTTTATAAGACCCTACGTAATTTTTGAATGCACTATAAAATCAGTTGTAATCTTAAAAACTGTTTTTAAGTAAATTAGGAATTTAATTAAATATTAAATTAATAATATTTAGAAAATTATTTTTGAAATTTTAATTCATTTTTCGATTCTACATGTCAAAAAATGTTTGGGGTAAATTTTTGGTATTTTTCTGAAATACTTGAATTTTTGGTGAATAGTAAAATACATTAATTTACCGAATAAATACATTATAATTAAAAACCACTATTCCTGACATCACGAGTGATGTAAGCACCCAAATCTCAAAATCACATGACTTATTTAATATTCTTGGTCATGGATGACTCATTATTCCTTATCTTAGTGGAAATTAATAAACTAATGAATTTTATATTAAGGAAACCCCTCTCCCCTCCACTATAAAAGCCACCCTTCACTCCCTCATTTCCTCACACCACCCAAGCTTCAGGACTTCTCTAAACTCTACCCAAACACATTCCCTATCCCCTCCCACACGTCCAAAAGCTTCTGGTCTCATCAGAAGACCAATATTAGGCCTTTAAGGAGGTTTTCAAGAGGAGGATTCTAGAGGTAATTTCCCTCCCTCTTCTCCTTTAATTTCCTTTCAAGTTCAAGTTCATTTCTTGATCTCTCCCCACCTATCTTCATCCATATTGTATTTTAACTCAAGTATTATACATATAATTTACTTTTATTTTTATAATGGGATATTATACCATCCAACCCCCTTTCCCTCTTCCTTTTATTTTATTAAAGAGAACGTTGTTCGTGAGATGTTAATTTATCACCTTTAAGAACGACATGCTTTATTCTTCCATTTCTACCTTCCGATCTGGTCATGAAACCATTTTTATTGTTTAAACAGAATATAATATATATATTATGTTCTATTTAAATATCTTTAAATAACCTATGGCCATATTACTAAGTGATAAGTTAAAACAAGTTCGTTGTGATCCAAAAACCGCCCAAATTGACCCAAATAACCATCATTTAATTCTTATCTAATGATTCATCCACACGGATCTAATATAATTCATTATAAGATCATTAAAAAATCTTTAATATCATTTCTGGATGTTTAATCATGTTCTACCCAAACTTCAATTTAAGAATTCAAGTGAACCACCCAAGAAAAACCATAAAAATGAACATCCCCAAACAATGTTTTTAAACTCTATAAGTCATCCAAAGGAACATAATATGAAATAATGAAACCATAATTAACCCTATTAATGTACACAAGGTTATGGATTTATAATTAATGAATATAATGTCATTGTATAGGAAATTAAAGAGAAGGAAGCATCCAGATACAAGGTAAGGGGAAATTCTCGAACCCAACTTTCATCCTTCGGGTTCTCCCTCTTTCACTCCATTTTTGATATGGTTACTCCTTAAAGATCATTTGTTCAAAATTGTCTAAAATTTTCTGGGATAAACATGTTTTATACCAATGTTTATTTCAATCAAAATGTTTTCAAAAATAACTATTCTTTTAAGAACTCACCTTTTACCTCTCATTCAAGGTTGATGGTTCTTATATCAAGTTTGTTGTTCCCTCTTTATTTTGGGAACCGAAAGTTTATGAATGTTTTATGATGAGATGAAACCCATTACTTTTCATGGGTTAGTTATGTTCATTTATGATAAATGTTTGTTTTGACATGCTTGATAAATGATAATGTTATGATGTGATGGGTGTACCTGGAGTTATATAGCACAATATGAATGTTTAAATGTGACGGGAGCACCCGAAATTATATATCACTCTAATGCATTGGGTAAAGTGATGAATCTCATGAGTAAATTTGAAGTGATGGGTGGAAACGATTCTAGCTTGGTTCACTAGTATGTGTGGTAGTTAACCACTAATACATGATGTTTCATTTGTATGCATTGCCACATTTCAAGTCTTTTATTTATGCTCCTCTCATGTTCATGATCTTTTTACTATGTTATGATTATTCTCAACCAATGATATATTGTTCTTATCTATCCTCTCACTGGGATTCTAGCTCACCCCTTTTGATGTATATCCTCAGGTGGCTACATGTACTATGGAGAGGACAAGTTTCAATAAGAATCTAGATAAGAAGAAATTAAATAAATGTTTATGATTGATGTTGTATTTGTTATGTGTAGTCCTAGATTTCCCAAGAAACCAATCATTTGGATCCTATATGTGTAATACTATTATGTTGTTTATCTTTGAAATGATTTTATAGTAATTTATGAAATGGTCGGGATGCTATAGTTGGTATTAGAGGTCTAGTTAATTTGGGAATTAGGATTAGTGAACCCTAGAGAAAACCTCTAGTATGAGACTAAGTAAAAATATGAACATAAGAATATTTACCTAGGGATCCCATATGTTATGTTTTTGGTATAATTGTCTAAATGAATAAGTTATTCATGACTTGTTTAGTTATGTTTTGTTCTATCCATTTCTATTTTAGAAAATGGTGGGAACTAGGAGAAACTAGGCCAACAACTCATGCGAGGGCCAATACAATGATTTCCCGAACAACAACCCTAATGATTTGGGAGGTGGAGTTAAAAAATTCATGGCGATGCTTACCCAATTATCTTAGGTTATGAATAATAACCATAATAATGGGGAACGCCCTCTTTCACCAAAGAGGGAGCAACTAGCTACTGAATGTTGTATGCGGCAGTGACCACTGATGTTTTGTGGATCTTCCGATCCACTAGTTTCCGAACAGTGGGTCAACTCCATGGAGAAGATCTTTTCTGTGATTCACTATTCTGAGATAGAGAAGGTTACTCTAGCCATTTATCATCTTGATGGAGAAGCTGATCAATGGTGGGCTTTGATTAAGAACACCAAGCCAAGGGAGAAAATTGAAGAGATGGAATGGAAAGACTTTAAGATAATGTTTCTTAATAAGTATTTCCCACGAACTCTTCACATGAATATGTAGAGAGAATTCATAGAGCACAAGAAAAAAGAAGGAGAATCTGTCACAACCTATAAAGAGAATTTCACATGGTTTTCAAGGTATGCTTCGGGTTTTGTTATCAACAATGATAACAAAATTGATAGATTCTTTAGTGGATTAAAACCACACCTTCGAAAGGATCTTGCAATTTGAGACATTGGGAGTTATGAATAATTTGTTCATTGTGATCTCAAAGTGGATATGGAGTTCGGAGAATGGTCCCATGGCTATGGTGATTAGAAAAGAAAGATGTAGTTTCAAGCTGGTGGATCTATTGATAATGGTGGGAAGAAAAATCAACGACCCACATGCCAAAAATGTGGGAAGTTGCACAATGGGAACTGCCTCAAAGGGATGGGTAAATGCTTTAAGTGTGGGAAAGAAGGACACTATGCTCAACAGTGTCAAAAAAGACACGAAAAGGAAGGAGAATATAGCCGATGAAAGGAGAGAACCACTAATGGTTCAATTCTACAACTGTAGGGAGCTAGGGCACATTGAAAGCAATGCACTAAACCTCGAGTTCTCGAGGGTAATCAGCGTCAGCAGCCACCAATGCCAAAGGAACAAGGGAAGTTTTATGCCATCACTACTGCAGAGGTGGAGCATGATAATGAAGTCGTACAAGGTACACTTCATATTCACTCAAGAATGGAAAAAGTCTTATTTGATTTTTGTTCTACGCATTCCTTTATATCTTGCAAGTTTTCTAGAACTATAGAATCGAAGCACTGAAACCCTGAAGTAGAGATATCTCTAAAAACACCAAGTGGTGCAATAATTACAACCCAAGTGTTTGAATCATCTCCTGTTGATGTATGTGGGAAGATTCTTCCAGAAAATCTCGTAATACTTCCCTTGGTAGAATTCGACGCTATAATGGGAATGGATTGGCTCTTGTTATATAGAGCTCATATCAAATATCAGGAAAAGGAAATATCTTTTCATATTACGAACCATCCCATGCTTCTCTACAAATTCAAGGAAGCTCATGAATCTCCTTTTAAAAATCCTTCAATGGTGTGGGTGTTGATTCCTTATGAAGAAGCATACCTCACCCAAATGGTTGTGTAAAAGGAAAGTTCCAACCTTGAGGAAATTCCCATCGTGAGGGAATTCAACGATGTATTTCCAGAAGAGTTACCCGGAATTCCCCCCGGATCGTGAGGTATAGTTCTCAAATGAACTCTTACCTAGAGATACTCCTATCTCGAAGTGTCCCTATTGGATGGCTCCTATCGAACTGGAGGAGTTAAATAATTAGCTGCAAGAGCATTTGGATAAAGTGTTCATACGCCCTATTGCATCACCTTGGGGTGCGCCAGTGCTCTTTGTAAAGAATAAGGATGGAACAATGCGGTTGTGTATCGACTATCGGGAACTCAACAAGATAACCATAAAGAACAAGTATCCTCTCCAAAGGATTGAAGACCTGTTCGAATAGTTAAGAGGAGATCAATACTTCTCAAAGGTGGACCTTCGTTCTAGATATCATCAGGTAAAGGTGAAGAAGGAAGATATTCAGAAGACTGCCTTCCGAACAAGGTATGGGCACTATGAGTTTTTGGTGATGCCCTTTGGACTTACTAATTCCCCTGAAATCTTCATGGATTTGATGAATAGAGTCATTAGACATTACCTTGACAAATTTGTGGTAGTGTTTATCGATGATATTCTCATTAACTCCAAGAGCAAGGAGGAACATGAAGAACATATAAGACTTGTGTTGGCGACATTAAGAAAGGATAAGTTGTACGCCATGTTCAGCAAGTGTGACTTTTGGATGAATCAAGTCACGTTCTTGGGACATGTGATCACAAGTGAGGGAATTTCTGTGGATCCTTCAAAGACAAAGGAGATTGAGGAATGGCCCAGGCCCTCTAGTGTCATAGAAATCCATATTTTTCTTGGATTAGCTGGGTACTACTAATGTTTTGTGAGAAACTTCTCACAATTGTCAAGCCCGCTAACTAAGTTAACAAGGAAAGTGGTAAAGTATGTCTGGATGGAAGAATGTGAGGGAAGCTTCAAGGAGCTAAAATGAAGGCCGATCACTACACCTGTACTCACACTACCGAAAAGTGGAGAAATTTTTGTGATACATTGATGCTTGAAAGAAAGGCTTGGGTTGTGTACTCATGAAACATTACAATGTGATAGCCTACGCCTCACGACAGTTGAAGATCCATGAGCAGAACTACCCGACGCATGATCTAGAGCTGGCAGCCTTGATTTTTGCCTTGAAAATCTGGCGGCACTACCTTTATGGAGAGAAGTGTGACATATACACCGACCACAAGATCCTAAAGTATATATTCACACAAAAGGAGATCAAAATGGATCAAAGGAGATGGTTAGAGCTAATCAAGGATTATAATTTCTCTATTCACTATCATCCTGGAAAGGCGAACAAGGTAGCTGATGCTCTAAGCAGAAAAGAACCTACTACTCTATCCATGTTACGGATTGAGAAAGTCCCAATCTTCATGGATATGCTAAGAATGGATTTGGAAATCATAAGGGAAGGGGAAACATCCTACCTTGCCCAAATGATTGCGCAACCATCCATCCAAGAGAAGATTAAGGAAGCACAAAGGGATGATGTGGAGATAAAAAAGAGGGTGAATGCAGTAAATGAAGGGAAGCTTCAAGAGTTCTATATCGACGATGATGGTGTGATTAGATTTGGAACATGGCTTTGTGTGCCTTCATCACCTGGGATAAATAAGGATCCATTGGACAATGCACATAGCTCAACATTCTCTATCCATCCTGGGAGTACTAAGATGTACCGTTATATCCGAGAACACTTCTGGTGGGATAACATGAAGAAGAAGATTGAGGAATATATATCAAGGTCCTTGGTATGTCAGCAAGTTAAAGATGAGCGACAAAAGTCCAAAGGTATGATGCAGCCATTGCCTATACCCATGTAGAAATGGGAAAATTTTACTATGGACTTTGTCATGGGTCTCCTGAAGACGTAAAAGGGAAATAATGCGATATGAGTTGTGGTTGACCGACTCACCATGACTGCCCATTTTATCGCTATTCTGGAAGACCTCTCTCTTGAACAACTTGCAAAGATATATGTGAAGGAAGTGGTGAGACTTCATGGTGTTCCACTCTAAATTGTCTCTGACTGTGATCCAAGGTTCACATCTAAGTTCTAGAGGAGCATTCAACATGCTTTGTGTACTGAATTAAATTTCAGCACGACCTATCACCCTCAAACCGATGGCCAGTCTGAAAGGACTATTCAGACGCTTAAAGATATGTTAATATCCTTCTCTCTAGATTTCAATGGTGGATGGGATTTGCATCTCCCATTGGTTGAGTTCTCATACTACAATAGCTTCCACTCGAGAATTCAGATGGTTCCGTATAAATCTCTGTATGGAAAGCAATGCAGAACTCCAACCTGTTGGGATGAAGTTGGAGAACGAAAGCTAGTTGGTCCCGATCTTGTTCAAGAGATGACAGAGAAGGTTCAAGTCATCCAGAAACACATCAAAGCTGCTCAAATTCGGAAAAAGAGATATGCTAACAACCGTCTAAGGGACTTGTAGTTCGACATTGGAGATAAAGTCTACCTTCAAATATCTCCATGGAAGAGAGTCATGCGATTCGGGAAGAAAGGGAAGCTAATCCCAAGGTATATTAGCCACTTGGAGATCCATGACCACATAGGATCCATGGCCTATCTTCTTGCACTTAAAATTAATATAAATCAAGTTCATGATGTGTTTCATGTATCCCTATTGAGGAAGTACATACCTGACCCCTCACATGTACTAAACTCAGAGTTGGTGCAGCTGGAAGATTATCTCTCCTATGAGGAGAAGCCAGTAAAGATTCTGGATCAGAGAGATAAATTTCTATGCAACCAGGCAACCCATCTTGTCAAAGTGTTGTGGAGGAACCATATGTTTGAGGAGGAAACTTGGGAACCAGAAGACACAATGAAGGATAAGTACCCTCACCTATTTGTGTAAGGTGAAATTTTGAGGGCGAAATTTCTTAAGGGGGGAAGAATGTAACGACCCAAAGTTTTTCAATTTAAAATTCCCTTCTTATATTTATGTCATAAAATAACATGAAAACACAAATTAATGAACTTCTAAGTGATAAGTGACCTTTAAACATAAGTTTGTCACTCCTATGTTTGGAATTTTGAAAATTCTACATACACAGTTGTGTTGAAGATGATTTTTGGAGTCTAATGAAACAAAAATAATTTTTGGTGAATAGTAACATACACTTAGGAATAGTAACATACCCTTATTAGTAGTAATATGACCCTTATGAATAATAAATCATCCAACATAAGAGTAACATTTCATATTAATAACAAAATAAAATTTAGACATCTTAGAAAGTGACAATTTGACCTTAGTAAATGTTTTCATATTTTGTAAGTCATAAATAAATAATTATAATTAATTAATTAATTTAAAAGAATATTTATTTCCTTAAAATGTATTCATAAATTATTGAATCAATTTCTTATAGTTTTTAGTTAATTTTATAAGACCCTACGTAATTTTTGAAAGCACTATAAAATTAGTTGTAATCTTAAAAACTGTTTTTTAAGTAAATTATGATTTTAATTAAATGTTAAATTAATAATATTTAGTAAATTATTTTTGAAAAATGGACTTAATTTTTGGATTCTACATGTCGAAAAATGGTTGTGGTAAATTTTTTGGATTTTTCTGAAATACATGAATTTTTTGGTGAATAGTAAAATACATTAATTTACCGAATAAATACATTATAATTAAAACCCACTATTTCTGACATCACAAGTTATGTAAGAACCCAAATCTCGAACTCAAATTCCTTATTTACTATTATTGGTCATGGAGGACTCACTATTCTTTGTCTTAGGGGAAATTAATAAACTAATGAATTTTATATTAAGGAAACCCCTCTCCCCTCCACTATAAAAGCCACCCGTCACTCCCTCATTTCCTCACACCTCTCAAGCTTCAATCCATCTCTAAACTCTTCACAAACACCTTCCCTAGACCCTCCCCCACGTCCAATAGCTTCTGGTCTCATCAAAAGACCATGCTTAGGCCCTTAAGGAGGTTCTCAAGAGGAGGATTCTAGAGGTAATTTCCCTCCCTCGTCTCCTTTAATTTCCTTTCAAGTTCAAGTTCATTTCTTCATCTCTTCCCACCTATATTCATCCAAATTGTATTGTAACTAAATTATTATACATATAATGTAATTTTATGATTCTAATGGGACATTATATCATCCAATCCCCTTTCCCACTTCCTTTTATTTTATTAAAGAGAACGTTGTTCGTGAGGTGTTAATTTATCACCTTTAAGAATGACATGCTTTCTTCTTCCATTTCTACCTTCAGATCTTGTCAGGAAACCATTTTTATGGTTGAAACAGCATATCTTATATGTATTATGTTCTATTTAAAGTTCTGTAAATAACCTATGGCCATATTACTAAGTGATAAGTTAAAACAAGTTCGTTGTGATCCAAAAACCGCCAAAATTGAACCAAATAACCATCATTTGATTCTTATCTAATGATTCATCCACATGGATATAATATAATTCATTATAAGATCATTAAAACATATGTAATATAATTTCTGTATGTTTACTCATGTTTTACCCAAACTTCAATTTAAAAATACAAGTGAACCACCCAAGAAAAACCATAAAAACGAACATCCCCGAACAATGTTTTTAAAATCTATAAGTCATCCAACAGAGCATAATATGACATAATGAAACCATAATTTACCATATTAATGTACAAAAGGTTCTGGATTTCTAATTAATGAATATAATGTCATTATACATGAAATTAAAGAGAAGGAAGCATTCAGATACAAGTTAAGGGGAAATTCTCGAACCCAACTTTCATCCTTCGGGTTCTCCCACTTTCACTCCATTTTTGATATGGTTACTCCTTAAAGATCATTTGTTCATAATTATCTTACCTTTTATGTGATATACATGTTTTCTACCAAAGTTTATGTCAATAAAAATGTTTTCTAAAAGACATCTTATTTTAAGAACTCACCTTTTACATCTCATTCAAGGTTGATGGTTCTTGTATCAATTATGTTGTTCCCTCTTTCTTTTGGGAACCCAAAGTTTATGAATTTTTTATAATGAGATGAAACCCATTCCTTTTCATGGGTTAGTTATGTTCATTTATGTTATATGTTCATTGTGGCATGCATGATAAATGATAATGTTATGATGTGACGGGTGAGCCCAGAATTATAGAGCGCAATATGAATGTTTAAATGTGACGGGTGCACCTGGTATTATATAGTGCTCCAATGAATTAGGTAAAGTGATGAATCTCATGAGTAAATGTGAAATGATGTTTGGGAAAGATTCTAACTTGGTTCACAAGTATGTGTGGTAGTTAACCACTAAGACATGATATTTCATTTTTATGCATTGCCACATTTCAAGTCTTTTATTTATGCTCGTCTCATGTTCATGATCTTTTGCCTATGTTATGATTATGCACACCCCATGCTATATTGTTATTATCTATCCTCTTACTGGGCTTCTATCTCACCCCTTTTTATGTATATCCTCAGGTGGCTACATGTAATGACCCGTAAATTTCAAGGAAATTTTTTTCTTAATTATCTTTGGAATTTTACAAGAACGCAGTTTCTGACGGCGCCTGATTCCGAGGCCCGGTGTGCCCGGAATCATTTTCTGAAGTTTGGCTCAGGTACGTTCAGTGAACGGACGAGCGGGTTTTTCTAACTTTTGAACCGGTGCCCGGAATCGAATTCTGAGGGCACCGATGAAATCGCAGCGCCGGTATTCGCTTAGAAACACCTCTTCCGGAGTTGCGTTTGCTCAGGTGTGGTTTTTAATTTTCGGGCTTAAAGTTAAGAAATAAAATAATTTTTGCGACAACTTTATTTTATTTCACTTAAGCCACTTGGAAGCCACTTGAAGCCACTTAAAGGAGGCTTGAACTGAGTTGAACTGGATAGGATGCTATCCAGAAATATCCTACCCCCTTGGTAGGATATTTGTGAGGTGGGGCCCGCACGAGCCCCACCGTTTCTTTCCGCTAAGAAACGCACCCGTGAAAACCCGTCTTAATGAAAGTCAACCGACGCGTTTTCTAAATTCTTAACAGACCATTTAATTGGGCAATTTATTTCGTGAATTAAATGGGCTGTTTCTTTCGTGAATTAAATGGGTCGTTTCTTTCGTTGAATTAATTCAACGAATTGATGGATCGTTTCTTAACCAGTTTTTCAAATTCGTTGGCGTAATAATAAAATAAGACCAACGCTTAACCTCTGGTTACTTGCGCTTGAGAAGATTTGGGAGAACCCTCACAACTTCTTCTCCCTCGCGAAGAACGCGAAGAACGCGAAGAATGCGAAGAACGCCGAACCCGGAAATCGACGACGCCTTCGCCCGAGACGTTCTTCCGATCTCCGATCTCCGATCACCGACCATTCGAGGTGAGTGCTTTCGGATTTCCTCTCAAGTTCTTTTCTTTGGTTTTAAACGAAACACAGATTTAAATATTAATAATTTAAATCTGTTGTTCTTGATTCGTTGAGCTCGCCAACTCAACGCCGGAATCCGCGACGACGCGACGCCTCCCCGCGACGACGCGACGATCGATCTCTTCCGTGACGGTCTCTTCCGCGAAGAACGCCCGCGCACGACGATCATCAAGGTAGGGATTCATTTTGGAAAATTACCCCCTTTTTAATTTTCTCGTGAACGTTCTTGAAAATTAAAAAGCCGGTTTTCAATGAACAATTTTATTTTAATTAAAATTGTTGGATCATGTGTTGATCGTTTTTCTCCCGGTTGTTTATCTCTTACGCGGAGGGTGCGGGCCGAACGAACACGGCCCGACGACCCTCCGCCGTTCTTCGTTTTTTGCGGATTTGACGGTCGACGACGGAATGTGCCGCAGCGGACGGTTGATGACCCCGCAGTAAAGAACGGATCCCGAGAGGAGCAACGACACAGACGGGAAAGAAAACGGGCCACCGGAGCGACGTCGGCGGCCCGCGGAAGTTGCCGGCGACGCGGGTCACCGGCGCGGCGGCGCCGGCGGTCGGAGGCGGCGGCGCCCCGGCGCGCCGCCAGACGAAATCCGCTGCGGCTGATGCCGCGGCGGCGGCGGCCAAACGGACCCGCGGCGCGCGGGTCCCGTTCATCCGGGCGGACGCGGCTCAGCGCGTCTGCGGATCGCCAGCGCGGCCCGCACGCGGGCCGCGGTCCTTCCTCAAGCCGCGGGTCAGCGCTCGGGGCTTCCACCCGCGCGGCTCGGCCAAGCCGAGCCGGGTCGGACCCGGGTCGGGTCGACCCGGGGGGGGGGGGGGGGTCGGGGCGGGTCGGCCCGGGCCCGTACCCCCCATCTTCGGACGTTTTCGTTCAAACGCCCGTATCTTGAGATTCGTGCCTCCAAACGACTCGCCGTCAGTGGCAACGCGATCCTTGGATCGAGACGATCGTTTTGGTATATCGTACTCAAGGTTTCAGAATACTTTGAGTTCGGCCGGGTTGGTTCGTACACGAGACCAACCAGGCCCTCGGAGCGGAAACACTCATATCTTGGGCTACGGACGTCCGATTGACGTGCCGTCAGCTTTGTTGAATTCCTCTAAGTGAGACGGATCTTTTGGCATACTCCGCCCGAGGTTTGGACGCAGGTGGAGTGCGGTCGGGTTGGTTTTGCCTTAAAAACCAACCGGGCCCCTGGGACGAAAATGCCAATATCTCTCAGACCGGGCGTCCGATTGACGCGCCGTCTGCAACGTTGAGTTCCTGTTGACGATACGGAACTTTTGGATACATCAACTTCGGACTTCGTGTCAGTTGATATATCAGCCTCTCGGCTCGTGGAGCGGACCTTCCCGAACGAGCTTGCTGTGTGCGGGAACCCTAGTGCTGGCTGCGACTGCTACTTCGACAGCGACGACCGTGCAGAGATCCTCAGTGGATTGCGGCGACGACTGTGCAAAGATCCTCCGTGGACTCTGACGACGACCGTGCAGAGATCCTCAGTGGACTGCGGCGACGACTGTGCAGAGATCCTCAGCGGACTGCGACGACTACTGCACTCAGCGATCCTACGTGGATCAGTGCTACCGATCCTGTGTGGGTCCGATCCTGCGTGGGTCAGCGCTCAGCGGTTCTGTGTGAGCCAGCGCCTACAGGTCCTGCGTGGGCCCGGTCCTGTGTGGGCCTGATCCTGTGTGGGTCATCTCTCAGCGGTTCTGTGTGAGCCAACTTCTACAGGTCCTGCGTGGGCCCGATCCTGTGTGGGTCACTGCAAGGTTGGTACCTATCGATCTTTCGTGGGTCCGACGACTTAGATGGTTCAATGATCATCTTTATCGTCATCCGAAGATGTATACCTGTGTGAGCTGAATCTTGTGTTACTATCCTTTGTGGATTGTGTTGAGCTATCCTGTGTGGATTTACTGTTTACTCTCCTTTGTGGATTGTGTTGCTCTATCCTGCGTGGGTATACGTTTTGCTTTCCTGTGTGGACTGGGTTGTGCTTGGGCTCGGACGTTGGAGCCGAACGGGAATTGAATACTTAGGTATATGTATGGGCATATACCTAAGCCATGTCAGATGTTACTTCGTGATTGTATCTTTCCTTTGTGGATTATCCTTTGTGGATTTCGGGAGACCTTCGGGGGTCTCGGGGTCCCTACTGAGTAGCTTATACTCACCCCTGCACGGGCTCTGCCCGCACTTCGTGGTGTTGGTTGCAGACGACGGACAGCGCTGATCGTGGAGGAGGCGTGCGGAGTAGGACAGTACCTGGAGGTGGACCACTGGGCGGGACGTACTCGGAGCGGTTAGGTGGACCCGAGGAGCAGTGGAGGCTATCTGTACCCACCCTTCAGGTGGGACTTCCGGAGGACGGCTCGACGCTGCAGTTTTCCCTTTTCAGTTGCTGTTTTTCCTTTCAGTTGTACTTTATAGTCGGGCTTGTATTTCCGGCCCCTTTTTACTTTCAACACAGCTTGTACAGTTTTACTTAGTGTTTACTTTTCCGCTTGCCTGCTCTGTGGTGCTTGTTTACTTTTCAAAGGAAATGCCTTCCCTTTTTGTTGGGATTTACGCCTTGGTGCTAGTCGCCAGCCCCTGGCCTATGGAAGGCGGGCTTGGGGTAGTCACGACACGGGCCCGAGGATGGGTCGTGACAAAATGGTATCAGAGGTGGTCGGTTCTACCACAGACTCTGATCTTTCTTCTATGTGAAGCAAAAGTGTTTAGTGTATTGAGTGTGGTTATCAGTCCAGGGAGTCCAGTGTTGGTGCGGCGGCCGACGTATCCATACACCAGGACCCTAACTTCTGATTCCCGACTTAATGTACGAAAACATTGTTTGCATGTGTGTTTCAAGTTTTCTTTGTGATTACTTGTGTCAGCTCACCAGGTATACTGTTCTGACTGTGGCATACTTGTTTCCTTTTCAGGATGGCACGACGACAGCAGCCATCTAGGGTTCCTAGAGTAGGGCGCGACGACAGCCCGCCGAGCGACGAGGCCTCGGTACAGGGCCCGTTGACAGCAGAGGCACCAGCAGTACCTTTACCCGCCGAGCCCCCGATGCTTCCAGCACTGGCAGCTGACGACGCACGACGCCTCGGAGCTCTGCACGAGTTCCAGCGCCAGCGACCACCCAGGTTCCGTGGGGAGTCGGACCCCCAGGCAGCCGAGGACTGGCTGGAGGCGGTCGTCTGCGTTTTCAGGCTAGTGAGGACGCCAGCAGACCTCATGGTGATCCTCGCGGCGAGCTTACTGCACGCAGCAGCCGGATGCTGGTGGAGCCTGATGCTCCAGGTACACGATGAGGCCTCCCTCATCTGGATGGACTTCGAGAGCCTCTTCCGCTCAGAGTTCGTCCCGGCCACCCTCCGAGCGGTGCGCATCCAGGAGCTTCTTCAGCTGCGGCAGGGCAGCTTGACGGTCGCTCAGTACGCGGCGAGGTTCACCGACCATTCTCGGTACTCGACAGACATGGTACGGGACCCCTTCTTCCAGGCCCGGACCTTCGAGCAAGGTTTGAGACACGAGATCAGGGCATCGCTGATCTCCCTCAGCATCCCGACCCAGGCAGGGGTACTGGAGCGAGCCCTCCTGATCGAGAGCTTCCTGGCTGAGTCCACAGCGAGACCCACCGCAGGGCGGCAGATAGCGGAGTCTTTGGCAGCTGGTAGCCGGCGGATGACTCAGGGTTCCAGGCGGACCAGACCATCCGGCAGGCGACCTCGGGACGCTGGCTCAGCAGTGCAGGGCACCCGGCCCGGAGCCAGCCTTCCGAGAGGCAGACAGTGCTACTAGTGCGGCGGGAAGGGCCACATGGCTCGTGACTGCCCGACCCGTCGTACCGAGGGGCAGCGGACGGTGGAGGGGCCACCCAGGCAGAGGCAGAGGGTCGACCGTGGCGGTCCGCAGGGAGGAGGCGGACGAGGCAGAGGAGCTGGCCGAGCAGCAGGTGGTGGGCGACGCTTTGAGGCTCTGCCACCACCACCACCAGGAGGCCCGCCCCGACCACAGGGAGCTGGCGGGCAGAGACAGGCTCAGCTCCAGGCAGCGGAGGCCTACGACCACGGCGCGCCAGAGATGATTCGAGGTACGATCTGTGTCTATTCCACCCTTGCTGCAGTTCTGATAGACAGAGGAGCGAGTCACTCTTTCATATCCACTGCCCTTGTTCGGAGCTCGGAGATTCCGACAGAGCCGTTGGCTCGATCCTTGCGGCTAGAGACTCCTACGGGAGCAGACTCGACGATTACACACTGGTGCCGGCAGTGTGAGCTTACTCTAGGAGGCGAGAGCTTCGGCTGGGATCTTCTTGTAGTAGCGTCGAGGCCTTACGACGTCATTTTGGGCATGGATTGGTTATCTACGGTCCATGATCAGATTGACTGCTTTAGGCACAAGGTGCGATGTGTGCACACCGACGGGAGCAGGTTCACCTTCACCGGCGAGAAGGGAGCCTTAGCAGCACAGGATGGACTCACGCAGAGGAGAGGTCAGCCCATCACTCATCAGTTGGCTAGCCTCATCCTGGGAGCAGTTGACGTGCAGAGTCCCAGTTTCCCTGTAGTGGTGGATCAGTACGCGGACGTCTTTCCCAACGACGTTCCAGGACTACCTCCTCGCAGAGAGGTAGACTTTTATATTGACCTGTACCCCGGGACAGCCCCGATATCCACTCCAGCATATTGGATGGCCCCCGCTGAGCTTCGAGAGCTGCGAGTACAGTTGGAGGACTTGCAGGGCAAGGGGTTCATCCGACCCAGTGTTTCGCCCTGGGCTTCCCCGATTTTGTTCGCCAAGAAGGCGGACGGGAGCTTGCGACTGTGTGTCGATTATCGTCGCCTGAATCAGGTGACAGTGAGGAACAAGTATCCGCTACCCAGGATTGATGATCTCTTCGACCAGCTCAAGGGAGCACGGTGGTTCTCGAAGATAGACCTCAGGCCAGGCTATCATCAGTTGAGAGTTCGAGATGAGGATGTGCAGAAGACGACCTTCAGGTGTCGGTATGGCCACTTTGAGTTCTTGGTTATGCTTTTCGGCGTGACCTACACTCCAGCAGTGTTCATGAGCCTCATGAACAGGATCTTCCAGCCATACCTCGATCGATTTGTCGTGGTCTTCATCGACGACATTTTGGTGTACTCGACGACGGAGGAGGAGCACGCCTACCACCTGCGTGTTGTACTAGACACACTCCGAGAGCACCAGCTTTATGGCAAGCTCTCGAAGTGTCAGTTCTGGTTACGTGAGGTCCACTTCTTGGGGCACGTCATTTCTGAGGCGGGAGTTGCAGTGGATCCCGCGAAGATCGAGGCAGTGCTAGCTTGGGAGCCACCCAAGAGCGTGACAGAGGTGCGGAGTTTCTTGGGCCTAGCCGGATACTATCGGAGATTTGTGCCGGACTTCTCTAGAGTTGCGGCCCCACTCTCAGCGTTGACGAAGAAGGGGAAACCCTTCGTGTGGTCAGACAGATGTCAGCAGAGCTTCCAGGAGCTGAGGTAGAGGTTGACCAGCGCACCTATCTTGAGGTTGCCTGAGGAGGGAGTTGGTTACGTAGTCTACTGCGATGCATCAGGGACCGGACTCGGGTGTGTCCTGATGCAGGAGCGGGCCGTGATTGCCTACGGATCATGTTAGTTGAGGCCTCATGAGCAGAAATACGCTACCCATGACTTGGAGTTGGCAGCAGTAGTCTTTTCCCTGAAGACATGGAGACACTATCTGATGGGCGAGCGCTTCACAGTCTTTTCTGACCCCCAGAGTATCAGGTACATCTTCTCTCAGAAGGACCTGAACCTGAGACAGCGGCGATGGCTCGAGTTCCTCCAGGACTATGACTTTCAAATAGTCTATACTCCTGGGAAGGGGAACGTGGTGGCTGATGCCCTCAGCAGGAGGACGGGCATCCAGCTACTTGAGGAGGCGACAGAGCAGCTAGCCGCTTTGCAGATATCCTTCGTGGATAGAGACGGAGCAGCCTTCCTTCAGTCTCTCACAGTCTCTCCTCCACTTCTTCAGCGGGTCAGAGAGGCACAACATGGGGATGTTGACTGTGAGACGCGGCGTGCACAGATATCCTCGGGACAGGCACCTGATGGTTTCTCCCTTGGAGCAGAACACGATGTCTGTAACACCCGAGACTTTTATGTTATATAAATCATCAAAGGAATCTTCTTCTTCACAACACTTGCTTGGCTTGCTTTACACGCAATCGCGACCTTCCTCGATAGCTTGCGTCGTACGCAATACCGAGTTTCACTAAACAACAATATGCTATTAAAACTAGCTGTTAAGAATAGTAATAACCACATTTTGAAATTTGATAAATTTTATTGTTCAAAATGGACTTCATTTTTGGACTCAGAATATCGAAATTAGCCTAGGGTGAAATTTTGGTATTTTTCTGAAAACTTTCAATTTTTGATGAATAGTGAAACCACTAAGTGGTAGGTTAAAAACTGAATTTTGCATAAAACTTAATTTTACCGCTTCTGTGATTGGAATTTCGAAAATCCGAGAGACACGGTTAATATCAAGGACTAAAATGTGGTTCAATGAGATGAAAATAATTTTTTGGTGAATAGTAACTTTTTACTTTTTTTACCGCGGTTAATAGTAAATAGGGTAACTAAGGGTAAATATGATATTAATATTACCCTAACACATGTCCTAATTCTATTGGACAAGTGTAATTCGACCAAAAAAAACTTAGGAATAAAATATAACCATTTAGGCCCACTTGGATTAGATTAGGACATTTATTATTAATTTATTTAAAGAAGGGTTAAAATAGTTAAAATCAAAGTTTAATAAGTAAATCATTTTTAATATGGGGTTATACATAAGATAAATTCAATTGTAAATATTCATTAGAAAGCTAAAAAGATTTCCTACATGATGATATTTTATTTGTAATTTTTAGACATCAAATAATGTAATTTATTTCTGACACAAAGATGATGCAGTAATTATCTTATTAATGAAATATTGACATAATTGATGTTATAAACACCAAAATAAATGTAATTTGAGACTTTTTATGAATTCAACTAATTTTATAGGTTACTATGATATATTAATGTTGATTTAATCAACTTGGTTCGAACATATAATTCTTTTATGACTTTCACAAAAATCATATATCAAATAGTGTCAAAATTGACACAAAATAGTTTTTAAATCAAATATTATATTATTAATTGTTATTTTATTCCTAAAAATCTAAGGTTCGGCCAAATGACTTATATAAGGATATATATTTTAATAATAAACAATTTGGGGTTCGTTTGGCATGTTATAGTAAGTGTATTAACCATATAGTGAAAGAAAACAAAAAGACATGGTAAAAGTTAAATTATTTAACTTAGAGTTAAATCTAATTGATAAGGTTAAAATAATACCCTAAACTTGTCTAAATCCTATTGGTTGATAGGATTTCGACCCTTCCCCACTTTATCTTCGAAATAAGACCCTTTGGAACCATTATAAACCGATTTTGACTTTAATATAAAATAATATTTTGAGATATTCCTAAGGTGCCCCTCTCCTCCCTTATAAAAGGGCACCTCCTCCCCCTCCTCCTCACACCAAATTGAGCACTCAAGCTCGGCCAACCCCTGCCATTTTCTCCTCTCCACTTCCCTAGAATAATCCTAGAGGTCCTGGTCTTCTCCAAAGACCAATCTTAGTTCCTTAAGTGGAGGATTCAAAGAGGCGTTCCAAAGAAGAGGTAATATCCATTACCGATCTTTTCAATTTCTTTCTTCTTCAACTTCTTCTTCTTTAGTTGTTTCATGATAAAGTAATAACATCAGTATTACTTACATACTGATATGTTATTATAAATATGAAACAACCCTATTCCACCTTCTATCCATCCTACGGAAAAATGAAATCACCACGCGTGCGTACGTACGGAATACCGTCTCCACGCCGTGGTGTAATCTATTTTCCACCATCACCTTACAAGGATGGTTATAATGGTGTAATGAGTAACTAAATATGATTATTATGAAGTAATATTGATACTGAAATAATATATATATACTCCAATACAATTCCACGATCATAGGAATGATATCATCACTCGTGCGTACGTACAGAATACCGTCTCCACGATGTGATGCGACTCGTTCTACATGATCTTCATTTCATAATGATTATATAAATGAATTGAATGAATGAATATGGTATATAATACACTAATACCATTCTGGAAATGAATTATCTATAACCTAAAGATAAGAATAAGAATTTATTCGACAAAACACGCATAAGAACAAAACGTTATAAAGACCCGAGTAACAAGTAACAATGAAATATTACTAAGAAGCTAATAATATGACCATATATGATATCATATAAATATGTATGATTCTGGAATAAGTCAATAACATTATTTAAACCATTATACAGGAGCTTCGGACACGTACAAAGCTAATCGGACCTAAGGTAAGGGAAATATCACAATCTCATTTTTATCCGAGATTGTTTATTCGTAAGTATTTACTGGGGTGTATGTTATCATCCACATCCATGTTTACTCAATATGTAATATTATTTCCATCCACCTAAAATTGTTTAAATCCATTTTTACCCTTCGGTGAGTTTTTATTAATACGTATGAAAGGAATCTTTTGTCGTTTTTCGTACGAGGTACTTTTTGACTTTTCTGACAAAAGTACGAAGAATGTTTTTTTTAACTTATATGGCATGAATGTATTTTTAAAACATTGTTTCCAAGAAGCTTCCTTTACAAGTTTTCAAGTTTATTTTTAATCAACTTCTTTTATTTTAAAGTTGTATGACATGTTATGAAAGGAAAAATGTTTTTGAAGAAGAAAGGATATTTTCCCCAAGAATTCAATTCAAGTGTTTTATCAAAATTATTTTCCATCTAAGATAATAAAGGGTTCTGTTTCTATCCATATTTTTACATTGGTTTGACTATGTTGTGATGGAATTATGTTTATGAATTCCTTTATCATATATGAATTGATTTATGATGTCATGATGTTTCAAGAATCCCATTTTTGTTATATGTGTTATGCGATGATGTATGTTTTATGATTATGTGGCACACATAAGAAAGGATTCATTATAAGATGGGTGGGACCTATATCTCCCTCCAATGCATTGGGTAATGATTTTATATCTCATGAGATAGACATGGCTGGAACGGAAGGTTATTTCGGTTCAGTGATACAGGACTGAAACGAGGAGTGAACTCAGTTCAGAAAGGGACTTTGTCCACTAAGACAGTCTTGGAAATGAGTCATGACAAACAAGAAATGATTTTCCATGATTATGTGTGCATGCCACAAAGATTCAAGTTTTAGGTTATGATTATGGGGATCTCATTTTCACTTCTATGATTTATTCCATGTTAAGATATTATGATCTCTTTTGCAGGTTTTGATTTTCAAAAAGATATGATATGATTTTTATTTCCTTTATTTGCCCTTGCTGAGCATTTGAGCTCACCCTTTTATGTTTTCTTTTCCCCAGGTCAGGAAGATGGATATTAAGTAGAATATGCTAAAAGGGACCCTAGATATGATGAAATAAATGGGAGACACTGTAGAAGATTTATGAACCAGTTGTTTATGTTTCCCAGTTTCTAAAGACACTATACCTATATGGTCCTTTGTAGTTTTATCATATGTTGTAATAAGTGTGCTTCAATTTTTGAAGTATTAAAAATGTATGTAAAGTATGGGTCGTTATAATGTCCTTTTCAGAGGACGTACCTTGGTACCAGTCGCCTTGTGAGAGGAGGTGCTGAGAGAGTTTCACACTTCTCCGTTGGCGGTACATCCTGGAGTGGCGAAGATGTACCAGGATCTCGGGCGACAGCACTGGTGGCCGGGCATGAAGAAGGCTGTGGCAGAGTTCGTTTCACGGTGCCTCACCTGCCAGCAGGTGAAGGCAGAGCATCAGGTACCAGCAGGCTTGGTACAGCCCTTGGAGGTCCCGGAGTGGAAGTGGGACGGGATATCTATGGACTTTGTGACTGGACTTCCACGCACTTCCAGAGGTCACGATTCCATATGGGTGATTGTTGACCGACTCACCAAGTCGGCACACTTCTTACCCATCCGAGAGCAGGGCACAGTGGAGAGCTTGGGGCGTCTCTACGTTCAGGAGATTGTACGACTTCACGGTGTGCCATCGACCATCGTCGCCGATCGGGACGCTCGTTTTACTTCCCGGCTTTGGAAGGGGTTGCAGGAGGCGTTCGGGACGCGACTACGTCTGAGCACCGCCTTTCACCCTCAGACGGATGGTCAGACAGAGAGGACCATTCAGACTCTCGAGGACATGCTCCGTGCATGTGTCCTCGACTTTGGTCGCAGCTGGGAGGACCACCTACACTTGGTGGAGTTCGCGTACAACAACAGCTACCACTCCACCATCGGGATGGCACCCTACGAGGCGTTGTACGGCAGGCCTTGCAGATCTCCTTTGTGCTGGACAGACCCTGGAGAGTCAGCACTTGTGGGACCAGAGATGGTCCGGGCCACGACAGAGAAGGTCCAGCTCATCCAGGAGCGGATGAGGACAGCACAGAGCCGGCAGAAGTCATATGCTGACAGGAGGCGGAGGCCACTAGAGTTCGAGGATGGTGACCACGTCTTCTTGTGGGTCTCACCTCGACGTGATTTGAGGAGATTTGGCCGAGGCGGCAAGTTGTCTCCATGCTTCATCGGGCCTTTCCAGGTCCTCAGCAGGATTGGCGAGGTGGCTTATCGCCTGGCTCTACCACCTCAGTTGCACCGGTTGCACGATGTCTTCCACGTATCCCAGCTGAGGAGATACGTGCACGACCCGACGCACATCATTGACTATGGGGAGCTAGACGTGGATGATGGAGCGACTTTTACGGAGGTCCCAGTGGAGATAGAGGATCGACAGGAGCAGGTCCTACGTGGGCGATCGATTCCTCTTGTGCGCATCAGATGGCAGCACGGGAACCTCCCGGAGAGCACTTGGGGGCGGGAGGCTCAGATGCGTGCTCAGTACCCACATTTGTTTCCCTAGTTTTTGATGTATCTTTACAGGGACGTAAAGTCCTGAGGTGGGAGTAATGTAAAGACCCGTAAATTTCAAGGGAATTTTTTTCTTAATTATCTTTGGAATTTTGCAAGAACGCAGTTTCTGACGGCGCCTGATTCCGAGGCCCGGTGTGCCCGGAATCATTTTCTGAAGTTTGGCTCGGGTACGTTCAGTGAACGGACGAGCGGGATTTTCTAACTTTTGAACCGGTGCCCGGAATCGAATTCTGAGGGCACCGATGAAATCGCAGCGCCGGTATTCGGTTAGAAACGCCTCTTCCGGAGTTGCGTTTGCTCGGGTGTGGTTTTTAATTTTCGGGCTTAAAGTTAAGAAATAAAATAATGTTTGCGACAGCTTTATTTTATTTCACTTAAGCCACTTGGAAGCCACATGAAGCCACTTAAAGGAGGCTTGAACTAAGTTGAACTGGATAGGATGCTATCCAGAAATATCCTACCCCCTTGGTAGGATATTTGTGAGGTGGGGCCCGCACGAGCCCCGCCGTTTCTTTCCGCTAAGAAACGCACCCGTGAAAACCTGTCTTAATGAAAGTCAACCGACGCGTATTCTAAATTCTTAACAGACCATTTAATTGGGCGGTTTATTTCGTGAATTAAATGGGCGGTTTCTTTCGTGAATTAAATGGGTCGTTTCTTTCGTTGAATTAATTCAACGAATTGATGGATCATTTCTTAACCAGTTTTTCAAATTCGTTGGCGTAATAATAAAATAAGACCAATGCTTAACCTCTGGTTATTTGCGCTTGAGAAGATTGGGGAGAACCCTTGCAACTTCTTCTCCCTCGCGAAGAACGCGAAGAACGCGAAGAACGCGAAGAACGCGAAGAACGCCGAACCCGGAAATCGACGACGCCTTCGCCCGAGACGTTCTTCCGATCTCCGATCTCCGATCTCCGATCACCGACCATTCGAGGTGAGTGCTTTCGGATTTCCTCTCAAGTTCTTTACATTGGTTTTAAACGAAACACAGATTTAAATATTAATAATTTAAATCTGTTGTTCTTGATTCGTTGAGCTCGCCAACTCAACGCCGGAATCCGCGACGACGCGACGCCTCCCCGCGACGACGCGACGATCGATCTCTTCCGCGACGGTCTCTTCCGCGAAGAACGCCCGCGCACGACGATCATCAAGGTAGGGATTCATTTTGGAAAATTACCCCCTTTTTAATTTTCTCGTGAACGTTCTTGAAAATTAAAAAGCCGGTTTTCAATGAACAATTTTATTTTAATTAAAATTGTTGGATCATGTGTTGATCGTTTTTCTCCCGGTTGTTTATCTCTTACGCGGAGGGTGCGGGCCGAACGAACACGGCCCGACGACCCTCCGCCGTTCTTCGTTTTGTGCGGATTTGACGGTCGACGACGGAACGTGCCGCAGCGGATGGTTGACGATCCCGCAGTAAAGAACGGATCCCGGGAGGAGCAACGGCGCAGACGGGAAAGAAAACGGGCCACCAGCGCGACGCAGGCGGCCCGCGGAAGTTGCCGGCGACGCGGGTCACCGGCGCGGCGGCGCCGGCGGCGGCCAAACGGACCCGCGGCGCGCGGGTCCGTTTCATCCGGGCGGACGCGGCTCAGCGCGTCTGCGGCTCGCCAGCGCGGCCCGCACGCGGGCCGCGGTCCTTCCTCAAGCCACGGGTCAGCGCCCGCAGCGGCAACGCGATCCTTGGATCGAGACTGTCGTTTCGGTATATCGCACTCAAGGTTTCAGAATACTTTGAGTTCGGCCGGGTTGGTTCGTACACGAGACCAACCGGGCCCTCGGAGCAGAAACACTCATATCTTGAGCTACGGACGTCCGATTGACGTGCTGTCAGCTTTGTTGAATTCCTCTAAGTGAGACGGATCTTTTGGCATAATCCGCCCGAGGTTTGGATGCAGGTGGAGTGCGGTCGGGTTGGTTTTGCCTTAAAAACCAACCGGGCCCCTAGGACGAAAATGCCAATATCTCTCAGACCGGGCGTCCGATTGACGCGCCGTCTGCAACGTTGAGTTCCTGTTGACGATACGGAACTTTTGGATACATCAACTTCGTACTTCGTGTCAGTTGATGTATCAGCCTCTCGGCTCGTGGAGCGGACCTTCCCGAACGAGCTTGCTGTGTGCGGGAACCCTAGTGCTGGCTGCGACTGCTACTTCGACAGCGACGACCGTGCAGAGATCCTCCGTGGACTGCGGCGACGACTGTGCAGAGATCCTCCGTGGACTCCGACGACGACCGTGCAGAGATCCTCAGTGGACTGCGGCGACGACTGTGCAGAGATCCTCAGCGGACTGTGACGACTACTGCACTCAGCGATCCTACGTGGATCAGTGCTACCGATCCTGTGTGGGTCCGATCCTGCGTGGGTCAGCGCTCAGCGGTTCTGTGTGAGCCAGCGCCTACAGGTCCTGCGTGGGCCCGGTCCTATGTGGGCCCGATCCTGTGTGGGTCATCTCTCAGCGGTTCTGTGTGAGCCAACTTCTACAGGTCCTGCGTGGGCCCGATCCTGTGTGGGTCACTGCAAGGTTAGTACCTATCGATCTTTCGTGGGTCCGACGACTTAGATGGTTCAATGATCATCTTTATCATCATCCGAAGATGTATACCTGTGTGAGCTGAATCTTGTGTTACTCCTCTTTGTGGATTGTGTTGAGCTATCCTGTGTGGATTTACTGTTTACTCTCCTTTGTGGATTGTGTTGCTCTATCCTGCGTGGGTATACGTTTTGCTTTCCTGTGTGGACTGGGTTGTGCTTGGGCTCGGACGTTGGAGCCGAACGGGAATTGAATACTTAGGTATATGTATGGGCATATACCTAAGCCGTGTCAGATGTTACTTCGTGATTGTATCTTTCCTTTGTGGATTATCCTTTGTGGATTTCGGGAGACCTTCGGGGGTCTCGGGGTCCCTACTGAGTAGCTTATACTCACCCCTGCACGGGCTATGCCCGCACTTCGTGGTGTTGGTTGCAGACGACGGACAGCGCTGATCGTGGAGGAGGCGTGCGGAGCAGGACAGTACCTGGAGGTGGACCACTGGGCGGGACGTACTCGGAGCGGTTAGGTGGACCCGAGGAGCAGTGGAGGCTATCTGTACCCACCCTTCAGGTGGGACTTCTGGAGGACGGCTCGACGCTGCAGTTTTCCTTTTTCAGTTGCTGTTTTTCCTTTCAGTTGTACTTTACAGTTGGGCTTGTATTTCCGGCCCCTTTTTACTTTCAGCACATCTTGTACAGTTTTACTTAGTGTTTACTTTTCCGCTTGCTTGCTCTGTGGTGCTTGTTTACTTTTCAAAGGCAATGCCTTCCCTTTTTGTTGAGATTTATGCCTTGGTGCTAGTCGCCAGCCCCTGGCCTATGGAAGGCGGGCTTGGGGTAGTCACGACACGGGCCCGAGGACGGGTCGTGACACTACATGTACTAAAGAGAGGACAAGTTTCAATAAGAATCTAGAGAAGAAGAAATTAAATAAATGTTTAGATTGATGTTGTATTTGTTATGTGTGGTCCTAGTTTTCCCAAGAAACTAAGCATTTGGATCCTCTATGTGTAATACTATTATGTTGTTTATCTTTTAAATGATGTAATAGTAATGTAAGAAAAGGCCGGGTCGCTATAGTTTTCACCGCGTACGTTAAAAAAGAAACATTATTTTTTTTGTCATTTAGTAAAACGCCTCATAGAAAATGATTCCCTTTGAATGAAAAGAAAAGTGAAAGGTGTTTATACACTATATAAAATAATGTCTTGTATAAAACAAAATATGCCTCAATGAATGGAGATTGTGACGAAGTCTTTTACCTCATGTCCAACTTGACCCGTTCGTTCATTAATCTCATGAATAATAATCTAAAGTTATTTTATACATGATTAGTATCATATTTTCAAGTTTATTATTCCTTTTATATCACTTATTACCATGGTATAAACATTATGTAATCATTTATGCTAATAATGGTTGTTTTGTCGATATTTGGTACTTGATTCAAAAATGATCATCATATAATTACATGGAGTCCATGCGGTCAAAATTCCATTATCTCTAGAATGACATTCATGATTTAGATATCATATGTAACATATATATCCAGTATATATATGTATTTATAATAGAACATAATATTTGGAGGTAATAAATGAATTGCACCATTCATGGAGATGGTAAGCCCTACGTACGCATGAATACTACTTTCATTTCTATTTCGTATTTAATTGAATGAAAATTTATTGATACATAGGTATATTATAATTCCAGTATAATATTATATATATTTCTAGTAACTCCATCCTTTATACATTCCATGCATGGTACGATCAAGTCCTATCACTTTGAGGGGGCGGTAGTCCGCACATCCTCAAATGAAATTATCTTATTTACCCACTATGGTAACCATAAAGGTATGAGAAAAATGAAAAATACAGAAGAATAGAGACAATATAAATATAATATATATCACATATAAATATAGTTTTACCTTAATGGCCACCATAATAGGTGGTTGGAGAAAATTGAACAATCATCATTTTGTGAGGCGTTAGTTCACCGTCCACAAAAACAGTACATTCCTTATCCATTAGATGGAGGTGTGCATAAGTGTAGTTAGAATACTTCTCCTAGTATTTTTAGGTTACATGATTTTTTATAAAATAATGGAAGAAAAAGAGTTTAGGGGTTGTAGAAGTAAAATAACTGAAAATAATTTAAGAGAAGATGTTCCCTTTAAATCTAGTAACTCCCATTGGTTTGACCAAAAAAGATTTCATGAAATGAATTATGCCTAAGGTAAGGCTTATAGGTTGAAGAGAGGGATCTTGAGAGATTATTTGGGCAGAGTGTGGATGAGCAAAGGGGCTTGATAGGTGTGAGAAATTGGTTAGAGGTGAGGGATTTTTATAAGGTGGAGGAAGGGCTATTTAGGAAATCATGAAAAGTTTATATTATTATATAAAAATTTTAGATTTCTAAAGGACAAAAAATTATTAAAGTAGATTAAATGATGACTCCTGTTCTAAATAAAATCATCCAATGATAATTTTACAGGTTTTTGATATTGTTTTAAATTATATAATCTTATTTATTTAAATCATTCATTAATGAGGTAAACACTACATCATTATTGTGTCATAAATAATTATAATTATTTCATGTATAAAAAATATAAATAAAATACCATGATGTAGGAAATACTTTTATATTTCAAATTAATATTTATATTCAAATATATAACTTATATTACCACAATTAAAAATTTATTTACTAAAAGATATATGTTTAATTCATTTTTTTCTTTCCATTAAATTAATTAATATAAAGTGTCATTATCAATCCCAAGTGGCTTCATGGGGTCCCAAAATCGACCCAAGGATTCCCATTTCTAGAAATGTATCAACCAATAGGATTAGGACACATGTTAAGGTAATTTTTTATTATTATAATATTATTTTTACATTGAATTACTTTATTTACCTTCAACCGCGGTAAATAAAAGTCAAATGTTACTATTCACTAAAAATTATTTTTATGAAATTGATCAACATTTTACTTACTGATGACAAATATGTATGTCAGATTTTTTAAATTGAATTCACCCAAGTGGTAAAATTTAATTTAAATGAAAAAAGTCAGTTTTTAACTACTACAAAGTGTTTTCACTATTCTTCAAAAATTGATGGTTTTTAGAAAAATACCAAAAATTCAGCCCAAGATATATTTGATATTCAAAATTCATAAATTATATCTACTTTACCAAATTCAAAATGTAGAAGTTTCATTAATTAATTTAAAATTAATTACCATTGACAAAACAAAAAGCGTGTTTTTAAGAAATAATAACTACCAAATGATTGACAGTTGTTTATACCCAATTTTAAAGTGAAATTACTTCCAATGACCAACATTGGATTAAATGGTAAAACTATAATCTAATTACACTTTATAAATAATTAAAAATATAATATAGCCCTATTAATATATTATATTAAAAGGAAGTTTTGAATTAAAATGCAATATTTTTCCCTATTCATTAAAAAATGAACATTATAAGAAAAATAACAAAATTTCATCCAAATTAAATTTTGATATCCGAATTCTGAAGAAGAATATTATTTTGTCCAGTAAAACATATAAAAGTGAAAAAAACTAGATTTAAAATGGGTTCACCATCAAAAGGCGGTAAATCGACCTATTAAAGAATATTAGAGTGTTTATGCTTAATATTAGATTCATTCACATTTTAAGCTTCTAACTTTTATTGGATAAATGTAAAAACATTCTACCAAACATATATAATCATATTTTAGTTAGTTTTGTTCATTCTCGCCAATACAATGGCTAGTCATTGACTACCATTTAAAATAATATTATATTATTATTTTTTAGTATGACTTAGCTTGGTGTGCAACATAAGATTTCAAAGAAACCCGTTGTTTCATATTAGGTATGCCATCGAACATAGAATATCCTTTAAAGTAAAATTAATATTTAATTTAAATTTTTTTAATAAAAATGAAAATGCATTATTCTTTATTTACATGGGATGTTACAAAATTTCTTAGACATATATTAAATAACTGGTAAGGTTTCATTGAGTACCACATTCTATTATATTAGATTGGGATTTGAGTCTTACCTCTATGTTTTAGAAAATTCATATGGAATATTTGAATATCGAGAAAACATTTAGCACTATATATCATCGTAAAAAAACTAGTAATCCTGAGATGACCATTAATACACTTGATGATATATTGAGATCCTATTTTATTGATTGAAAATGTGTTTAGGATGGACAAAGTTATCCATTTAATCTTTCATACAATAATGGATTTCACCCAAGAATTAAAATGGATCCTTATGAATCCATCTATGATATGAGGTTTACAATTTCAATGTTTAAGGATAAATATGTAAAATGAATACTATTTCAATAATATCCAACTAATAAAATGCATGAGAATGCTATATCCATTCAGAATCTTATTATAGTATCCTAGATTCAATAGAATATTTATGATCATAATTATGAGTGAGATATGGATTTTAAAGTTACTCACAAGGTATTCTAAATAATATATCCTTAAAATAATTTTATGTGATTTATAAATAAGGGAATGTTGAGACATAAATATATTATTCCCTTCATAATTCTTGATCATATTAGGATAGTTTATTAGTTCTTGGAACTTCCACAAAATCCCACTCAAGTACATGTTATGTTCCATGTATCTCTCCTGAGGATGTACATGCCTATTCATTGTCATGTACTTCCTCCAAATCCATTTTTTTTGGTATATTCAAAATACACATTAAGGTAAAGTGAGAACCTCACATTAAATAGGATACCAACAATCCACCACCCAGATTACAGAGTAAAAACAATGTTTCCGCAATAACTAACATCCCAAATTTGAAATTCAAAAAACAACAGGACCACGTTCCCATGACCTCAGTACCCTAAATCTTCGGTGGTACGCTACCTTGAGACATTCCACAACATTCACATGTACATTACTATGAGGTTATACCATTGCATAATGATCTATCTTTTGAGGGAAAATTAATGGATATTCAACATTGAAGATAAAATGTATTTAAGAACAAGATCACTAACATTGTCAGTGTTGTTTGGATAAATCGAAAATTTGATAAAGCTATTTGGGAACCATAGGATGTGATGAGGTAGAAGCATCCTCATTTATTTTTAACAACTTCATGGTAATTTTCAGTTTAAATTATTATATTTAAGGTATAATGTGCCACGCTAAAATTTTATGATATATTTTTCTTTAAATATGTTTGATGAATTTGATATATTTCTTTACATGAAGTACTATGTTTAAATGGTTCATAGCATACTAATTAAATATTTTTATTAAATGTGTCATATATAACCCAGATGTTGGATTAAAGGGTACTAATAAGACTAAAAAATTATGAAATGGTTTTTTACAAATTTAGGAAATTAATTATTTCATTCCAAATTTTTAGAAACCAAAAAAATTCATTTGAAAGTAAAGAAGAGTTGTTTTTTTCTTCTGAAAACCTGTTCCTAAACATTAAATATGTTATGATCATAATGAAATATAATAATCACTACTGATGAATGATTTTATTTAATTTTTTTGATAATATATTCAATTTTTTTTATCATCAATCTAATGGTTTTTACTAGGAAAGGATGAATAATAAATATTGTTTTATGATTAAAAAATCATTTCTATATAAATGGGTTTCATTACATTTTCTCCACTTATTTTAAACTAATTTATTCCAAATATAGAAATTGATTATGATAAATTTTCATACCATATTTGAAATCATCGTGTGAAAATTTTGTAATGGGGTAATTATTTTTTCATTATGAATGATAACTATGGTAATGATTTCATTAGAACGGTAAAGGTTAAAAGGGTTAGTTGGAGGTTAACATGAAGAGATTTTAAAGTAACCTAAAAAATTATCAAAATAATTTATGTCCATTTTACCTCGACAAATAATTATATTTTATTTATTTTTTTATGTTTTTGTTCCACTTTCACTCAAATATGACTTTATTATGTTTTGATATTTTATGTATTTATAGGAGTGTCACTTCCCTCACTTAAAAAAGGGAACCACCTATCCTGTCTTATCAACCCCACTTGATAACATTATTTTGAAAATTATCTACCCAAATACACTAAAAAAAAGAATTATCAATTACATTGGGGTGCCTGTATTCCCAGGAGTCCACTTTGAGATGCATTAATGTTATTTTCTAAGGACGACACCTGAATAATATGTATATGTTCTTACTAATCATTTTCATGTTCCATTCTCCTTAAACCTCATAGAAATGTTTTATAAAATTGTTTACATGCTTAATATTTTTTCTTACTATATTGAGATATTTCAATATCAATATTATAACCATTTTTTATCTCCATATCACATGTTATAAAATGAAAATTCCGATCGTGTGTACTTGTAGACTACCAATTACATAAAAAATGTGATTTATTTTTATTTTTATATATACATGGATGATCATAAGGATAGATTTAATGAATATATTTTATATATATGATATATGTATACTTATTTAAATGTGAATTTTTCTTCACCATTATTTCATTCAATATATCTAAAAGTAGAAACATCTCTCATGCATACATACATACTATCATCTCCACAAAGTGATATAATTAATTATTCATACCATATTTATATCAATAGTTATAAAAGTGTATATAATAAATAAATTTCACCATTATGAGATTATTTAGACTTTTGAGATGATAAAACCATAACCAAGGTGAAAGGAACATAACCAAAAAACTAAAATATGCTTGGAAAAACAAACTAGCATTCACTCCAATGTTAAATTATTGATAAATTTTTAAAAAATGGTTTAATGGGAAATAAAAAGGAATGATACCTAGTAATTTATTTATTAAAATTTATTTTCAATATATTTTAATAAAATATTAATTAAATATAATTTATGTTTTAACATGTATGAACAAACACAAGAGTTGAATTAAGGGTTTGTGTTACAATATAATTTATTTTCAAGATTGTTTATATTAAATTTCAATTAAGGAAAATTATATGGTTCTAACTCATAAAACACATCTATTTAATTATCCTACAATTATCCATATGATTTTTAAGAATAATTAAAACTTTTATTTATTTTTTACTTAAAAATATTAGGAAAATATTATTAACAAAAACCGACCATATTTCCACTTTAGTTTAAGATCTTTTACTTACATGTCCATGTTCATTAAAATGTATTTATGAATTTTTTAAAAGGATAAAATAATTATTTAATGTTTTTTAAAATAATATTAATATATTTTAAAATTTATTAAATGGTATTTTATTGTGATTTTCAGAATAATTTACTTTAGGGTTTTTACCAAAAGATTGAAAGGAATGATTATTTTAATTTTTACGAGATGATTGAATTTTCCAACTGTCCTATGTTTGATTAGTTTTGAAGACTTATTTACAAATTTCATAGTTATCTTCAATGAACATATTTTTATAACTATTTTGTTAATTTTTAGTATTTAATGATACAAAAAGAAAAGGATAGATTCCATGTTTTAAAATAAATGTTCAAATGCTGTTTTGATGTTATTTTGAAAATATGCCTACATAATTCAGTGATTATTGTTAGTCCCAAGAGACATGATATTATGAATTAATCCAATTAAGTTTTATTGATGGATTATAATGATTATTATTTAAGGATTCTTTTATGGAACCAGTTTCTTTCTTGTCGGTTAATTATTCTCGGATGAAATCTTTAATAAACATGTTTCTTCTCCATAAGTTATGCTTTGAAAAAATTATTAAATATTTATAAAACAAGTTTGAAATCAAAGATTCATGATTTTATGACATGTTTAATATTTTTATTAACTTCTATAACACATATGTACTATTTTTATTATATGATAGGTTGGATTAAATTTATATGGCCTCTAATGCATTGGGTAAAGAATAATATATCCTGAGATAATGTGGACATGACTTAGGATGGGAACAATGTCTAGTAAGGGACTCTATCCACTATGAAATTCATGAGAGTGTAACTTTAATATGGGAATGATGGAATGGGGATTGAACCAAATCAACTATAATAATTTTTCCACTATGAGAGTCTTGGGAGAGAATTTTGATAAGGGAATAATGTAATGGATAGTGAACCAAATACACTAGGGGACAATATCAACTATGATAGTATTGGGAGTGATACATGACTAATGAAATGAGTTTATTATCTTATTTTCATGTCAAAAACCTTTGTATTATTCTTATTATATGTACGATGGGATCAATATTAATTATTCAGGATTTAACACTCTTATAGATTATGTCTTTTATGAAAAATCCTTATGCCATGATTTATAATTAATGATATTGTATGATTGGGTATGAATTTCATAAGTTATGATCATGTTATAATATCCTTATTATTTCCTTATAATCTCTTATTATCACTGATTAATATCACATATGTTTACCCTTATTTACAATTTAGGCTCATGCATTGTTATGTTTCCATTTTTTCTAGGTTATGAAGAATGGGTTTATGTGTGGTATGTATATGAATGGTACTATTTGAGATTACATTTTTGGGATATGTTGAATATCCTTCTTGATATGTGTTTATTATGTTTCTATTATCCAAAGACACCAAGATTTTATAGTTATTTGTATTTCATTGTTTTGAGATGTGTTGAATATTAATACGAAATGTCGTAAATTTTTTATATGAGATCCTTTGGTCACTTTATTGGGATAAAGATTGCTATGATGGTATCTAATTGGGTTTTATTCAAAGTATCTTCACCCCATTAATTCTATCATTAATTCTAGAGAATATTACAGAAAATAATACGACTGGTAATATAGATGTATATCTTGTTATTTTAAATAATCACTACAATAGAATAAGGCACTAAAAATGGATTAAACATCCAAAAAATGGATTTGTGATGATTTTACAAAACCTACACTAAATTTTGAATCGTTATACAACTAAAATATGTTGTAAACATTTATTAGTGGTTTCTAGGTTGTGTCTTGAAATGATATTTAGCAGTTATTATTTAAAATTTTAACGATGCTTTTGTATCTCAAAACTATTTAGGGTCTAACACCAGTTTAAATAGCCACTAAAATCTAATAATATATAATGATGGTTAAAGGTGATGTTAAATTTTATTTTTCCATATATAGCGGTGGTTCAAAAAATATCTATATACTGGTAATAAAAAAATTTGTAGGAACTACAGCCCAGATCAAAAACTATACAAAACAGATGAAAACATAAGAAAATAACAAAAAAAAATGAAAAAGAAATAGTATTCATAAAATAAAATTTAAAAAACTAGGATTATAACTGATTAAAATATACATTAATAAATCTCAATGTCATTGGATAATACATGAAAACAAAATATAATCAAACTGATATTCAAAAAACCATAACTGACCAAATGTAAATAGAGATTCTATAGAAACATAATAAAAAAATAAGAAAAATTTATTCCAGATTCAAATATATATATATATATTGAATTGATAATTAATTCTTGTATATAAGGAATTATAATAGTAAGTGAGAAACAACAATAACAACATGAAGAGTGTTAATATATTCATAACTATTTCTGTTATATCATTTAACACAAACCTAGGTTTACAAATATAGTGACCCAAATCAAATAAATATATTTAAAACTATAATAAATGTTCAATAATTATAGGGTTAATAATAAAATAAAAAATCAATGGATTATAAATATCATAATTAATGATCAAGGAATAATGAATTAAATACCTTATCAAAAAAATACACTAGTAACGTAAATAAAAAAGATCTTCCTATAAACTCAACACTCCATAACCTCATGAAACATTCACTTCATACATTCTTACATATAACCACATCACACAATTTTACCACATCACTCCATATAAATACATAATCACATAACCCTACTATATATATATAACCCCATTCTTTATTTAACAACATCACAACCTCTGCATATCCATTGCACACCTGTTTTACATTGCCACAACACAATGTCATAAATTGTTACCACATTATCACCAAAAAAACCAACACACCACCAATAAAAAAATATCATGGAATCTATTACTGTAATAATTTCACCACAACAAGGCTTTCACATAATAAGACAGAAATGAAGTACTCCCACATAATCTCATCGATCATTCCTCCATTGATTCAAAAAATCTACCACAACCCCACTTTCATTCTGGAAACCACACAATACCCAAAATCGAAAAAATACAATAACATGAGAAAAAATTTCTAAAACCCAAAACATATACACCCATGACATACTTCAAACCTCCACATTATATGGTCCATCCTAACTCTCCCTCCTAAAATGATTTTATTTAAATTCATACTTTCATCACTGTAATTATAAATAACCCATCCAAACTCTAATATAATAATTAAGAAAAGGAAAAATTCATCAAACTATAATAGAAGAAATTACATGAAATCATTTAAAAAATAACCCAAAATATCCTAAGAATGATGATTATAAGGGAAAATTTGGAATAAAACCTTGAAAATCAACCAAGCATATTGATTTAATGTAATTTATTAGAAATAATAATATCCCATACCTCAATACACCCAATGAATTATTAATCACCATATAAATATATTTAACTTCCATATGTTTAGATACGAAACACCACCACCAAATAAATTGTCAAGACTCATCACTACTTGATCATATAAGATTGACACCATCACTGTTTCAGTCTTCACTCCTTTCTACCAGCACTTTTAAGAAAATTTTCTTAAAAATTAAACATTTTTGTCTATTAGAATTTCCCATTAAAACATATAAATCTTATTATAATAAATTATTATTAATTTTTGTGATTTAAAAACTTGCACAAACCATACATCGATGCAATATCACTAGGGAAACATCCAATCATAATATGATATAATTTAATCCACTATTTTAGAAGATTAACAAATATCATATCCTACATCTGTATATGAGCCCCTTGTTGAAGGAATATGATCCACGTTTTTTAAATTTTAATTATCATTAAAATAAATTGACTCTGATTATCTCAGTATAGGTAGTCAATAAGTTTTAGTTGCTTCTATAATCCCTGGTGACATTCCAAAGAACTTATACGATAATGGTCCCAAAGCCATCCGTTGCATGCAACCAGAATTCTACTTCCCAAGGACCCAAACCACTAGATCATCCTAGGAGACAGAGAAGGAATTTACCTGATTTCAATCTCCTAATTTTTTTATTTTTACCTATTGAAAAATATAAATTAAATTAAAATAAATAATTATTAAAAAAGTGACAACTGACAATATTTTATTTTAATAAAAAAGTATTTTGTACCCCCATCTTCTTTTGATGAAAGATTCACATAACTCCCATCAAATTCCTTATAAAAATAATACCTATGTTTCATTTAGAATAATTTAATCCCTAAATTATTTATATACATTAAAAAAATTTAATCCAACAATTTAATATATGAAATAGATAAAATTTTCAAATAAATAGTTTAAAAAATATAATATTACCATAGTCGATCTGTTCCTCGAAAAAATATTTGAACTGGAAATGTGGGGAATGATTTATTTTACTCATCTTGATGAATTTAATCTTGAAAAATGCTAATATAAATAACATGTAATTAACTAATAATTTATGAAATCGCATCTCCTTAGTATATGAATATATATATATATGTGTGTGTGTGTGTGTGTGTGTAAATTGATATTAATATAATATTATATTTTTTAATACTGTGGGTTTATATAGGATTAAATATCAACAAACACTTTACAGTACTCTCTAGTCACCACTTTTGATACCTTATCATAATAATATTGAGCGTGAACTAATCTATCATTGAATTCATTCTATAGTCTCCATTTGAAATCTCATTATTTCTTACCCAAATTATTCAACGTCCGATTTCATGCGATAAGATCAGTGACATTACTGTGTAATAACATATATAAAAATATTTTCATTTAAAAATATTATAATTTAATTGAATATTGTAATTCAATTATACAATGATTTATTAATGTTACCTTTATCTTGGAATCAAATAATTCATTCCTCCATGATGGAGGCATATGCCTCCGATCAAAATATATAATTTCCAGGGTAACCATATCAGCCGCTAACTAGACTATAATCTATCCAAATTATCCCACAACATCATATATGGGGACTCCCTTAAAATCAATGTGGACAACTATTTTCAATAAATTCATATTCTAGACATCTAAAATGTTAATATTATTATTGTTAGTAATATTGTTTCCATCATTTATCAATATGATTTTTTTTATTATATAAAAAGTGAACTAACTTTATCCACATTAAAATTGTACAATAAACATCACCCTCCAATATCATCTTGATGGACTAAGAGTGAACAGATATTCCCTCACTATAGATTCATCTTGTTCTGAACCAACTGAATTAGGAGGCAATGCTCGGGATGCTGATGGGAGGAAGAATAAGGGTGTTCTATATGTTGATGGGATGGAGATAGAGGGTTTGACAGATGCTAATAGGGGGAAAATGTAGGTCATCCCAAATAATATTGGGAGGGAGGCGAGGGGATTATTAGGGAATAAGGATGATGTCTATATTGTTATGGTAACAACAATTCGGAGTCAACTGGGATTAGTGAATTTCTTGTTCCCTATAATTACTATCATTTTAAAAAGAAAAAATAAACTCAAAAAATATATTTTGAAAAATTCATGCAGAAAAATAAATTTAGAAATGATAACAGATTCATAGTACTGGCAAACACAACATACATAGGCATGATAACAAATGGATTTACATAAAAACAAATGTATATTTTTTTGAATTAAACAAATAATTTATAAAAAAATGTTTAAATTTGATAACATATCCACCATATGAGAAATGAATAACATTTAACATAGGTCATTGATATGTTAATGGATGACTACACATATTATTATTATTTTTCCTTCAATCATGTCATTATCCTTCCCTGTCATTACTTCTTTTACTTCATGCACAATTTCGAGATTAATATTTTCAATATCATGATTAGAAAATAAGTCTATTTTTATCTATTGATGGGATTCAATGTTTGAGGTCAAATATTTCACATCATCACCCATATCATGCAAGTCTCTTTGTTCTTTGAGAACAACTACAAACAACCCATTTTCAATGATATTCTCCCCATATTATACCATTTTTCTTGTGGTGAGAAGATATATGGATCATATACTTCATATTCATTGACGTTTTTCAAGCCAGAGAAGTTCACATAAATAAATTTCAAAGAATATCTTTTATTACACTTGGAAATATTGAGCTACTTGAATTTTTATAAAACAACCAAAAAATGAAAATGGAAGTTAAAATCTATAATATTATTCAACATTATATAATCTAAAATTTCAGAATATATAAATATTCCATTGTTCTATGTTTTTAAAACCTCTTCCAAACCGACTATATGACATTTGAATCAATTCACATTGTAAGCATTGAACATTCTAGACTGCTTTAGAGGGCCTCTAGTTAGAAACATTAAATATCCAGGCAACTTAGTCTGAGTATTAGTATTCATAGTCTAAAAAAAGTAATATACATTATTATATTTTTAAAATATATGTTTCAACCTGATATCCATTTTCATTAGAACATTTATGAATATATTTGATTTCTAAACCCTTCAAAAAGCTCTTTATTAATATATTTAGTTATAACATAATCATTTCATGTTATAATTATCATGTGTCTCCTTGTTTATATCATAATATATTTAATTAATAAATCATAAATTTCAATATATAGAAAAACATATATGAGTTTTTTAATTATTCCATTTCTATTATTTTAATATTTGAGATCCTTCCAACAGATCAAACAATAGTAAGAAACATTTCTAATTTATCTTGTAGTTTAGAATCCATTTATCTATCTTAAACATGTACAGATCAATTGAATATTAACTTAATATCAAGAAAGTATCTAGAACAAAAGGTAAGAAACTCCACTTATAAATATACTTTAGAAATAGAGAATTCAGCTTGAGCATTATTTTTTATGTATTATTTCAAATGACCAAGGTATATATGAAATAAAAAAGATTAAAATATAGTTATGTATTTATTGAGGATTCAATTATTGTTTATATATGATTATATAAATATATATAGAGTATCACTCAGTTGGATTCATCCCTATATAATGAACAAGACCTCCAAATTTAATTTACTTGACTAAATGGCCTGTTAAATCCATGATGATAGTAAAAAATGATTGAGGTATGATTATCTCTATTGAGAAAAGTGCCAGTGAAAATCTATCTTGAATATTTTCAAGAATAGTTGTATATAGAGCTTTCAAACATAAGTTTTTAAAGATTATGCATAATTGGAGTACAACTATAATAATATTTTTGTTTAATAATGAACCCAATTTCAATGGTAGAAACCGCAGTTACATAATATGTGAAAACTGACTTTTTACTACATGTAAATTATAGTGCTTTAAGTCGAAACGACATGATAAGTTACTTGAATACATATCATATAATTTCACAAGTTTTTAAATTCAATAGAATATATTTTTATACATATTTTTCATTTCAAAAATTCCTAAGTATACATTCCATTCTCATATAGCCATATATCAGCCTATATATTCATTGATTGTAATTCATTTGGAGTATTAAGATGATCCTTTTATTTTTCATGATCATTAAGTAATGGGAATATCAAATTTACACCAACACTATTCTCAATATATATAACATCATGACCATGATTGTACAAATTAAATTACCAATATGAATGTTTGAAGAATATTCTTCATTTCTTATATTGTAGCATTTTGATTTAAATGGATGATACACTTCTAAATAATTTCTTAATATCATTCAAATGATATTCCTTCCAAAATACTATTAAAATATTTATTAGTTGTGCCACTATTTTAGAACCTAACAACAACTTTGGTGGTGGTCTATGACTAATTGACCCAATGAATTTTGATTTTTTCAACTGAAATCTATGGGTTGAATTGAGAAATATATGATGACATAAGAAGAACCATTTATTACTATAAGGTAGTCATTCAAGCTCAAAATCAATATTAAAAATATGATACGACAAACCAATGTATGTGTTATAACTAGATAAGTTTTAATGTCAATGTAAGTCACTAATGGTCCATATTAGAGCACTGTGGATTTTGAATATTATTCTAAAAGATTCATCATATGTATCAATACCATTTCTCTATAATTCCTATAATTACTCAATTAGAGGTTGCAAGTGTACATCAATATCATTACTGGGAATTTATTTTCTAGGATAATTATTCAATTTATATAAGAAGTTTGTTGTATACAAATCCATGGACGTAGATTATAATGGGTAAAAAACCTTCCAAATTTTATAACTAGTAATCAAAGACCCAAATGGGTTGAATCCATATGCATAAAATACCGACTACACATTCCTAGGATCATATGGATGTAATGAATCAAATTCATTCTATGATTTTGAATCTATTGGATGACGTATTAACCCATCATTTTTATTATCTATAGAATTACAATTCATGTGTTCAACAATTTTTGATGGCATGAATAATATTTTTAATCATGGTTTTAAAGGAAAGTAACAATTTTATTTAATGGTATGTTATTGTTCTTCTTCTTCATAGAATTATTTTGATTCATATTTTTAACATTTCCCACTACCTTACATCTAGACAATTATTTTTTTCAATCATGTCTACTTGAATCCTCTGCCTAACGAGGAATACAATCATTGGGATAATCATGTTTGTTATAATTAATACCAATATTATTAACAAATTATTCAAATCATAAAAATATTCAGGGATCTTAGCTCCAAGAAATTTTTCACAATAAATTACAATATCATAGAAAACACCTTATTTTTAATTATAAATAGAAATTCGATATGGTACAAATTCAGTAGAAAATATTGTCTTGAAATTTTTTGAAATCCACCATATAGATTTTGATTTCCATCATCAACTAAATAATGAAATTTATTTTTCTGATTAATGAAGTTATCTCTTACATTAGTCTTTTCTAGGTCATGATGGTGCTCCAATTATATGTTATGATCATGATCTGGTTTTCTTATAGTCCCAAAAAAATAATTTTTCACGTTACTATCTGTAGAACTCTCAACTATTTGTTCTGCTATGTTTTGATGATAAAACTATTCCCTTCCATTGTCAAAAATAATTTCATAAAAGTTAATGAATTTAACTGTCCACTACCAATGAAGTTGGAATCCCATTATATTGACTAAAATTAGTGACCAATGTTTATCTAATGTTGTATTCTCCATTCCATGTCCATTTTCAATGATGTTGGAATCCCATCAATGTATCAATTGAAAATTGAAAATTCAATGAACTCATCAAAACCCTTGGCATAATGATGTGTTTTCCATGGTATTAAAATCCAATATTTAGCCATATATTAAAATGTTCCTACACTTCATTAAATAAAATTAAATCACATTCCAAATATTATGTCATTTTAAGATTAATTTAAAATTTATTTGAAATAAACAACATTAATAATTCTTCAGGCGGATTAATTTTGTTACATTTTTGAACAACATCATTTTTATTATATTTTAATATGAATGTATATAATCCATCACAAAATTATAGCTTATCTCTATGCATGTTTAATGAGTTGAAAATGTAAAATGGTTGTCATAATATAATGTTAAAAAATTATCAAATATTTCAATAACCTTACGATCCACACACTAATATAATTATTAAATCAAGTGAGTTTGGGATAAATCCAACCTTTAATGTTCAAAAATTATCCTTTATGTCAATAATAACCAGAATAGACTATCATTACTAGTTTTCAAAAAGGAACTAAAATTATTGAATAAAGAAATAAAAACATTTTGATAGTAAAAAAAATATTAATCTAAAATGGAGATATTATGAAAATATTTTGTTGACTATGATAAAGGGGGCTGATGAAGAGATGTAATGATAAGAAATGAGGTATGTCTTGACCGACCCAAAAGGGGCCCATTTCATGACTCCCAATCCCTCCTCCAAAACACCAGGGGCTTGAGATGAGTTCTGAGTTGGAATATCACTAACATGTGAGTCCTTAGTCTAATTACCTGTACACACACACACACACAACTCCAAGCCCAGAAAATTTTAAAATTTAAAAACTACAGAAGAACCATTCATGTATACCTCTAAATCCCACAGCCAGAGTACGATAGGAAGTAAAGGAAAGTAAAGAGGGCCAAATAAAATCCCACCACATATAGTTAGAAAACAAGTCCATCTTAAAAGTATAGATATGGGCTTCTATTAATATATCATAGGAACAAACCTCGGTCAATTCAGGCTCACTAAGCACCATATGGTCCTGGTCCATCTAGGACTCTGTCAAAAGGTCGATAATCTTCACAAGACAAGACATGTGTGGGAAAAGAACATATACGGTTGAGTATAACAATATCCAGTAGGACACCCTGAATCCACAAAGAATATAAAAAAGGAATAAATGTTAGATATACACAAGTATTTTTCTATAATGCATATAATAATAATATCCAAATATACTCAAAAAAGACAAACATTCTCAAGTTAAAGGCAAAACCATGATTCTAGACTATGATTCAAACATGAAATTTACAAAAAGAACTTATCCATGATAAAACACTCAATGAGTCTGATATCACCAACGACGTTCATCCGAGAGGGCATGCTCATTGGGTCTCATCATCGGAAGTATACACTGGAAGCCTGAAGAGACACAATACACAGATGAGGATCAATCCCATGGTGATGGGGTATACCAAAAAATTCAATATGGAATAGCCCACTATGTAGAGGATCGATTCCCATGTATTTTTGGTCCTGATGGTACTAAGAACTCCACCTAGGGAAAGAAGATGATATAGGATCTCACTCCAAGCCTCACCGAAGGATTCCAAAAACTCCATCCAAGATGTCCTGCTAAAGGGATAAATGTCCTATATATAGGAGGTGATTCAATTCTAACCATTAGAAAATGGATATACGGAACTCACCTAAACAAAACTTGTCCATGATACATAGGGAAAGGGCTATGAGACAACAATTAAGGAGTACAAGATATGTAGTAGGGTTACACACTGTCTCCCGTAGACCATAGGTCCTGCCCATGTAAATGGACTGTGTTCATGTATGTGTTATAAGTACAAGACACACTGCTTCTCAAGTACTTCAACCCATTTACTAGTACACATCTTATACCATGTATGCCCGGTCATGCCATTTCCGAGCAGGAGTACATGGCATGTCCATGACCGTGTACTCCCTGGACATGTCAGTGTACCCTCCATGGAACACATCAAGACATTAGGGAGGGACCACAGGCCTTGTGATTCTTATCTTTCTCCCAAAACCATAACCTTTGCTGAGAGGGTCCCACATGGCATGTAGCTGCAATGTACATGCTGTGTTCATCGGGTTTTTCTAGAAACACTAGTTCTTCCCTTTGAGTACACTTGTGCCACCAAAACCACATAAATTATCCCTAATCTCACTAAAAAGCATGGATCTACTACGATTATCCCTCTCCAAGGTTGTTAATCAGAATCTATCCTTCGAAACTGTTGAGGAAATGCCCAATTTTTGTTTCCTTCACAATTCGCATGCCCTAATCGAATCATGGGTCTCCAGTTCAGTTTTTTATGCATGCCTCTACCACAATCACATAATAATTGCATAATATCAAGTCTTGATCTATAATATTCTGTCATTGTTCTTGGTAACAAGTGTGAAATTATTGATTCCTTGGTTCATAGGTCAAACCACGGGGAAACGAAACCCTGATGATGGACAAATAAAACAGGGTAGAAAAGAATAATGAAAAATCATGAAAAATAGAACTCGATTGATGTTTATTTCAACATCGATTAATTTACATTAATATAATGAATGAGTAGATACAAATAATCGCAATTCAAATTATCAACATAAATCCCCATAATAATCTTATCTCACAAAATTAATGATCCATGAATCAATCCGTTGGTCGATTGATTCACATTCATTATAGTAAATATAATGATGAAAGAAAACTAATCAAAATAATTTATTAACTAAATTCAGATAAATCTCTAATGATGAGTAGATTTGCATCGTGATCATTGGTGAGATCCTCTGATTCCGTATCACACTAGTCAATGATATTTTATCCCTTCATCATCCTCCAACAAAATCTCCTTTAACCCTCTCCAAAATCAGTCTAATGACATTCAAGGTTATGTGGAAAACCTTTAAAATTTTGTATAAGTGTTTAGTTAAAGATAATAATTAGGTCATTGTGTCAGTGGATGAAATAACATAATGTAATGAATTAGTTTATTCATTTTAAACCCATCAGGACTTTTCCATAAACACATCATGCCGAAAAATGTAATGTCACGCATAAGGTAAACCCAATATTCTGGACTCAACAGTTCCCACAGATTTATAATATGACCCCCCTTTTAAAATTTATTCCACATTTAGGATAACAATGCACACATTCTATTCAATATATTTCAAAAAATTATTGCAAGAACACCGGGCCTTCGGATCATACGTCCTCCTAGAACAGTGTCTTGAAAATAATATATAAAATATCCAAAAAACACACAGAAATTTAAAGTCATTAAATTCCCTAAAGATGATCCTCATTATCTACTGGGTAATTGTCAAAGGTATCTCCATCCTCAATGTCAAGTTTACCTTAGTTTCTAATGTGTGATGGGTCATGCACGTACCTCATCAGCTACGACACATAGAAGACCTCAGGTACCTAGTCCAACTGCGATAGTAGAGAAAAGTGGTAATCCACCTCACTAACTCTAAAAATTATCTAAAAAGGTCCAATGAATCTCAGATATTGATTAACACCACATCCAAATATTTTTAATCCATATCTAGGTCAAACTGAAATGAACACATGGTCTCCCTCCCCAAAATACAAGGACCTCTTTCTTCTATCTGCATAAGACTTCTGAAAGCCTTATTATGTCAAAATCCACTCTTGGATGATTTTAACCATCTCAAACTTCTATAAAATAGGCCTTTAACCAAGATAAAAATGGACTTTATCAGTGCTCGAGAAGCACAGACTTCTGGAGAGAGATTAAAAGCCCTAATTTTTTATTAGCACTAAAAAAACTAATAATGTGATTGTTTATCAGCAATTTTAAAAGAGATGATTAAGGGGACCTTTATCTGTGTTTATAAAAGAATTGATAAAAGTTTCCTTTATCATAACATATAAAATCAATAATAAATGAAACTTTTATCAGTGCCTTTAGAAGCACAGATAAAGGGACATGTTGCTGTGTGCTGTTACAACACACTAAAACACCACTGTAGTGTACTTTAATAGCACACCATGACACCAAAAATACCATGAATTTAGAAAAATGAAATATGAATACAGAAATTAAATGAAATAAAATTTACAACACAAATACAAGAAACATCATTATATTATAGACATTTTAATAATTGGTTTATACAATTACATAAGTAATTTTTTTACATATATTCAAAAATAGAAGTCTTCCTTTTTATTTTGATCCTAACACCTGCCCCAAAAAAATCACAAGTATAAGAAAAAAATCATAAGTTAGTAATTAAATAAAGAAAAAAAAACATAAAGTGTTTATTTTAAACTAATCTTCGAGTCATACAAGGAACTCGATGTATCAGATTGAGTTGTAGTTGATTCTTGCATGTCACACCATTTTTTGTTCATCTTCAAGAATTATATCTATGAAAATTAACTAAGTAATTATATGATATAAATTATAAGGAAAATAATTAATTAATATCATATAGAATGATGAGAAAACAATCTAGTATTGTTTTATCAGTTTTGGAAATATGATGTGCATTTTAACCTAAAATGATACTTATATATTGAAAATATTCACATTAAGCTATACCAGTCACACTATGCATCAGATTGAGGTGAGACTGATTTTTACACGTCTCAAATGACTTATAGATAGTTTTCACAATGTATCAAAACCACTCAAATGTGTTTTCTTTATTTTGAGTATGTCTCTTGTCTTTTTTGCTAAAATGTTATTTTAAACTCGAAACAAAAAAATTGAATCATACCCATCACATCATGTGTTTTTTTGACATGATACCAATTACTACATGTCAAAAATGACTTATGAATCATTTTCAAAAACTATATAGACAATCTAAGCATGTTTTCTTGGATTTCAGTGAGTGACACTTTTTGAACTAAAATATCTATTTTAAACTGATAACTTGCACATTGAGTCATATCGGACACATCATGTACCAGATTGAAATTAATTGATTACTATTATTCAAAATTAACTTATGTATTTCTTTCATAAAGTATAAAAACAATATGAATACATTTTCTCAGTTTTGATTACGTTCGTTGTCCCTGTTTCTAAAAATGCGATCAATTTTAAATAAAAACTCATACTTGGAGTTATATCTATCACCTCATGTGTCAGATTGGGGTAAAACCAATTTTCACATGTCCCAAATGTCTTGGGGATCATTTTCATAATGTATAAAAATAATCCCAATTTTTTGACCATGTTTTGAGTTAGTCACTTCTCCTTTTTTACTAAAATGTCATTTTAATGTGGAAACACACACTTTGACTCTTACCTATCACTAGTATATCATTTTGAAATTATACTAATTACTAAATGTCAAAAATTAATTATTAATGAATTTATTAAATTATCATGAAAATAAAATCATGTTTTCTCAATATTCAATGAGTTATACTTGTTGAACAAAACTGTCGATTCTAAACTGATAACAGACACAATGACTCCTACCAGACACATCGTGTATCTAATTGTGGTGTGGCTGATTCATACATGTAAAAAATTACTTATAGATCATTTCTATAAATTATTAAAACAATAATAATTCATTTTCATGGGTTTGAGTAGGTTAGTTTTCATTTTTACTAAAAAATGATGTCATTTTTAATTAAGAAGACACAGTTGGAGTAATACAGGTCACAATGTGCCTTGGATTGAGGTAAGACTGATTCCTAGACATCTAAAATTACATATGGATCATTCTAATAAATTATAAAAATAATATAAATGTTTTTGATCAGTTTTGAGTACGTCACTTCATTTTTTTTCAAAAATATATTTTTAAACTAAAAAACAGAATTTGACCCATACTGCTCACATCATGTTTTTGTTTGATGTGAGACTGATTCCTACATGTCAAGAATAAAATATGAAGTAATTTAATTAATTATCAATAAAATACAAGTGTATTTTCTTGGTTTTTAGTGAGTTGCATTTTATGAACTAAATTGGAAACTTTAAATTGATAACAAACACATTAAGTCATAATGGCCACACTGTGCATCAAATTGAGGAGCAGTTGATTCTTAAACATACGAAATGACTTTTGGATCATTTTCCTAAAGTATCATAGTAATCAGAATATGTTTTCTTTGTTTTTAGTATGGAAGTTTTCATTTTTACTCAAATTAATGTCAATTTTAAATAAAAATAAGCACTCAGAATCATACCGATCATACCATGTTTTGGATTAAGGTGCGGTTGATTCCCACACATACCAAAGTATAAAAATAATCCTAACTACCAATTTGACCATGTATCCATTGTCTTTCTATGTATAAATTCTAGAAATATAAATTAAATTGATGTTATTAGCCAAAAAACCATTCTCATTATTGAAAGTTATAAGATTAGAGGAATCTATTATGCCCATTATATCATGAGAAGTAACCAAAATGAGAAAATGAGATTCCTGTAATGATATGGATTTCAAAAATGAGAATGGGTTTTCAGCTAACCAAATATAATTAATATTTATTTTTGGTAGTTCAACAATGAATTAAAATGAACATGAAAAACATGGTTACATAGGAAGAAAGAACTAGTTTAACTCTTTTGTGGATTGTTGCATAAAATTGAAAAAAATATGAATTCCTAAAAGTTATCTGAAAAAACTAAATATGTATTAGATAAAAATTATAAGGAAAATATTTTTCAAATAATAGATTAAATTATTATAAAAATAATTAAATAATTAGTAGGAATTCACCATTTCCTAATAGTTTCATGCATTTTGGAAACATTTCCTTATTGTCATTATCTCAATTGTAGGCTTAAAGACCAACCCCTCATGAGGATGAGATGCTTCAAACAAATGACCCCAACTTGAACAAAATAACCCACTTGAACTAGAAAAAATTATTATACGAGTAATACTAAAAATAAATAAATAAAGCCTAAATATAAAACAATACATTAATTTTATGGACAATGATTTTATTATGAAAAAATTGTTGACCACAGGGATATTACAATGGTGAAGTAATAATGATGACCAAAAAATGAAAATAGATCTCACCAAACAATCAGTCAAAGATTGATGAGGATGAGGAGAAAATAAGACACATTGGATTGAAGCTTTGAATATTCTAATAGAAAGTGAATATATCCTATTAGATTCATAAAATATTCATTTATTTATTATAAATAAAAAATACACCTAAGATATTCCTTATAACAGGTGAAAGACAATGATATTTCTAATAAGGGAAACTCCACATTTGATTGTTTTAAATAATTTCCACATCCTTTGAAGAAAACTGGTAATTGAATTTAATAAAAAAATTACTTTTCTATGGTAGGTGTTATCCTTTTAAGTCATCCAAAGGTGAATGTTATAGAAAAGTTTCATCCTCATCATCTCATCTTTCGAATAGTTATCATTGAATTTTGTTGTTTGGAAATCATTATCCATATCTTTTATAAATGAACCTATGTTTCTTCAAATACTCAAAGCATTAGTCATCCCTATGATGACTACTACTAAAATTAGTAAAAAACATAAAAGAGATAAGGGATGAGTCCCAAGAAAAAAATTGGAATAATAACTTTTTGGGATATAAAACTGATGAGGATGGATGTTTTACTAAACTTTGTTCTCAGAAAGGGTTAATTCTTCTCATTTGTGATAATTATATGGATGGTAATCAATGATTCAAATCGGTGGAACCAAAAAGCAATATTAATGAGTAATCTATTTTTATAGTTATTAAAGTAATACATACATAATTGTTTATTTGATGTGTGATGAAAGAAATGAAGTGAATTTTAAGAAGTATGAATGAGTGGGTTATCATTCCAATGCTGGCTATATTTTCATTAAATACAAGAAATACAAAAAAGGCTGAAATAAATGAATAAAATTTCAGTGATGATCATAAAGTTTCGGTAAAAACTCGAAGGATTAAAACTCTACCAAAAAACATAATTTTTTACCAAGTAGATCCTAAATCATTTAAAGAGGCTGACAAGGATATTAATTGGATTGAATATATTCATGAGGAGCTTGATCGGAATAAGAACAAAGTGACTAGGAAATTGTACCATGTATAGAAGATAGAAATTTTATCAAAACCAAGTGGGTGTTCAATAATAAAACCATTGACTATGGAAAAGTGGATCAAAATAAAGAATGGATAATGTGCAAGGGGAAATCCTATTCAAAGGAATTTATATTTATGATAAATTTCATCCCATATCCCAGTTGGAAACTATTTTAATTTTTTGGCTATTTAAGTGTAAATTTAGTTAAAAGTATACCAAATGTATGTCAAATCTATGTTACTAAATGGTATTCTTAATGGGGGAGTATAAATTGAGAAACCAGATGGGTTTACTATCGATGGAAATGAGATAAATGTGTGCCAATTAAAGGATTATTTTTATTAGATATAGAAATCACTAAGGACCTGATATTTAATGTTGGATCAGTACCTAGGAAAGCCTGGTTTTTTGCGAGGCATAGTTGATCACTGCCTCTACATTAAGAAGGATAATTATCAAAGGATATTGGTACTCATATATTTATAATACATAATATTTGGGATTGGAAAAAGCACAATGCAATTTTTTTGTCATTCATATGATGTAGGATATCATGATTTCTAGGACATGTGAAACATATCCCATTGTTTATAGGAGAATCAAAGAAATTATATCACATTAATTTATCTAAAAAATATGAAAAGGTGGTTCCCAAATGATTTTTAATAGAATATTACAAATCAATGAAAACAGAGACCGATATAAGAATTAATTTTTCAAAAGCTAATGATTGTAAAGAGGTAGATGTCACAGAATATAGGTATTGGGAGCCTATTATACCTCACAACAACATGACCCAACATTGGGTTCGATATATTTCAATTCCCACAGTACCAATGTTGTCCCATGGAGAGACACATGATATTGAGGAAGAGGAAACATCAATATATCCAAAAAATAATTAAATTTGGGTTGTTTTATTATAAGACAGTGAACCCCGACTTATTGGTGTACACATATGTGGGATGAGATGGTTCTATGGATAACTGAGAGAAATTAGAGGTATGGAAAAACCTGGATTTTGTTTTGGAGTTGCTTTCTCTCAACCCTTTAATTGCTCGAGTCTTGGATTCGAGACCGTCAATAGTTAGAGCAGTGATTTAGGCCTTGATTCATGCTTGGATTCAATAATAAGGAGAACCAACAATAGGTATCTTCCATAGAGAGCTTTGTATGTCACGAACTAGTTCATGGTGGTTAGGGTTGTTAAAATAGATCATGCCACTTGTATCAGTACATCCAAAATATCTCTAAAAAAGATACATTTTATCTATGATAAGTTAATAAGCGTATATAAAATGATTCATTATCATCAATTTTTTTAGCACTGATAAAAACTTAGATTTTTTTTAAAATAATACATTTTTTAAAAGTATAATTATTAAATATAATTATAATTCCTATAATAATATTTTTTATTGACTAATATTTTTATAATAATTTGAATGTATAATTATTTATTTATAAATATATAATTTTTTTAAATAATAATATTTATAATATTATATATTTTTATAAACTTATATATATATAGTAAATATATTCATTATTTAAAGATTTTATATTATTTTATAATAATTTATTTATAATTAAATCAATATTTTAAACAAATATCATTTAATTATTTATAATTAAAATGTATAAAAATAGTAAATATTCATTTATAAATATATTTATTTATAAATAATTTTTAAAATGTATTTTTAATATTAACAATGAATATTTAATCTTAATTGCATGCATGTTAAAAATGAGAAAATTGATGAATTCAAATTGGGTATAATATTGAAAATTTAGATAAGTTTGATTAATATAAATCCTTAAAAAATGGTTATATATTCAAATAAAGGTGAACACATATTAAAAATGTTAAAAATTATAAATACACAGATATATATAATAATTAATTTAAATTGATTAAATTACCAAATTAATATTTTTATGAGTGTGTTTGTATGTAAAAACTCATTAATAAAAAATATGTGGAATCAATATTATATGTTTGATCTATGTTAAATTAAAAAATAAAAAAACATTCAATTATGTTCATTACTCGATGAAAATAGTTTGTATTTTTAATTCATAAATATTTTTAATTATAAACCATTATTCACGAAATATATTACTATTTAATCTAAAGAATAAATAATATTTTGTATTATATTAATCATATTTATGTAAATTTCTATATATCTATATATTTAATATATACTATTTATTAACATTATGAATAATTATTAGTTAATAAAATGTTTAATATTTTTCTCAGTTTACAAATTTTTAAATTTTATTTATTTAATTTTTATTCTACATATATCTAATTATTTACCATATACTATTTATAATTTATATATATTATAATCAATTTAATCAATTTTATAAATAATTATTTAACTAATAAAAATTTTAATATTATTTTAACAAAATAATTTTTACTTATTTGTTTAATGATGTCATTTTATTCTTTCATTTATTAGCACTAAAAATAATTGATAATGTATTTATTATTGGGTGGTAAAAATATTGATATGATAATAGGTTTCCTTTATTTTTTCAAAACATAATGCACTGATAAAAGACACCCTTTATCAATGCTAAAAAAACGCACTAGTAAAGGTTTCCTTTTATCAGCACTAAAAAAATGCGTTGAAAGAGTGTTCATTTTATCAGTGCTAAAAAAAGAGCTGAAAAAGGTACCCTTTATCAACTATTGTTCTATCACTAGGGAAGGGTTCCTTTTCAGCATTTGTTCTAGCATTGATAAACACCAGTGTTGTTAAATGTTTGTTTTGATGTAGTGTCAGTAGTAGCTCACACCAACTTTGGGCCCAAAAGTTCTAATTCTCTTATGTTAGTCCAACAAAGTGGTGACATGTAGGGTCATCCATAAAATGCCTCGAATGGTTCCATATCAAAGGTATAATGGTAGCTATATTTATATGGAAATTCCACCAAAGGAAGCTGATCCTCCTAACTATGAACAGCGTCCAACATGCAAGCCTGCAACATGTCCTCCAAGACCTGAATGGTCTGCACTATCTGGCAGTCATTCTGGGGGTGAAACACTATTATCAATCATATATGAGTCTGAAACACCTTTTTTAATCCATTATACAAATGAGATATGAAGTGATCATCACAATCATAAATTATTATAAAGGGAAATCCTTAGAGTTGGACTATCTCTTGCATGTAGAGGTGTCACATGCTCTCTACTGAAATATAATCCCAAATATCTAAGAAGCTGGATGACGTGAAGAGTCATTCCATGATCACATGGATTGAAACATGTATCTTGGATGTACATGGTAAACCCATCATGATGCCCATTGGTATCTCGTCCCACTTCTACTCTAGAACCTCAAGTGGTTGAACTAAACCTGTGGGAAATTTGGGCTCAACCTTTACTTGCTGACATGTAAGGCATCAAGAGACAACCTCTACAACTCCCTTCGTCATCCCTGGCCACCAAAACTAGCATCAGAGGTCCTGATACATCTTTACCAAACCTGGATTTACCATCAAAAAGAGATATATGAAACACTCTTAGAACCTCCTCCTATAACATCACTCATACCATCATGCATCCTCTAAAAATAGTGGCATGCTTTCCACCTTCAGAAAACCTATTAGGAAGACGTCCAATAAATATCTGAGTACGTAGGGTCTCATAGTTACTATCCCCATATAGTACTTCCCTGACTCACTGTAAAATAGAAGGGGTAACAACCATCGACTAGAGGTAAGAGCTCCATCTCTATCCATAGTGGATAACTACAACGAGGAAAACTTCTTCGGCACCTCGTTCAGAAACAATGAACAAGGTCTCCTACAAGGAGTATCCTCTACTACATTCCCCTTCTTAAGAATACTAAATATCTCAAATTCATAATCCTAAAAGAACTCTAGCCATCATCTTTGCCTCATATTATGATCCTAATTAGATAAGATATACTCAAGACTCTTGTGATGAGAATCTACAATAAGTCTATCTATTGTTTGGTAGTGTCTCTATATATTTAGTTCAAATACTACAACTACTAACTCAAGATCATGGTTCATGTAGTTCTTCTCATATGGGGTCAACTAACATGAACCATATGAAATCACCATCTATCATTGAATCAGAAAAAACCAACCCTATTTCTTAATGCATCACTAAAAAGTACATACTTGACACCCAACTCCTTAAATATCAAGATGGGAGCAGTCGTCAATCTCTGCCTCAACTCCTAAAAATCGTTCTAGCACCTCCTTTTCAACATGAAAGTCTTCCCCTTTCATTTCAAATCTCTCATGGGTGCTAATAACCTGGAGAGGTCATGTAAGAATATATAGTAATATCCTTCCAAACTAACAATGCTCACAACTCCCTCACACTCTTAGGTTTATCCCAAGCTAACACAACATATAATTTTTCTATGTCCACTTACACTCCATATTCTTTGATAACGTGTCCCTGAATATGGATATATTGTTTCTAGAACTGAAAATTTGAGATCATCCGATAAAAATAGTGCTCTTAGAGTATGTCCAGAACCATCATCATATGTCTTTTGTGATCCTCCTCAGACACCGAGTACATGAGGATATCATTGATCAAGACTAAATTGAACTGGTATAATATAGGGTGAAATATATGGTTCATAAGTCCTATGAGAACTTCTGGGAAATTCATCATGGCATAGAGAATCACCAAGAACTCTTAGTTTTTATAGCTGCATCTACAATCCAACTTCGGTATATCCACTATCCATACTAGAAAATGGTTATAGCCTCACCTGAGGTCAATATTTGAGAACCATCATTCCCCTATCAACTAATCAAATATTTCATTAATCCTCAGTAGTGGATAATTGTTCTTAATGGTTACCTGGTTCTAGCATTGGTAATCCTGGCAGAACTTCAAGCTTTTATCCACCTAATTGGATAACAAAATTTGGGTTGCCGAGAGTGAAACATTGGGTCTAATGATTCCTTTCCACTACAATTCCACCAACTATATACCTCATCTCACGATGCTATTCAAGATCCATATTCTATGCTGTTGTAGATATCGGTGTCGTCCCAAGGTTTAGATCAATAAATAAGTCTATCTACTGATGGGGAGGTAATCTAGGAACATCATTAGGTAAGATTCCCTCATACTCCTCCACCACTGTAGAGAACTAAAAACTCACAAAATCCACAAAACCAAGGTTCATTCTAGCCAATTTTTGAGTAATAAGATATACCCTCATATGCATTAGTCCATTCTACACAACCTGGTTTTCCTTTTCACCAATAAAGGAAAAATTAGTCCCATCATTGCAGACACAATACATTCTCCACCTAAAATAGTCAATCCAGGTATGAACAATGGATAACTATTCTATGCATAATATGACTTCATAATGCCTCATCACACCAAAAATTTATTCCAACAGAAACTATCACCTCTAAGATTTAGGTCACACTATTGACACAAGTGTGTGATCACTAAGTCATCTCTAGTAGGAGTCTCCGGGAATGAGTGTAGTGCTAAGGTCTCAACTAGAATCTTTACGTCTTGAACCAGATATGTGGAAATAAATGAATGATTATCACCTAAGTCTATCAGTACTTTAACTAAGGTAGATATTACAAATATCATACCTCATATCAATCCCAGATCCTCTAGGTCAAATGTCTCAACTGCCTACAGCATCCCCTGTCCCTATCCCCCGGCTCTCTAAGCCAAGCGTAGACTTCCCGAGGGTGGTGGTGGTAACAAGTAAAAGTGTTTATCATGTAAATATACTATCCAATATCCTCATACACATCCACCCATGTGGACCTATAATCTCATACTACTACCACTATAAAGGAGGGACATATACGACCTCCTTTTTAGGTAAACGGCAGGCCATGAAATCTTGAGAATGATATCCCCTACCATCACAACAGTAGAACTACCTCTCTATAGGATGAATGGATCCATCTTTTGAGACATGAACTATATAACCTATATCTCCTGAAATCTTCCTGAAACAACTCTCACTTCCAAGTCCCTATGATTACCTCAACTCTCAACTATCGAGGGCTCTATTCCTGTTGGCCCAATATCGGTAACCACTGACTATATTTTCTCATCAAGGAAACTATCGACCAACAAATGTCGCTCTAGCACCCAATCAAAGGTAGGAATTAATATAGGTAACAAAAATGGTTCATATGTCTATATTAAGTCATCCATTGATGGTTTTAGACCTAAATAACCGGCCACAAACCATATATATAGAGTACTTGGAGAGATCGTTAAACCTCGATGAATACTCAAATACATTCGTTATTCCCTACTTGAGATGCAGATGGTCAATGAAAAATGCATACCTCAACTTATATGGAGAGAAATAGCCTTTGAAAATTAACTCAATCTATGATCATGATAGATTTTCCTTGTCGTAGGACTAGGTTGGTAACCCCCACCATCGTCTTGTTGATCCATGAAGAAGACTCGCTTCAAGGACCACCATCTGATCTTATGGTATCTTAAATAGACATAAAACTCACATCACTACCTAAATATATTCCTCAGACACATATGGGACTAGCTTTCCTCAAAACTTGAGGGGTTTATATTGATAAAACTCATGAATCACCCTTAACCCATGATCCTCATCTACTGGTACTATGAGTACCATCTACAACTCTACAAGTAGTGGAACAACTGGTGCACCACCAGGAGGTAGCACATATAGAAACATTCCCCATATAGATTCCTCATCACTAAGGGGATCAACGTCATGATCCATATTCTAAATCCTAGATGTCATACATCTTAGAGGAAACCTGAAAGTAAACAAGATGTATGATAGTCAATGAGTATATCAGGAGAGATGATTCAAGAAAGACCTAGAAACCAAATCCCATTCTAGTATAATTAATTTTCTATTATTTTTCATGGAACGAATGTAATCGAGTACCATGTTGAAAAATAATGTAACCAGAGTCCTAGAGTATGGATTTTTGGCCTCCAAACCAACACTGGAGTACTTGGCCGAAAAATCATTCTCAATACACTGTACACTGTTTCCCAAAACTAATATCCAAGACTATTGTCCAAAGTTAGAAATGACTACTCTCATACCAATATTTGACAACCCATTGAAAAGGGGCCCATGCCATGACTCCCCAAGACTACGTCCAATTAGCCAAAGGCTGGCGACTAGCACCAAGAAGGAATATCACTGACATGGGAGGCCTTATCCTAAGTACTTGTAAACACAAACATATCCAAACCTAAAAAATGATTAAATGTAAAAAAACTGAACAACCATCCATTAATACATCCTAATACTATAACTAGTGTAACAAAGGAAGTAAAATAAATAAAATAGGTCCAAATACAATCCCACCATAAAGAATCTAAAAACAACTACACCCTAAGAGTATAGATAGGGACTGTTATGAAGATACCACCGGAAAAAACTATTGTATATCCACTATCACTGATAACCATCTAGTCATAGTTTATATAATACTTTCTCAAAAGTTCAATCATTTGCATAAGACACGACACATGATGGAAAATCTCATGCAGTGGTGAGTATCATAATACCCAGTAGGAAACCCTGAAATTAAAAAGCATAAAAAAATGAATAACAGTCATCTATACACAATTATATACTAGAATTAAAATAATAAGAATATCTAGATATACTCAAAAATGACACACAGTCTCAAGGTAATGCCACAACTATACTTCCAACCCAAGACTCCAACTAAAAAGTTCAACAAAACACTCGTCCATGATAACACACTCCAGGAGTCTGACATCATTGACGATGTCCATTCATGAGTTCGTGCCTATCAGGTCTTATCATAGATGTAATTATGAATAGATATGATGAACATATGAGGATCACACCCAAAATTATGAAGTATAATAAAAACTAAATATTGAATAACACGATTAGTAGAGGATTGACATTCGTGTAGTGTTGGTCAAGACAATTCTAAGAACTTTACACAGGGAAACAAGATGATAGAGGATCTAAATACGAGCCTCACTAAAGGATTTCAACAACTCTATCTATGATGCCATGTTGAAGGGATCACTTTTATATCAAGAAGTTGATTCCATACTAACCCTCTCAAAATGGATATGGGGAACACACTATAACAAAACATTTCCAAGATATAGAGGAAAATGGCTCTAATTAAATATTTAAGGAGTATATAACATGGATTAGGGTTACACGTTGTGTACCTTTGACCCCAGGTCGAACCCATGTAAATGGACCATTATGTGTAATCAGTACATAGTGTAATTCTTCTTATATACTTCATACTATGTAATAGTACATGGCTTAGCCCGTGAATTCTTGGACTTTCCATGTTTGTGTATGAGTACACTGTGTTCCATTGTCTGTGTACTCCCTATCTGTGCCCATGTACCCTCTGAGGCACACATCAAGCAATTAAGGAGGGATAAAATGTTTTGTGACATGGTTATATGCCACATGATACCTATATTTCAACCAAAATCCATGTCACTACTAAGAGGGTCTCATACTAAGTTTAACTTCGAAGTACATTCCTTGTTCATTTAGTTTTTCCAGATACCCTAGTTCTTCCTTTTGGGTATGCTCATGCTAACACCACATTGAAAATTATATTCAATAATTCCATAAATTATGGATTTTCTCTGGGAAAACCTCGATATGGCCACTCATTGGATTTTTTTCCCACAAAATAATTTCAGAAACACCCACCACAGGTTAACGTCTTCATTTTCACTCCCTTCACGAATTGGAGGTCTCCAACCTGGTTTGATATGTATGCCACTACCTTTATTTCTGGATCCTCACTCTATTCCGAGTCCTGACCTTTTATATAATATCATTACACCAAGGAATGTATGTGAAATGATCGATTCATTGGTATACGGGTCAAAAAAATGGGAAAATGTAACCTTGATGATGAATGAATAAATTAAGGTGGAAAAGTACAATGAAAAATAATAATGAATGGAACTTGGTCGATGTTCATTTCAACCTTTATTTGTTTCCATTATAATTATTAACAAAAAGACAACAAATAATCACAAAGAAAATTCCCCGAATAAATCCCCATAATAATCCGATCACACAAAACGAACAATCCTTGAATCAATATGTTGGTCAATTGAATCATGTTCATCGGAAAAAAGATAACTGGTAATTAAATGAAATAAAAACAACATCGTAACATGATTGGATCGATCACTAATGAAGAATAGCATTGTGACATGATAATTGGAGAGATCCTATGATTACTTCTCGTAATGGTCTTCAATCTTCGATCTAATCATCGTACACCAAGGTAATATCCTTCCATAGTCTACAACATCTCCATAAAAACATGAAGTCGTATGCTGATAACCCTAAAATTTTCCAAAATACTTCATTTAAAGAGAAGAATTAGGTCTCTGTATCAATGGATGAATAAAATAAATAAATAAATTATTTTATTCATTTTATTCATTTTATGTCTGTGATGACTTTTCTATAAATGGCTCACTATAACAAATGTTATGTCATATATAAGGTAAAAAATGTGTTTTGAACTCAATGGTTCCCCCATATTCTTGATATGTTCTCCCATTTATACGTTATTATAATTTTTATGGAAAATTTAACACATGTTCAATGAAATTTATTTAATATAGTATAAACATTTACTCCAGGGACATCGGGCCGTGAAATTGAATTATGTTTCCATGCTAGTCTCAAAAATTATCCATATAATAACCAAAAATAATACATGGAAAATTTGAATCATTATAACAATTGAAGGGGGGAAAATTGTTGAAAGGGATACCATGAGGTCGAGGGAAATGTAATGGGATTAAGAAAAATGGATCATTGGATCTGTTGTTAGGGCTTGATAGTGAGGGGAGTAGGAGGTGATGTCTAGACAAAAGTGTAAGGGGGTGTAAATTGGGAAAGAGGAACATGGGAGATTGTGAGGTTGAGTGAGAGGGTGAGGAAGAGATTGGAGGCAGTGTGAACATCGATGAGGGATCAGAGAGGGGTGTTGAGGGATTAGGGAGATATTAAGAGGGCTCAAGAGGGCTTGAGATGGGATTAGGGAGTGGTAGTGGTGGGGGGAAAATTGACTCATGGTAGGGTGGTGAGGGCTTGAGAATGGCACAAGGTATAATGGTAATGGGGAAAGGGGAGATGTAGCGGGGGATTAGGGGAGAAGGGTTGAATGGGGAAGGATGAATTTGAGGGTGGGGAAAAGGTCATTTTTTATTATCTATGAAACATTTAGTGGCTGTTTTTTAAAACCCAGCACAAAAATATTCAATTTTTTGAAATGGTTTCAGAAAAAACCCAAAATAAACCCCGATTAATAATTTTTTGTGTGTATTGAATTATGTCCTAGATAATGTGGTAGATTTAATGAATACCATTTTATGAGGTTACATCAAGAAGTACAAGTCTTTTAATGCTTCTTACATGAAGTTTCATAGAAAATGTAATGAATTATTTATAATTACGGATGATAGGTTCCTGAATTATGGGGACACATCTGATGATAATGAAATATTAGGATATGGTTGTGATTTGTATTGTTATTTTTTTCACTTTATTGTGTTGGTTATGTGGTTTGGTTTTTTGGTGTTAACCAGGTCCATATATGGGCATGTTTTGGTCTATGTTTTACCCTCTATTCAATTTGTGTTGGACTGGCTTTTTGCTGATGGTGACTTCACCCTTATCATACATGATGTCTGTGTGTGACACCTTGGTTGGCCAATTTAATTTATAATTAGTGCGAGTGAATTTTATTGTTGTCATTGGTATAAGATTATTTTTTATGTTTTGGGATAATGTTAATGAGTTATTAAAATTTTAAAGGGTCCTTATTATTTTGGTTCACATTCAGAATAAATTTAATTTTTAACAAAATTAAAAATTATAATGAATCCTAAAAAAACCAAAATTAAATTATCATGTATACAAGTTTTTGAGTGTGTGTGTAAATATGTAATGTAAGATTAAATTTTTGTGTGTGTGTTCATGGAAAATAACTCACTTATGAACTCTTCCAACCCGATTTTGATTCGAGAAAACCTTCTGTGATATTTTTTTCATTTTAGTTTTTTAAATTTTATCATTATAGTTTTTCACTAAGAAATAATCGATTTTTTACAACTAAAATTTATTATAATAACACAAATTATTTTTAATTAAATTTCTATTCTATATATATATATTTGTGTCACATATAATAATAAAATATAATATAAAACACATACACTTAACAATGAATATTGATAAAATTATATAATATTGATTCTAACATTACATTTTGAGAGTAAACATAGATAAAAATGGAAAAGTTGTTATGAGACCATAAGAATGTAAAAATTAAATAAGTATAATTAATAAATTTGGTTCACTGTAGTCCCCTAGAATAATCAAAAAAATATAAAAAATATAAAAAATAAAGAAAATATTAGTAACCAAATAAAAATTATTACAAATAAAAAATATAGTCACTTAAGAGGCATTGGAGTGAATCATAAAGGAATAAAATTTGAGGTGTTTATTTGATGTAGAAAACCTATATGAGTTTTTGATAGTATACTAGATATTATGAATAGTATCATGACAATTATAATTGTAATTAGACTCATGGAATAAAAAATGATATATTTTATATCTTAATAAATAAAATACAATGAAAATCAATTAAATAAAAGTATGAAATACGTTACAATAATTTTTTGACATAAATAAATCATTATTCTACATTTAAAAGAATATTTAGGATTTATTTTCAATTATAATTAAATTTTATGATAAATTTAAAATTTTTAAATAAAATAGCTTTTTAATAAAATGGTTTTAAGAAATAATAAATTCTTTCATTAATATGACAATATATGTGTATGAAACCATGTGTAATTTTTCTATGTGTCAAAAAATTTATCAGGTCATAAACATATTTTTATATCTAAATTAGGGGTTTATTTAAATACTATTTTCCCATATTTATAAATTTATTTTGATAAGAATTATGTCATTTTTCAAAATATAATTTTAAAAATTAATCATTGTGATGTTTTTTTATTTTTTTATTAAAATAATATGACGAAGAAATAGAATAATATCTTATAAGTATTGTATTAAAACCAATATTTTTAATAGTATGTATAAAAAATATATGTTTCTAGAGGTCATATGGATATTTTATTGGCCACATTTCTATACAATTAAGGTTTCCTAAAAATTGAGGTAATAACCCCGACCCAAGTATCCCCGAGTTAGTGGTCGTTTTATTAAAATAGAATAGATACAATAGATCACATCACCAAGGATCAATATATTTAGTAGTCTTGAAGAAACTAGATATGTACATGGTTCCCTAATTACATAGGTAGTTAAATAGAGTACATAACAACAGAAAATAAACTTCTTCTTATCACTTATTCAAATATTTCATCTTCAAAAAATCGGAAAGGAAAAAAAATAAATTGGTGAGATCAAACACCGAGTAAGGGTTATGATGAAAAATAATAAGGGAAGTAAATTCAATATGGAATAGAAATTATGGTAATGTAAATTATATTAAAAATACATGCCATCAATACATTGATAATGATAATGCATCCATTGGGTTTTTCATAGTGAAAACATCATAGAAAGTAATAACTGAGTACAAAATAAAGAAAATTATTAATATCTAGAAAACTTGTATATATATAATGATCCATTATTCCATCAATATGGTTTAATTATATTTATAAAAACCCAACTTATTCTATTTGTAAGCAAACATGAAGGGGTTGTTACCAATTGTTTTGTCTCATGAGACTTGTCAATTCATCAAGGGGCTACAACAGGTCCCACCCATCAATGCACGTCCAAATAATTCATCATATATCGAATAAGAAAATTCTAATTAAATGAAAGTGTCCCATACCATTTTGAAATATTTTAATCATAATTATATATGAGAATACTATAATAAAATCCTTAATAAATTCATGATAGAAATACCATTTTACTTGAAAAGAAGAGTTCTTTTGGAAAATAATTTGTATTTTTTCATAAAATAAGACATTGGAATGTATATCCTAGAAAATAAAAGGTAAGGACAACGAAATTATTTCAAATTATGTTTAAAAATAAAAAAATATTATTTAAGAAACTTTAGAAATAGGCCACTTTAGTTCTCTTATATAGAAAACATAAAATATAATTCAAAGCGGAATGGAAAAATTGTTTACATAAAATTAGAAAATAAAAATTTGAGATTTTTATGATAAAATATATATTTCATAATAATATTGGTGTATTAAAACATATTATGGGGTGTTCTTGAAAATTGGAATGAATTTGGAAATTTACCTTAAATCGGGCTTTCTTATCATAAGGAATTGAATAGATAACCTAATAAAACATGTATTTCCACATCAAATAAAGTAAAATTGAGTTTGGTAAATATTTTTGCAATATAATAATATAATTTAATAGGATTATATAAGAATAATTAAAAATTACATTAGGGTAAAGAGAGATAAAGCGTAACTCAAAAGAAAAATGGAGGTTTGGGGAGAATCCTATACCTTAAGTACAAATGTGTTCTAAAAATGATCATAATGGCCTAGATAATCAGATTAAATTAATTAATTAATTAATTAAGAACATTTTGTACATGTGTTTTTTTATTATGTTCATTACTGGCCTTTTAGATGAGTTATAAGATACAATTTATCATTCTGGAGTGTTCATTTCCTTGGTTTTCATGATCAGTATACTTGTAATCAATTATGAAAAATCATGTATAATGAGAATAGTTTTTCAGAATTGAAATTATATGTTATTAATTAACATCCATAATATTAAATGGTTATATATTTCTTTTAGTTGTATGGTATCTGGATGAACCATTAGATAAAATGTTAGTGATAATCATTCAGAATATTAGTGGTAAACTGACAAATCATAGACGGTGTTTTAGAATAAAATGCTAACAAGTAGAGATTTGATCATGATACCCAATTATAATAATAAAACTACATTAGTTATCATTAATTTTTGGTTATATATGGTAAGGTAATGATTCTAAAATAAAATAAATTGAATTAAAATGAAAGAGTAGGATTTAATGTTGTACCTATGGAAGTGTTCTCCATGAGAACCTCATTAAGGGGATTGATATTGGTCTTTTGGTGAGGCAAAATTATCCAAAACATGAGTGAGATATGTGGGATGAGTATTGGGTTGAAATTGGATAAGGTTAAAGGCTCTGTATTTGTTATGAGAAGAGGTGGTGAGGTGTGGTATTTATAGTGGAGGAGAGGGGTGCATTTTCATATTTTATTGATTAGTTTATTAGTTGGGCTCATGAAAAGAAATAATTATGATTAGATGACTAATTAAAGTAAATAAATCATATGGGTTTGAAACAGTGGATTATTAACTCATCCATACATCATCCATGACTCAATAATTTATTTATTTAGTTATACTGCAAGTTATCACATTTCATTATTCACAACAAAATCAAATATTTTATAAAAATACTATAAAATAAACATAATGATTTTTTAAATTGAATAATTAAATAATGAACTCCATTTTATGATAATAATTTTCTAAATATTATAATTATAAATTTTAATTAAAATCATCATTTTTTTGTTAAATATCAATTTTAAAATTATAATTGATTTTATAACACATTGAAAATTTAATTATGATCTCAAAAAATTACATTATAATAATAAGAAAAAAATATTAAATTTTGAATAACTTTTGTGAAAATAAATTTTCTTTTAAATGATTATATAATTTATAAAATTGAAAATAAACATTTATGTTTTATAAAAATATCAACACTTAATTAATAATTTCTAAAAAAATTATTTAATTCTACTATGATATTATTATATCATGTTTACACTAATAATATTCCTAAATTTATATATAAATTAACTTTTGAGGTTAATATTCAAATCATAAATATAATATTAATATAAGAGAAATTATAGTTTTGTAAAACATCATGTTTTATCACTATTCACTAGAAAAAATATATTTTTAGAAAAATATGAAAATATAACCCACAAATTATTTTTAAATTTATATTTTAAAAATGATGTTTATTTTGATCAATATAATTTATAAAAGTGAAAATATTTAGTTCTAGAAAAAGTGCTCCATTAAAAGGTTATAAAACTATTTTTATATAAATATATCCATTAATGCATATAATTTGATTTATTCATATCTTATGAATCTAAAATCATTTTTATGAATGTAATTTTTTTATTAAATATATAAATTTCATAATTTGGATAATACTATAAATTTACTCAAATTTAATAGGTAGGTTATAATAGTCTAGATAAAATAATGCTATTTATTTGTGTATCATTATTTGATTAATCTTGGTGTTGTGTGAAACATTTTATAAAGAAGAAATTTAATTTAAAAAAGAAATCCTATAAAATATTGGAGTGTTATATTATCCCTTAATTAAATAAAATATATCTTTACAATTTGAAATTTTACTTATAAAATCCAAGGACGATACTTCAAAATTCTTTTGTGGGAATCCCACATCAGAAATAGGGTTAATAAAATATTCACTTAAAAAAAGGGAAATGGAAATTAAAAGGCCACTAGAAATCAAGGATTTCAGGTACAGAATCATTAGTGGAATGTTATAAAATGGAAATATTTCATGTTCTGATGACGAGTTATAGAGAACATGGTCATTAGAATGTTAACCATCACAAAATAGTAAATCTTGTAATAAATTAAAAGACCATTGATTTCTTAGAATGAAAAGTAAAAGGATAACATTTTTGTTACAATTTTATTTTACTAAATTGGAGGGATTATATTAATATCTAGTTAAGGACTTGAGAAAGTAAAATTACTCGATTAATTACCATTTCATAATCATAATATCATCATTTTTTTGCGATTAGATGTATTTTCACATTATCCCTTACACCTGGAAATGAATGTTCAAGATGATTTTTTCACACCGAAAGCAATTTTAACAAATCATATAGTCCTTAAGTCATTCCTTTGACCTTTAAATGTTTTCTGATACCATGATGATTATAACATATTATCAATGAATAATAATTTCCAATTTTTAATGAGATCCATTCCAAAAGTAGTAAACCTTAAGAATCCTCAAAAACATGTTTGTTCAAATTCAAAGAGCAAAACATTGAGAAGGTATATCACTAAAATTCCAACATCAACTAAATATTAGATTTTACAAATAATATTGTTGTCTATAATCACATAGAAAATATATGAATACCATAATATCCATTAAACATTGATGAACCATGAATGCTTCCATGAGCATAATCTCAGTTTGTTGAATAAATTCCTTATATCCAGACATATAATAATTCTAGAATCACATAAACCATTAGATCACTAACCACATTTATGATCAATAATAGAATCCCTTAAATATCTATTTATTATTATCTCAACATCAAGCACATATTTAGGGTTATCATTCCGAAGACATGTTTTTTCAAAAATATCATCCAACAATAGAATACCTTCTCTTGATTCCTCTTCCTATTCCCCACATGCTTCCAATTCCTTAAAAAATAATTATTGTAGTACAATATTTATATATCTCATGATTATTATAACTAGAACATTATTGATAAAATACTTAAATAACATAATTCTTCAATCCAATAATGGGCATAATATTCATTCCTCTTCTTCTATGGTAGAACCATAAGCTTCACCCCAATCCATTATCCCCTTTTGGGTATATTATTTTGACACTTGAGACATTTATTTTCATAGTTTCCCATCACACAATAGTTGAAGCATTGTACACTAGAAATGTTTTTCTTACCCATGAAATCACAACAATTGTGGATTTTCCCTCCACACTTATATGAAAATAACATTCCTTATAAGTAGGTACCAGGGTGGTTATTTACAAAATTATCACATGTGTGGAAATAATTCTTTCTATTTTTTACATTATCAAAAAAAATTCTATTTTTACTCTTATTATCACAATTCCCACCAAATTCATAATACATAGAAAACTATTTATTCTTGTTAGAACATGATACAATCTCCTAATATGATGAGGACGTTCGAGAGACTAGTTCCCTTCAGAAGAATGGATTTAACCCATCAAATAAAATCATTCATACTCTTTATATTATTTCCATTGATGTTGTTCCCATTCTTTATGCTAGGAGCCATTTTTCACACATGATTTTTCATGTTCGGGTCATGATTCGGTTTGTTGGAAATTTATATCCTTTTCCTGGGTTTTGGGTGAAATGAATGTTTATTTTTAAAGCCCCATCTAGGTAAAATATTATAACCATGGTTGAAACAAATTTTTTTGGATTATTTTGAGAAAATGTCACTTTTTGTCAATTTTTGGGGCTGTGCACAGTTTACTAAACTCTGTAAGAAAACCCTACGACCATTACATAACACAAAAATTATGTCTTTCCATGTTTTCCATATCATGTTTTTGGGACCCGAATGTGCCCAAATATTTTTCCACCGGTTATTGTAGACCCAAGTTGCATCTCTAAGGAGATCTAAGTCAATCCCTTTCCTCTAAGGATGTAGATATAATGGAATATGAAGAGTTCTATAGTTTCTAAGGTGAGATTCCATCTCCTTTCTCCTCCATATTCCTTCGCCTTCCATTTTCATTTATTTTCTACTTCTTCCCTGGTCATTAATGACCTATTTTAATGTTAGACATTTATTTTTGATGGTTTTTGGGTTCATTTAGGTCTGGACATCATAAATCTAGAGTGTTGGGAACCGTGACATATGATATTGGGTGTTCATTTCCTTTATGCCATGGCTTTGAAGTAGGTTACCCATTTCACATGTCATTTTAATTTTAGATTCATTATTTCATGTTATTTTTACCCTGTACACATTCTTTTTATTGTTTTATAATCCTTAAATAACTTTATTTTGTGTGAAAAGTGGTTTTTATGCCTGGTTTTGTGAAAAGCAGTGTTGTTTGTTATGAAAATGATCACTAAGTGTTTGTTTATATGTTCCATCATCTTTTTCACCCATTTTTTGAGGTTCAAAAACTATTTTATGTTATTTTATAAATTTTTCTATATCTTTAATAAATTTATGGAATTCAATTGGTATTTTTATTCCTTTTTAAGTTTTTAAAATGAATTGTGTTTTTATAGAGTGCATGTCATGTGTTCGATAAATTTCCCAGTCAGATTTTATGTGTTAAGTGTGATTTAATTTTTTTTTTTGATTTAGAAACACAAGGTAATCATGTAAAATTGAATTTTTTGGTCCTTCTATAGGTTCCCATTGTGAATTGTTTTGTACAAACAAATTGTTTTTTGGTTTATAACATGTTTTGGCCCCAGTTGTTGAAAAATGGCTCGTTTGGAATCCTTATAAAAATGTTAGTTCATTGGATGTGTAAACTTATTTTTTAAGGGTTTTATGAAATTATTTTTTTCCTTAAAATGGTGTGTATACACCTACTTATTAATAGTAAAATTTGAACCTTTTTCAAATGTTAGTTTAGGGAAACGCTTAAAGTTATGTTTGGAAACATTGCGAAAAATAGAGAAAATGTTTATTATAAAAACCTCTTATGGATATTTCTTAAGACATGATTATATGTATATAATCTATGAGATGTAATTACCAAGAAATACTTGAGATCTATTATGAGAGTGCCTCAGGTTGGACACTTTATGTTCTTTTTGATTACTGGAACGAGATTGGTCCTTGGAGTGACTAGGGGTGATATCTGTTGTGAATTATTATTATATATATGTTGTGATTGGATTCTTGGAAGGAATAGGTTGGATAAGCCCCATTTTATTATTAAGATATGGGAACCTGTAATATTGAGAGAATATTTGAATAATTATTGATTCACTGGTATGTTATGGTACTGACCAGTGGCCCATAATGGGGGGATATATTTGGTTTATTGTTATTTGATTTCCCCTCAGCCTGCCAGAGAAAATATGGTCAAGCACATTGAGTGTTTTTATATCATCATGTGTGACATGTCAATGGTGATTAGGTCTCATGTATTACTGTCTTCTAGATTATTTTTGTTCTCATAGGTTTACCCATGTCTATTGGTTTTTAGTTGCTTGATGTGATGAATATGATTCCTGCATGTATATTTACATTTCCCTTGTTGTGTGATTACTATCATGACTTATTGTGTTTTTTTTCTTCTAAAGTGGTGAGATGGTTTTGATATGGTTTATGATATTGTTTTCAAATAATGTTTTTTATACTCTTTTTAAAAATCTGAAAAATGTAAACATGACTTTCCCCTTGAAAATTATATTAGCACAATAGTCTAACAAATATAGTTTTGGAAATGAATAAGGGAGATTGGTTATACTTTGTTTTGAGTAATCATGTAAAAAACCTTACTTTTATATATTTTATTTTAATCTTCAAATTTATGTTTCTTTTATATTAAACTATTTTCATTTAGAATAGATTATGGGGCTAGTATATTGAGTTTTGATACTCATGCCTACAATTATTTTATGTTTTTATCTCTTTTGTAGGTTTTTGCTTGAGTTTGATTCCCTTGAGCGACGTGTGATAATTATGTTGGAGAGTAACCAGTAGTGTCAGATGGAGTTAGCTGGTCATCAAGTCGTGTCAATTTAGTTGTATCTTTCAGTAGTACTTCATGTTTTGTTGTATACATGATGATCAGTTCAGTTTTTAAAAATGTGTATTGGGATGTCCATTTCATTCTACTATTTGTTTTATTATTTATATTTGGGAGAAATCATTCCCTTGTATACTCTAACAATGTCCGACACTAGGTTCCATCGAGTGGGGATCTGGAACGCCCATATGGCCCTTCCACAGATTCATTTGGGTGCCCGGTATGGGGTCGACCGGGGTTGGCTCATGAAAAAATGGTATCAAAGGAGGTAGAATCCTAGTGGAACTTTATTCTTTGAGAACCCTTTTTTATTTGGGGATGTCATGGTAGGAGTTTTATTTTTGGGACTTGAAGGCTAGGTTCAGGAAGAACATCATATACTCATTCTCGTTTCGATCCTCACATGTCCATGGGATGTCTGGTTTCATTTGTGTATTTGGTTCTTGTTTATTTTTTGGTGTTGGGATATGAAAAGGGAGTTGGAATAATGGTCTATGTAAGTTCATAGGGCTATGAAATCCATGTGGAGTGGGGGAATGGTCATATGAAGGGACTCTAGGTTTTTGGTGTGTTTTACATATGGCTGCCAAACATATGGTGAAGGCACCCAACAACACTAGTTCCCTTTTTTTGGGTCTCTTGGTCATTTCATGAATCATGAAAATTATTTTTGATATTCTTGTGAGAGAATTTTAAAAATTGTTCTTAAAGTAATGGTTGGATTTTTAAAAGTGGAAAATGGGTTTTCAAAATTTAGTATGAAAAAGGTTCCAGAACGTTGGGTTTTTTAATCAAATATTGGAAATAAAGAGGAAATGATTTAGCGCGATTGAATTTATTTAATATAAACATATGGTTCGTTGAAATGAAATTTTTTGGAAAGTTGTATTATTTTCTTGTGATTCTATAATTTTATTTAAATGGGTATTTTTTTAGTTGTTGAAAAGTGTTTGAATCCTAGGAATTGGTTTTGAGTGGTTGGTGTTTTTATGGAAAGAGTTTTGGCCTTTAAGGTTGTCAGATTTCGAAAAGACACCATGCTGAATTTTTGAAGATGGGTTTTGAATTTTCTATTAGTATTATTTTGGAAGGTTCATGATTTTTGAAATGGTTTGAATGATTTATTTTGGGAAATGAGAATGTATTATTTCATTCGTTGTGATCTTATGGGAACTTACATGCATGGTGGTTTATGTTATTGTTGATGGATTCTGGTATGGAATAGTGGATGGGTGCCCGTGGTGGCACGAAAATATGCATGTGACTGGGGCTACAAGGAATACCAATGGTGAGTGATCAACCCACCGAGTTCTTATTAATTTAAAGAGGTCCTCTAAAAATAATTTGGTGTCATGGTAGCTTTTTTTATTACGTTCTAATATTTTAACCTAGGAGGGGTTTGTAATGGAGGATTTTTATTGCTGAGCTAGACTTGATTCATTTTTTGAATTTTATTTATCCACTGGTGGTCCCCATAGAGCTTCAAGGGGTGATTATTTTGTGGCTATAGGTGGTTCCCTGTTATAGGGATTTCCAGTTAATTAACATATGGATTTTATTTTTGAGTTTAAAAAGCTATATCTAACTCTCTTTTATGGAAAAGAAGATCCTCTCGAAGTAGAAGAGAGAATGGGAATGTTTTAAAGGAACCTTAGCCTCATCAAGTTTCCCAAGTTGTTGAAGGTTTTTTTGTCTTTCATGCTTGAAGATTCACCGTGGAAGTTGTGGAAATTGGTAGCATTGAATAATCCTCATGAAGAGCTAACTTTGGAGTTCTTCAAGGCTTCATTGATTGCTCAAGATTTCTCTGAGGGAGGAAGGGTTTGAAAGGGTATGGAGATGGGATGGTTAGAGTAGGGTGATGGGTCACTGTTAGAGTGTCTCTATAATTTTGTGGGCCTAGTCCCTTATAATTCAGGGTGTTCCACAGATGACTCCATGAATGCTCAACATTTCATGGTGGGCCTCATCCCGATTTCCATTCAAAGGTGTTAGAACTCAATCTAACTAAATTTTACAATGTGGTGTGGCAAGCTTTTCTTGTCGAAGCCATGATGGTGGGTGTTCCCAAGGTTGTCCTCCCTCATAAATTTCATGGGAGTAGTAGTGGAGATTCTAGAAAGGAAATGAAGAAGTTGTTGCAAGTTGATGGTGTGGGCCATGGAATCAAAAGATCCGGAGATGTCTCATCAACATCTTCTGGGAAGAATGTTTTTCTGTGTTATTAGTTTAGAAAGATAGCTCAAAATAGGCCTTTGTGTCCATTTACTACTAATCCCTACCATTCTTGTGAATTTTTGTGTCACTTGTAGCAATTCTGGTGAGACTTTTCAAGAAAGCATTCTGGTGGAATGTTTAAGAAGTGATGTGATGTTGGGGAGTTATTTAATATTTATTTTTGTAAGTTTCCATATAGTGTGAGGGATCATTTTTCATTGTGGTTATGCTAATGGTGTGTATGTTTTTGTGATGTAAGAGATGTTTTGGGTCTTCCTTGAACTCCAATTTTCAATGGAAGTGTGGTTTCTGTGCCTTAAGTTTCATATCTTTCTCATAATCTAATCGTATGATGTATTTTCCTATTTGGGATTTGATGTTTGTAACTACAAGGAAGTAGATACCTCATCATTTAGTGCTCCCACAATAGGCCTCGAAGTGTAGAAGGCATGTAGTCAAGAATCTCATAGGTTTAAGGAGTTTGTCCAAGCCTGTGCCTCAACCCTTTTAGTGGGGAGTTTTAATCCATGCAGAATGTGTTTTCCCAGTTCTTGTCCCCTCCATGTGGTAGTGGGCAGTCTAAATGCTAAGGTTTTTTCCTCTTAGCTTGGTTCATTTGGTTGTTGTAGGAGAGTTTTGGTGGGACTATGTGGGAGATACCCATTCATAGTTTATGTTTAATTCTTGTTTGGTCATTGATCAATAGTTCTTAAGGTTGGGGGAACAACCATGTGTATTTTAGAGTTTCCTCTTAATAATATTTTGGGTGCTTGTTTTTTCTAAATGATAGGGAGTCCATTCCAGACTACCCTAGATTCTGTGCTTTTCGTGAGTGCTCTTTTGTTTGAGTTATAATTGGGATCATGGGGAGAAAACCCAACAATATAGTTATTGTCTTGGTTTTGGAGGTAATGACTTGATCTTTCTATTGTTTCTCAGGATGTGGTTGTGGGTTGGTGTTTTGGTTGGGATAGAGGTTTATGTTCTATTAATGGGCGATTAGATGTCCTTAGCTTTAGAGGCTAGTTCATGTTGATATGAAATACTTAGGTTTTGGTCAATCATCTTGAAGTTTTATGGTTTCCCCTTTTAATGGTGGGGATAATTTTTATACCTGGTTTTTCATGTTCGGGTTTTGATCCGATTCGTTGGAAATACCTATCATTTTATTAGGTTTTATGTGAGATAAATCATGCGTTCTGAATCCCAATCCAGGTCCAATACCCTATAATGGGTAAATCCTTGATGTTTTTGTGTCTTTGGAGAAAATTGATGTTTTTGGAATGTTTTGGGGCTGTGCACGGTTTGGGTGCATGATTTTCTAAACTGCGCAAGAAAACCATGAGGCTATCCCAGAACACAGAAAATTGCATTTTTACATGTTCACCCACTCATGTTTTTGGGACCCTAATATTCCCAAATATTCTTCCCTAAGTTATTGCAGGACAAAAGAGCCTATCCAAGTAGTTCTAAGACATTCCATTTTATCGAAGGGTGTAGATCTAAGGGAAGATGCATAGTTCTTTAGTTTCCAAGGTGTGATTCCTTCTCTTTTCTCCTCCCTCTTCCTTATCCTTTCACATTATTTTGGATTAGTCTTATTAAATGTTCATAAAAGACCTTGGGTTTTGTTATCTGATATTTTTTAGGGGGTTTTGGTTTATTTAGGTCTGGTATTCATTGATCTAGAGTGTCGAGAACTGCAGTAGGTGATATCGGGTGTGCGTTTTCTTTATGCCAGGGATTTGAGGTAGGTTTCCTATTACACATGTCATTTTCATTTAATATTCATATTTTCATTGTATTTTCAACCTTTAAACATTCTTATTATTTTTTATAAGACCTTAATTACATTATTTGGTGTGCAATGTGGTGTTTATACCTTTTTTTTTCTAAAAAGAAGTTTTGTTTTGTTATAAAAAAGCCCAACAAATGTTTGTTAAAATGATATATCATCTCTTGAAATTAGTTTGGGTTGTTTAGAAATTGTTTTAGGTTATTTTGAACATGGTTCATTAGCATTAATACATTTTTGGAATGAAATTGGTATTTTTATTCCTTTTCAAGTGATTAAAATGAATTGTGTTGTTACTGAGTGCATGCAATGTGTTCGATAAATTGTACGATTGGATTTTATGTGTTAAGTGTGATTTTAAATTATTTTTTGTATTTATAAATGAATGGGAAGCATGAAAAATTGTATTGTAGGTTCTTTTTATTAAATTCCAATTTTTCTTTGGATGTTCAAACAAATGGGTTTTTGTTTTATGACACTTTTAGGCCGAGTTGCCGAAAAATGGCTCGTTTAGTATCCTTATAAAAATGGATGTGATTTGGATGTGTAAACTAAATGTTTTAATGGATTTATGAAATTTATATTCTTCAAATTGTGTGTATAAAATTCTTTATTAAAAGTCAAATTTTTAAATTTTTCAAATGTTAGTTTTGATAAACGTAGAAATTATCATTTGAAAACTTTGTAAAAAATGATGAAATTGTTTATTATGAAAACATCTTGTGGATGTTTCTCAGGACATTCTTGTATGTATATAATGTATGGGATGTCCTTACTTATGAGTCCTTTTGATTCATTTTGAGTGTTCCTTGGGATGTATTTTTTATGTTCTTTTTTATTAATGGCATGAGATCGGTCCATAGAGTGACTCATGGTGATATCTATTGTGAATTATTATTATATATACATTATGATTGGATTCTCAGATGGAATAGATTTGATCACCCCCATTAGATACATAATAGATGGGAACCTAGAATATTGATATAAAATTCTAAGAATGATTTCCTCAGTAGTAGGTTATGGTACTGACAAGTGGGCCATAATAGGTGGATATATTTGGTTTATTGCTATGTGATTTTACCTCGACCTACCTAAGAAAGGATAGATGAGTTTATTGAGAGTTTTGATATCATAATATGTGACATTTCAATGGGGATGAGGTATCATGCATTGTTTTATTTTGTATTAATCTTGATTTCCTAGGTTAAACCATGTTTATTGGATTTCAATTGCTTTTAGTGATGAATATGATGCTTGTATGTAAATTTATATTTCCCTTGTTGTGTGATTACTATAATTATTTCATGTGTATTTTTTTTTCATGGAAAAAGGTGGGCTGGTTTTGTTAAGGATTATGAAATGGTTTTCGAAATAATTTTTTTTAATCTCTTTTTACAAAGATGGAAATTTTAAACATTACTTTCCCCTTGAAAATTCTATTGGCACACTATTTGAATGAATATTGTTTTACAGATGAATAAGGGAAATGTGTTATACTTTTTTTTGAGTAGTCATGTAGAAAAAAATAATTTTATATATTTTAGTTCAAACTTTAAATTGATGTTTCTTTTATTTTTAAGGATGTGCATGGGGAATAGATTATCGGGCTAGCACACTGAGTTTTAATACTCACACATATTGTTCCGTCTTGTTTTTACCCCTTGTAAAGGTCTCATCTTGATTTAGATACCCATTAGTGATATGTGATTATAGTGTTTGAGAGTGAACAACGGGGTCCCATGGAGTTAGTGGGTCATCAGGTTTGTTCGGTTTAGTTGTATTGTTCAGGTGTACTTCATGTTTTTTTGTATACATGATGATCAGTTTAGTTTTTATAAATGTTTATTGGGTTGTCAATTTAATTATATTGTTTGTTTTATTATTTATATTTGGGATAAATCATTCCCATGTCTACTCTAATGATCCTTGAGACTAGTTTCTAGCCCATGGGGATCAGGAACTCCCTTTGGTCCATGCCACCGATTGGTTCGGGTGCTCGGTATAGGGTCAACCTGGGCTAGTTTGTGAAACCACTTCTAAATAATTTCATACACTATATCATATCATAACATAATGAAACATAATGTATAATCCTGAAACTAGTCTAATACATAACATAAATTGTCAAAATTTATGTGTAGCTAATCTCAATGTCATAAAAATGGTCTCTTTGGGGACATATTTACATTTAAATCATTGACAATGGGTTGTAAAGGAAATGTGAATTATCCTAAGAATATCACCTAGTAGTGTCAACCCAGAAGTGTAGTAAGACCCATTTTTATGTACTATGTTATGTTGATTTAGGCTCGACGCTCCTTGTCTGAGTTGTTAACCCTAGTCACATTTGTTTCAGAACCGTGTACACATGAAGTATCTAGATAGGGAAGTATTTCTAAGTAAACCCACATAATGTGAAACATACCAATATAATAGAATGTTCTTATATTGTCACCCTTAAATTTTATCTTAGGATTATATTAAAAAAATCTACATTTTCTAAAAAATGATTCCATGGTTTCTACAAAATTTTCTCTGATACAAACTATAAAAATCATGGCCCTATTATCCCTGAGTTGGTGGACATTTTATTTCAATGGAACAGATACAAGATATCACATCACTACAGATCGATCAGTTTAGTATACTTTTTTACAATTGATACACACATGGTTCCCTTATTACATTTAAAATTAAACATACATAATAAAATAAAATAAACTAGTTCTTGTCACTTGTTCAAATATTTATTCTTCATCACCTGTGGAAGGAAAAAATAAAAGGGTGAGGTCAAATACCTATTAATGGTTATATGGAACAATAATAAGTGAAGTAATGTCAATATGGAATATATATTATGGATGGGTAAATAATATGAAAAATATATTCCATCAGTACACTAAGAATGATAATGCATCCATATATTTTGTAATAGTGAAATATTCATGGAATGTTATAACTGAATACCTAAAGAATAAAATGATAATTATTTGGATGTAATGTATCCGGATCATGTACCATTATACTGTCAAGACGATTTATTTTTGGGGGTAAATACCCATCTGATTCATTTTGTAAACAAACATGAATGGTTTTTCGCCAACTAGTTTTTCTTATGAGACCTGTCGATGCATCAAGGGGCTATAACGTGCCACACTTACCGTTGAATGTAAAAATAATTCTTAATATATGAAATAAAAAAATTATCATTAAATCCAAGTGTCCCAAAAAAATTTGAAATATTTGAATGATAATCATAGATGGAAATACGCTAATAAAATATTTTATTACTTTTTGATATAAATACTCCATTACTTGGAAAAAAGAGTTATTTTGGAAAATCATTTGTATTTGTAATAAAATCATATTGTAACATGTATATCCTATAAAATAAAATGTAAGGTAAATGGAATTATGTCAACTGAAGTGTAAACATATAAAAAGGGTATTAAGAAACATTAGAAATAAGCCACCTTTGTGTAGTTTAAGGGAAGACATAAAATATTCTTTAAGGAGGACAAATGAATAATAAATTAAATAAAATAAGAAAATAGTTAAGGTAATTTTTTATAATAAAAATATTGATTTTAAAAATATAATGGTTTATTAAAATAGATTATGGTGTGTACATAAAAATGGGTACGAAGAAAGAATGATTATTTAAATCGGGCTTTCTTATCAAGAGGAATTGAAAAGAGAACCTTATGAAACATGTATTTCCCCATAAAATAAAGTAGAATTATGTTTGTTAAATATTTTTGGAACATAAAGATAGAATTTAGGATGAGTACATATAAAGAATTAACATTCACATAGGGGTAAAGAAAGTGAAATCATAACCCAACGGAAAAAATGGAGGTTCCAAGATAATCCATGACCTTATGTAAGAATGTGTTCTGCACTTGACCATAATGTTTTGGATAATCAGAATAAATTAACTAATTAATTAATTCAGAAAATTTGTTAAATTTAATTTTATTATTAAAATTATATTAATTTTATTTATTTCCTTTTCTTTGAGTTATAAGATACAATATTATCATTCCGTAGTATTCATTTCCTTGGTTATCATGATCTGTTTACTTATATTAATGTATGCAAAATCATGTAAAATGAGAATAGTTATACATAACTGTAATTATATGTTATTAATTAAAATAAAGAATATAATATTGTTATATATTTAAATTGGCTATATGGTATGAGGGTGAGTCATTATATATAATGTTAGTGATAATCATTTTAATTATTTTGGTGTTTTTTCGATCATCAAAAACTGGTTTAGTTTTATTAATTAATTTTATGCACATATAATGTTTGCAAAACATTAAATAAGTTTTTAAATAGATATTATAATATGGTTAAACCATATAAAATGTTTTGATGACCATCCCTGATGAAGTTGAAGGAAAATGAAAACACATCATCCACAATGGCTGTAAACCGACACATCACAGACGATGATTGAAAATAAAAGAAAGCGAGTTAGAGTATTGATGGTGGATATACCATTATCATATTAATATTAAATTATATATAAGATAAAGGATATATAATTCATGTTTGGGCATCATAGGTAGGAAAATGATAAAAAAAGGAAATAAATTGAATGAAAATGAAAGAGAAGGATTAAGGGGTTTACATCTTGAATTCTTCTCATAGAGAACCTAATTAAGGGGCTTGGAATAGGTATTTTAGTGAGACAAAATGCTCCTAGGAAGGGGGGATATAAATGGGAATTTTATTGGGTAGAAATTTGATAGTCTCAAAGGATTTTGAAGTGTGATTTGAAGAGGTGGTGATGGGTGGTATTTATAGTGGAGGACAATGGTGTTTTTTAAATATATTATTCATTAGTTTATTATTTTGGATCATGAAAAAAATAGCGATGATTACATGAATAAATATAGTAAATATTAAATTTTATTTCAAAACAATCAGTGATTACCTCATCCATACATCATCCATGGCTCAATAATTCATTTATTTATTTATACGTTAAATTTTTGTATTTCAACATTTACCAAAAATGAAAATATTTTAGAAAAATAATAAATAATTACCCTATATATTTTCAATTTGTAGAATAAAAAAATGAACTCCTTTTTATGAAATTAATTATCTAAATATTATAATTTTAATTTTTAATTAAAATCATCATTTTCTTGGAAAATTTCAATTTCAAAATTATATATGATTTCTAACACTTTAATAAAATTAATTAAGGTCTCATAAAATTATCTTATAATAATAAGACAAAAAAATATTTAATTTTTGAAGACATGGTATGAAAATAAATTTAATTTTAAATGATTATATTTATTATAAAATTGAAAATAAAAATTAATTTTTTAAAAAATATCAACACTTAATTAATAATTTCTAGAAAAATTATTTAACTCTACTATGATATAATTATATCATATTACCACTTATTAGATTCTTAAATTTATTTATAATTTCAAATGTGAGGTTACTATTCCTATCATAAATGTAATATTGATATAAAAAATGATTATTTTTTAAAAAATAAATATTTACCACTATCCACTAGAAAATAAATATTTTAAGAGAAATAACAAAATTTAACCCTATATTTTTATTGCATTCCCATTTTACAAATTAATTTTATTTTGATCAATAGAATTTATAAATTTGTCAACATTTAGTATTAAAAAATATGCCCCATTAAAAGGTGGTAAAACCAACTTTATAAATTAATATCATTTTAATGCATATAATCAGATTTATTCTTATATTATGATAACAAAATCCGTTGGAAGAATGTAAAAAACTTTAAATAAAGAAATAAATAAATTTATTAATTTGGTTAATAATATTTATTACCTCCAATTTAATAGATAGGTTATAACAGATGTGATAAAATAGTGCTACTTAATTTAATATCATTGTTTGTTTAACTTGGTGTTGTGTGAAACATTTGATGCTGAAGAAATTCAATTTTAAAATGGAAATATTATAGAATATTTGGGCGTTACAATTGAGTCAAAATATTTGTATCTTTTGAATATATAATATTTTATTCTAATATGTTATCTTAAAATTCCCTCCCACTCCCCTTATAAATACCTTTTACCATCTACCCACTTTTATACAAATTATAACCCGATTATCCCTCCAAAACTATATAAAAATTACTCCTCAACACTCTTTCCATGATTTAAACTCCTTGGTCATACTAAATAGACAATCTATGGTGCATTAAGAAGTCCTCTAAAAGAGGCCATCCAAAGAAAGGGATTATGTTCTTAACTAAGAATTTTAATCTTTTTTTCTTCAACCACATCAAAGTTCATTATATATATATTAACTTCAATACATTAATATAATAAATATATTAATGTGTTTTTATGAATATGGAATAGTTGTTATCTAAACATTCCATATCATATTCCATAATGAAATTATTGTTCATATTAGGGTCATTTCACCACCTCTTGGAATAATTTATTTCACTTTTAACCACCATTTTAAATAAGTATTTTTTCGTATTCTAAAATATTAAAATTTACATAACATTAAATGAAACCAAATAAAATTTTCATGGTCAGAAAAACAAAATAAATCAACTAATCATAAAATAAAAAACTTTATACCAAATAAAATATACATATACTACATCAATTATAGATATTTTGAACCATTAATACTCCTACAATGACATAAAAAATATGTTTTCACTCTCAAAATTTTAGGAAAGAATTTCTTAATAACATTAATAAAAAACTAAAAATTGATGTGGCCTTGTAACCTAGACATTAGTGACATGGTGAGATTGAATATATCTATGATATCAAAATTAAATGGTTATAAAATCATATGAAAGTGTGATTATAGTTGATATATATAAATATATATGAAAAAGTTACATAATTAGGTATTTAATAAAATTTATTTTATTATTCATTAATTTTGATGAATGTACCGAATGAGTTATGAACAAGGTAAGGGATATTCTGAATTAAACACATTACTTCAATGATACATGTTCTATTTATTTTTCTAACTTTCCCACTATCATCATATTATGTAATACTTCCATATTATTTACATATGTTCCTTAAGAATTTACCTTGTTTACTTTTTCTTTATTTTTTGGTAGTAATACATGTTCATCAGTTTCAAATATTATCTTCTTCTTTTAAGAAAACACTTTTAAATTGAACTTTTTTATACTCTCAATTTTGATTTTAAAATCAATTAAATGTTTTTAAATTTCAATTGTTTCTAAAATTAATCATTTTCATGGTAATAAATTTGGAATCATATATCATTTTAAAAGTAATTATTTTACTATAACCCCTATAAAGACTCTATACCCTTTTTTTTAAACAATACTTAAGAGGTTAATTTCAAAAATTTACTTCTCCTCTATTTATTTTTATATATTCACTTCGATATCCTTCATTTTAATTACCTGTTATTCCTTATACATTTATGGTCATCAAATAATTATTTAAACTGTTATTTGATGGTAATATTTTGTCATTCAATTTAGTTATTCTATAAGACAAAATCATGTAACACATTCCATTTTCAGAGGAATTTTCTTATATTTAAACACTGCATATTATTCCTTTTTATGGGACATATATGTTTGTATATGTTATGAAGGTTATGGGTGGGATGAGAATTATATATCCCCCACCCCCAATGCATTTCATAATATTTTCATCTCAGGAGATACCATTTATGACGAATGAGAAATTAGCTGACCACACTATGTTTCTCACTTTTTGTAGTGAGACTTGAAAAATTCTTCTGATGCCTTTTTTCCCATTTCCACTTTATTTTGATGCTATAATGATATGATATAATTCTCCATAAGTTTTGGTTCTATTTAATAATATATTATACTTCCCTTTATAATATCATGTTATTCCCCTTATCCCAATTATTATATTTTTCAATCATTTTTTCTCACCTACTAGGATTAATAGATCACTCCTTTTTCATCAATTATTACAAAGGATATCCGATGTAGTAAAAAACGTTAAATGAGATTTATTATTAAATTAGGGAGAATTAAAAAAAATTATGTTGCATTTGATGTTTCATGTATCTAATATCATAATGACATTAGGCCTCTATATTTATAGGTTATATATTATGGAATTTCATCTTAAAAACCATGATTGCGTAAGAGACTCAAGATATTATATTTGAAATTAGATAATGTTATATATTTTTAGGTATTATCCTAATAATACATTATTAAAAAAAATACTAATATGTTTAAGGAAATCCTCTTAAAAGATTCATAAACTATAGAGCATGTGATTTCCTAGCAATTACATAACTATTTGGATATAAAAAAGTGAATGTGGGATATTGCATTGATACACCTTCGGTAAATAACCCTAAAAGGGTTAGAATGGTATAAAATCTATATTAACTAGGTTTACAATAAGTGGGCCTGACTAAAAATTGGTTGGACACTAATAGGGGATTTTATTTTGAGGATTGACATTCTCTTTATGAACCACTATGATGTATTGACTAAATTGTTAAAATTGATTTAGTAATATATAATTATATTTGTTTGAAAATATAATAGGGAAAAAAACTTGGATAAACTATATCAAATCCTATAAATTCATGTGTTAGGGTATATAGTTAATTTATGAGTTATTAATCTTATACTCATAATATAACTTTTTTATTTTCATTTTAATAGACTGATCCTATAACGAACATTATTATAGTTTTAGTAAATTATTATAACAATAATCAAATATAGAATGGAATTATATATATATTAATGAACATAAAATATCCTACATAACTATGGTTCTATGATTTTTTTCATATCTGATAGTTTTAAGATATTTATTCAAACACAACCTCATTACATAGAGGCTGACTTAGATGTGAAAACATCATGTAGTTAAATCATTTCATCCTAATAATATATCTCCACCATAGTAAGTTTTTTTGGGTTTAATACCCCATAAAACTATGTTATAATTCCATTAGTGTCATTTTATGCCATACTAGGTATGAATTGGATGTCCTTTTATAGATCCAACACCAAATTTTAGGAGAATTAAATCACTCATTATATCCAAAATCATCCATTGATTATATACATGTGTAAGGAGGAGGATGAATCTCCTTTGAAAATAACTTCTCGAGAATTGATATTATTGCCTTTTGAGAAATATTATCTATATCAAATAATTGTGAAAATGGGGAGGATTGTATTTTAAGACATGACCATTATGGGGGAATATTCTGATGTATTCCCTGACATGTTTCTTAGTATTCCTCTTGGCCAAAAGGTTGTTCTCTGAATTGAACATAGACCTAGATCTCTACCCATATCCAAAAATTCATATATAATATACCTCATTATATAGGAATAACATAATAAAAAACTGTATGAAAATATATATAAGTTCTAATATTCCAAACTACATCACCATGGGGTGCATTGATCCTCACTATTGATAAGGATGGGTCAATGCACCCATGAAATTAATATATTTAACTCAAAAAATTGTTATAACCAAAAAAATATCCCCAATGATCAATTAGTGAATTATTTGATCAGCTATGTGAGACCTAGTACATTGTAAAATTTGGCATTTGGACATGATTTCATTAATTATAGGTGAAGAAGAAGGAAATTACCAATAATTACTCTTTAATAGGGTATCGAAACTATGAGTTCTTAGTGATTACATTCAAACTCACAAATTATCTTTAAATATTCATTGAAGTGATGAATAGAGATTTTATAGATTACCTTTATAATTTTTTTGTCTTCATTATATGTGATATTTTGAAATAATCTAAAATCATATAGGAATATGTTGATCATTTGAGTATTGAGTTAAGGTTATTGTGAAAGGATTTGAAATATGTAAAATAAAATAAATATGGGTTTTTGATAGAGAATGAAAAATTAATGTGGAATTATATCACTATCAATGATATATGTGTTGATCCTTCAATGAAAATGCTGACTGAGGAAAAAACTAGACCAAAATTAATAATAGAGATATAATTTTTTCTTCAGATTACTAGGGTTATATTGGAAATTTGTTTCACGAGTCTCCTAATTATAAAACTCAATAATCATGATAAATTAGAAGTTAGTGAAGTTTTTCAAGACTGATGAATGTGAAGATATATATAAAAAGTTTAATAATAGGCTAATCATTGAACCTATACCTCCACTATCCACCCATGGAGAATGATTTTTTATCTAAAATGTTTTTTTAAAAAAGGTTTTAGGTAGTGTCCTAACAATAAATGATAAAGTGATTTCCTATGCCTCTAATTAATTAATGTACCATCAAATTAATAATCCAATGTATTATATACAGTTAGTTATTGTAATATCCACAATGAATATTTATAGGCATTATCTCTATGGGGTAAAGTGTTAAATATCTTTGTATCATATGAATATCAAGTATATAATCACACTTAAGGAGCTTAATATGTTCTAATGAAGATGGATAGAGATGATCGAGGACAATGATTTGCCATCCTATTACCATACATGCATGGATAATAATGTGGAATATGATCTAATTAGATATTATTATCCAATCTTATATATGATGAGGATGGAAAAATATAAAATTATTTTATACATACAATGGATGTACATGGGAATCATAAATTAAATAATGGAATCCTACCTTACCTAAATGATTTCTCAACCATTAATTCTAGAGAGGACTAATGAACCTAAAATAAAGAATTAGGATATACAGAAGAATATGGATTCTATTAGAGTGGGGAAATCCTTAGATTTAATCATTGATAAAGATATATTTGTGTGATTTGAGACCTAAAAATTAATACCATCATCTCATGATGAAAAAATGAAACTATTTACTAATACTTATAGAAAAATATATTTTATCCACCCATGGAGAAAAAAATAGATATAATTGAGTAATTTTTTTTGTAAAATGTTAAAAAGGATATTATAGAATATAAAAAATATGTTTTTATGTAAAATAGTGAAGGAATAAAGGAAAATGGCTTAAGGGATGACACAACCACTACCCATACCTATGTGGACATGGGAGAACATCATCATAGATATTTTCCTTGGTCAACTAATGAAATCTAAAAATAATAATAATGAAATATGGGTTTTTATAGATTGTCTCATAAAAAATACACACATAGAAATGATATGCATTAAAAATGTGTAGAGGATATAGGGAACAACACTATCAAATTTATCTCATTGATATATATTGTTCCCGAAAATGTTATGGAAAATTATTCAATATTGTTTGAACATAAAGTTGAACTCTTATATGTTATATCTCCCCTATTATTTATGTCCAAAGAGAACATAATATCCCAAAAAAAGATGATATGTTCAGATATTACTGCGTATAGTTTTAAAAATAATTGGGTCAATATATTCATCTAGTCGAGTTCTTATATAATAAAAAATTTGAATCAAGAATTAAGATGTCTCCTTACAAATACCACTACGGTATGAGATGTAGGACACCATTATCTGGGGCTTCATTAATGAACAGAGGCCATGATGACCTAAACAAGTTAATGAAATGGAAGGAAATGTTGGGGATATTCCACAACACATAACATAAGTACAAAGCTGATAGATTATCTAAACCAACAATCCATGAAAATATATCTATTTTGAGAATGGATATAATGTGTTCCTTTATATATATCCTTAGAATACAGTTATCACGTCGAATAAGAAGTGATGATAAGTCCTAAACACAATGACCCTTAAATATACCTAATTGAATAGGAGTTTTGGATTGTAGACTAAAACAAATACCAAATATTTATCTAATGCAAGATGTGTTACATTTATCTATGTAGAGGAATTAAATACTATATCCCTGACATGTACTAAAAAAAGGTGGTATTATTGAATAATGATTATTCTTATGAGGGATATTTGTTGAAATTCGTATGTTATGGATTTTTTTCTTTTAAATAATTCAACTCCCCATGTTAAGGTACTTTAGTGGAACCATGATTATAAGGAAGAAACATGGGAGTCTGGGGAATCACTGAAATAGAATTACCCTAATATGTTTTCATCAATGTTAGTGAAATAATATTTCATTGATGAAATTTCTTAATGGGGAATAATTAAATGAACCCAAATTAAATAAATGAAAATTTCCCTCACAATATATATGTGTGTTACATTTTGTAATGTAGTAAAACATAAAATTCATTCATGATGTAATGAAGATAATAAATAAATTACATTATCAATATTAATAATACATTTAATGGATAAATACGGCCATAAAAAGTGATTATAATACAATGAAATATTAAACATTAAAAAAAATAAAATAACTACAATTTATAAATTTGGTTCACTTTGGTCCCTTATAATTATAAAAAATAAAAAAATGAATAAAATATAAAAATAGTAGAAACATAATCATAATTGTTTAAAATAAATACCATATAACAATAGGAGTAATTGGAATAAATGATGAAGGATGTCAATTGATGGTATTTATAGGAAGTAAAAAAATAATATGACTATTGGAATAGTAACATTACCCTTATAAATAGTGATCTGTCCATTTAAATGAATACAATATTGAAGGAATAATAAAATAATATATTTAGTAATCTAAAAAAATGGTATAATAAAAGTATGATTAAATAAAAGTATTTAATATGATAAAATATATATCAGAGATAGTGGAATCATAATTTTACTTCTAGAAAAATATAGGTGTTTTAATTTTGTTAAAATATATATTTATATTGAATTTCAAAGTATTATATAAAATCTCATTTTTATAAAATGGTTTTATGAGAATACATTTTTTCATAAATATGAATATAATATTTTCTAAAAAACTACATACATTTTCTAAATTTAAAATTTTTGATTATATAATAAATATTTCTTAAAAAAATAAATAATTATTTTATTTAACTGATAAATTTTGAATATTTATAAAATTATTTACATAAAATGGATATAATTTTTGTGATCATCATGTATAAAAATATTTAGGGTGATGTATTTGTATTTTTCATATAAAATAAAATATTGAGGTGAAATAGTAAAATACCATATAAGAACTATTTAAATACTGTATTGTGTAATAATATATATGAATTTTTCTCAAATTAAAAAAAAATCGATCTCTATTTTATTTTCACATATATTGTAGAATTAAAATACCCTTTATATTGAGTCAAAATACTGGGAACCTTTTTAATGAAATAATATTTTTTTATATATTATTTTAAAACACCACCATCCTCCTCTTATAAATACCACTCTTCACCACCCCACTTCTATACACATTATAATCCCCATAGCTCATCCAAATACTACCCAAATCACTTTGGAACCCTATTCCCATGTCTTAGATTCCTTATTCTCAGAAAAAGAACTTTCTAATGCGTCTTTAGGTATAGTATAATAAAGAAAATCTGAAGAAATACATAATGATATTAACCATGATTTTTAATATTTTCTTTTTCTAACTCCTCTAAATGTATTATAAAAAATTATGACATAATTAAATTAGTATAAAAAATATACTATTATTTTGAATAAATGGATTAACATTATATAACCCCCTTTTATCTTATTTCAAAATGAAAATTTTGATCATATTTTGGTTTTATTACCACTTCCATGAACATAATTTCATTTTTTACCAACACATTTATTGATGTTTGTAATTTACATATTAATGTTAAAAAGTAATTTAAATTAGTATATTATTTTTTTCATATTATTTTATAGATATTTATTCAAAATTTTAAATGTAACCAACTAATATTTCCATGGTGACAAAAACTCCCTGAAGAAATTAGTTGTATAAAAATAACATATTCAATAAATGAAACACACCAATATAGAATTAAATAATGATATTTGTAGAGATTTAATCCCATTGAATTATATGAACATCATGTATTTTTGCCTTTTTATTTATGGAAAATTTTCATTATAATTTATATACCTACCTAAATACTGATGTGAACTTGGAATGATGACAGAAACGAACTTGGGATAGTGAATATAGATTTGACCTGTAATGAAATGGACTAGTGTTTCCATATAAAGGATGCATGAGGCAGTCCACCAAATGACCAAGGAGCATCCCTGACCCCTTTAGGAAGATGAAAAGCATCAAGGTTAACAAACATAATCATTTGGGCTGGGTGGTTAGCCTATTACACTAGGTTTTATCATCTTGGTAGTGAGCCATGAATTATTCTTAAGATTTATGGGTTTTTATTTCCGCATTATTTTGATACCATGATGCTATGATATAAAAGTATTTATGTTATGATTAAATTTGATGATCTATGATCATTCTATATATGATACCATATTATTCCCATTACATATTCTTTTATATTTTACCTTTATGTTTTCCCTAATATATTGTTTTATATCTCACCAAATTTTCTTAAGAATGCATTAGTGAAACCCATGGGATAGATTTCATGAAAACATCCAAAAAAATTAGCAAAGAATAGAGCATGTGGAATCCATGGAATAAAAACATTATCAAGATATATACAAGTGGATATAGGATCTTCTACATATTAACTTATGGTTAATAACCCTCAAAAAAGTTTTGTTGGGTACAAACCCATTCATCATTCGGTAGTGTGTGGTACATGCAACACGAAACCACAACGAACCGTAAAGTACTACAAAATTATTAAAATTTAGATATGAAATTCTTGAGTAAAAATAGATGTAATAGAATTATGAAATTTATTTGTAAATAATCATAATAGTCACTATCCATGCTATGGAAGTGAATAATTAAATTAGTTTGGATAAATATTATTAATTATTTATTTAAAATGTAATGTTTCTAAAAAATTACATTTTATTTGAATCTAAATATATTATTTATAAAATATATTATTTATATAAATAATATATTAAAATTAATTTGATTAGTTATTGATAGAAAATAGGAGTATGAATAGTTAATATTTTTAAATAGATATTTTACCATGAAAGTAGTTTTCATTATACATTTATTTAAAAGTTAAATTCACCACATTGAGAATTTTAAATTGTAAAACTAAAATTCATTTTCATATTTAGCATATTTATGTTATATTCATATGACATTTTATAATTTTTTTTGAAATTTTTCATATTTTGGTGAATAGTGAAAAATATAATTTATCCCAAAATTGTAAATTTTATGACATTATAATTATATAAAATATTATAATTGTTGAAATAGTAAAATCACAAGTAATATTATACAATAAAAAATCTTCTTGGTATTTTCATTTAATTAAATATTTTTTTTGTGAAATTTGGTTTTAGATAGAATTTAAAGGAACATTGACTGCATTATTTTTTAAAATAAACAAATTTCTAAAATCAATATAAAATTCATCATTAAATTTATCTTACACATAAATTTTAAGAATAATAATATACAGTTACTAATTTTTTTATAGATTACATGTTATGACATTAAAATTGACTTTTTATTCAAATATATATTTTTTCTAATAAAAATGATTAAATATTTTCAATCAATTGGTATAAATTGTGTAATATTGGTTATTTTATTTTTTCATGAAACATATATTACTTAGGAAATAATTAGTTACCATGGTAATATAATGGTAAAAACAAAAATTCATAGATTAATATACTTCAAAACATGTTTAAAACATGTGTTAAAATGAATTTTAAAGGATTTATCAATCTTATAAGATCCCCAAATTCATTATTGTCATGTTTTGGAGCCAAATAACTTATTAAAGATGTGATATCCGTATATTATATTAAAATATTGTTTTATAAAATATCATTTTCATCACATATAAAAGGGTACTCTCACCACCCCTTCAATACTACTATTTTTTCCTCATTAGATTGTAACCTTTCCTTAATATCGAATCCTATTCTATTTCCTTGATCTTTTGGTGATAATTTGTTTACCAAATATGTGAATTACCAAACTTCCTTCCAAGGGAAATCCCATGTCCTCGTTATGGGTACTATTTTTTCCATAAATTATTTCCTTTTATTTATAACAATACCAAATCCATTTATATAATAACAAAATAATGACATAAGTTTTTGTATAACTAATTTTATTATTACAAGGTAATAACAGTCAGTGACATTCCACTATTTCAATTACAATAAAAAAACCAGCATTCATACGTTTTTTAGTCTGACCCCTCCACAAAGCATTGACTTCTATAATTATTAAAATGCTAGTATTAATTTAAAACTCATTAATTAAGATACCAACATATGTTCGTGATAAATCACAAAAACAAGCTCATCACCAATTTCATCATTAAATATCGTGAAAAAACACCACAGAATTAAATTATGAAATTTTATATAATTTTATAGAATAATATTTATTTCCATTTATGAATTTTTAATAATAAAATTTTGGACAAGAATGAAGATCAACACCATAATTATGAAACTAATTCAGAATGATAAAGATTACACACACCCGATATAGAAAATATATAATTAATGACTAATATAAATGAAGGGAATAATTATAATGTAATTTTATATAATGTTATATATTTGAATAGGGATCTAAAATGGTTTTTAATGATAGTTATTATTTTATATTGAATTTATGAGTGCATTTTGACTAAGTAGGAATTAAGGTAAGGGTGTTTACTAACCTTAATTTCTTCCATTGACTTTCAAGAATTATTATTGAACTATTTTGTACAATGTTTTAATTTTAACCCCTAATGATTAATTTAAATTTTATTTTAACCTTATTTTTTATGGTTTTAAAATTATTCAGTATAACATCATTATCCAACATTTATTACCACAAATATTATGTTACTTTAAGGGGTGTCTAGTCTCAAATATTCACCCCATTTAGACACATTTATTACTATTAGAAATAATTTATAGTGAATGGTTTAAGTAATTTCCCATTATTATTTGGTATCACAGTCCTCTCATTATTCATGGTATTTAATGTTTCATTTTAAATCATATCTGTTAATGTTTTTTTAATTAAAATGTCTCTAATTTTATATTGTGTTTATTATCTGAAATTTAATTTCTTGAGACATATTTATTTTAATAAATAATTATTTCATTGGAATTGTGTTTCTTCTAAAAATTTGATATTTGTTATCCAAACCATCTCATTATTCATTATATTTACTGTTTTAATTGAAATCATATCCTTAAATGGGTTTTAATTTGAAATATTTTAACCTGATAATGGTTTCTTTGTCTCATTTTCAATTCCATTAGGCATGTTTGATATTGCACAAAATATTCCCATTTATATAATTTATTCACATACTAATTTAATAAAAGTAGCATAAAATTATTTCATTTAGTTATATTTTAATTTTATGGTATCCCTCTCATGTTATTTTTATTCTTGCATTACCATTACAATAAGTGTTTTTGAGTATCATTTTTTCTTCATTGAGGTATGATTTTTATTCGACCCATGTTACCCTTTTATGGTCTATATATTGGTCATGGATTAACTTTTATATCCTCTCATATGGTTTTATTTTCATGGATTAAACATATATAGGTACATTATTAACTTTTTCTTTCAAAATCTTTATTATTTATATGCATAATATTGCTTCCAATGCCTTTCCTTTAAGAGCACTTTATATTTACTTTATTTTAATGAAGGGTGTTCACCTAAATACTGTATAGACCCTAAGCTTGAAGTACATGGACATTACATTACTTTTTCGGAATACTTAGTACATTACAAAAACACACACACAAGGACCGTAATAGTTTAGTGTCTTTGGAAACTCGGAATATAATCTTCTAGTCGTGGTGAAAGATCTTAAACATCTCCCATAAAGATCTTCCCCTTTTTTCATAACTAAAACCTTTCTTTTATATCCTGGGGAAAAGAAAACATAAAACAGTGAGCTCAAATGCTCAGTAAGGGTAAACAAAAGAAATATCAATCACATCATATTCATAAGAACATAACATTTTGGAAATCTTATCCTGCAAAAGAGATCATAATATCATAACATGGGATAAATCATAGTAGTGAAATTTAATCCCAATAATCATAAATTAAAACATGAAACATTTTGGAAAACACACATAATCATAGAGAATTATTTCTTATTAGTCAAGACTCATTTCCAAGACTATCTTAGTGGACAAAGTCCATTTCTGAACCGAGTTCACTCCTCGGTTCAGTCCTATTTCATTGAACCGGTTTAACCTGCCGTTCCAGCGATGTCTATCTCATGAGATATAAAGTCATTACCCAATGCATTGGAGGAAGATATATGTCCCACCCATCTCATAATGATACCATTCTTATGTGTGCCACAAAATCATAAACCATACATCATAGCATAACCCATGTAATAAAAATGGGAATCTTAAACATCATGACATCATAAAACAATTCATATAAGATAAAGGAATTCATAAAAATATTTCCATCAAAACATAATCAAATCCATGTAATAATAGGGATAGAAACAGAACCCTATATTATCTTAGATGGAAAATAATTTTGATAAAACACTTGAACTCCATTCTTGAGGAAAATATCGTTTCTACTTCAAAAACACTTTTCCTTTCCTAACATGTCATACAATTCTGAACTAAAAGAATTTGATTAAAAATAAACGTGAAAACTTGTAAAGGAAGCTTCTTGGAAATAATGTTTTAAAAATCCATTCATGTTGTATGAGTTAAAAAACATTCTTCTCGTACTTTTGTCTGAAAAGTCAAAAAGTAACTCGTACGAAAAACGACAAAAGATTCTTTTCATATCTTTTACCGAAAACTCACTGAAGGGTAAAATTGGATTTAAAAAATTGTAGGTGTATGGAAACAATATTACATATTGAGGAAACATGGATGTGGATGATAAAATACACCCCAGTAAATACCAAAGTATAAACAATCTCGGATAAAATGAGATTGTGATATTTTCCCTTACCTTAGGTCCGATTTGCTTCGTAAGTGTCCGAAACACCTGTATAATGATTTAAATAATGTCATTGACTTATTCCAGAATCATACTCATTGTTATGATATTATATATGGTTCAATTATGACTTTATATTACCAGTTCTTTTGTAAATTCCATGTTAAAGAATGTTTTGGGTAAAATCGTTTCATTTGTCGTCCGTGTTTTGACTTGTAATTATTCATATGATTACTTAGATCATGATTACTTAATCCCAGAATATAAAACATGATTTATATATAATATATATTCAGAATATAAATATATATAATAAATCAGTAAATGGAATGAAATACACCGTTCATGGAGACGGTAGGCTGTACGTACGCATGAACGATGTTTTCATTTCCTTATTGAGTTGAATGGAATGAAGTAGATGACATAAATATATATACACATAAATCCAGTATCATTATTATGTAATATATTTCATGATTAATTATTATATATACTTTATAATCATTCATGAATGGTTAACGTGGAGAATGAATCTCATCGCGTCATGGAGACGGTAGTCCGTACGTACGCACGAGCGATGATATCGTTCTCATGATCGTGGAATTGTATTGGAGTGTATGTATACTATTTCAGAATCAATATCACTTTACAATAATCATATATAGTTATTAAGTACACCATTATACCCATCCAAGTAAGGTGGTGGTGGAAAATAGATTACACCACGGCGTGGAGACGGTATTCCGTACGTACACACGTGCAGTGATTTCATTTTCCGTAGGATGGATAGATGGTGAAATAGGGTTGTTTCATAATTATAATAACATATCATTATATGAGTGATATTGATGTTATTAATTCATAATGAAACAACTAAATAAGAAGAAGTGGAATAAGAAATAAAGATGAAAGAATCGGTAACGGACATTACCTCTTCTTTGAAGCGCTTCTTTGAGACCTCTTTTTAGGGAACTAAAATTGGTCGTTGAAGAAGACCAGGACCTCTAGGATGTCTCTAGGGAAGTGGAGAGAAGAAATTTGCAGGGTTTGGCCGAGCATGAAGGCTCAAAGTGGTGTGAGGAAGAGAGGGAAGAGGTGCCCTTTTATAAGGGAGAAGAGGGGCACCTTTGTAATAACTAAAAATATTATTTTATTATAAAGTCAAATTCGGTTTTTAATAGCTCCAAATTGATATATTTCGAAGCTAAGGTGGGGATGGGTAGAAATCCTCTCATCCAATAGAACCTAGACAGGTTTAGGTCATTATATTAACCTTATCTTTTAGTTTTAACTCTTAGTTAATTAGATTGAAATTTACCATGTCACTTTGCATTTTTATATTATATAGTTAATAAACTTACCATATACATCCAAGCGACCCCAAGTGGACCATTAATGATACAACTATCATGATATAAGTATATTGTCCGAACCTTAGATTTTAACAAATATAATAACAATTAATAATATAATATTTGTTCTAAAAACTATTTTATGTCAATTTTGACACTATTTGGTAATTGATTTTTGTGAAAATCATAACAGAATTATTAGTTCTAAAAAAATTAATTAAATCAATAATAAAATGACATATTAACATTTAAAAATATTGTAATTCATAAACGTCTCAAATTACATTTATTTGGGTATTTATAACATCAATTATGTCAATATTTCATTAGTAGGATAATTACTGCATCATCATTGTATCATAAATAAATTAAATTATTTTAAGTCTAAAAATTACAAATAAAATACCATTATATTGGAAATCGTTTTAGCTTTCTAATTAATATTTATAGTAGAATTTTTCTTATGTATAACCATATATTAAAAATTATTTAGTTATTAAACAATGATTTTAACTATTTTTACCCTTCTTTAAATAAATTGATAATAAATGTCCTAATCTAATCCAAGTGGGCCTAAATGGTTATATTTTATTCCTAAGGTTGTTTTTGGACGAATTACACTTATCCAATAGAATTAGGACATGTGTTAGGGTAATAATAATATCATTTTTACCCTTAATTACCCTATTTACTTTTAATCGTGGTAAATAAAAGTAAAAAGTTACTATTCACCAAAAATTATTTTCAACTCATTGAACCACATTTTAGTCCTTAATATTAACCGTGTCTCTCGGATTTTTGAAATTTCACTCACAGAAGCGGTAAGATTAAGTTTTATAAAAAATTCAGTTTTTTAACTACCACTTAGTGGTTTCACTATTCATCAAAAAATGAATGTTTCCAGAAAAATATCAAAAATTAGGCCTAATCTATATTTGATATTATCAATTCAAAAATGATGTCTATTTTATCAAATTCAAAACATATCAGTTACATTAACTAATTTGAAAATTAATTACCGTCGTCAAAACAAATAGCTTGTTTTTAAGAGATAATAACTATCAAAAGATTGACAGTTGTTTATATCCAGTTTAAATGTGAAATTACATCCAATGACCAACATTGTATTAAATTGTAAAAATATATTTTAAATATAATTTAAAACCACTCAAATTAATAATTTATCACTATTAATTATTTCTATTAAAAAGGTTGATTTTAATTAAAATTTAGTAATTTTCACTATTCATCAAAAAATGAATGTTATCCGAAAAGTTCCAAAATTTTACCCTAAGCTAATTTCGATATTACGAATCCAAAAATGAAGTCCATTTTGAAAAATAAAATTTACAAAATTTCAAAAAGTGGTTATTACTATTCATAACGGCTAGTTTTAATAATATTTTAATAGTATATCGTTGTTTAGTGAAACTTGGTATTGCGTACTACACACGCTATCGAGGAAAGGTCGCAATTGTGTGTAATGCCAGGAAATTCGAGGATGCGTGTTGTGCAATCTCCTTTTGGTGTAGTGTACAACAAAAGAAATTAATGAAATTAAAAAGAATATTTTTCATAAAATATCGGGGTGTTACATTCTACCCCCCTTAAAATGAATTTCGCCCTCAAAATTCATCGGGGTTATAAATGGTTTACTACTCGAAAGTTTATTTAATAGAAACCCACATCGTAAAAAGGAATACCAAAACCAATCTCTAAAAACAAAAGTATGAAACGTAACGGTTATCCAAATAAACTAATCATTGGGTTTCCACATAGGTGAAAATATGGATATGGAAGAAAAATCTAACCACCATGTTCTGATAGATAGTGGTAGAGAACATGGCTATGGAAAAGCCAGCAATCATAAAGCCATAAATTTGTGACGATCTGAGGTACCATCTGATTCATCAGATATAAGAGCACTAGGATAACATTTTTGGTTTTCAAGATCATTTTCCTAAAGTTGATGAAATTGGAATTAGAAGAAATACTTTCGTGACATTGGTATAGTCTCACCGTTGGTCATTCTATGGACAATTTCCACTTCATCTCTTAAATAAGTGAAGTTGAATTTGTCATTCGTGATGTGTTAGCAGATCATGTGATAGAATGATGGGTCATTCCATCTGTCTCAAACAAAAGGTTAGAAAAGTTAAAAAAAATACATAAGTCCATCTATAGTGAGATTAATCATTTATGGTTCCTAAAATGGACTTATACTTCATATATCAAACTGCTTAATATAATAAAACTAGTTTCTACTAAACATGGACTTCCTGTAGGCCAATGGTAGGCGATAAAGGCCAGTCGCACTTCGGTTGTGGGTTTGATTCCCAGAGCCTTGTCCGACGCGATGGGCTGTTGCCCGTCCTGCAGGTTGTCCTTTTTCTAAAACTACATTACTATAGCATCCCATCAATAATATCAAAAAAAGTTCTATCCTTAAACAATACTATCTTATTCCCAACATAATCCATTCCAATCTTTATCTAAAATACTTTGGTCCAAGCTCATAATATAAATAAAACAATTACTTGAAATGTCATCAACCAACCATCATTTATCCCCCATTATCTGTTGGTCACATTCCAATCATGTGAATACCTTAATCATATATTCTCTTGAAAAATGAATACCCATTAAACCTTAGTGAAAACATGAATGCTGTCAAAATTTAACTCTTTCCACATACCAAAATCCAAAAATTCTATATACTCAAACCATGATATAATCTTCTCCTTATATCAGTCATGAGCTCATTAATACTATCAAACATTTAATTTTATTCTTATCCCTTAATTATGTGCATATCATCTACATTCCAAAAATATCTGAATAACCTCTCATGGATACTGGTACCATTAATCATACAATTTCAAAACTCAAGGAAAGACAACTGTGTAACAATCCTTAGATGTCTCTTTATTCCATAGTACCATGAGATTACTTATACAACATTACACTTGATAAACATGTAATAATTCCACTACCTTCTTAAAACATTGACTGAGCTTCAACAATTATTTCATCTCACATATCATTTGTAGTCTCTTCATCATCATCAACATAAATACTACCCATATGACCGTACAGATTCTCTTCATGAGACTTTCCCTTAGGGAATTGGTTTTCATAATGCTCGTACATTCCACATTTAAAACATTTAACCATTGTTGATTTCATAGCAATAGCATTATCCTCATCTGTGGTGTTAACTGAACCTTTTCCTTTGGACTTACTGGATTTGTTTCCTTCTTTTCCACAACCAAAGCATCTTCCAATTCCCTTGAAACAATCTCCCCAATGCCTCTTCCCACATTATTTACATGAGAGAAATTGAACTTTCTTTCCTCTATGATCATCATGAAACTCCATCTTTCTCTTATTATCTGAGTCGGGAAACTTACCAAAGTTGAGATTATTGATCATATTATGAGATTGATGATTAGGTATAATAACGATGTTTGGACTTCCAAATCCCATTTCATTTGGTTTCTCATGAAGAATATCATTCCATTGTCCGTCATATCCTCCATTATCATGAATCTTCCGGTTTCCAGCCATTTTCTAAAACCCAAAAAGAATAGTGTGAGAGGTAAAAATCATGCTAGGGAAAAAAACATAATAAAGGGGTAGTACCTTCAATATCTAACATCTTAGGTTTAATTCTAAGAACGTTAGCGTAATTCTAGGACTATAACCTATACGTATACTTAACCTTATGGACATACCTAGACATACCTTAGAAATATCTCTAGTGATCTCACTAAAGTTCTCTCATCCTAGTTTCCAAAGGTTGACTAAACCATTCCTCTGATACCAACTGTAAAGACCCTAAGCATGACGTACATGGACGTTACATTACTTTTGTGGAATACTTAGTACATTACAAAAACACACACACAAGGACCGTAATAGTTTAGTGTTTTTAGAAACTCAGAATATAATCTTTTAGTCATGATGATAGATCTTCAACATCTCCCATAAAGATCATCCCCTTTTTTTCTTACCTAAAACCTTTCTTTATATCCCGGGGAAAATAAAACATAAAACGGTGATCTCAAATGCTCAGTAAGGGTAAAAAAATTAATATCAATCACATCATATTCATAAGAACATAACATTTTGGAAATCATATCCTGCAAAAGAGATCATAGTGAAATGTAATCCCAATAATCATAACTTAAAACACGAAACTTTGTGGCAAACACACGTAATAATAGAGACTCATTTCTTATTAGTCAAGACTCATTTCCAAGACTATCTTAGTGGACAAAGTCCATTTCTGAACCGAGTTCACTCCTCGTTTCAGTCCTGTTTCACTGAACCTGTTTAACCTGCTGTTCCAGCCATGTCTATCTCATGAGATATAAAATCTTTACCCAATTTATGGGAGGGAGATTTAGGTCCCACCCATCTCATAATGATACCAATATTATGTGTGCCACAAAATCATAAACCATACATCATAGCATAACCCATGTAATAAAAATGGGAATATTAAACCTCATAACATCATAAAACAATTCATATAAGATAAAGGAATTCATAAAAATATTTCCATCACAACATAATCAAATCCATGTAATAATAGGGATAGAAACAGAACCCTATATTATCTTAGATGGAAAATAATTTTGATAAAACACTTGAACTCCATTCTTGAGGAAAATATCCTTTCTACTTCAAAAACACTTTTCCTTTCTTAACATGTCATACAATTCTAAACTAAAAGAAGTTGATTAAAAACAAGCATGAAAACATGTAAAGGAATATTCTTGCAAATAATGTTTTAAAAATCCATTCATGCTGTATGAGTTAAAAAACATTCTTCTCGTACTTTTGTTGGAAAAGTCAAAAAGTACCTCGTACGAAAAACGACCAAAGATTCCTTTCATATATTTTACCGAAAACTCACCGAAGGGTAAAATTGGATTTAAAAAAATGTAGGTGGATGGAAACAATATTACAAATTTAGGAAACATGGATGTGGATGATAAAATACTCCCCAGAAAATACCAAAGTATAAACAATCTCGGATAAAATGAGATTGTGATATTTTCCCTTAACTTAGGTCCGATTTTCTTCGTAAGTGTCTGAACCTACTGTATAATAATTTAAATAATGTCATTGAATTATTCCAGAATCATAATCATTGTTATGATATTATATATGGTTCACTTATGACTCTATATTACCCGTTCTTCTGTAAATTCCATGTTGAAGAACGTTTTGGGTAAAATCGTTTCATTTGTCGTCCGTGTTTTGACTTGTAATTATTCATATGATTACATAGATCATGATTAATTAATTCCAGAATATAAAACATGATTTATATATAATATATATTCATAATATACATATATATAATAGATCAGTAAATGGAATGAAATACACCGTTCATGGAGACGGTAGGCCGTACGTACGCATGAACGCTGTTTTCGTTTCCTTATTGAGTTGAATGGAATGAAGTAGATGACATAAACATATATACACATAAATCTAGTATCATTATTATGTAATATATTTCATGATTACTTATTATATATACTTTATAATCATTCATGAATGGTTAACGTGGAGAATGAATCTCATCGCGTCATGGAGACGGTAGTCCGTACGTACGCACGAGCGATGATATCGTTCTCATGATCGTGGAATTGTATTGGAGTGTATGTATACTATTTCATAATCAATATCACTTTACAATAATCATATATAGTTATTAAGTACACCATTATACCCATCCAAGTAAGGTGGTGGTGGAAAATAGATTACACCACGGCGTGGAGACGGTATTCCGTACGTACGCACGCGCGGTGATTTTGTTTTCCATAGGATGGATAGATGGTGAAATAGGGTTGTTTCATACTTATAATAACATATCATTATATTAGTGACACTTATGTTATTAATTCATAATGGAACAACTAAATAAGAAGAAGTGGAATAAGAAATAAAGATGAAAGAATCGGTAACGGAAATTATCTATTCTTTGAAGCGCTTCTTTGAGACCTCCTTTTAGGGAACTAAAATTGGTCTTTGAAGAAGACCAGGACCTCTAAGATGTCTCTAGGTATGTGGAGAGAATAAATTGGCAGGGCTTGGCCATGTTTGAAGGCTAAAAGTGGTGTGAGGAAGAGAGGGAGGAGGTCCCTTTTATAAGGGAGGAGAGGGGCACCTTTGGAATAACTAAAAATATTATTTTATTATAAAGTCAAATTCGGTTTTTAATAGCTCCAATTTGATATATTTGGAAGCTAAGACGGGGATGGGTCGGAATCCTCTCATCCAATAGAATTTAGACAAGTTTAGGTCATTATATTAACCTTATCTTTTAGTTTTAACTCTTAGTTAATTAGATTGACATTTACCATGTCACTTTGTATTTTTATATTATATAGTTAATAAACTTACCATATACATCCAAGAGACCCCCAAGTGGTCCATTAATGATACACCTATTATGGTATAAGTATCTTGGCCGAACCTTAGATTTTTAATAATATAATAACAACTAATAATATAATATTTGTTTTAAAAACTATTTTATGTCAATTTTGACACTATTTGGTAATTTATTTTTGTGAAAATCATAAAAGAATGATTATTTCGAAAAAAATGAATTAAATCAATACTAAAATGTCATATTAACATTTAAAATTATTGGAATTAATAAAAGTCTCAAATTACATTTATTTGGGTATTTATAACATCAATTATGTCAATATTTCATTGGTAGGATAATTACTGTATCATCATTGTATCATAAATAAATTAAATTATTTTAAGTCTAAAAATTACAAATAAAATACCATTATGTTGGAAATAGTTTTATATTTCCAATGAATATTTATAGTCTAATTTATCTTATGTATAACCCTATATTAAAAATGATTTACTTATTAAACTATGATTTTAACTATTTTAACTCTTCTTTAAATAAATTGATAATAAATGTCCTAATCTAATCCAAGTGGGCCTAAATGGTTATATTGTATTCCTAAGGTTGTTTTTGGTCGAATTAAACTTATACAATAGAATTAGGACATGTGTTAGGGTAATAATAATATCATTTTTACCCTTAATTAACCTATTTACTTTTAACTGTGGTAAATAAAAGTAAAATGTTACTATTCACCAAAAATTATTTTCATCTCATTGAACCACATTTTATTTCTTATTATTAACCGTGTCTCTCGGATTTTCAAAATTTCACTCACAGAAGTGGTAAAATTATGTTTTATGAAAAATTCAGTTTTCAACTACCACTTAGTGGTTTCGCTATTCATCAAAAAATGAAAGTTTCCAGAAAAATACCAAAAATTAGGCCTAAGATATATTTGATATTATGAATTCAAAAATGATGTCTATTTTAAAAAATTCAAAACATATCAGTTTCATTAACTAATTTGAAAATTAATTCCCGTTGTCAAAACAAATAGCGTTTTTTTAAGAGATAATAACTATCAAAAGATTGACACTTGTTTATATCTAGTTTAAATGTGAAATTACATCCAATGAACAACATTGTATTAAATTGTAAAAATATATTCTAAATATACTTTATAACTACTCAAATTAATAATTTATCACTATTAATTATTTCGATTGAAAAGGTTGTTTTTAATTAAAATTTAGTAATTTTCACTATTCATCAGAAAATGAAAGTTATCCGAAAAGTACCAAAATTTCAACCTAAGCTAATTTCGATATTCCGAATCCAAAAATGAAGTCCATTTTGAAAAATAAAATTTAGAAAATTTCAAAAAGTGGTTATTACTATTCATAACGGCTAGTTTTAATAATATTTTAATAGCATATCATTGTTTAGTGAAACTCGGTATTGCGTACTACACACGCTATCGAAGAAAGGTCGTGATTTCATGTAATGCATGGAAATTCAAGGATGCATGTTGTTCAAGCTCCTTTAGGTGTAGAGTACAACACAAGATATTAATGAAATTAAAAAAAAATTCATAAAATCTTGGGCTTTTACAAATAACCTATACCAATTCACATGAAAAATTAATTTCTTAACCTTATAAACATTATTTAATATGTTTTTAGAGTAATGGATTCCTATATATAAATCTATAAAATTAATTGATTTGGGAAATATTAAATATATGTATAAATTTTATTTCATTACTGATGTCTACGGATTACTATAAAAAATTTACTACATATTGTTTAACCATCCACATTATTTCTATTAATGTATTTCGTCCATGTTATCATATTTATTGGTTGTTAATGTATTGATGTTCTATATATTTCTATCTCAAAAAAATGATTATTGATTCATAAGGAAACATGTTTTTTAATTTTATTTATTTTTATATATTTCTATGGAAATTGAATTGGACTTAAAGAAGTAACAGGTCTGTAATGGTATTAAATATCCCCTTCGTACATTAATATGTCTCATTATAAAAACTGGCATGGGTATTTCTAAATATATATATGTTGAAAAAAATATTTCCTAATAAAATGTTCTGGATGGTATGATTGTGGTGTCTTAGATTAGGGCATATAATTAGCTATCTAGAATTATAAATTTCATCAATAAGTAGCCAGTTATTCTTTCCCACACATTTATTTATTGATATTTCAAAAACATATATATTATGATCATAGTTTAGTTTCATTATGGAATAATTTTTATTACCTATTCGATCGATAATATTTATGTTTGTCTTATTCCAACAAATTATCATTGATTGTTGTTGCTTATGTTTACATTTATAGAGTTTCTGATCTCACCCCTTCTATTTATTCTTATGATAAAACATATTTTGTTACTTATTATTTTATGATTTATTACCTAAAGTTACACATAATATAACCGAAGGATATTATGTGGACTAGTTTTTTGGGAAATTATGTGTATAGAATATTATCATGAATCATGGGTACCAAATCAATATTTAAAAAATCAGAAATGTGCCCTTATATTCCATGAATCTTTTAACTCTACATGGGATAACCTAGGGATATAAAGAATAAGAGGGTGATATATAAATAAAAAAAGGAATAAAAATAAATATTATTTGGTAATTTAGTACATGTGATCCAAGAAGAATATCGAGGTAAAATAAGAGGGGTGAGTATCATAATCCTGATCAATTCGGTCTGATATAACATGATAACATAAAGGCGTCATGGGAATATGGAATCAACATAAAGAATCTCATCATAAAAATAAGTCAAGGCTAACCACCAAGACAATATAGTTTTCTTAGGATGACCTCTCGATCACCATACATTGAATCTAATGATATAAAAACAATACCCAATGCATTGGGGGGTATATAATTATGGGAAAAATCACTACATTCATATCATGTACATACGTATGTTTTCAATATAGATCCATCAAAATGAAAATATATTTCTTCAATTTGAATCCCACAATTAAGGATGGTGGGTAATATATTTTAAATAATCCTAGTAAATTAATGATATTTATAACTAAATGAATATCCTTCGTTTGAAATCGAGATGGGTATTCACTACTCAAATGTATGGTATGGAATGTTTCCAGATAATTTAGGAAACATGATAAGTGTATATAAAGGTATATTGAAGGTGATAAAGATATAAAAGTGGGTATATAATTACATGGGAATCATATGTACATTAATAGGGATGTGTAAAATAATATCCCAATTGGAAAAATTATAAATCAAAAGGGATGACATAATGAAGGTTCTTTAATAATGAGGAAAATGAGAGGATCCTATACCTTGAGAGGGAACTTATAAAAGCATATGAGGGGATTCATAAGATCATGGGGGAACCTTGGGAGGGATATATAGAGGGAACTGAAGATTAAATTAATGATCCAAAACTTTTTAGTGAAGTGGAAAGGGATTGTGGGTTAGTTTATATAGGAAAATAGAGGATAAATCTTTATTAATTTTCAGATATTTGTTTTCGAATTTATGTGAGAAATTAATCTAAACCAGAATCCTTCCCATGGGATTTCCAATGATTTATTCCAAATAAAAGTGGGATTAATTATTTTATAAGGATTAGAACCTATCAAATTAAAATAATTCACTTTTTGATGAAGAAGTGGCACATTTTTATAAATAACTGATTTTTATAAGAATAAAATATAATATATGTTTTTGAGGATTCATTAAGAGTTTATAAAAGTATTCAAATAACTTATAAAACACATATTTTAAATGGGGAACATAATTTTGGTGCGTATAATCTTTCTAGTATTAATTACGTCACTTTTCTTCTTTTACGATGTCACAATGCATACTGTATAATTATAGGATATATAATGATTACCCAAAAAATCATATTTCTTCTATGTGATGATTTAAAAATAATATTTATTTTATAAAAATAATTCTATAAATATAATTATGTTAAATTTTTTGTGAAAATTCCAAAATTTATTGAATAATATTGGTTTTTTACAATGACAATTTTCCAACCCGTATAACAGTTACATTTGACTAGGAAAAATTATATTATCATTTATATTTGATAAATATTATTTAATAATAACATTTTATTAAAATATAATTTATTTTAAAAATTCTGAAATTCATAAAAATAGTTTCTTCATTGAAGCTATATATTTCCCCAAAATAGAAATTGTGTTTCATCATATCAAAATAATATTTATATAAAACTCATTATTTAATAATTTAAAAGGTAATATTAAAAATGGAGACATATAATGATTATTTAATTTGAAATAAAAATTATGAAATCATATAGTTTGGGTCTATATACATATCCATTTATTATAATAGTGACTACACTAAGTGAAAGGTGTACAATGGTGAGATTTTTATAGGGTGGTTCAGTGAACATGGGTTGGGATGTAATTTTGATAAGATTGAAAATATATCATAAATAGTTTCTCCCATTCATCAGTTCTTGAGGATCGACTTGGTCATTCTCAATGTGAAATCCAAATAATGATCTCTCCATCAGATGATTCGATAAATGGTCTTCATAGGGTACAAACATACTGGTAAAGGCCATCACTTCCTTTTTCCTTGTAAAATTAACTTTATCATAAACCTTAATATACTAATATTAATTGTAATTATAAAATGGCTATATTATGAATTTTTATTATGGTTAATGGTCATTTAAATTTAATAGACCATATAATGGCCCAAAATAACCAAAATTTTTCATGTGATTTTTTTAACTTCATCTCTTAATAATTCGTTTATTCATTAAAATAGAATTTAATTTATAAAAGTTTGGGTCATTAATTTATCCCCATTCAAAAATTTTGCATTTTAAAGATTCTTTTCATACACTAAAATAGATGAGGCTAATTCTATTTCATCACCTCTTCTGGTTCCCATGTCACTTCTTCAAACTTGTCAGTTTCTTCCATAACACTTTGACCGGGTGGGTTTTTCTTATCTCATAGAATTTTTTCTCTATAATCTAATATATTCCATGGATACTCTTTATACGAAAGAAAATTACCAATGTTACCATATATTAATTCAATACATGTTAGATTTTTGGTATGTACATCCTCATGAAGGATATATAGAACGCATCATGCACCTAAGATAAATACGGTGGAAGTGCTAGTTGATAGACCAAAGTTCTAATGAAATCAAGGACCTCAATGTGGACTATATAACATGGGATACAATATATATTCCTCCCAAACCTCTTGAAATTCATCCATGGTGATATATAAAAAACACCTTATCTCCAACCTCAAACTCTAGGTCCTATTGACAATTTTCTTTAAAACTTTTCTATTGAAATTTCAAGGATATCATATGATGGTAAATTATTGGAAACATATATAATATTTCTTTGATATGATAAACTATTATCTACTTATTATCTCATTATTCATCCCAACATGATGGATTCTGACATCAATTTCTATATAGAACCACATAAGGTTACATTTATATTCTTGAATGTAAAATATTATTATATGTGAACTACACTAGGGTAAGGGGTGATCCAAAAATACTTGTAAATTGATTGAAAATTATCTCATAATTTTCTATAGAGTTTTAATAGTACTTTCATGTTTTCCACCCATTTATGGGTGATATGAATTTCTAAATCTCTATTATATATCCAACACTTATTGGAGGATTATCCAAAACCTTGTGGTAAACCTTTGATCTCAATCAGATAAAATAGAGTGTGGGACTCTATATAGGTTTACCACTTCCCTAATGTATATATTTAAAATTTTGTCAAAAGATAAATTTTCCAAGATTGAAATGAAATGTATATAATTTTTAAGGTGATTGACTACCACCCAGACATAATTATTTTCTTTTGGTGTTTAGGGGAGTGTTGCGACTAAATCAACGATCATGTTTTCCCAGTCTCAAACTAGTATGGGAAATGGTTTAATTATACATATAGAATTTTGTCATTATGCATTAACTGGTTTTCATACCATGAATCAAGATACAAACTCCACAATATCCATCTTCATCTAATCCAAATATAATCTTTTAATTAAATCTATATACGTCTTAGTGCTTTCACGATTAATAGATAATGGTGAGATGTACCAGTACACCCCAGGGGGAATCACATTGGAATATAAACCCTTTATCCAGATTTTATTGTAATTGATTCCTCAACTCCTCATGTTATATAATTTATATTATATATGGAGACTTGGATATTTGGAAAATATTATGGTATTAACATAATTGATAACATATCCTCAAAACAATGAGGGAGACCATGAAATTGTTCAGAAAAAGCATAAGTGAATTTCCTAACATGTGCATTCCACCAAGGATGATCATTTATTTATTGTTAATAATTTGGTCTAGATACCATTTCTCACAAGTCAACAATATCAATTATTAAGATTTTATTATAGAATAAGATTTATTCTATCCCTTGAATTTATATTGAATTAGAGGGTGATTTTTGATATGGAGTATGATTTCATTCATTCGGAAATTTATTTCTGCTCTACATAAGGAAAGCCAATCCATGATAGGAATAATATTGAATTCTGCTAAGGGGGGGGGGGGTATCAAAAGGTTTTATTGTAATTCAAACAAAATATATGGATAGGGGAGGAGTTATATACATGTGATAAAATAATTCCACTATTTTCAGTTATCATTAATAACTTGACATCCTTGTATGGAGGTGATATTTTAATACTTCTTCTAAAGATGAATGATATGAAATCACATATATAACTAGAATTGAGTATACATGCACTATCATAGAATGAATAACTATTATACCTATCTTCACATTGTTTTCAAGATACACCTTAGTAGTTGTAATGGAATGTAGAGAGCCTTGATATCTGGGACATGGTGGTTTTTTTCAATTATCAAAAAAAATCCTTAGCTTAGGGAATTGATTCACATAGTGTACTTATATTTGAATCATTGGTTGATTGGAGAAGGTTTTACTGGAGAATTCCTTTCTTATATAAAATTAGTGGGTTTCTATCATAATCAATAACTAGCTAGGTTTCCTTACTTCCCACATGTAAATCATTTCCTCATCCCATTCACAATTTTTTAGGATTCTTATTCCCATACTTTGGACATGTTTGATAATTAAGGTTCTTACCCCTATGAGATTGATCCATCACACCTCTAGAATTATCTAATTCTTATATCTAGTCCCAAAAGACCCTTCAGAGTAATTGATCTATATTTTGAACTTGATTCAGCATCAAAAAATTTCCTCACATCGTTCAATGTCATGAATTACTAAATATTTTAATAGACACGGCTCAATCCCACCTAATATGTTGTCAAATTTACTTTAATAGGTAATAAAAAAATTAAGGTGTATCATACATGTATTTTGAATTTTTTTCGAAACTCACAAATTGATTATTCATCATTTTTATTTAGAATAAGGAAACACATCTCTATTATAAATTGTATACTGAGAGACAAATATTTCTCAATTTTGTTTTCCAGAATTAATTCTACTCCATCGCTTCCATATCTTCCACGAGCTTCATATTTTTGAACAATGTCTCCCATTGATCCACTAATCCCTCCTTTCAATAACTAGACAACATAAAATACTCTTAATAAGAGCATTGATAGATTGAGAAGATATATTTGATGGATTTGATCAACTTCTGTATGATTAAGTGATCAGAAGATCCATTGAATATTAGAGGCCTTTGTTGCATAAAGGTATCAATTGAAACTTTATCTCTCATTAGGGTGTTTGGAAATTCATTCTGATGTTGGATTATATTAAAAAATTAAGTCAACTGAGAAATTATTGTCTTGAATTTAGTTATCCATACTCCCATCAATTGGGTTATCTCAATTAGTCCATCATCACATTTCCCCTCGCATTTGTTGTAGAATCAGTTTCTCTTATTTTTGGATATTGGAAAGAAATTAAGAGAAAATTATGGGAGACAATTTTTGAACTATTAATGAAATAAATATGAAACCATGAGAATTAATGGGGTAACTCATAAATGAAAAATATTCTTTAACCTCTGAATTTCATAGTTTTAATTTAATTTATAAATGATCTATCTCCTAATAAAAAATATTATTTGATTTTTTTCATTCCCTTAAAAATGGTTCATAATGATTATGTGAATTTACTAATGAATATATCCTAAAATTAAAAAACCATGTGTGTATCAGAGACAATTTTTATACATCATAAGATGATCATGTCCAGCTCGATGTGCCCCTTTCAGGGTAATTACACCTAGATACTAATGTTCCTAAGACACATTTACTTGTAGTATCCATGAATAGAAGTATCTTCTTGGAAACTACATAGTGAAAAATTGTCCAAAAACATTATATGTTTTTGGAAATTTTGTCTTACACTTAAGGATATCCAAGGAGTTTCCAAATCCTATTCCATAAAAATAACTACACTTTTTCCTTAATCAACCATGAAAACCCATATTTTTTTAAATATTAATTTAGGATATACTACACAAAGATAAAATTAATATAAACCTTGATTATTGTGAGACCTAGTGTCTTTTTTAAATTATGTATATATAATATTAATTTTAAACATTGGTTTAACATTTTTATTTAAAAATATGAAACATGACCTTATATTTAATTGATCTTCTAAAACTGCATGGGAAAACCTGTGGACGTACATAAAAAAGGGGTGATATTTAAATCACCATAATGGAACTAATAAATAATATAATATGGTAAATCTATACATTTAATCCAAGAGGCAAGACTTGGTATCCTAATAGGGGTGATAATAGTAATATTTAACAATAAGTCATGACGTTACATGATAACATAAAGAAAACATGGGAATATAGAGATAAGAAAAAACATTATATCTTAACATAACTAAATAATAAACTGAAAGATAACATATTGATCTTAGTAAAACCTCATATTTACCATATATTAAATCTCATGAGATAAACACATTACCAAAATCATTGGAGGGCTGTATAATTCTGGCTCACTAGTCACTTTAATATCAAGTACATGCATAAGTGTGCAACATAGATCATACAACATAAGTAAGTATTTCATCACTTTTAACACCATGATTAAAGAGTCTGGATTAAATAAATGTAAATACCAAATGAATTAATTATAGTTATAACTATTAGAATACCCTTGGGTAGAAATGAATATAGGTATTAACTACACAAATGTTTGTCATGGAAAACCCCTGGATAAATTTGGAAGTTGAATGGGTGTACATAAAGTTTTATAGATGGGGTAAAGGAGAGAGAAATGGGTATATAATTACATTTTAATAATATTTAATGTAATTGGGATTTTAAAAGCATATCCCAACAAGAAAAAATGAAATTCATAAGGAATGACACAAAGAAGGTGCATGAATGGATAGTATGGGAGAATACCTTACATAGATAGAGCGCTTCTAAAAGCATAGGGGTAGATTCTTAAGAACATGGGTCACCTTGGGAGGGTTATAGAGTAGAAAGTGTAGAGTGAAATTGTTATCTAAGTGTTTTTAGTGATGTTTTATGGGATTAAGGGGGGTTTATATAAAAAAATGGGATAATTCTTTATTAATTTTCAAACATCAGTTTTGGACGGTAAATGATATTATAACCCAAAATAGAAACCTTCCCAAGGTTTTTACAATTATTTATTCTAAATTGGAGTGTTTTTTATATTTTAGATGGATAAGAAACGTTAAAATCTAAATAATTCCCTTTGTTATGTGGAATTGAGTCGTATTAATAAGGAATTGATTTTAGAATCTAAAAATATTATATTGGTTTTGGAGGATTTATTAAGGATTTTTAATCATTTTAAGATAACCTTAAAACACATTATTTTAATTGGAAAAACAATATTGGTTGGGTATTTTTTTATAGTATTTGTTATACCACTTTTTTCTTTTTATGATGTCACAATACATACTATATAGTTATACCATATTTATTTTTTACCCAAAAATTTGTCTATGTCATAAAATTATGAAAACATAATAGTAGGATAATTTTGATATTATAAATTTAAATAAATTATTTTATCAAAATATTTCTTGGAATATTATAATTTAAAAAATTAAATAAAATATACATATTAAAATAAAAATACATGTTTTTTGAAAATAGTATTTTTTAACCATTATAACAGTAACATTTGACTTTATGAGATTATATTATCATTCATATTTATTCAATATTATTCAATAATAATATTTTATAAAATTTAATTTATTTAAAAAATTCATAAATTCAAGAAAAATATTTTCTTTATTGAAAGTATATATTTCTCAATAAAATAATTTTTGCTTCATCATATCAATCAATAATTTTTATCAATGTAATTACATAATCATTTAAAATATAATATCAAAATGGATAATTATAATAATTGTTTTATTAAAAATAAAATATGAAAATTCATAATTATTGGGTATATATTCATATAAATTCATTACACTAGTGAATTACCTAAGGGTATGGTCTTTAATGGTGATATTTTCATGGGGTTTTTTGGAGAACAAGGTTTGGGATGTGATTTCAATGAGCTTGAAATTTTCCCATAAATAGATTTTCTCATGATTTAGTTGTTCAATATCATATTGGGGTTTGACAATAGAAAATAAAAATGATACAATCACCAACAAAAGCACTGATAAATGAGAGTCTTAGGGTATGATCATTTTGGTTAACACCATCACTTCCTTTATTTGTGAAAAAAACATTATCATAACCCTTAATATACACCGTAAAAAAACTATATTATCAACGGATATGATTCTGAATAGTATTTAAATTTTTAAAAACCATATAATGGTCCAAAATAACCAATTAAGTGCTTGTGGTATTTATAACTTCATTTCATAATAAATAATTTTTTCACACAGAAAATGGAATTTCATTAAAAAAATGTTTGGGTCGTTTCATTTACATTTCCTTGGGTTATACATAAATATATTACACATGATATGTATAACCAAATAACTTTTTTGGAGAATAGTTTTAGATGTTTAAGACTTATTATGGATTATGTAATTTTATATAGAGTTACTTTCTTCCATGTGATTATAAATACATGTTATTTATCAGTTAAATATTTTATACCTAACCCTATATAACTATAAACCTAAAATGTCCTTAAAATTTTTGTGAATCAATATTTTTTTGTGATATTTTAAATATTGATGGATTATTTTTGGTCACTTGAGTTCATTTAAAATATGGTATATTAATAAGCTATTTATTCACACCATATTTTGGTAGTGTGGGTCTAAGCCATCAAAATATGTATTCCTTATGTATGTTGTGTTGGTTAGGGTAAGGAATCATGTGTAGGTGTTAAGAAATTATATCATAACAATGGTATAGAGATGATAGATTAGTGTGGATAGTTTAATTTTTTATGATTCCTTGTATTATTTTTTTCTAGTCTTTATATGATATTCCTAGGTGTAATCCTTCATATTGATTTTATGAAAAATATTACATTTGTTAAGTTTAATATAACTTGTTAGTTTATTTTACTATGATTATTATAATTTTGACCTAACTCCATTAGAATATTTCCATACAGTGTAATATATGTGTTTTATGTGATTTACCTATTTTTAATCCTTTTATATTTATGGTATAGTATCCATAACTTTTATTATTCACCCTCTTAAATATTAAGTAACATTTGGGATGTAGATAGGTTTGCTGGAGAATAATGATGGTTCATATTATGCGGGGTAAACCACAATGTGAATTTATATTATTTCCTATTAAATTTTTTTATAAAATAATTATTTGGTATATTGCACATAGAGATTTATTTTCTTTAAACTAAATAACATTAAGAGTATACAAGTCAACAAAATTATACATCATGAGTATTGAGAAAACATATATGATAATATAATTGATACAATATTAAATATAAAAGGGATGTAAAAATATAACATTAAAGAAATATTAGATATTTTAACTTTGGAATCTCTAAATTTATGTTGTTAGTAGACATGGGTAGGTATAACTTTCATCCTCTATTTTCTCACACCAATTCTAGGAAATAGAGACTAAATTTTTGTGACTTTTTAAATTATGTTATGATTCAATTTTCATTTTCATAAAATATTAGAAATGTTGTATCAATTAAATTCAATAAGTTTAAAAGGTTAAAAATCAAATGAAATTAATATTTTAGTTAAATATTTTCTACTTATTCGAATAAATTATTTATTTTCAAAACATTTTTAAGAGAAAACAACTCTTATTGGTTTCACTTTAAAATCATTATCAAATGAGGTTATTAACTTGCTGATGTTTCTAACATGAAAAAAATAAATTCCATCAACATTAGTTGATTTGATTATGTTATTAAAGAATTTAATTTTTTAATATTATTGTTCACATAATGGTTTCTTTGTGAGAATTTTTTTTAGTCCTATAAATTTCATATTCATTAACCATATTTTATTTATTTTTCAGTATTTTTAAAGGATCTTTCAATAAATTTATCAACATATAAGATTGTATTATAGAGAATAAAATTGTTGATAAATCCACTGAATTATATAAAAAAGAAATTTTCATTATAGATTAAATTTAAAACACAATAGTTTTGGTCTGTGTGGTGGTTTTTCTAATTTTTGGGAATATTCTATGTACCTTTATAATTTAAGGGGGGGGGGTAATGTGGATTATTAGAAATGAAATTATTAAAAAAAAGGTGTAATTATTTAAAGTGAATTTTTATTTTAATTTTTGATGAAGAAGTATTTTTCTACAAAAGGGTTCAAGTATTATTGGAATTTCAGTTTCTAGAAGAAGTTGGTTGAGGTTTAACCATGGATCTCCATTTTGTGAAAAAATGAATATTTTTTTAAAATGATTGTTTTTTTGTGAAAAATGGGTTTATGAGTTGTTAATTGAATTATGTAAATAAAAATAAATTTCCAAAATTATTATGTATAACATCAAGTTATTGAGCATTCTTGGTAGAAATAGTGGTTAGTGATCACTTTTTAGAATCTAAATTTATACCATATAAACCCTTAAGGGGTTAAAATTGAAAAAACATTCACGTCATGATAGTAATGGAATGTATTTCATTATATAAACTATGTATTAAAGAAATAATTCTACTTCATGAAAATTTATTTTATGTGACTCAATGTTTTGGAGGATTTTTGAATTATATTTTCATATAGTTTTTCTTTCTATTTTTTTTGAATTATTTAAACTAAGTGGTGTATAATAAAAGTAGTCATTGGAAAAATATGTGAGAATACCTAGAAGTTGAAAATAGTGGAATTATTATGATTATTATTTATATAGAGATTATATTATATGGGGTAATTTATATGTTATATAATATTATATCGGTGAATTGTTCTCCATAGGCATGGGTGGGGAGTGGTGAAGATTGATTTAGCATGCCCTCGACAGGTAAGTACTATTTTTTAATATATTAAATGTGTAGAAAATATATTAATAAATTTAGGTTAGTGGAGGTGGATCGAACCTCTAGTTTTATGATGAAAATTACACAATCATTTTTAGAGTGATGATATACCAGAGTTGGTAGAAGACTGGTAATGGAAGATAAATTTTATCATCTATTTTTTATGGATTCATGAGAGTCTAATGGTTATGTTTGGATATTATTTTCTGGAAGGACCAGCTAATAATGAGTGGGAGTAAATTTAAGATTAAATCTTATTAATTATCATGATTAAAAGGGATTCCATAAGAACTTTAATTACAAATATTTTAATCAATTCGTTATGTTATATTTATCCTTGAAACTTTTATATATATTTTTTAAAACAATTTTTTTGTGATGGATTCTACATTTAAATTTCATTAGATTTTATGGTATGTATTAATATGTGTGATGAATATGAAAATAAAGTGATAAATATCTTATATTTATATATTTTTATATATTTGATGATGGATTATATTTTTTACGATATATATTTCATATAGTTGTTTATTAAGGTGGTTTTGATTGCGATAAAAATTGAAAACACGATGAATTCATGAATTTTTCTTCCTTATCTAGGTGGAAGAATAATTTCTACCAATTATAGGAAGTGTAAGTGAAGATAATTCCAAAGGAAATAAGTAAATTATCCTTCCATTATTTCCAATTATAATGCTTTTTAGAATACTTCTGGTATGGTGGAGTGGGATACATTAAGATAAGGTGTCTATTTCCCCATTATAAATTCTTCCAGTGGGAAATGGTAGTCCACCTATAGAATTTTTTAATTAGGTATCATGGAAAATTTAAAATACTTCATCCATCTTAGTATTTATATTGAGGAAATAGATAAATAAATTTAATTAGTTTGTGGTTGTTTCTAATGGATGAGTGGGGATAACTTGTAAGGAGGATTGGCCATCACATCATAAGAATTAATGTAAAAATTTTACAGGATTATGAGTAGAATTATATGATGTAAGAAATGATTCTAAAATTTTCTAGGATTATTTTTACATTATTTCATATTAAGGATTCAAATTGTTTTATCTCTTCATTATTTATGGATCAATTTGATGTGAAATTGGAGTTTATGAAAATTATAATTATAAAAGTCAATACATTGAGTGAAATAATTGAGAAAGTGTTTAAATGAACATAATTATCAATTATTATTGATAACATGAATATATCAAGGGAATTATTAGCTATTAAGACCAAAGTTTATTTTTTAATTATTCTGATGAATTGGTTGGGTATATTTAATAATAAACTTTAATTTTATAGTTAAAATTTTACCATTATGAAATCAAATGAAATTACCTTCTATATTAATGGATATTTGAATATTCATGAGAGTAAGGTATGCTCAATGGATAATTATGTCAGATCTATGTCATATTATTTGACGGGGATAATAATTTTTTCAATTGAATATAATTATCAACCATTAATTCCATGTGTAATAGAATGGAAGAATGTTGAATCCTTGAAATATTTTTATGGATTAACACCTCGGAGTGGAAAGAAATTTTAGATTGTCCTTATTACTATGAAGATTCATGTTTCCATATAATTTTATTGATATATATACCCAAAATCCTATTTAAATATGATGCACTTAAGATAGTATTGTAATGTATGATATTTATATTTTTTATGGTACTACATGTAACAACCCGAGATTTTTTGAGAATTATTATTTTTAATTTTATTGATGTCTTGTGTTGTGCGCTACAACAAAGGGATCTTTCACTACCCAAATTCCCGATTTGGCTTGCATTACATGTAATCGCGACCTTCCTTGATAGTGTGTGTAGTACGTAATACCAGGTTTCACTAAACAACGATATATTGTTATACTATTATTATGAACTAGTCGTTATGAATAGTATTAACTACATTTTTAATTTTATGAGATTATTATTCATCTTACATGGTATGAGAACAAAATAAAATTTTCAGGTAAAATAAGTATTTTTCAAAAAATCCAGTTTTACCGCCTTTTGATGGCGTACCCACTTAAAATCTAGTTTTTTCCATGTTTATAAGATAAATTTGAGAAAATAAAATTCTTCTTTGGAATCAGGATATAAAAACTTAACTTGGAGAAATTTTTCATATTATTCTGACAACTTTCATATTTTAATGAATAGTAAAAACACGCTATATTTTAATTAAAAACAACTTTTTTCATCACAATAATTTATTTGGATAGATTATCTTCTTAATTGGGTTTAAAGTGTAATTGTAATATATTTTTACCATTTAATTCAATTATGGTCATTGGAATTAATTTCACTTTGAAATTGGACATAAACAAGTGTCGATCTTTTGATAGTTATTGTTTCTTAAAAACACGCTATTTGTTTTGATAACGAGAATTAATTTTAAAATTAATTAATTCCACTTATATATTTTTAATTTGGAAAATTAGACATGATTTTTGAATTTGGAATATCAAATATAGCTTAGGTTGAATTTTTGGTATTTTTCTTAAAAACATCAATTTTTGATGAATAGTGAAACCACTTAGCGGTAGTTAAAAAAATGAATCTTTCATTTAAATGAAATATTACAACTTCTGTGAATTGAATTTCAAAAATCCAACATTCATAGTTTTTATCAAGAATTAAAATGTGGTTCAATAAGATGAAAATAATTTTTGGTGAATAGTAACTTTTGACTTTTATTTACCGCGGTTAAAGGTAAATAGAGTAATTCAAGGTTAAAAGAATAATATAATAATTCAAAAGTAGCATAACACTTGTCCTAACATTATTTGATGAGTATTGGCCGACCATTTGCATCCTTGGGTCGATTTTGGGTCCCCATTGAGCCACTTGGTAGTGATAATGACAATTTGGATTAATTAATTTAATGTAAAGACAAAATTGACATTAACAAAAATCTTTTAGTAATTAATTTTTATAATAAGTTATATAAATTATATTTTCAACTATAAATATTCATGGGAAAGATAAAAAAGATTTATTACATGATGGTATTTTTTTTATAATTTATAGACATCATATAAATTAAATTATTTATGACAAAATAATGATGCAGTAGTTACCTCATTAATAAATTATTTAAATAAATAAGATTATAATGATTAAAATAATATCCAAAACATGTCCAATTATGATTGGATAATTTTATTTAGACCATGAGTCATCTTATCTTCATCTTTAAGGATTTTTGGACCTTTTTAAACCGAAGATAAGTTTATAATAAAATAATATTTTCACACTTTCCAAAGGTGCCCCTCTCCTCCCTTATAAAAGGGAACCTCCTCCCTCTCCTCTTCACAACACTTTGAGCATTCAAGCTCGGCCAACCCCTGACCATTTATCTTTTACAATACCCTAGAAACATTGTGGAGGTTCTGGTATTTTCAAATGACCAACTCTAGTTCCTTAAGAAGGCGCTTAAAAAAGGTGCGTCGAAGAACGAGTAATCTCTTCTACCGATTCTTTCAAGTTTCTTTCTTTCTCAACTTCATCTTCTTTAGTTTTTTCATTGTAAAATAATAACATAAGTATCAATAATATACTGATATTTTATTATAAATATGAAACAACCCCATTTTACCCTTTATCCATCCTATGGAAAACGAAATCACTGCGCATGCGTTCGTACGGAATACCGTCTCCACGCCGTGGTGTAATCTGTTTTTCCACCCCCACCTTACATGGATGGGTATAATGGTGTAAAGAATAATTATATATTATAATTATAGCATCAATATTATTTTAAGATATTATATAATCCACTAAAATTCTATTCAATAAATATGGGAATGATATCATCGGTCGTGCGTACACACTGATTACCGTCTCCACGACGCGATGAGATTCATTTTCCATGTTTACAATTAAAGAATGATTTTAAATTATATATAATAAGTAATCATGAAATATATTACATAATTATTCTACTAGATTTATTTATATATATATATAGAGATGTATGTCATCTACTTAATTCCATTCAATTCAATAAGGAAACGAAAACAACGTTTAGGCATACGTAGTTCCTACCGTCTCCATGAATGGTGTATTTCTTTCCATTTATCGATCTATTATATATATGTATATTCTGAATATATATTATATATAAATTATGTTTTATATTCTTGAATTAATTAATCATGATCTAAGTAATCATATTAATAATTACAAGTCAAAACATGGAAGATAAAAGAAACGATTTTACCCAAAACGATGTTTTAACATGGAATTGACTAATGAACGGATAATATAAAGTCATAAGTGAAACATATATAACATCATAAATATTATTATGGTTCTTTTACAAGTTAATAATATGTTTAAACCCACTATATAGTAGTCTCAGACACATTTGGAATAAATTGGACAAAAGGTAAGGGATAACTTTTCCAATCTCATTTTTATCCAAGATTGTTTATTCGTAAATATTTACTGGGGTTATATTTATCATCCATGTCCCCATTTTCTAAAAATGGTTTCATGTATGTTTATATTCCTTTTTACCCATTTTTCACTTTTACTACATTGTATATGGAAGTTTTCTTTTGTTTACCATACAAGGTACTTTTTAACTTTTCGGAAAAAAGTACGAGAAGAATGTTTTTTTAACTTATACGGAATGAATGGATTTTAATGGTTTTATAACGCCTTATTTTAATAAAGATTACTCTACAAGATTTCATGGATATTTCCAACAAAATAATTTTATTTTAGAATTTCATGGCATTTGGTGAAAAGAAAATGATTTTGAAGAAGAAATGATATTTTCCTCAAGAATTCATTTCAAGTGTTTAATCAAAACCATTTTCCATCTAAGAGGACATTATTTCATATGTGTATGTTACAAGTATAATGTCTCTATTATTTACATGGTATCACTTTTCTTATAATGAAATGATATCCATTTGCTTTATATGGATTATGTTATGATGGGATGATGTTTATAAAACCCATTTTTATTCTTTCAGTTATGATGAATGATTTATGTTTATAATGTGGCAAAAGTAAGGATGATTTCCTTATGAGATGGGTGGGACATATATCTCCCTCCAATTCATTGGGTAAAGATTTATATCTCATGGGATAGACATAGATTGAACAACAAGTTAATCTGGTTCAGTGATACATGACTGGAATGAGGTGTAAACTCGATTTAGAAAGGGACTTTGTCCACTAAGATGGTCTTGGAAGCAATGTCTTGGCTACTATGGAAATCATATCAAGTGATTAATGGTTTCCACAATTATATGTTTTATTCCCATGCTATTTTATAATGATTAATGTTTCTTTATGATCTATTCCTTACGTACTTCCAATATTTATTTTACAACTCAAGATTTTGATGTTTAAACTTTATGTTCATGTTTTTAAGTTCAAATGTATATGGTTTGTTTTATTTTTTCCATGCTAACCCTTAATGATCATTTGATCTCACCCTTTATATGTTTCCTCTTCCCTATGATATAAAGAAAGGTTTTAGGTAAGAAAAAAAGTGAATATCTTTATGGGAGATGTTGAAGATCTTTCACCAAGATTAGAAGATTATGTTCCAATTTTCCCAAGAAACTAAACTATTACGGTCCTTCGGTGTCTGTTTTTTGTTATATATTAAGTATTCTGCAAAAGTAATGTAATATCTATGAACGTCAAGCTTTGGGTCTCAACACTACATGGTAGAAACCATGGAATATCATATTCCATTGGGTTGTGATATCATATGGTGTAATATAAGGGATAATCCCAAAGTCCTCCATGTTATAAGTTTACCTTGATTAGTATACATCATGAATTATATTGTATAATTAATATTAAACCCTATTATTTTTCCTGGAATCCAATATTTATGAGTTAGCATTAAAATTATCTTCCCCATTGGATATCATTATTACTTGATACAAATGGGAGAGATAGTGGTCAAGGGTTATAAGTGTTGTAACACTTACCATTTACACATATGGTTTATATTGATCTAGTAAATACATAGACACATGGGTAGCGTAAAAAAGTTATATATATGTTTACAATATCCATTATAATAGATGTGATATTTACTAAAGATTATGTGATTTCCTCAAGGATCTCTTCCTTATTATTCATTTTCCATAGTGATATACTATCATATCAGGCTTGCAAGGATGATCCCAACTATGAACTTGATGATTCAGAAGATCAATGAATAAACCCCCAAGTTATGTGCCCATTGGTTTCTCCTAGAGATATTTATTAATCACTTATTAAAGACAATAAAAGTAGAAATAATTGTGAAAGGTATTGTTATTCGTTATTCTTTGTACATGGTTTCAATTTTAATATTGTGTTGATCATGTGATTTGAGGATTCTAACATATTATATTCCATTTTTAAGTGTTATTTGATCCATAAAATCATATTATATATTCACCATGCTTCTAGATTATTGAAATCATGTTCGAATGATAAATAATTTTGATATCATTTTGATATCATTTTATATATCTCAAAAAATTTAATGAGAAATCTGTTTCAGAATAGATTTTTATATAGGATATCATAAAATGAAATATGATCATTAATTATGATATGTGACATCATAAGATAAAATCTATTCTTATCCTTCTAAATTTCAGAATATATTGGCTTATAATATGAGAGTTTAAGGTAATGATAGCATTTGATGTGTGATATAAAACATACAATCATATAGTTGATGTGATATTGGGAATAATGGTAAACACATCTCCATGAGCTGAAGGTTATATCATAGGAAAATCATAAAATACAAAATATAACGTAATATTAATTTTCTATCAAAAACGGTGATGCCTAATGGTAAGAGGAAATCACATTTCTAGGTATGTGATATCACTAATATATTTAAATATGATAAATGCATATAATTTTATTTTACTATATTTTAATTACTAATTTAATTTAATTTTTTATAAATTGATTATTAATCATGTAAAATTTTATTTTGGGATATTTATTTAATTTATATTGTCTATAAATTAAATAATTATACTTTTTTTGAAACATCAATACAAATTCTATAATATTAAATACCTTTTGAAGTTATATAGAATAGATTATAATTTTTATATAATATTTATATATACAATTTATATGTTTAATTTATAGTGTTAATAAATTAAAAAAATAATGATAATTTAAAGGGGTTTATAATTTAATTATGAATTATTTAAAATTATTTAATTTTAATTGTACAAATTAACAACCATATTTGGGGAATTTTAAAGTATTTAATATTTGAATAGTTTATATATATATATAATGTTTATGTTTTATTTATCATATGTTTATTTATAATTTTATATAAAAGGATAATTTGAAGTTCTTTATGTTAGAGATAAATTAAATGTTTTCATTTTTATTTAATTATGAAGTATCTGTAATGAATACTTAAATTATAATATGTATATAATTTCATTATTTATGAAATGACCTTAAATTATTTATATAATGCTTAAATATGTAAATTATTCATTTACTGAAATTATTTCATACTTTATTCATATATATATTTTTTATATTATAAATATTTTTACTCTATATGTTTAAAGAGGTAAACTGCTTCTATAAATTACCAAACATTCATAGAACGAGTTACATGATATGTGTGATAATTGATTTATTTTACATATACCATGAACATGGATAGTATTAAGTTATGGGGTTGAATTAAATCAAGAATTATAATATGTTAATGTTAGGTTTTATAATTAAATTGGAATAGAGGCCCCTCTTAAGTAAATAATCCTTTGGTAGAAGTAATTTTTGGGTTAGACACCTCACTCGCCTTGAGGATTATACCATATCAAAAAAGTAATAGTTTTATTATAACATCACAAGAAAATAAAGAATATGAATTTTTCATATTTATTAATAATTGTGAATTAAATATTTATTTTACTTTAATGGGGATTCTATGTTCGATAGCGTATCGGACATGCAACAATAGGTTTCTCTGAAATCTTATGTTGCACACAATGTTGAGTCATATTGAAAAAAATAATATAATATTATTATGGAAGTTAATGCCTAGTCGTTTTATTGGTGGGAATGAATACAACTAACCATATTATTCATAAACATGTTTTTTAAATCCTTTTACATTTATCCTATCAAAGTTAGAGGCTTAAAATTAGAATGAATGCAATTTTAATCAAAAATGTTATAATATTTTTAAATGGTCGTTTTCCACTTTTTTAGTGGAGAACCCATTTTAAATATAGTTTTTGTAACTCTTATATTATCCATTTGAAAAAATAAGCTTCTTCTTTAGAAATGAGAAATAAAAAATTACTTTGGGTAATTTTTTTTATTTTTCTGATAATGTTCATTTTTTAATGTACAGTGAAAAATACTGCATGTTAAGTCCAAACTGTCTTTTCATCTGAATTATTTATATGTTTATATTATATTTTTAATTGGTTTTAAAGTGAAATTAGATTATTTTTTTTCATTTAATTAAAATTTTCACATTTTATGTTATTACAATTTTTATTTAGACATAAACACATGTCAATCTGTTGATAGTTATTACATCTTATAAAACCGCCTTTTGGTTTTGACAATATGAATTAATTTTAAACTAATATATGACAATTTTCTGCATTGAATATAGAGAAATGGATTCCATATTTGGAATCATGTGGTCTAAATTTGGTAAATAAGTACATTTTATTTTTAGAAATTATGAATAGTAAATTCGGTAGTTATTTTATTTACCATTGTTAAAGGGTATATTTGGAAAATATGGGTAAACAATAATATGATAACAATATAAAATTACACAAACACATGTCCTAGTCCTATTTTGTGAGGTATTTACAACTATGGCCATACTTATGTCGATTTTAGGACCCCATGGTGCCACTTTTTTGTGAAAAGGACATTTAATTACTTTTAATTTAATGTTAAGGAAAATATATCCTAAAGATGTATCTTTTATTAAAACAATTTTTATAGAGTTATATAAGTGATATCTTAAACTATAAATATTAATTATAAATCTAAGATAATTTACTACATCATGGTATTTTATTTATAATTTTTATATGTTAAATAAATAAATTTATGTATGGCACAATGACGATGTAGTGATTACCTTATTAATGAATGATTTAAATAAATGAGATTATAAATTCTAAAATAAATTTATTTTGAAACTTTTTTTTTCCATACAATAATTTTATGAATTATTATGACCTGATATATTATAATTAATGATGGTATTTTAAAATAATCAAGTTATGGATTTTTTAAAATTCATGATATAAATGGTATATAAATTAACATAAAGGAGTTTTTAAAAAGGTTTTATTTTATTAAATGAAATAATTGTCCTAAAAATATAATATTAAGAAAAATTACATATATATGGTTGAAAGTGACATTAATAAACTACTTGAGATTCTATTTCCATTTTATGGTAACTATTGTAACTATATAGTTTGAATACACAAGAAGATATGGTAAGAGTTAAATTCGTTAACTAACGGTTAAAGCTAAATGATAAAGATAAATTTGAAACCAAAACTTGTCTAAAACCTATTAGTTGAGATGATTTAGAACAATATTCGTCTTATCTTCTAATTATATGTGTTTTGGACATTTTTAAAATCGAATATCTGTTTATAATAAAATAATCATTCAAGACATTTCTAAATTACCCTTCCGCCCTCTTATATAAGGACACCACCTCTAAACCCTTACTCAAACCTCTCAAGACCCATGGATCTTCCAAACTATGCCCAAATAAGCACCCAAACCAACTATATTCCTCATATAATCCTTAACATAGGAATAAAGAAATTCATGAAAGCCTTTTAGCTTAAATCAAAATGAGTTACCCGATTTGGGGCAATGCCTTCTGTCATGCTTCTTTCATTTATTTCCATTTTACACCCCCCAAAATCTATTCATTCCATTATTTTATAACAAAAACATTAGCTTAAATATACTAGTATGTTGTAATGAGAAGGATTCGAACTAAAATTACACAAAACTCCATCTAATGGATATGAACATACTATTTCTGTGTACGGTGAACTACTGCCTCACGAAACTATGATTATTCAATTTTCCACTACCACCTATTATGGTGGCTATTATGATAGAAATATATTTAAATATGATATATATAATGTTTATATTGTCTTTATTCTTTATTAATTTTTATTTTCAACATACATTTATGATTTCCATTATGTGTAAATATGATAATTTCATTTTATGAAGTGCTGACTACCACCCCCTTAAAGTTATATGACTCGTTCATGCCATACATGGAACATATAAAAGATAGAGTTAATTAAATTATGTACAATATATAAAATATGATATTATAATGGAATTATAATATACCTATGTATTATTATGTTTTCATTCCTTTAAAATATGAGATCGAAATGAAAGTATCGTTCATGCATATGTACGACTTACCCTCTCCGTAAATGATGCATTTAATTTCTTATCTCCAAATGTTATGGAATATTATAAATACATATATACTTGATATATATGATATATATGAGTTATATTCTGGAGATAATGGAATTTTGACCACATGGACAAATTTTTATTATAACAAGATCATTTTCGACTCAAGTACCCAATATTGAAAAAAAGAATGATATTAACTTAAATAATTTTTATAACATGGTGATAGGTGATATAAAAGGAATAATAAACTTGTAAAAGGTTATGAAGAATGTATAAATTAACTAATGTTTACTATCCAGAAAATTAAATAATTAAAGAGTCAAGTCAAACAAGAGGTAAGGGACTTCATCTCAATATCCTTTCATTGAGGCATGTTCTGATAATATACACTTCATTCTGTTGTATGGTGTATAATAAACACCATTTACTTTTAATTTCATTCAAAAGTAATCTTTTATCTACAAAGCATTTTAATAAATTATAAAAAGAAATGTTTTTAATATTTACGGCGACAATGAACTTTCCATCGTCGTAATCATTATTTAGATTCCTCTATAAGCCTAAATGTTTTTAAAAGGAAAAGAAATCCACTATTCCATTTTTGAGTGTTTTCATATTGAAAATGGTTTTTGAAGCAGATTGATTACTTAAATATCTGGAAATGATTTCTTGTGATTGAAAATGGAATTTTATTATTGAAATGTTGATATTTGCAATATTTTATGTTTTATGATTATATAATGGTACTTGGACATTTGAAGGGTGGTTACATGATAAACCAATTATGGGTACTTACATGATTTACCAAATGATGGGTGGTTCTGTGATAAACTAAGGATGGGTGGTTACATCTTAACCTCCAAGGCATTGTGTATTGATGTTGGCCATATGGAAATTCCATTTAGTGATATTTCTAGAATTCGATCGCATGGTTATTCCATTTATGCATGTTTATGTCCCTAGTTACCTTTATATGCTATATTTTTTTTCTATGGGTTTTATTGTAATATTTTGGTTACAAAAAAGTGTAATAAAGGAGCATATATTTGGTGAAGTTTTCATGCTACTTCTTTAAGGTCAAAAGTATTACTTTATGATAAATTATTCATGGTTTACCTTGTTTTTTCAAAAATTAATAGTTTTCATTCTTTATGTATCTCTTACTGAGGTTTTTATGCTCATCCCATGTTTTTGAATGTTTTTTCACAAGACATAAAGTTGAATAGGGTCAATGATGGGATCAAGGAAAATTTATGTTGTTTAAAACATGGAACTAAACATGTTTCATTTTTTTAAGAGTTTTTATTTTATGAAAAAAATGGATACTGAGTAGAAATGTATACATGTAATATTCAAGTTGTATGTATAAGTAATTACCTAATTATCTAAAGATATATACCTAAGAAGATACTCAATGTTAATTATTAACTTAATTCAAGATTATGTAATGTTTAAGGCCGAGGCCTTATAGTTGGTATCAGAAGTCGATTTAGACAACTTTAAAAGTTAAGATATTGTTAAATTAATATCCATAAATTAATTTATTATAGGATTTAAATGATATTGAATTTTAATATTACCATCTTTCTTCACTTAATATATTTTTTTGTTTATAATGGTTTGTAGTAGAGGAATCAAGGAAACTAATATGGGACAACATCAAGATGAAAACAACCTTCCAAATCATCGACTTGAGATGGTCGGAATCAGAACTGAACAGTTTGTTGCAGTGATGGCATGGTTGAATTTGGATATAAATGGTGGTGGTTTCTATGCATGAGATCAACTAGATTATCCACAGAGGAACATATTTGTATTGGATCCTTTCTTGAGGAAACATCTACAATCATTCAGAGGATCATTTGATCATGTTCTAGCTAAAGGGTGGATTAAAGCATTGGAAAAGATTTTTGATATCATGGGATGTTCAGAACATCAAAAGGTTAGTCATTATATTTATCATTTGGAATTTGAAGCCGATCTGTGTTGGTCGATGGTTAAAAATATTAGGGATAATGAGAATATTGATGCTCTTAATTTTGATGAATTCAAAGGTATGTTTCTTGAGAAATATTTTACTAAGTTGGTTTGACTTAGGATAGAAAAACAATTCTTGGAATTGAGGAAGGGGGTGGCTCAATGGCTGATTATGAAGAAAAATTCACTCACCTAGAAAGGTATGCTCCAAATTTCATACAGGATCTTGATAGAAAAAATAATCATTTTTATTCTTGATTAAAGCCAGAGTATCGAAGGGATTTAGCTTCTCATGAGTTAAAAAGTTATAAAAATTTGATCTATGTGAGGAGAATATGGAAATAAAGTTTTTTGATGATCAGGTGTTCCAAAAAAACATCATAATAAGAGGTTGAGGTGGTAGATGAAAGGGAATAACTCTTCAAAAAAAGTCTGATAGTAAGAAACACATGTTAAATGTTTGTGAAAATTTATGTAAAAAGAACACTGGGGAATGCCTTTTGAATTTTGGTAAGTGCATCTGATGTGGTAAAATGGGACATAAATCTCGTAGTCACATTGAAAAATATCGTGGTAGTGGTAAGAAAAAATATGATTTATAGTCAGTAAAATGTTTTAAGTACAATGAAATGGGTAATTATGATAATGAGTGTCCAAACAGAACTCAAATAAAGGAAAGTGGCCAGACTACATGACGAAATGTGTTGTGAAATACTTTTCAACTACATTAGCAGCTGTTGGGCTCTCAAATGAAGGAGTGTCAAAAATTGAAAAGAATATTGCTCAATGCTCGAGTTTTGGCATTGACTTCTAGAAATGGTGAATTTGTTATCTATGGTGATGATTTATTGAAATGACATGGTTTTGTAATTATTCATAATCATCAGGTAATTTCATATTCTTCCTGTCAGTTGAAACCTCACGAGTTAAATTAACCTACACATTATATGGATTTATCCACTGTTGTTTTTGCTATAAAAATTTTGAGCCATCATTTTTATGGAGTAATGTGTGAAATATATACTGATAAAAAAGTTTAAAGTATATATTCAATTAGAATTAGTTAAACATGAGGTAGATAATATGGCTAGAATTAATCAAGGATTAGGATTGCATGATCCATTACCATCTAGGAAAGGGAAATAAAGTGGTTGACGCTTTGAGCTGAAAGAGTAACGCTTCATTAACCATGATACATTTGGAATGACATCCATTGGTTTTTGATTTTATGAACTTTGGCATAGAATTTGTTGGTACATGAAATTACTCTATTTTTATTTGGGTGTTAGTTAAATCATCTCTATTAGTTAGAAATAAGAATGAGAAAAAGGAAGACAGTGAGTTTCAGAAAAATGTAGAGTTTGTTCCGAAGGATATGTTTCATGAATTTAACATTGAGAATGATTGTATATTGACATTTGGGAAGAGATTATATGTGCCTTGTGATTCAAAGATGATGAATGATTTGTTATGTGAAGATCATATTTATTCCTTTTTAGTTCATCCCCACAGTACTAAGATGTACAAAGATATTTAGGTGTATTACTGGTTGGATAGAATGAAAAGAGATATTGCCGACATTACTGTGAAGTGTTTAACTTGTCAACGGGTTAAATCATAATGATTGTTACTGAAAGGTATGCTTCAACCTTTTCCAATTAGATTGTGGAAGTGGGAAAATTTGTCCATTGATTGCATAGTTGTATAACTAAATACTTCTCTAGGTAACAATACAATTTGGGTTACTGTTGACGGATTTCCTAAATCTTCCCATTTTCTTCCTATTCGAGATACAGTGTATCTAAATCAACTATCTCAATTGTATATTAAATATATAGTCTAGTTACATTGGTTTCCCCTCTCCATTGTATGTGATCAAGATCCTAGGTTTACTTCTATCATTTGGAAAGGACTTCAGAAGTCGTTGGGTACTGAATTAAATTTCAGTATACATTTTTAGCCTTAATCAGATGGGTAGTCAGAACAAACAATTCATACATTAGAAGACTGGATATGTGATTATTTAATAGATTACCTGAGAATTTGGGACCAATAACATTCATTGGTTGAGTTTTCTTATAAAAATATTTTACATTCTAGTTTACAGCTGGAACCATTTGAGGCATTATATAGAAATCAGTATAGAACTCCAGATTTTTGTGATGATATAGGTGAAAGAAAGTTGATGGGATAGAAATTAGAAGAAGAGATGGAAAAAAAATTTAGTTAATTTAGAAGCACATGAGAACATATCTTATCAGGTAGTAAAGTTAAGCGGATAACCAACATAAGGATCTTTCTTTTGAGGTAGGTGATCATGTCTTTCTCAATGCTTCTCTATGAATATTTGTGATGTGTTTTGGTAAGAAGGGAAATTTGAGTCTGAGGTTCATTAGACCCTATTAAATCTTGGATAAAGTTGGACAAGTAACCTATAGTGTGTATTTACCTCGATGTTTATCCTAGGTACATAATGTATTTCATGTTTCAATGTTTAGAAAGTATATATTGGATCCATCTCATGTTTTGAGTCCAGCGGTAGTTCAGTTGGAAGAGAATCTCTCCAATGAGGAACAACTAGTCCAGATTTTTGACCAAAGAGAGAAAGTGTTATGGAATAAGGTAATTCATTAGGTAATGGTTTTGTGAAAAAGAAACCATATAGTTGAAGAGTAAACATGGGAATATGAAAATGTTCTGAGGGAAAATAACCCCACTTATTTATTAAGTGAATAGAATTGTGGGGACGAAATTACCAAAAGAGTGGAAGGATGTTACATCTGAGTTAAACAAAGAATATAAAATTTTCATATTTATTAATAATGGTGAATTGAATATTATGTTTAATTTAAAGGGGATGATATGTTCGATGGCCTACCCGACATGCAACAATGGGTTTCTTTGAAATATTATGTTGCACATAACGATGAGTCACACTGAAAAAAATAATAATATAATATTATTATAGAAGTTATCATCTAGAAATTTTATTGGAAAGAATGAAAAGAAAAAACTATATTTTTATTAACCATATTTCTTAAATGTTTTTATATTTTTTCAATAAAATTTATAGGCTTAAAATGAGAATGAATCCCATTTTAAACAAAAATATTCTAGTATTTTTGAAAGGTAGTTTTACCACATTTTGATCAAGAAACCTTTTTAAATATAATTTTTTCACTTTTATATGCTCCATTTGAAAAAATAAACTTCTCCTTTAGAAAAGTGAAATAAAAATTTACTTTGGGTAAATTTTTGGTATTAAATTGATAATGTTCACTTTTTGTTAAATAGTGAACAATACTTCATGTTATGTAAAAACTATCTTTTCATCTGATTTATTTATATGGTTAGATTATCTTTTTAAATGTTTTTAAAGTGTAATTAAATTATGTTTTCATAATTTAATCCAATGTTGGTAATTGGATGTGATTTCACTTTTTAATTAGACATAACCACATGTCAATCTTTTGATAGTTATTACTTCTTAAAAAACCACTTTTGGGTTTTGATAACTAGAATTAATTTTAACTTAGTATCATCCACATAAGTATTTTGAATTTGGAAAAATGGATTTCATATTTAGAGTTAGGAGGTCCAAATTTTTTAAATAGGTACCTTTTATTTTTAGACATTGTGAATAGTAACGTTAGTAGTTATTTTTATTTACCAGGGTTAAATGGTAAATTTGTTAAATAATGGTAAAAAATATTATTATTAAAATAATAATTTCCCTAAAACATGTCCTAATTCTATTGGATTAGATATTTCCGACCATGGGCATATTTTGGTTGATTTTAGGACCCCATGGAGCCGCTTGTGTGTGATAATTAATTTTAATTACTTTTAATTAAAAGATATGGAATATATAACCTAAACATGTATCTTTTACTAATTGTTTTTTATATGGAGTTATATAAGTGATATCTTCAAATATAAATATTAATTAGGCATCTGAAAGGATTTCCAATATTATTGTATTTTATTTATAATTTTTAGATATCAAATAATTAAATTTATTTATGACCCAATGGTGATGAAGTAATTACCTTATTAATAAAAGATTAAAAAATGAAATTATAAATATTAAAATAAATTTATTTTGAAACATTTTATTCCGTTCACGAATTTTATGGATTTTTATGACTTGTTATCTTTTAATTAATAACTTTTTTTTCAAACAAATCTTTTTTATATATTTTTTAAAAGTCATGATATGAATTGTATATAAATTGACATAAATGAGTTTTTAAAACCAATACTATTTTATTAAATGATTTAATAGTCGTAAAAATCTAATATTCGCTCAAATTACTTATATAATGTTTAAAATTTCATTAATGAACCACTTTAGGTTCCATTTTCATTTTATTGTAACTATATTAAACATATAGTATGAATACACATCAAGACATGGTAAGAGTTAAATTTGATAGCTTAGAGAAAAAGATAAAAGTTAAAGTTAAATTTGAAACCAAAAATCCTCTAAAACATATTTTTTGGGAGTATTTAGAACAATAATCATCTTATTTTAGAATTATATGAGTTTTAGAGATTTTAAAAATAGAAATTCAATTTATAATAAAATAGTCATTCAAAACATTCCTAAAGTACCCCTCCTCCCTCTTATAAAAGGCCACATACTCTAACCCCTTACTCACACATCTAAAGCACATTGGATCATGAAAAGACTAACCAAATAATCTCCAAACATCTATGTCTTCCTCTAAGAATCCATACATTAGGAATAAGGAAATTCATGGAATACTTTTAGCTTAAATCAAAAGTAGTTCCCTGATTTTAGGTAATGTCTTCTCTCAAGCTTCTTTCATTTATTTTCTTCTGCCACCCCCATAAACGCTCTTTCATCCATTATTTTAAAACAACACCAGTATCTTAAATATAATAGTATGTTTTTACGTGAAGTATTATATCTACACTTACACACACCTCCATCTAATGGATACGAATATATTGTTTCTACCTACGGTGAACTACTGCCTCGCAAAATGATGATTGTTGGATTTTCCCCTACCACCTCTCATGGTGGCCATTATGATGGAACATTATTTATATATGATATATATTATGTTTTTATTTTTTTTATTATTCTGTAATTTTTCTTTATAATATACTCTTAATTCTTTCCAAAATGTGTAAATACAATAATTTCATTTGAGTAAGTGCGGACCCCCACCCCCTCAAAGTGACATGACACATTCATGCCATACATGGTATGTATAAAGGATGAAATTAATTAAATTAGGTAACATATATAAAATATGATATTATAATACAATTGTAATATACCTATGTATCATTATGTTTTTATTCCTTTAAAATGTGAAATAGAAATGAAAGTAGCATTCAAGCGTACGTACACCTTACCATCTCCATGAACGATGCATTTCATTTATTCTCTACAAATGTTATGGAATATTATAAATACATATATACTGGATATATGTTATATATATGAATTATATTCTGGAGATAATGGAATTTTTACCACAAGAAAAAATTGTGATTATAATAAGATAATTTTCAACTCAAGTACCCAATATCGAAAAAACTACTGATATTAACATAAATAATTTTTATAATGTGTTAATAAGTGATATAAAAGGAATAATAAACTTGAAAATTGTTTTGAAGCAAATAGAAATTAACTTTGTTTATCATCCAGGAAATTAAATAATGAACGAGTCAAGTTGAACAGGAGGTAAGGGACATCATCTCAATATCCTTTCATTTAGGCATGTTCTAATAATATACACCTCCTTCTTTTAAACGGTGTATACTAGACCCATTGGGATTTTAATTTCTTTAAAAGGGAATATTTTATCTATGAAGCATTTTACTAAATGAAAAAAGCATTTTTGTAACATTTACGAAAACAAAAACTTCTCCATCATTGTAATTGTTATTTGTCTTACTCTATAAGGCTTAATGTTTTTTAAAGGAAAAGAAATCCCTTATTCCCTTTTGGGTGTCTTCATATTGAAAATGGATTTTAAAATGGATTTATTATTTCAATATCTTGATATGATTTATTGTGATTTCAAATGAAATGTTATTAGTGAAATCTTGAAATTTTCAATATTTTATGTTTTATTATTATATAATGGTACTTAGACATTTAACGGGTGGTTATGTGATAATCCAATGAGGGTTGGTTATGTGATAAACCATATCAAGGGTGGTTCTATCATAAGCCATGGATGGGTGGTTACATTATAACCACCAATGCATTAGGTATGGAAGTCAGCCTTATTGAAATTCCATTTTGTGATATGTGTGGATGTCTACCGTATGATTATTCCATTTAAGTATGTTTATGTCCCAAGTTACATGTATATGCTATATATTGCTTTCTATGGGGTTTATGGTAATATTTTCATTAAAAAAATTGGTAATCAAGGAGATTATATTTAGTGAAGTGTTTTTTCTACTTCTTTAAGGAGAACAGTTATAATATATGATAATGTATTCATGGTTTACATGTTGTTTTGAAAACTAATAGTTTTCCTTCATTATGTATCCCTTACTGAGTTTTCTATGCTCATCCCATGTTTTTGAAATGTTTTTCACAGGACTTAAAGTGGAAGAAGGCCATGGATGGGATCATGGAAAAGTCACACTCTTTAAAACATGGAACTAAACATGTTTAATTTTTTTAAGAGTTTTTATTTTATGAAAAAATGGATACTGAGTAGAAGTGTCTACATGTAATATTCAAGTTGTATGTATAAGTTATGACCTAATTATCTAAAGAAATAAACCTAAAAATAACCTCAATGTGAATTATTAACATAATTTATGTTTATGTAATGTTTAAGGCTGGGGACTTATATTTCTACCCTGAACTCAAAGAATAATCTTGTGGGAATTCTTACTTTCATTTTGTTATTAGACTTTACATGAAAGGGTTTTATAACCCTTTTCTATGAGATGCATTTGTATATGTATGAATATAATATTCTTTCAAATATAGTTAGTAAAAAAAATCTATTAGTTGTGTAAATTATTAAATATTAATATGGTTTGAACATATTGATTTTGTGGATGAAATATTGATTCTGAAATAAATCATTACAATAATAAAAATATTTAAAAGGAAAATTTGTGAGAATATTTTTAGAATTAATCCATTTAAAATAATTTGTATCCATATTCCTTCCAAATATAACACATTTCAAGACTATGATCATTCCTTTGGGTAGGTTTTCTCTAATGACAGCTTCTATGAGATTATCTTATAAAATTTAAAAAGGAAAATAATTACCCCTGTCAATTAGGTGATTTTTTTATATTTACATTGGGTTACTCTTATAATGGTAACACTATGAATTATGATTCTCAAGGAATTTTATTGAGTTTATCTTTATGATGGATTAAGAAAACATTTTTCAACTAAAAAATATAATAGTCATATATGATTTGATTGTATTAATGAACTTCCTAAATATAATGTGCTATATTTAGTATTCCTAGTGGAATTAAAGTAATTTTGTATGTTAAAAGATGTCTAGAATGTGTTGGTAATGACTTATTTATAGAGTTATTTATTTACTAAAAAGATGTTAAGGAATAAAAATTATTAACAAATTCCATGACTGATGATGATGAGGATGATGATGATGAACGTTGGAAGAGTTCTAATTAGAAAAAAAGTTTTTAATAATATAGTAATAGATATTGTGATGTAAAAGAGTTTAAATATGTTATTTTAAGATATGATCATTATGAATATGTTTCCTTATGTTCAAACTGACCTACTTCATATATAATACTCAATAAAGGCATTTAGTGTGAGGGTTTTATTAAATGGATACATAAAGATGATGTAGGAATTATAATGAGATGTGGTGAGTTTAGTAAAACCCTTAATTTTTTTTAAATTTTTAGTGGATTATCATATGGAATATGATTAAAAAATAACATATATATTATATTAATAATATTTTTGATGTAACAGAAGAATATTAAATGTTTCAAATTAATGGTAGACTCTAAATTTTCATTCCTTCATGTTGGATTCATATTGTATGTAAAGTAAAAACGTGATTGATTTATTATGGTGTGACATCGAGTTAACCCTAACATATATTATTGATGGAGTATTATATTTTGTGATGTAATTTTAGTTTTGTAATGAATTTAATTTTTTATAGATATACAAAATATTCCAATAAGACACATAATGTAGATGTGTGTTCTGGATGGCCTACCAATTATACATCATTGAACACCATACATAATGTATTTTTTATAATAGGGGAGCATGATTTAAATTAGGGTCTTCCAATACCTGAGCTCCAGAAGATACCTAGAAAGTGAACCTTCTGAAATTGATACCTTTCATACAAAATCATTCAGTGTTGGCTAATGAGTGGGGGGTTGGGTATTTTGATGATCATTTCATTGGTTGATTCTTGACACATATAATTAGATTTTACACTAATTTTATAGAGATAATATATTGGCGCATGATTGAGATAGACTAGATGATTGTATAGTTATACCAAGATAATACATATGTTTTATATATGCTTCAGAGGAGGGGATTGTGACATGCACATCTATAAGGTAAATGACAAGTAATGTAATCATCTTCTTGATAAGTCTATTAAAGTGTTTTGGATGATATACAAAGAGAGTTTTGGTTAATATATTATATGTATATGTATAAGATACAATATACGTTGAAATGAAATAGACATTGATAATTTAGTGAAATTAAGAAATTTATATATAAATTCCATTTTGATTATAAATATTTAATGTGATTATATTGATATTATAATGTATAATATCTATATAGATGTTTCTAGGGTGCAACGAAAGCATTTGGTAGAGGCCAAATCTTGGGTTTTTCTTAATTTAAATGGATAAAACATAAGAACTAAATGAACATAACCTATAAATATCATTTAATATACAATGTAAATTTCATTTATAATTAATTAAAATACATAAATATATCTCCCATTGTAATAATATTGATTAAAATTATAATGTTTCAATTTTTTTTATTGTTCATTATATTAGAGAATCCAAATTAGGGTAGACCTAGATGTATCCGTATATGTTACAAAAATATCTAAATAACATTCCAGAAATATTCAGAGTTGGATTGGGGGAATCTAGAGATTTACTCCATACATTATTGATTGAAACAATTATATATTACTCATTCTATGTTCTCGATAGTGAGAATGGGTATATTTCTCACTATGTCTCATGTGAATAATAAATGTTTTCTATATTGGGTCAATACCCTCAATAATGAAGATTTATTTAATTCAGGATATTTACTTTGGGTTAAAGTCAATGATTCGAATAATGCACTTATTAAATTATCTAATATATATATAACACCCTCATAATTAAAAATAAAATAATTAATATTATACATTAGGACATTTTTTAATATCATTTTTTAATTTAATAAATATTTATTTATTTAAACAATATTAAATAAAATATATTACTTCCATTAGGATATTAAACTCAGCCCATATCCTCCCATAAAAGTTATCAACAATAGATTAATATTAAAATATATATTATTTAGATAAAATTAAATATTTTATTTAGTAAAAATGTGAATAAATATTTATATAAATATTCACATGACTGAAATAAATATTTATGTTAATAAATTCAAAAATTACATGAATAAATATATATTTATTTCTTGCAGTTTGAATAATTAAACTAGTGACAAAATTCATCTCAGATATTCTAAAATCGAATATCTCATGATGGAATTTATATGGGAAACATTACTTGAATAAATAATATTCCTTAAACTACTAATGAATTTATTCTTAATATTAAAATCAATAGAATTATAATAGATTCTAGATATACATTGTTTGTAACCCTATAAGACTCTTTCCGAATGTAAATAGGTGAAATTATCTAAATTACATGATCCATTTCTAGAAACACATATAGAAACCCATAAAAGAATAATTTAATATAGAAACTATTATAACTATCATTTGAACACTACAATGAAATATAATCTTTTTTTCTTCATATATATCATTATTCATGGTGAATACTTATAGCGACCGTGCATTTTCTTATATAACTATTATTTCATTTTAAAGACAGAGAACATAATATTATTACACATAGAGGATACAAATGTTTAGGGGATTGGGAAAACAAGGATCATACATAACAATGGGTGAACATAACCATAACATAGGAAAAGAATCGTGAACATGATATGAATCATTTATTAGAGACTTGAAATGTGGAAATGCATAAAAAATGAAACATCATGACTTAGTGGTTAACTACAACCCATTGTTGTGAAAAATGATAGAATAAAGTTCAAAAATAATTTCAAATTAATAAATTAGATTCATCACTTTACTAAATTCATTGGAGCGCTATATAATTCCAGGCACACCCGTCACATTGAAACATTCATATTGTGATATATAATTCTGGGTGCACCTGTCACATCATATCATTATCCTTTGTCATGCATTACACAATGAACACATATAAAAAATGAACATAACTAACATGTGTAATTGAATGTGTTTCATCTCATAATAACACATTCATAAACATTGGGTTCCCAAATTTATGTGGGAATAACATACTTGATACGATAGCTATCCACCTTGAGTGTGATGTAAAAGGTGTGTTTTTGAAAGAAGTGTTCTTTTGAAAAATATTTGTTTGTCATAAACATCAGTAGAAAAAATTTATATCCAAGAAAATTTAATATAATGATGGATAAAATATTTTTAGGGTGTGACCATACCAAAAATGAAGTGAATGAGGGAGAACCCAAAGAAAGAAAGTCAGGTTCAAGATTTTCCCCTTACCTTGAATCCTAACGCTTTCTTCACTTTAATGTCCTATATAAAAACATTATATTCATTAATTGAAAATTCCAGAACCTTTTGTACTATAATATGGTTAATTATGTTTTCATTAAGTTATTTTATGGGCCTTTGTATGAGTTAGAGTGTAAAAAACCATTATTCGGGAATGTTCATTTTTATGGTTTTCTAGAGCGGTTCACATGTATCCATAAATGGAAGATCATGTATAACATGGGAAAACATACAGAACTAATATTTCATGTTATTAATGATATTATAGAATTTTAAATTATCATTTAGTGAATAATATTATATAACATGCAGATGAATCATTAGATAATAAATAAATGTTGATTTTTTGGGCTAATTTGGGTGATTTTTCGACTACAATGAACTTTTTTTGTTTAATCATTTAGTTATATATACCAAAGTTAGTTCAATAACATGAAATAGGATATAATACATATAATTTTATCTGGTTAAAATATAAAAATGGTTTAATTACAAGATCTAAAAGCTTTAATGGAAATTGAAAACATGTCGTTCTGGAAGGTGACAGATTAACACCTCCTGAAGAACGTTTTCTTTTATAAAATAAATGTAAGAGTAGAAGGTGTATGGATAATATAATATTCCATTAGTATCATAAAAATATTTCATATGTATGATACTTGAGTTACCATTCAATTTAGATTATTATAGTTGAGGAGGGAATAAGAGAACATCTTGAAATTGAAAGGAAAATAAAGGTAAAGAGGGAGTGAAATTACCTCTTGAATCATCATATTGAAATCCTCCTTAAGGGACCTAAGATTTGTCTTTTTTCTGAGACAAGAAGCTCTTGGACGTGGGGTAGGGGCTAGGGAAGATGCTTGGGTACAATTTATACAAGTATCGAAGCTTGAGAGATGTAAAGAAATGAGGGTGTGAAGGGTTGTATTTATAGTGGAGGGGAGAGGGGATTTCCCAATATCAAATCCATTAATTTATTATTTCCCCAGAATACAAAGAATATTGAGTCTTCCATGACCAATAATAATAATTTTATCATTTGAACCCGAATCATTAGGTCTTACATCAGCAGAACATCATGCATGACTCTATAATTAGCTTATTTTGTAAATTATGGGTTTTCACTATTCATAAAAAATTCAAGTATCTTAGAAAACTCCCAAAAATCAACCCCAACCATTTTTTGATGTGTATAATCCAAAAAAAAGTAAATTTTTCAAATATTATTTTCTAAATATGATTAATTTCAATTTTAATTATAATTATAATTTACTGGAAAAATATAGTTTTTAAAATTAAAAATGATTCTATAATGCATTAAAAAATTATGTAAGGTCTTATAAAATTATCATAAAACTCTAATACATAGATTTTTTAATTTAATAAAAATTTTAAATAAAATAAATTTGCTTTTAATTAAGTAATTATAATTATTTATTTATGACCTTCAAAAATACCAATAATTTTACAACGGTCAAATTGCCACTTATAAGTTGCCTAAATTTTATTTAATTATTTGTGGCAAAGGTTACTCTTGTTTGGGACAAGTTACTATTCAAAAGGGTCATATCACAATTCATAAGTGTATGTTACTATTCATAAGGGTATGTTACTATTCACAAAAAAAAGATTATGTTTTTCCTATCAGAATCCAAACATCTTACTGATCACAACAATGTATGTAATATTTGTTTTGGAAATTCAAACCATAGATGTTGAAAAATTATGTTTAATGGTCACATAGTATTTAGAATCATGATATTTCATTATTTTTCCTAATGGGATTATACTATAAGGAATAAATATAAAAAGGGAATTCCATTGATAATACCTTGGGTTGTTACATTACTCCCCCCATAAGAAAAATTCATCCTCAAAATTTCATTTTATATAAACAGGTGAGCATACATCTCCTTCATCGCCTCTTCTGGTTCCCAAGTAGCTTCTTCAAACATATGGTTCCTCCAAAACACTTTGACAAGGTGGGTTGTCTTGTTGTGTAGACCCTTATCTCTTTAGTCCAGAATCTTGCTTGGTTGTTCCTCATATGAGAGATCATCTTCCATTTGTACCACCTTTGAGTTCAGTACATGTGAAGGATCAAGTATGTACTTCATATGGAGTGACACGTGAAACACATAAAGAACTAGAGCTATATTTGGTTGATGTGCCAACTGATAGGCCACAACTCCTATGCGGTCAAGCATCTCAAACGGTCTAATGTACATTGGGATTAGCTTCAATTTCATTCTCAGCTGCATGAATCTCTTCGATAGTGATATTCGAAAGAAGAATGTATCTCCAACATCAAACTCCAATTCCCTTCGACGGTTGTCATTATAGATCTTTTTTCGACTCTGAGCAGCTTTGATGTGTTTCTGGATGACTTGAACCTTCTCTATCATCTCTTTCACAAGATTGGGTCTACGTAGCTTTTTTTATCCAACTTCACCCCAACAGGTTGGAGTTCTACATCGCTTTCCATACAAAGCTTCATACAAAGCCATCCAAATACTCAAGTGGAAGCTATTGTTCTATGATAACTCAACCAATGGGAGATGGTGATCTGATCCACCTTTTGGTTCAAGAGAGAAATCTCTTAGCATATATTCAAGCATCTAAATATTTCTTTCATATTGGACATTAATTTAGGAGTCATAGGCCACAATGAAATTTAATTCAGTACTCAAATATTGTTGAAGGATCCTCCAGAATTTATATGTGAACCTTGGATCACGATTACAGGCAATCAATAGTGGAACTCCATGCAGTCTCATGACAACCTTCACATATATATTTTCATGTTGTTAAAGAGAGATGTCTTCTATAATAGAGATAAAATAGACAATCTTAGTGAGTTGGTCAACTACAACCCATATCGCATTATTTCCCTTCAACGTCTTTGGGAGACCCGTGACAAAGCCCATAGTAAAATTCTCCCATTTCCATGTGGGTATAGGCAATGACTGTATCATCCCTTTAGACTTTTGTCACTCTACATTAACATAATAACATACCAAGAATCATGATATATATTATTCAATCCCCTTCTTCATGTTATCCCACTAGAAGTGTTCTCAGAGATCACGATACATCTTGGTACTCCCAAGATGGATTGAGAAAGTTGAGCTATGTGCATTTTCCAGTAGCTCATTCTTTATCCCGGATGATAAAGGCACACAAATCTGTGATCAAAACTGAATAACACCTTCATCGTCGATATGGAACTCTTTTAACTTCCCTGTTTTACTGCATTCACCCTCTTCTATACCTCCACATCATCCCTTTGGGCTTCCTTAATCTTCTCTTGGATGGATGGTTGCACAATAATTTGGTCCTGGTAGGATGTATCCCCTAACATTATGATTTCTAAATCCATAATTTTCATATCCAATAAGATATGGTCATTCTCAATCTGTAACATGGATAGTGTAGTTTTTTCTTTTTTTCTTAGAGAATTAGCTACCTTGTTCTCTATTCCAAGACGATAGTATATAGAGGAATCATAATCCTTGATTAACTCAAACGATCTCCATTGAGCCATGTTGAGCTCATTTTTTTAAAATATATACTTTAGGCTATTGTGGTCGATGTATATGTCACACTTTTCTCCATAAAAGTAGTGCTTCCAGATTTTCATTGAAAACAACATAGCTGCCAGCTCTAGATCATGCATCAGGTCGTTCTTCTCAAGGATCTTCAACTTCCATGTGGCATAGGCTGTCACATTATCATTTTTCATGAGTACGCAGGACAATCCTTTCTTTGAAGCATCATTGTATATCACGAAACATTCTCCACTTTTTGGTATACTGATTATAGGTGAGGTGATCGCCTTCTCTTTATCTCCACGATGCTTCCCCCACATTATTCTATCCAGACACAATTTTCCCCATTCCTTGTTAAATTAGTTTTTGGGATTGAAAATCCTGTGAAATTTCTCACAAAATATCGGTAGTACCTAGGAAATCCAAGAAAACTACAGATTTCTGTGACATTGGAGGGCCTGGTCCATTCCATAATCACCTTTGTTTTTGAAGGGTCCACAAAAATTCCCTCAATTGTGATCACAAGTCCCAATAATGTGACTTGCTTCATCCAAAAGTCACACTTGATGAATATGGTGTACACCTTATCCTTTCTAAATATTGCCAACACAAGTCTTATATGTTCTTCATGTTCCTCCTTGCTCTTACAGTAGATGAAAATATCATTGATAAACACTACCACAAATTTGTCATGGTAATGTATAAAGAATCTATTCATAAAATACATGAAGATTATACGGGAATTGTTAAGTCCTTAGGGCATCACCAAAAACTCATAGTGCCCATGCCTTGTACAGAAGGAAATATTTTAAATATCTTCATTCTTCACCTTTAGCTAATGATATACAGAACAAAGATCCAAATTTGAGATGTATTGAACTCCTCCGAATAGATCGAACAAGTCATAAATCCTTGTAATATGATAATTGTTTTTACGGTGACCTTGTTGTGTTCTCGATAATCTATACACAACTGCATTATTCCATCATTCATCTTTTCAATGGGCACTATCACACCGTAAGGAGATCCACTAGGGTGTATGAACCCTTTGTCCAGATGCTCTTGTATTTGCTTCTTTAACTACTCTAGTTTGATTGGATCCATACTATAGGGACACTTTAAGATAGGTTTAGGTCTAGGTATAAGTTCTATTGAGAACTCTACCTCATGATCTGGGGGAATTCTGGGTAACTATTCAGCAAATACATCATAATATTCACTCACGATGGGCATTCCCACAAGGTTTCTACTATCCTTTGACTCAACCATATTGGCGAGGTACGCTTCTTCATAGGGAATAAACACCCACACCATTGAAAATTTTATCAAAGGAGATTCCTAATCTTCCTTGAATTTGTAGAGGATCATGGGATGGTTCGGAATATGAAAAGAAATTTCCTTTTCCCCACAATTGATATGTGCTCTTTATAACGAGAGCCAATCCATTCCAATTATAATGTCGAATTCCACCAAGGGATGTATTAAGATATTCACTAGAATAATCTTCCCACATATGCTAATAGGAGAAGATTCAGGCTCTTGGGTTGCAATTATTTCACCACTTGGTGTTTTTATAGATATCTCTACTTCATGGATCAGGGGCTTCGATTCTGTAGTTCTAGCAAACTAGCAAGATATAAAAGAATGTGTAGAACTAGAATCAAATAATAATTTTTCTATTCTTTAGTGAATATGAAGTGTACCTTTTATGACATCATTATCTTGCTCCACTACCGCATTAGTTATGGCATAATCCTTCAATTGTTCTTTTGTCTTTGGCGGCAGCTAATGCTGTTTACCCTCCAGAACTCAAGGTTCAGTGCAATGGCTTGCATAATGCCCTAGCTCCCTCTAATTTTTTCATTGAACCATGGGTGGTTCTCTTCTTTCATCCCCTACATTTCCCTTACTTTTCATGTCTTTTAGACACTCATTATAATGGTGTCCTTATATCCCACACTTGAAGCACTTCCCCATCTCTTTGAGGTAGTTCCCAGGGTGAAACATCCCACATTTTTTGCATGTGGGTCGTTGAGTTTTTTACCAATTTTTTTATTACACCCATTATCTTGAAACTCCATCTTTAATTTCATATCACCATAGTCATGGGACTATTCTCCAAAATCCATCTACACTTTGAGAAAAAAAGAACAACTTCTTCATAACTCCCAAAGTATTGAATTACAAGAGCCTTTCAAAGGTGTGGTTTTAATCCACTAAAGAATCAATCAATTTTTCTATCATTTTTTATAACAAAAACTGATGCATACCTTGAATTCCTTGTAAAATTCTCTTCGTTGGTTGTGATAGATTTTTCTTCTTTTTTTTTGAGCTCTTTGAATTCTCTCTCCATCATTTTGTGAATAGTTCTTGGGAAATATTTGTTAAGAAATAATATCATAAAGTCTTCCCATTCCATCTCTTCAATTTCCTCCCTTGGCATGGGGTTCTTAATCAAAGCTCACTAATGATCGGCCTCTTTATCTAGAAGATAAACAGATAGTGTCACCTACTCCATATCAGAATAGTGAAGCACATAAAGGATCTTCTCTATGGAGTTGACCCACTTTTCCGCAACTATTGGTTTAGAAGATCCACTAAATGTTGATGGTCATTGCCTCATAAAACAATCGTTAAAACATTCGTTAACTAGTTTATCCCTCTTTTGTAAAGGAGGATGTTCCCCATTATTATGGTTATTTTTCATAACATAAGATAGTTGGCTAAGAATAGCCATGAAGTTCTGAACTCCACCTCCAAAATCATTGGGGATGTCATTCAAGAAATCATTGCATTGGCCCTCACACGAATTTTTATCTTGGTTTCTCCTGGTTCCCATGATTTTCTAAAATAAAAAATGTTAGAACAAAACATAAGTCAACAAGTCATGAATAATGTATTCATTTGTATCATTTAAACTAAAATCATAACATATGGAATCCCTATGTAAATATTCTTGTGTGCATATTTGTACTTAGTCTCATGCTAGAGGTTTTCTCTAGGGTTAACTAATCTTAATTCCCATATTATCTAAACCTTTCCTCTAATAGCAACTATAGTGACCCTGAATATTCTTATATTACTACTATATAATTTTAAAGATAAACAACATAGTAGTATTACACATAGAGGATCCATCTATTTAGTGAAATGGGAAAACTAGGATCATACATAACAATGGGTGAATATAAAAAAAATTGTCAAAGAATCATGAACATGAAAGGAATCATTTAAAAGATTCTTGAAATGTGGCAATGCATAAAAAATGAAACATCATGTCATAGTGGTTAAAAACCACACATACTTGAGAACAAAGCTATAATATTGTTCACAAATAATTTAACATTAACTCATGAAATTCATCACTTTACCCAAATCATTGGAGAGCTGTATAATTCTGGGTGCACCTATCACATTGAAACATTCATATTGCGCTATATAATTCCGGGTGCACCTTTCACATCATAACATTATCATTTATCATTATTGACGCAATTAAAATATATAAAAAATGAACATAACTAACCCATGGAAAGGAATTAGTTTAATATCATAATAACAAATTCATTATCATTGGGTTCCAAAAATTAAGTGGGAATAATATACATGATACGATAGCCATCCACCTTGAGTGAGAAGTTAAAGGAGTGTTTTTGAAAGAAGAGCTCTTTTAGAAAACATTTTTTTGTCATAAAATTCAGTAAAAAACATTTATATCCCAAAAAGGAATGATAATGATGAAAAAATGATTTTTAAGGAGTGACCATACCAAAAAATGGAGTGAATGAGGGAGAACCCAAATAAAGAAGGTTGGGTTCGAGATTTTACCCTTACCTTGGATCCGAACACTTTCTTCAATTTAATGTCCTGTATAACCATATTAGATTTATAATTGAAAATTTAAGAACCTTTTTTAAATGAATATGGTTCATTATGGTTTCATTATGTTATTTTATGTTCCTTTGGATGAGATATAGAGTATAAAACATTTTTTGGGAATGTTCATTTTTAAGATTTTCTTGAGCGGTTCACATGTATTCATAAATGGAAGTTCATGTAGAACATGTTAAAATATGGAATTGATTATTCATGTTATTAATGATATTAAATAATTTTAAATGATCTTTTATTGAATCATATTATATACCATGTGGATGAATCATTAAATAATAATTAAATGACGATTGTTTGGGTTAATTTGGGCATTTTTTGACCACAACGAACATGTTTTGTTTAATCATTCAGTAATATGTAACTAAGTTAGTTCCAGAAAATAAAATAGGATATAATAAATATATTATAATATGGATAAACTATAAAAATGGTTTAATTACGAGATCTGAAATCTTTAAAAGAAATTGGAAACATGTCGTTCTTGAAGGTGATAGATTAACATCTCACGAACAATGTTTTCTTTTATAAAATAAAAGGAAGAGGAGAAGGGGGTTGGATGCTTTAATATCCCATTATTATCAGGAAATTCTATTAGATGTATTATACTTGATTTACCATAACATTTGGAGTAAGATAGGTGGGGCGATAATAAGAGAAGAACTTGAAATAGGAATGAAATTAAAGGAAAAGAAGGGGAGAAATTACCTCTTGAATCATCATCTTTAGAACCTCATTAAGGGACCTAGGATTGGTATTTTTATGAGAACAGAAGTTCTTGTAAGTGGGGGAGGGGATAGGGAAGATTCTTGGGAAGAGTTTAGGAAAGGCTTTAAGCTTGAGAGGTTTGAGAAAATTAGGGTGTGAAGGGTGGTATTTATAGTGGAGGGGAGAGGAGATTTATCAATATAAAATTAATCAATTTATTATTTCCCCACAAGACAATGAATAGTAAGTCTTCTAAGACAAAGAATAGTAATTTTACCTTTTGAACCCTAAACAATTGAGCTTATGTACTAACAACATCATGAATGACTCTATAATTATCTTACTTAGATTATTTTGTAAATTATAGTATTGTATTCATAAAAAAATTTAAGTATCACAGAAAAATCCCAAAAATTAACACCAATAATTTATCAAAGTGTAGACTCCAAAAATGAAGTCCATTTTTCAAAAATTAATTTTATAAATATGACTAGTTTAAAATTTTAATTAAAATCAAAATTTACTTAAAAATACAGTTTTTAAAATTAAAACTAATTTTATAATGCATTCAAAAATTACATAAGGTCTTATAAAATTATCATAAAACTATAATACATATATTTTTTATGCTATGAACACATTTTAATAAAATAAATTTTCTTTTAAATTAATTAATTATAATTAATTATTTATGAAATACAAAAATACCAATACCTTTACTATGGTCAAATTGTAACTTATAAGATGCCTAAAATTATTTTATTATTCAGGGGTAAGGTTAATCTTATTTGGGATGATTAAATATTCATAAGGGTCATATTATTATTCATAAGGATAGGTTGCTATTCATAAGGGTAGGTTACTATTCACCATAAAATATGTTTTTCGATCAGACTCCAAACATCTTACTGATGAAAACAGTTTATGTCAGATGTTTTGAAATTGAAACCATAGATGTGACAAAATTATGTTTAGTGGTCACATAGTATTTACTATCAAGATATTTCTTTGTTCTTTCTAATGGGATTATACTATAAGTCATAAATACAATAAGGCAATTCCATTGATAAAACTTTGGGTCATTACAATACTTGTGTTATTATTATATATATTCAATTTATCTTTCTTTTATTTTTTTTTAAATGAACACATCTAAAAACTGTCAATGCCATTAATTTTTTAGATATTACCATTTTATTTAGTGGGATAAAGATATCTTTTTTTATTAATATGAATTTGGAAAATCCATTCTTGACTTATTTAATTAATGTTTTATATCTTATGTCACACCCAATATATGCTATGTCATCCTGAGAATATGTTATCATGGATTTAATATATATATATATATATATATATCAATGTAAATAATTCAAGATAAAAATTAATAATAATATGATGTCAAAGTAAAAAATACAATTGTTCATATATAAAAATATCAAATGACACATAAAACATATGAAATTTTATTTGGTAGGTCTACTCTCATTACCACCCTCATGGAGATCACAAAGTAAGGATATCATGAGAATAAGTCTTAATGTCTGACGATCCTATATCATCTAATAGTCAAACATCATCTATGTACCATTATAAAGATATTACAAAGACCAAATGACATGTTATAAAAATATCATCATAGATTATCTATGATCTCATTATATTGGTAACATCAATTTACTTTTAATGAAATGAACATTACAAAGAAAACATCAAATTAATGTTACCTAAAAGAACAATCACTATGTGGTAAGAGTGTACACATATATATGAATTACCATAATTTAATATAAAAAGATATTTAGTTCAAGATCACCAACACAAATATACTCTCACTCACACTAGATCCAACTTCTAGAATTTATGAACTAATTATAATTGTCATGAAATTTATTCTTCTACTAAGGAATGTATATATTCAACATGAATACCGTGTTTTTTCTTTGTGGAAACTCTGATTACTATCACTTCACCACTTTGAGAAAAGCTATTAAGTGGTAACATCACTAATTTCAAATCTTTTTACCTCTTTAATATACTAGACATCGTGGTCAATATCATGGTAATAAAATTATCATTATATATATCAACATACTACATTTTTCCATCACACGCTTCCAAATATATAAAAAATCACTACATATATAGTAATGTTTGTTTATCTACAACCAAAGATAAAAAAATCGATATTTTATAGATGTCATTACCACTAACTTAAATAAGAATATCCTGGTCAATCCTTATACTTATTACAATATGATATAAAGATGAACTAAAGGGGGATATGTTTTTCCACTAGATAACTAGAATTCTAACTATTCCATGTACCAAAAAATTTTCTTATTTATATTCTCAAATACCATTGAATAGTTTTATCTATTACCATATAGAGTTCTCTAGGTTGTTATTTTTTTATTACACATCATGATTTATGAATATGAAATATTAAATCTTTGTATATATCATGGAATGTAAGATATATCTCATTATATAATCATATTTATTTTTTTCACATGTTCTTAGTATCCTTATGTATCCTAACACTTCATCTAGAGATATTACTTTCACATGAAATAGTAACCAATTCACCCTTTAATTGATCCGTCCTATATTGTTTTAATAAAATATAAATATATGTTTAATGAATTGGTCTAAGAACCCCAAAAGTCCATTTTAGTAGATCAATATCCATTGAAATTGGGTTGTTATATTAATTTATTCATGAGACATAATTTGTTAAAATGAATCTTAATTAATAATAAGTATAATATCAATTTTCCATTATTTAAGAATATTTCGCTTTATAATCCACGAAGCTCCAACAAAAATCTTAAAAAAATTTGTAAAAAATATTCATTCACTATTTAACACCTAATGTGATACATAAATGGATCCATGTAGTGTGTATATGTTAATCATGAAATATTTTAGGATAAAATGAATTAAAAATAGATTGGTATCTATTTTATGAAATGGTTTCCACTCAGACTATATATTGATATGTTTTGAATCGTTAACATAAAACCCCTCATTATTGGAATTAACATTATCACCCATATCCATTTTCTTACTGATTTCCTAGAAATGGTATTTACATCAACTAGGTGAACCACCCAAATATAGACCTATATTTCAGTACATGGAATCAATTTAAATTAAAAATAATATTTCTAACAACATATAATTTCAATTTATTTTTTTATTATTGGATAAAAATTTATTATTATATAATATTAATATATAAATATTAACATTCTCTATAACTATAATACTATATTACTTTTGTTTGATATTTATTATATAGTATATGTCTCTAGAACAACTCAACCCACAATATATTCAATTGTTTATATTACTATGAAAACTCATATACATTGTGATACATGAATTTATTGAAGTATATATATCTCCCATTATCCAAAATACTGATGTTTAGATTTTTATAGAACTATAATCATTTTAAATTGACTAATACTTTTCTTTCACAAGGATAGTGATATACTCCATGAGTTAGGATAATTAACCAAGATGCACCTTTTTTACATGATTAATGTTTGTTTCCAAAATAATAATTAATTTTGTTTAATCAAAACACATGATTATGTGGCATAACAGATTTATTTCTTATTTTAAATTTTACAATGTCCATATTAAAACATATTTTTTATATGGTTAAGTGTTAATTACAAAAATTAAAATATATATCTATAAAGAATAAATTAATTAATTGAAATACATATAAGACTCATCATTGATCTTCATTTTATAAATTGAATCACTCTAATTTTAATAAGTTAATATGATTTTAGAAATAACTCCACTTAATATTTAATGATCGATGAATTCCATGTAATAGTTTTCTCAGAGTAACTCACCATATTAATCTAACATAATTTACCAAATATATTTTCTACTTTAATTTTAAATTCCTTTAATTTATTTTTATTCTAGTAACTTCATAGAATTTTTCACATTTTTCTTAGTTAAAAAATTCATTATACATTTTAAAATTTTCACTTTTTAATGAAAAAATTGTTCTCTATCATTAAACCTTATATTTTATATTTTCAAATACCTCATGTTTTAGATATACAAAATCTAAACATGATTATGATCATATATTGGAAATTTAATTTAGGTTTTTTTACCCAAGAATTATCTTTCCAAAACTGAGAAATATTTTGAGTCATATGTTTTATATTCATCGTTTATTTTTTCTAATGGATATCTCTAATTCAACTATAATTTAAAAGTTAATCAAATACGATATACTATAATTATTTAATTCAAACAAAATATAATGTATCAGTTCATATAACACTAGACATTAAGATAAATGTTTTAGTAACACCCAATAAAAAATAGTCTATAAATAAATGAATATTCTTACTTATAAATGTTATCTTTTAGACATTATTTATTTGGAAAATGTATTATTAAGATCACATGAATATTGATAAGCAATTAGAGGGGGGGGGGGTGAATCAAGGCTTTTAGATTTCCAAAAAAACCCATTAAACTCATATGATTATTCAAAACCCTTATCTCAATAGTCATAATGAAAAATAAAATATTTGGACACAAGTCATTACTAATGAGATTCACCTCCAAAAAGTATGATTATGTACCTGGTGGGATGTGGTTTTCATCCCGTACACACATATCTCCACATATTATCAAGAATAACTCATAAAAGGGAATGAACATGAATCCATTACATTTGTTGACTCTAAAAAGGTAAGAAACTTCATCCACATAATAAAACAATTCTTTATGATGAATGATTTCCAATGAATTATTGGGCATCCACAAAGGCATCAATAAGTATGATCTTCCTATTCTTATTTTTTACATTGTTTTTCTTCCACTTTCATCAATAGATAGAAAATTATCATCATATTTATTTATAATCAATTATTCATTTTAAACCCATTCCATCATAAATGGAAAAATATTTCATATTATACACACCATCCATCCCGCGGGGGCTGGGTGAGTTGGTTCAAGGAGGTGGCATCCCGTCGTTGAGGTTCCGGGTTCGAGTCCTCGTAAAGGCTACGTACACCATACGCCAACGATCCTCTTGTCCCCTCGACTCCGTGGGAACTGGCCCAAGCCCAAGGTTGTCCACCTTGGGCCCCACTGGGGACGTGCAATATGGGGTGGGGTAAGGCCGCCTCAATACCCACTAAACCGACAACACGTTTGTGAGGCCACTGAATGACCTAGATCCCCTTCTCTACCGATGACCTAGATACGAATGCCACCAGACTCTGCTCCCCCCTCCCGATCAGAGGGGGGATCTTCACGCTGTCTCTCACAGAGGATGAGAATATCAGATGGTAATCTTCCATCCTTCCTGAGAATCCATCTCTCGCCGAAGGTTCCTAATATTTTTCGAGAGGTGCCTCAACTTTCATTGCTACCGGAGGAGATTAATGGCACTTATGATCTTTGCAAACTCATAATGGTGGCCCGATTCCATCCCCAGCGACCCTCAGTTTAATCCTTTGAGTGTTTTGTATCCAATTAGTGGAAGCTAAAGGAGCGAGTGGCCATCAGGTTACTTGATCGACAACACTTGATGATCTATTTTGATTTGGAGGAAGAACTGATCTACGCCTGGTCCATGGCCCCTAGAAGATGCAACGAAGTGGCGTTCTATTTGTTTCGATGGAACTTTTATTTCCACATGCGGCGTGATCCTTCAACATTTGCGACCTGGGAAAGTCTACCGGGTCTTCCACTTTATTTCCAGTACCCCTCTATTTTGTGTACAGTTGGCAATTTGATTGGGAGGTTCTTATGCTCTGATTGACGTACTGAGGTGGTGTGTAACCCAATTTTTCCGAGGATCTGTGTCGAAGTTGATGCTACAAGGAAGCCATTCTGAATCATATGGATCACTGATGATAAGGAATTTCGATGGAGGAAGGAGGTGGTTTTTGAATCATGGATGAACTACTGTGTATCTTGTAGACATTTTCTTCACTTGGCATTGAATTTCTATAGCGAAAGGATGACGGGTTTCTCTCAGGAGAAGGCAATGAGTCACAGTGGAGAGGGTATTGCTACTACCCTGGAGAGGACCTTGCACACAGATGTTGGTTTGGCAGTGAAAGGGGATGAGGTGGGCGCCAAGTTGTGTCGTGCAGAGGATATTGGGTGTGCGGAAGGTGGAGGCTCTGTCGAGCAGGGCACTCGGGTGGGGGATCCCAGAAGTGTAGGTTCTATTGCAGATGAACCTATGGTTCCAGTTCTTGTGCAGGGGGAGGAACGGGTATTAGTAGACAATGCATTGGAAGGGGGGGTATCTTCATCTGCTGTGCATGGGATTTCTCGGGTTGTTGAGGTCTCTGGTTCCTCCCCTGGTATGAAGGATTTGCGGGACGATGAGGCTAGGGCTGCAGACAATCAAGCTATGGCTGAGCAGTCGGGGCAATCTTCTTTTGTGTTCTCCATGCAAAGGATTCCTTTGCATAAGGTGGAAATTGTGCCTCAAGATCCGACAGTTGAGAAGGTGTTTCAACGCTTGAAGTCTGATCTTGGAATTGGGAACGCAAATAAAGTAGGTTCTTTGGCATATAGTCCCGTGTCTTCAGGGCTTGTGGAAGGTTGTGTCTAGGAGTAGGAAGAGAATACTGGACGTATGATGATCTTGGTTCCCACATACAACTAATTTCTGGAATTGGAAAATGAGGAGGCCTTGCATGAATAGGAGAACTTGGCAAGGCATGATCGTGGTATCTTGAAGATTGCTGACTCTCCGGTGGATGTTTCATCTTGTGAAGATGTGCAGAACCTGGTGGATCATCCTCAATGTCCCAACACAACCAACTCTTGAAAGTCACAACAAGATTGTGGTTCAGAGGGGGGTTATTGAGAGGTGGATATCTTAAGAATGTGGGGTGACATTTCGTATAGTGAGAAAGAAAAAGATGGTGGGATGCTCCGACCCTCCTTCAGTGCTGTTGTTCAAGGTGATAGGATGAAGGTGCATGGGGTTGAAGACAACAAGACTGGTCCACCACTTCGGCGACCGAAGAAAGATTATTCTTATCTTCCAAGGCTGGTGTCTTCCAGATCCCCTATTGGTAAGAAAAGATGGGCTATGCAATCTTCAAAGGACTTTTTAGCTTTGGAGAAGTTGAATCTGAGAAGAATGTATGCCAAGGTTCATAAGTATTATGAAAGCTTCGAATGGGAAACAGACAATGTAGAGGAAATAGTCCATAATGGGGATGGTGATGGGTTTGGTTTCTATGATATGTAGTTGTTTTGATGGTGCATTGTACTTTCTTTATGCATTTTCTTTTATTAATAAATGGTCAGAGGCTTGCCTCTGACTGAGTATTTTCGGTATACGCACCATCCACAATTCATGATTCTCAATTTGAAATTAAATTTGACACTAATAATTTTTCATGAAGACTACAGCTTTAGTCCCACGTGATAATTATAATTATCCTGTTCTTATTTACCATGATAATTTCATTCTAATATCCGTTTCAAAACCTTCTTCTAAATATAAAAAAAACTCAGGATAAAATATTTCAAAAAGGATCTCCCAATATGTAACATTTAAGATCATTCTATGTGTGCATAAATACCTATATATTATCCTCCTTTTATGTAAATTTTCTTTCAGGGTGGAATGAAATCTTTTTAGAATTATCATTAGTTTGATTTCTCATTCGCATCATGAATCACAAATCATTATAATATTTTTGATGTTTATTTCAATTTTGATAATCATATCAAGAATCTTATTTCTTAATTCACTTAAAACGTTTTGTATTTTCATGATAAATCTATTTGAAAACATTCATAATCTACCTACTTCATAAGGTGATGTTAACCTTATATTACTTAGTGTAGTTTTTTAACAATGTTTTTTTTCTTTTGCATGTTCTTATTTTATAATATTGAGATCACTTTATATTCTATAGATACCACTTTACGACCTTATATATTCACATTATGATGCCCTAGAAAAGTCCTTTTGTTCTATAGTATGGATTTCATCCATTTTTAATATTTCATTTTTTCACTCAGATAATATGGTGAAGGTCTTATAACATTAAAAAGGTTATTTCTCATTACTTTATAATATATATTAGTGTTATTCAACATTATAAGGTTAATTTCACCCTGAGATACTCAGAAATCACCATAGAGTTTCAAATATTCTCCTTAAAAAATTTTAAGCATCACCTTATGATCATAAATAATCACTTTACATATCTGCTAGGTAACCCTAAAAATTCCATCTAGTTTCCATTTTTCCCATGTGGTAAGGTATGATTCTCATTAAAACCATAAGTATATTTCATTAATTTTTAAATTATTATGTTTGAATCAAGAATTCAGATATACTTCATATGAATATGAGACTACTTCAACGAAATTAGAGTCTTCATTAAAAACATATAATCAACTAAAGTCCTCAAATAATGGTTACTACATATATGATAGAATTGACATCAATGATCAAATCTTTTCAAATGATTTATCTAACTTCCCTCTTCTTCAAATTCATTCTATAACTGTTGTAAGATCAAATTTTTTACTCATATATATATATATATATTCATTAGTATCCTCTTGCCTATTATCAAACATAAACTAGTATTTAAAATAAATAAAATATCATTCAAATGTGTGTTCAACAATCACCCATTTTGGATTTTGTATCAATACCAATAATCTATTGTCCTACATAATTAAAAAAACAAACACAATAATTACGATTTAAAACCAATTCCCCTAAATTAATTATTCATGATTAAATCAACTATAATAGCTTGATGTAGAAAAAAATATTATTAATTTGGTAAATAATTCTGTATTTAAGAAACTCATATAAAAAGTGTTCAAAAAAATTTATGAATCAATATATATCTAATTTATTAATAAAAATTTATTCACTTACATACAAAACTCATTAAAAATTGTTTACAAATGAGGGAAATAATTTTCCATCCCCCACATTAAATTTCATTTTTTCCAGATTCATATAGTAATTTACAATAATAAGGATGTGTAAAATTCGTTAATAAAATACCTCAACTATTTTAGTCATAATCCACTCCCATTTTAGTCCTTCCATTATCAAAATATTCAATTGTAAAGGGATTTGGGATTATATTAATAATTTCATCCTTTGATGAACTAAATTCTTGCATTAGAATTCCTTCAGTAAAGTTTTAATTTATAAAATATTACTTTATGTCAACATGTTTTGATTTATAATGTTGAAATAGATTTTTAGACACATTAATAACACTATAATTTTCAGATCTAATTATCTGTGGCTTTTTAGCTTCAATATTAATATATTTCAGTTCATTCATTATAAAAATTAATTTAGGTACTAATGTTTATGAATCCAAATATTCAAAATATAATGAAATCATTTTATATAATTTTTTATTCATTATATATCATGAAAAAAAACTTTTAAAATTGAAAAACACTAAATTAGATGTAGATTATTTATCATCAATTTCGCTTACAAAATTAACATCTATAAGGACTCTAAAATTCAGATCACAATTCAAAAAGACCGAATAAAAAAAATTGTTACACTTGAAAGAATATATGAGATATAATAAATAATAAATACTAATATATTAGTGTATATAAAATAAAATAAAGGTTTCATCAAATTCAGACAATGTAATGTTTGACTTCCCCTTTAATAATACCTATTAATTTTTTCTATACACTTAAACATTTTCAGGCTAGTTAATCATAAAAACACATTTTTTCCAATGAAAATTTTCTCATTGGTTCTTGGAAAAATATTCCATGTTCCTATATTCCCAATTTGATTATTTTTTTCGTTCATACCATAAATCCCATGTTTTAAATCAAAGGATTCACCTTGTATTTCAAGTTTTCTACTTGAATTAAAATTGGTATGAATAGTTTCTAGGTTTCATCTCCTTGTTTTCATTAATTAATTCTAATCACCTATCACATTTTGATAATACCTATGTTTACTCACACTGAAATTTACACATTTAGACGTTTGATACTCATAATCATCAATGGAGTAACCCATATATTCATATTTAGTATTAATCTATATACTCATAATAGTGTTTATAATAGGTTTTAAACATATGAAATCATACTCAACATCCTTAAATATTGACATTTTTTATTTTATTTTCTTTTATAAATATTCACATCATCCAAATCTAATAAACTATCATATTTACTGTTATATCATCAACATGAACTTATATTAGGTGTACGATTGATTGATTGTCTTTGTTATCTATTAAGTTGTTGAGTTTAGTATCTCAGAACTGGTGGTGAATTTATTACATTGGAACTAGATACTAGTAGTCACATCATAAGAGATTAGATAGTTTACTTATTCTAGAGAATTAGATATATTATTGATTATAAACTTATATAAAAAAATAAATATATTGTTTTCATTGAGAAAATTATTATTCAATTTATAATATCGGTGAATATCAATCACAGTAATCTTTGTAGCATCCTAATGAATTGAAACATAATAAAGGGATGAGATCATGCGCTCTGTAATAGAATTTGTTTAGAAAAAGAAATCATTGAATAAATAAGAAATAAAAAATATCGTAGGAGTAAATGACGATCGATGTAATTCCATAAATATAATCAAATTTTCTTAAAAAGTATCCATGGATTAAATAAATATTTTAATAATTACAGAGAACAAAATAATTTATTTAATAATTATGGAATTTATAATTCGAGACATCTCAAGATTATCGTTGAGGCCTTGAGACAAGGCATATTACATAAATGGGACCGGAATTGGAAAAATATCCAACCTATTTAGTCTAATGATACCTTCTAATTAATTGATGGGATATGTAATTTTAATCCCTAACCATCATATATATTTCTAATTTGTTCATCATATGAATAATAAATAAAACTAAATCAATATTCCTTAATAATCTATAATTGTCCACTTAGGAATTACTAACATATAGAATGTAAATAATTTCTATATTTAAAATAATTATAAGACATCCTGGTAAATGTTTTGGATAAAATCAATAGATTATATCCTAAATGTATCATAAGATTCATCAAAATATGTTATCATAGATGAAAATTCTTTTAAAATATTTCTAGAATTTTTTTAATAAATTGCATTTTTTATTTTGAAATCACTTATTTCAATATAAAAATTTACAAAACATTATGAAATAAATTTTTATTTAAAATTTTTATGGGAACTACTAAAAAAAGTTTCAAATTCATGATTAGTAATGATATTAAGAAGAGTAATTTTTGTTTCTCATTATAACTATGAATGTGTTCACACATTTGGTAAAAGTTTCATTGTTTGGAAAAAATAAAAGAAGATTAATATTAAAAAAATTATAGAAATTATAAAGGGGTGGAAGATTAATTTAATAAATAATTTTATATCTGTAAAAAAATTATATATATCATTTTAAAGTGATTATTGAACTGGTTAAAAAGATTCATAGCTAAATGGAAAACAAATTTGGGTTTCCTTAAAAAATAATTTTATTTCTTATGTCAATAAAAAAGTAAAATGGAATGAAAAATATTATTTTATTGAAATAACTAGATTATAAGAATATAAATGGGGTTAAATATTGAAATCTATATATTTCCCATAATGAAAACTAAAACATAAATAATCTCAAATGAGGATGAGGAAGTGAAATTAACCCTTACTGCTCTGGTATATTTTGAATAATAACCCCCATGAAAGAAATAATATAAAATGAAAATTTATGAAACAATAATATAATTCATTTAATGACATAACATTTCAATAGGGTATTATAGATTCCATAAAAAATAAATAAGTGGTAAATATGGATTATATCTCACAGAAACAAAATTGAGACGAGAAACCCTTACCTCATTCCTGAATTGCTTCGAAGTACCTTTTAGAGACTTTGTAATAAATATAATTATTTTATAATTAAATAAAATAACCATATTAAAATTTATAATACCATATATATTCCAATTATAACATTTCAACACAAATTTATTAATAATTCATTATTGAAATTGGCATTTCTAAATGTTTACTATTTCATTTTTCATGTTAGTTCTTGTTTAGTGGTTTTGGTCCCTGCATATTTATCATAGTTCCATCATATCTATAATGTTAATAATTATATATATTAATTTTCATATATTTACAATAATCCATGAAATTATTACATGAAAAATGAATCACATCACTATATAGATGTGGTATTCCACACATACGCATGAGCTGTGTTATCATTTTTGTCATGGGAGGATAGGTAAGATGGTAAATGATTTCTAATATTTCCAGAACAGGAATTATTTTATAAATTTATAATATATTAATTATCTAAATATTTATTCCCATTCAAAAAATCGTGATTGAAAATTAATTATATGGATACGTGGAGATAAAAACCAAGATTTATGCACAAAGGATTTTTTTTTCTATCCTCAAGATGGAAATGTTGTGGAAAATTGTTTTAACAAAATAATAATATAAAATAATTATATTTATGACATTAGATTAATTTAAAGAGTATGTATTCAAAACATTTATATGTAGTAAAATAATAAATAAATATGAATGTTCCGGTTAAGATGATTATCTCTACTATGACATATCTCCTTTAGTTCTGTTTTTTTGACAGGTGGAATTATGCTTTAAGATAAAAAAAACTCTAAAACATGTATATGGAATTTAATAATATGTTTTGGATTTTTCTTTCATTCTTGGTGGTTTATAGTGGTGTAAAGAAGATATATTAGGGATTTCCTTTTTCGGGGGGGGGGGGGGGTGGAACACACAATGAATTGTTTAAAGGTATAAAATATTATTATGTAATATTTGTTGACACATGTACTATAAAAAATATAATAAACAGAATAAGGTCTTAATGTACTATATACATTCATCCAATTTGAATTATATTGTATTTTTTTTCCTATATAGTTATTTTTACTCTTAATTTTACAATTTTACCTTTTTTGCTGAGGTTGTAATATTTTTACCATTGTTACAATTAAAAATGGCAACAAATGAAATTTTCATAATTAATAATTTTTGAAATTATGATTCCAAATATGAAATATATTTTTAATGATTCAATATCATGAAATGGAATGAATTTATTTAATATCAAAACAAAAAATCAATGATTTTTTTTGAAAATAAATGATTTTTTATGTCTAAACATATTTTTATACCATAATAAAGTATAATATTGATTTAAAATGTAACAATGGTATTTTGTTAACAAAAAAACCTACTAAATTTTGAATATATTAAAATTAAAAAAAGAAGTTTGAAAATACTTGAAATTAGTAGAATGTTTTCATTAAAAATCTGTATTTCACTATTCATTCAAAAATCGTATTATTCAGAAAACTCCAAAACAATATATCCTAGATACTTTTTATATGATCATTAATAAAAATATCCTTTGTATAAATTCAATTTATAAAATTTGAAAAAATTAATTATAATATGTTCTCACAAAATGTAATAATATCTATTTGTGATGAAAACATGTTTTGAGGGATAAAATTAATTTTTTGAAAAATTATTATTTATTTATCATGAATAATTAAAATAATTTGATTTAAATTGAAGAATTATAAATTTTTTTCATAATTTGATTAATCATATTCTTTCCTGCTAATCCAATAGCTAGGAGATAACTATAACCCCAAATAATAATATTTTAATAGCTTATTATGGGTTTTTAAACATAGGGATTCATGTTATGAAACCTATCAATGAAATTAAATTTATTTAAAAATTAATATATAATGGAATATTTGTAAGTTATAATCCAATATCATATAAAAATTTTTACCTCGAAATACCATCATATTGATATAAAAAACTGAGGCTACTTCTTCCTCATAACTTCATTTAGTCCCCACGTCGCATCCTTAAATTTATGGTTTCACCATAAAAACATGACCGGGTGAGTGGTATTTTTTGTCAAGAACATATCATAGTGATCTAAAATATATATAAATTCATCATCATAATAAATATCTTTCTCAAATGATATAACCTTTGAGTTTATTACACATGAAATATTTTTTTTGTAATTCCTCAGGAGAGATACATGGAAGATATAAAAAAATTGAGATATATTTGGTGGAATCACCCAAGTATAATCTACTATAAAATTAAGATAATCAATTAAAAAGGTATTGATATATCTATGGTTCATCATTCCATTATTTCCAAATATCATAACCTTGTTCCATGTAGATATTCATCTAAATACCTAGTCACCAACTCCAAACAAAGGATTTCATTTATGATTTTCATCATAACATTTTTTTTCAAATCAAACACGATCTTATGTGATGTTGAATGGATCTAACCTTCACTCTGATTTTATCAACTAAACAACATTCAAATATATTTCTCATAATAAAAATTTCATGTTGTTTTGGATTTATACACTTCATTCCCCAGAGGGCTTAATAAGGATCCATTTGAATGTTGAAGTGAAATATAATGTTGTATGAAAATTCCACCAAATGATGGTTTTTATTCAACCAAAATTTCAAATTCATTTATAAATAACAAAAAATATATTATAGAGTGTTAATGATCCTTTTATTCTGACCATATAATTTCCTAGACTTCGTGAATTAATGTCCATGTTTAAAATTTGAGTTTAAATATCTTAAAATGGGTTAATGGAACGTAATATAGGTGTATGAGTAGGATCAGGTGTGTCCCAAGGGTTTGAGATGTGAATGAAATGGGAAAATGGCCACCCAATTCTTGTTTCTTAGACGACACACCGTTAGACTAAATAGTGAACCAAAACTATGCAATTCGGGATTAGGGGTGCATGGTAATGAAATTTGTAAAATTAGGGGAGGCCAAACCATGTATTCACGGATTACAGAATTAATTATTTTTGGCACAGTATTTTCAGACCGTTCAGGATTTCTAGGTAATCTTGTGACATGGAACCCTATAGAATATAGGAAGGAGGATAGTTTCGCCATGGTTTGAAAAAATGCGTAGCTAAACCATGTACCTCATTAAAAAGTGAGAAATTACATTTTTTTCTCCCCATAATTTTAAACGTCTCACACAATTTTATTCCTAATTCATCTTTCCCACCCATAGTAAAAACTCAAAATTACCAATACCTCCCAAGGATCAATATCATTTGTTTATAGGATATTTTGAGTGACGTTGGTTACAGATCAAAGTTACGAGTAAGTCTAACGATCCTCTAAATTCTCTTTCCCTGATTAGAGAGTTTAATTTGGTTATTCTTTATATGAATCACCAAAACACTATTTTTCCATTGGATTTGAGGTTGGGGATTAAAGGGGTTCTTTTATTTGGATCTACGACTATGGTTATGTGAGTGTTTTTTCACATATTCTAGTTTGGTGGTTTATAAGTTATATCTCATAGTATTGATGTCAATTTATAGATGTGTAGTTGTGTTATTATTTCCTTCTTATTTTGAATTTGATGCATTTTTGGAGATTTGGTGAAATTTTTGGCTAAATGATGAATTAAACCCCTCATGATCCCTTTGGGATGTGTTAAGTATGGTTAGATCCGTTTTGGGCCTCCCATGTGGTGTGTCAATATTCCCAAACTGTGAAAATTGTATTGTCAGTCAATTAATTTATTTGTGTTGAATCAGATCTGATGGTAAATAGGTTGATATGTTAGTTTGAGTGAAAGGAGTCACTAATGGTAGTTATGTCTAGTATTTATCATGGAATAAGGGGTTTTTTCTTTAATTTTAATGGGTTAGAGCTGTTTTGGACTTTAAAGGGTTATTGGTTGATTATATATGGCATGTAAATGATAAATGAGTAAATTGGGTTATGGAATGTGGATTGGTAAATATGTTAAATGGGATAATGGACAGAAATTGGGCAATTAATGAGATGGATTAAGTTACGAGAAAGAAAATTCAGTTAAATGGGATATGAAATGTAAATGGTAAATGTGCTAATAGGATTGAGATTTATGATGTTTTACAGGTTGAGTGAATATGAAATGTCAATGGTGTTTAATTGGTTAACATGGAATGAAAATGAAATTGATGTCCTTGGTATTTTATTGATAATATAGCATAAGGTTTTATTTGTATTAACATTAATGGGTCAATGAGAAATTAATTGTAAATGGAAAATATTTCATTTGGTTATGGAATGAGAATGATGTATGTATGTAATGATTTATCAATGGTGACTTCTTTTGTGTATTATTGAATAGCATTTTTAAAATGGTATATGTGGGGAATGGTAAATGAAGCATGCTAACATGGCTATGTAGTTGTGGGGTATTGGAAATGAGGATATACGTCCATTTGTTAGGTTAGACTGAGGATCAAAACCCCAAACCAGTATACATGAGTTTTCTAAGGGTACTGAGGCTCTATGCCCATAATAGTTACATTTAATGAGACTTCCTGGATCGAAGCTCCAAGGTAAGTGTGATGTTTTTTTCTGAAATTTTTATCCCTTGTTAGACATGAAACTTGAATTATTACATTCTTATAGTAATTGATCGAATTAGGACATAGTGAATATGATGTAAATGACTAACCCATGGAATAAGAGACGAACATGAATTAAGTGATTAAAATGGTTAAAGTGAATATGTTTAACTAATAGAAGCCTAGTATTCTTTTGTTTACCATGTCATTTTTTTACATTAATGAACTATATATTAGACATAATATTTTTAAAACATCATTGTTTGTGATCTACCACATTGTACTCACAGCCATCCCATGATGCCATTCGGTACCCGAGATGATTTCATGGATGTAGGTCAAGACAAGGAAAAATGCATTATTCTTAGGAGTTGATTTGATCTCGGGATATGCATGGATGAAAATCTAGACTTGGAGTGAGGACCCATTTTGGGAATTCTTTTGTTTGTATTTATTTTTGTTTTGCTTCAATTTTTAACAGTTACCACGACATGACATATTTATCATTTGGTTGTGGTTTGTACCCAATTTGGGAAATAATTGGTAATGCATGTTAATAATTTATTTATAAGTGTTTCCATTAATTGTTATTTTTTGATTTTATGGATTACTATGATAAAGATGGTATTGTCTCCCCATGTATTACCATAACCATTGTTACTAATCGACAGCCTCTGGTATATGGAGAGGTGCTTCTGAGGTTATGTGATTACATGAATCAGTGCACAAATTTTGTATCTCCTGGGTGGAGGATGTTGCAGAACATCTATATGAAGATGATAAAAAGTACTAAAAAGAGTCTTTATATCCAAATCTTGGTAAAAATTTCTCTAGATCATTGAGGTAAACCTCAAATACTGATCAGATGCGTTTGAGAGTAGTACACCATTCAATATCACAAGATTATTACTGTATAACATACTAATATGACCATGAGATAAAGATTATCTAATGGTAATAAAATATAATAATTGTATAAGGTGATAAACTACAAAAAATATATCATTGTTCTCCATAGATATGTTGGGGTATCCGATGATGAAAACTATATTAATGTTTTCCCATTTCCATTCATTCATGGGTCAGAGTTGTAACATCCCCTTAAATTTTTTATTAGATTTAACTTCTAGAAATACTTTTTATCTATATACATACATCCTAATATCCATTTTCATGTTATCCCATTAAAAATACTATTTCAAATCTCTATACACATAGTAATTCCATTATGAACAAAGAATGATAAACTATTTGCTTCAACTAATTAATATTCCTTTAAGACTAGTATTAACGAAACACATTCTCATTTCTAAAACATGATCATTCAATCAGTATCATGATTGTACTCTAAAACATTCAACAAAATATTATATAATTCCAAATCTTACAACAATGCCTTTTTAAAACTTCCTTGGATGGATGGTTGAAAATTCATTTGAGAATAACAAGATTTATCACATTTCATCTTGATTTCAGGATCCATCTTCTACAAAACTAAAAAATTTGTATCTCTTTAAATCCTCATAGTATAAAAACTGGGATATTATTTCCACCTTAGATCATCAACCACCTTTTTCATTGTACTATTGTGGAAATGTATTTAGTAATCATAATCTTTGGTCAACTACAACTATCTTCTATGGTGCATATTTGACTCTTCTTGTGTAATTATATACTTTATGATTTTATAGTATTTATGTATATCATAGGATCGACCATATATATAATGACTCCATATATTCAATGTCTAAATTAAAAAATATTTCTAAATAATGTGTGGGGTAAATTTTCTCTTGCATTTTAAATTGGCGAGAGACATAATCTATCACTATATCATTCTATATGAGGAAACGTCTCATTAAATTCTTTATTATATTACATTATATCATAAACCCTTATCTACTATAGTGAATTGTATGAAAAAGCACGCTGACCAACGTTCTCTCCTATTCATTGAAATTATAAACACATTCATTTATACATGATAACATAACCCCCATTCGAGTTAACTGAATAATTGGATTAGTTGGTCATGCTAAAAATATTATAATGTGTTGGTAGAATCCAAACAACCCATGAAAACGATTGGTCCTAGTTACCATGGTTTTATGAAGTCCATTAATCAATAAATATAATCATTGAAAAGTCCACTGATATAGCCTCACATGAAATTATGTGGCACATTATTGATAAATCTATTTTCAAAATTGACACTTGGTAAATTGTTCATATAACTTATCCTTCATATGGGTATTTAAAACAATACTAAAATGTTCACTTTGATCTTCCTCACACATCAAATATATATAAATACCATCTATAAATACTACCAAAAACTGATCAAGGTAATCTATAAAGAATTTATTAAAACAATACTTGAATATTGAATGATTATTGGTAAATTCAAATGGAATTACAATAAATTCATAATGTATATACCTTATATGGAATGTTTTCAGGCGCATACCATCCTTTATGGAACATATTTTATGATATAAATATGGAAGATCAAATAAGAAAAAATATTGAATTCATCATAATTTATTAAACATATCATCTATATGGGGTATATGATAATTTATTTTAATAAATACTTTTTTTAGATATATATAGTCTATGAAAATATTCATCGACCTATATTTCTTCTTAATAAAAAAGAAAAATTTCACCCCAAGGTGACACACTCAGGAATATGAATACCTTTTATAGATTTCCCTATAGTTTCTTATTCAATTATTGGAACTTGATTAGGGCCTTTCAAAATGGAATCCTAGAAACTAGTGTATCAATGAGTTCTATTGAAAACATAACTTCGTGATTTATAGGAAAAAAATTAAATTATTCTAGAAGAAATAAAAAAATCCCATACAATTGAAATATCTTCATTGTTGAGTTTTTCCCCAAGCATATGAGATAAATATCCCACATGAATACATAGTTAGATCAATATGATGGAAGTAATTTACATTTGGAGTTTAGGTCCACCCTCACACCAATAAAAGGTTGTACGTTTATTCAAAATATGCAATATAACTTCCCTTCCTTGAAAATTGATATTATATTTATAAAGAGAGAGCCAATATATGCCCAAAAATTCAACAAATTCAACTAGAGGATGAATAAAAAGATTTTCCTAAAGCACATTCCCACAAACATTTATTGGAGAGGTGATATAGCCTTGAGATGCGATCATCATAGCATTATGAGATTTCTCAATATAAAATCAATTTATAATAAATGAGGAATTAAAATTCATAGAGACCTTTCATAAAATAATGAAATTCGTATAATTATCTTCAAATGAGGTACTTAAAAATTTGAGCAGCCTATCACCACCTGAACTTAATCATTATATAATTATTATTTTTATAAAACCAAAATGTTTGAAAGATCATTACCCATTACAAATAAAAATAAATTGTCATATGATTACAGAAATTAGTCTTATGATGTTTAAACTTATGACACCATATTTCATCCCACGAAACATTAGGGTTAACCTAGTTCATCCATAGTAATCTTATAAGGCCCCAGCCTTAAACCTTACTTAATATTGAATTAAATGAATAATTCACATTGAGGATCTTTTCAGGTTTAGAGTTTTAGAGAATTAGAACATAACTATTACATCTTAAAAGATTACAAAGTAGACACTTCTACTAAGTCTCCATAAAATAAAAACTCTTAAAAAGAAAGATGTCTAGATTCCATGTTTTAGATAGCATGAAATTCCCTTGATCCCATCCTTGACCTTATTCCACTTTAAGTCCTGTGAAAAACATTTCGAAAAACTTGGGGTGAGCATAAAAAGCTCAGTAAGGGATACAAAAATAATGAAAACTATTAGTTTTTCAAACATCAAGTAAACCATGTATACTATATCAAAGTTATACCTTCACCTTCATGAAGTTGTAAAAAAAAATCTTCACTGAATAAAGTATCATTACTTACCATTTTGTAACCAAAGGATTATCATAAAACCCATATAAAGAACGCATAGAATATATAAAGGTAACTTGGGACATAAACATACTTAAGTGGAATAACCCTACGGTTGACTTCCACACATATCACTTAATGGAATAGCCATATGGCCAATTTCCATACATACTTAATGGAATAGCCATACGACCGACTTCCATACCCAATGCATTGGAGGTTATAACGTAACCACCCGTCCTGGTATTCACGGCACCACCCGTCATATGGTTTATAACGTAACCACCCGTTAAAATGTCCAAGTACCAATATAAAATCATAAAACATAAAACCAATATAAAGGAATGATAACATTTCCACATTTCAATCATAATATAACATAAATATATTGGCATAATAGAATCCTTTATCAAAACCATTTTCAATACCAGAATACATAAAAGAGTATATGGTATTTATTTTATTCTAAAAACAATACGGCTTGTTGAGGAAGCCAAAGATCAAATAATACTCGCGGTGGCGGAAAAGGTCGTTGTCACCATGTACGTTAAAAAAACATTCCTTTTTGTCGTTTATTAAAGCGCTTCATAGAAAAAGATTCATTTTCTATAAAAGTAAGAGTCAAAGGGGTTTATACACCGTATAAAAGAAAGTTGTGTATAAAACGAAATATGCCTCAATGAAAGGAGATTGAGACGAAGTCCCTTACAAAGAACATTTTTTTTAAATAAAATAGATCTATTATTTGTATTCACTGTAATTACACATAATGAAAGTACAAATACAAGATAGGACATAATAATATCATGACATAATTTTAAAGTAGGAGATTAACCCAAATAATGGTAATTGGGTTAAGAAGTTCCCTTACCTTGGGTCCGACTTGACTCGATCGTTCTTTAACATCCTGAATAATAAACTTGAGTTAATTTATACTTGATTAAGAACATTTTTAAAGTTCATTATTCTTTTTATATCACTTATTTCCATGTTATAAACATTATGTAACCATTTAAGTTAATAATGTTTGTTTTGTCAATATTTGGTTCTTAAGTCAAAAGTTGACTTCTTACAATTACATGTTGTTCATGTGGTCAAAAGTTCTTTATATCCAGAATGAAATTACTGATTTGGATATCATATATATCATATATATCCAGCATGTACATGTATTTATAATATTACATAATCATTTAGAGGTAAGAAATGAAATTCACCGTTCATGGAGACGGTAAGCCGTACGTACGCATGAACGCTACTTTCATTTCTTTGTCATATTAGTGGAATTAAAACTAAATGAGAGGTATGTATATTTTAATTCCAGAATTATATTCATAATTTAGATATATCATTAATTATATATATACATTATATACATGTAATTTTAATAGTACATTACATTTGGGGATAAGAAATGAAATGCACCGTTCATGGAGACGGTAAGCCGTACGTACGCATGAACGCTACTTTCATTTCTATCTCATACTTTAATGGAACGAAATAATAATGATATAGAGGTATATTATAATTCCAGTATAACATCATATATAATAACTTTAAATCCATCCTTTACACGTCCCACATATGGCATTAACGAATCACATCACTTTGAGGGGGCGGTAGTCCACACTTCCTTAAATGAAGATATCGTGTTTACCCATAATGGAAACCATAAATTTATTCCAAAAATGAAAAATACAGAAGCTTAAAGAAAACATAAACATATTATATATCATATATAAAAATAGTGACATCATAATGGCCACCTTTGAAGGTGTTAAATGAGTATTGAACAATCATCGTTTTGGGAGGCAGAATTTCACCATCCACGGAAAACATATGTTCTTTAACCATTTGATGAAGTTGCGTGATAGTGTAGCTCAAATAAATCTTATAAAAACATCCTAGTATATTTAAGATACTGGGGTTGTTACAAAAGAAGTAAATAAAAAGAGTTTAGAGGGTTGGAGAAGCAAAATAAAACAAATGAACAAGAGAGAATGAATTACCTTTAAAAGTGTAACTCCCTTTTGATTTGAGCCTAAAGGCTTCCTTTGAAAGGATTCTGCCCAAAGGGAATCCTCTAGGATGAGGAGAGGGATGTGGATAGAGTAATTGGGCAGGGTTTGGCCGAGCCAAAGTCTTGAGAAGTGTGTGAAATGAGGTAGAGGTGGGGGCCTTTTATAAGAGGAGAGGAGGGGCACTTTTGGAAAGTAAAGAAATATTACTTTATTTGAAAATGTGTTTCGGTTTCAAAAGGCCCCACATTAATATAATTAGTGGATAAGGTGATAAGGGTTCGAAATCCACTCATCCAATTGGTTTTGGACATGTGTAGTTCATATATGTTACATTATCTTTCCATTTTATTTAAATCGTCAAATAATGATGTCATCGCTGCATCATTATTATGTCATAAATAATTTATTTTATTTAATGTCTAAAAATTATAAAAAAATTACTATGATTTAGGAAATCTTTTTATCTTTCCAATGACTATTTATAATCAAAATATTTACTTGTATAACCCTACTTAATTTTTTTTTTAGTAAACCAACTCATGTTTGTGTCAATTTAATTTTAACATTAAATAAAAATATATTATTGTCATTTTCCAACTAAAGTGGCTCCATGGGGTCCCCAAGTTGGACCATGGCTTGTCTTGGTCGGCCATGACTCACCCAATAGGTGTAGGACAAGTTTCATGGTGTTTTCACATTCTTATAATATCATTTTTACCTTAAACTACACTAATTACCTCTAATCGCGATTAAAAACTTAATAAGTTACTATTTACCAAAAAATTATTTTAATCTCATTGAACCAAATTTTAATTCTTAATGATAACCATGTATGTCGGATTTTTGAAATTCAAAACACAATGATGGAAAAATTTCATTTAAACGGAAAATCAGTTTTTATAAGTACCACTTAGTGGTTTCACTATTCATCAAAAATTGAAGTTTTTCAGAAAATTACCAAAAATTCACCCTAAGCTATATTTGATATTACGAATTCAAAAATGAAGTCTATTTTACAAAATTCAAAAAATATGAGTCAGATTAATTAATTTAATAATTAATTCCCGCTGTCATGACAAATAGCGTGTTTTTGTGAAACAATATGTATCAAAAGATCGACACTAGTTTAAGTCTGATTTCAAAGTGAAATTAATTCCAACGACCACTATTGGATTTAATGGTAAAAATATTTTCTAATTTCACTTTAAAACCAAATAAAAAGATAATCTAATAATATAAATAAATTATATTAAAAGTGGTTTTGAATTAAAACACAACATTTTAAACTATTCATTAAAAAATAAACTTTATCGGAAAAATACCAAAAAATTACACAAAGTAAAATTTGATGTCCTGATTCTTAGTAAGAGTTTTATTTGGTCCAAAAGAATGTATAAGAGTGATCGAAACTATATTTAATGAAGGTTCACCATTAAAAGGTGATAAGTGAACCTTTAGTGAAAATTAGAGTATAAATGCCTAAAATTGAACTCTTTCCGTATTTTAAGCCTTTATCTTTTATTGGGTAAATGTAAAAACATTTAAAAACATATCTAATCATATTTTAGTTATTTCTATCCATTCCTGCCAGTACAACGGCTACTTGTTAACTAACATTTAAAATAATATTATTTTATTACTAGTGTGCTACGTAAGTTTCAAAGAAACTCATCGTTGCGTATCGGGTACGCTATCGAACATAGAAACCCCTTTAAAATAAAATTAATATTTAATTCGTAAATATTAATAAATATGAAAATTCTTTATTCTTTATTTACCTGAGATGTTACATCCTTCCCCCCTTTTGGGAATTGCGTCCTCGCAATTTTATTCACTTATCAAAATAAGTGGGGGTATTTATCCCTCATTGCATTTTCAGATTCCCACGTTGCCTCTTAAATCACATGGGTTTCCCCCCAAAACCTTTACCTATTGAATCACCTTATTCCGTAACACTTGCTCCCTGTGGTCAAGAATCTGGACCGGTTGTTCCTCATAAGATAGGTTCTCTTCCAGCTGAACTACCTCTGGGCTCAAAACATGAGATGGATCTGGCATATACTTTCTCAACATCGAAACGTGAAAAACATTGTGTACCTGAGATAAACTCGGAGGTAAAGCCACTCGGTATGAAACTAATCCAACTCTTTCCAGAATTTCGTATGGTCCAATAAACCTTGGACTCAGCTTCCCTTTCTTACCAAATCTCATCACACTTTTCCAATGATAAACCTTGAGAAAAACATGATCACCTACCTCGAAAAATAGATCTTTCCTCCGGTTATCTGCATAACTCTTCTGCCTGCTCTGAGCTGTTCTCATGTGCTTCTGAATCAGCTGAACTTTTTCTGCCAACTCTTCTACCAATTCTGGTCCCATCAGCTTCCTTTCACCCACTTCATTCCAAAATGCTGGAGTTCGACACCGCTTCCCATATAATGCCTCAAATAGTGCCATCTGTATACTGGAATGAAAACTGTTATTATAAGAAAACTCAACCAAAGAAAAATGTTGGTCACAACTTCCCTGATAATCCATCGAACAAGCTCGTATAATATCTTCCAAGGTCTGAATTGTTTGTTCTGACTGCCCATCTGATTGAGGATGAAAAGATATACTAAAATTTAATTCAGTACCCAACGACTTCTGAAGGCATTTCCAAAAGTTAGAAGGAAACCTGGGATCACGATCCGATATAATGGAGAGAGGAACTCCATATAACCTGACTATCTCTTTAAGATACAAATGGGATAGTTGATCTTGAGAGAAAGTATCTCGTATAGAAAGGAAAAGAGCAGATTTAGTCAAGCGATCAACAATAACCCAGATTGCAATATTACCTCGAGATGTCTTCGGTAATCCCACAACAAAGCCCATGGATATGTTTTCCCATTTCCACTCTGACACTGGTAAAGGCTGAAGCATCCCTTTCGGTAACTGCCTCTCTGCTTTAACCTGTTGACATGTTAAACACTTCACAGTAAAATCAGCAATGTCTCTTTTCATTCCATCCCGCCAGTAATACTCCTGCATACCTCTGTACATCTTAGTACTGCCAGGATGAAAAAGCAACTCATTCTTCAACTGTGAATCACAAGGCACACATAACCTCTTCACAAACCTCAAAACACAAACACAAACTTATCCAAGAACTCATGGATAATTTTATTCATAAGGTCCATGAATACAGCAGGTGCATTGGTTAACCCAAAAGGAATAACTACAAATTCATAATGGCCATATCTAGTATGGAACGTAGTCTTCGGAACGTCTACTTCTTTTACTTTCAACTGATGGTACCACGACCTCACGTCAATCTTCGAAAAAAATTGAGCTCCCTGGAGCTGATACCACTTCATTCGATGGCCCACTGCTGAAGTTGTTGCAAAGGATTTCACCACCCCTTTCTGCTTGTAGTATGGCTACATTCCCCCAGTTGAGTTCTTCGTTGGACACTCGTTTGCATAATGACCCATTTCATTACACTTAAAACATCTTACCATTGGCTTTTCATTTCCTGCTTGATCATCTTCCTTACAGTTACGAGCAATATGACAAGACTTACCACACCGAAAGCACTTACCAGACTTGGATAAACATTCTCCAGGATGCATTTTACCACACTTCTCACAGGATGGATATTTGGTTTTCTTACCTCCTTGCTTCTTTGATGAATTCTTCCCCTTTTCCTGCCAACTAGACCTCTTATTCTGTTGTATGTCATAGAACACCTGATCATCGGCAAACTCCATTTCCACCTTCTCCGCACATCGAACAAGTTTTTCATAACTTTTGAACTCACGAGAAGCTAAAGCCCTTCGATACTTTGGCTTTAACTCTGAGTAAAAACGGTTTATTTTACTATCAAGATCTCGTATGAAGTTTGGAGCATACCTTGCCAATCAAGTGAACCTTTCTTCATAGGCAGCCACTGAGTCTTCTTCTTGCCTCAATTCCAAGAATTGTTTTTCCATCCTAAGTCGAACATCCTCAGGAAAATATTTCTCAAGAAACATACCTTTGAATTTGTCCCAGTGAAGATCCTCAATCTCATCACTATCCCTTATATTTTTCACCATCGACCACCACTGATCAGCTTCACCTTCAAAACAGTAAACAACAAGACTAACCTTTTGATGTTCTGAACACCCCATGACATCAAAAATCTTCTCCAGTGCTTTAATCCACCCTTCAGCTTGCACAGGGTCAGATGATCCTCTGAATGATGGGGGATGTTGCCTCATGAAATGTTCCACCACTGACATGTTCCTCTGCGGTTGATCTGGCTGATCTCGTGCATGCATACCACCACCATTTATAGCCTAATTCAACTGTGCCATCACTACAACAAACTGTTCAGTTCCGATTCTGACCATCTCAGGTTGCTGATTTGGAAGGTTATCTTTCTCCTGATGTCGTCCCAACATAGCTTCTTTGTTGCCACTGCGGAAAACCATTCTGAACACAGAAATATCTTAGGCGAAGCAACATGGTAATCCGTAAATTCTATATCATTTCAATAATATTATAATTTAACACTTTTCTAACTCCTAAAGTTTTCTAAACCGACCTTTGATACCAACTATAAGGCCCCAGCCTTAAACCTTACTTAATATTGAATTAAATGAATAATTCACATTGAGGATCTTTTCAGGTTTAGAGTTTTAGAGAATTAAAACATAACTATTACATCTTAAAAGATTACAAAGTAGACACTTCTACAAAGTCTCCATAAAATAAAAACTCTTAAAAAGAAATATGTCTAGATTCTATGTTTTAGATAGCATGAAATTCCCTTGATCCCATCCTTGACCTTATTCCACTTTAATTCCTGTGAAAAACATTTCGAAAAACTTGGGGTGAGCATAAAAATCTCAGTAAGGGACACAAAAATAATGAAAACTATTAGTTTTTCAAACATCAAGTAAACCATGTATACTATATCAAAGTAATACCTTCACCTTCATGAAGTAGTAAAAAAAAATCTTCACTGAATAAAGTATCATTACTTACCTTTTTGTAACCAAAGGATTATCATAAAACCCATATAAAGAACACATATAATATATAAAGGTAACTTGGGACATAAACATACTTAAGTGGAATAACCCTACGGTTGACTTCCACACATATCACTTAATGGAATAGCCATACGGACAATTTCCATACATACTTAATGGAATAGCCATACGGCCGACTTCCATACCCAATGCATTGGAGCTTATAACGTAACCACCCGTCCTGGTATTTACGGCACCACCCGTCATATGGTTTATAACGTAACCACCCGTTAAAATGTCCAAGTACAAATATAAAATCATAAAACATAAAACCAATATAAAGGAATGATAACATTTCCACATTTCAATCATAATATAACATAAATATATTGGCATAATAGAATCCCTTATCAAAACCATTTTCAATACCAAAATACATAAATGAGTATATGGTATTTATTTTATTCTAAAAACAATACGGCTTGTTGAGGAAGCCAAATATCAAATAATACTCGCGGTGGCGGAAAATGTCGTTGTCACCGCGTACATTAAAAAAAACATTCCTTTTTGTTGTTTAGTAAAGCGCTTCGTAGAAAAAGATTCCTTTTGTATAAAAGTAAAAGTCAAAGGGGTTTATACACCGTATAAAAGAAAGTTGTGTATAAAACGAAATATGCCTCAATGAAAGGAGATTGAGACGAAGTCCCTTACAAAGATCATTTTTTTAAATAAAATAGATCTATTATTTGTATTAACTATAATTACACATAATGAAAGTACAAATACAAGATAGGACATAATAATATCATGACATAATTTTAAAGTAGGAGATTAACCCAAAGAATGGAAATTGGGTTAAGAAGTTCCCTTACCTTGGGTCCGACTTGACTCGATCGTTCTTTAACGTCCTGAATAATAAACGTGAGTTAATTTATACTTGATTAAGAACCTTTGTAAAGTTCATTATTATTTTTATATCACTTATTGCCATGTTATAAACATTATGTAACCATTTATGTTAATAATGTTTGTTTTGTCAATATTTGGTTCTTAAGTCGAAAGTTGACTTCTTACAATTACATGTTGTTCATGTGGTAAAAAGTTCTTTATATCCAGAATGAAATTCCTGATTTGGATATCATATATATCATATATATCCAGCATGTACATGTATTTATAATATTACATAATCATTTAGAGGTAAGAAATGAAATGCACCGTTCATGGAGACGGTAAGTCGTACGTACGCATGAACGCTACTTTCATTTCTTTGTCATATTAGTGGAATTAAAACTAAATGAGAGGTATGTATATTTTAATTCCAGAATTATATTCATCATTTAGATATATCATTAATTATATATATACATTATATACATGTAATTTTAGCAGTACATTACATTTGGGGATAAGAAATGAAATGCACCGTTCATGGAGACGGTAAGCCGTACGTACGCATGAACACTACTTTCATTTCTATCTCATACTTTAATGGAAATAAATAATAATGATATAGAGGTATATTATAATTACAGTATAACATCATATATAATAACTTTAAATTCATCCTTTACACGTCCCACATATGGCATTAACGAATCACATCACTTTGAGGGGCCGGTAGTCCGCACTTCCTTAAATGAAGATATCGTGTTTACCCATAATGGAAACCATAAAGGTATTCCAAAAATGAAAAATACATAAGCTTAAAGAAAACATAAACATATTATATATCATATATAAAAATAGTGACATCATAATGGCCACCTTTGAAGGTGTTAAATGAGTATTGAACAATCATCGTTTCGGGAGGCAGAATTTCGCCATCCACGGAAAACATATGTTCTTTAACCATTTGATGTAGTTGTGTGATAGTGTAGCTCAAATAAATCTTATAACAACATCCTAGTATATTGAAGATACTGTTGTTGTTACAAAAGAAGTAAATAAAAAGAGTTTAGAGGGTTGGAGAAGCAAAATAAAACAAATGAACAAGAGAGAATGAATTACCTTTAAAAGTGTAACTCCCTTTTGATTTGAGCCTAAAGGCTTCCTTTGAAAGGATTCTGCCCAAAGGGAATCCTCTAGGATGAGGAGAGGGATGTGGAGAGAGTAATTGGGCAGGGGTTGGCCGAGCCAAAGGCTTGAGAAGTGTGTGAAATGAGGTAGAGGTGGGGGCCTTTTATAAGAGGAGAGGAGGGGCACTTTTGGAAAGTAAAGAAATATTACTTTATTTGAAAATGTGTTTCGGTTTAAAAAGGTCCCAAATTGATATAATTCGTGGATAAGGTGATAAGGGTTCGAAATCCACTCATACAATTGGTTTTGGACATGTTTAGTTCATATATGTTACATTATCTTTCCATTTTATTTAAATCGTCAAATAATGATGTCATCGCTGCATCATTATTATGTCATATATAATTTATTTTATTTAAGGTCTAAAAATTATAAACAAATTACTATGATTTAGTAAATATTTTTATCTTTCCCATGACTATTTATAATCAAAATTTGGACTTGTATAACCCTACTTAAAATTTTTTTTAGTAAAACAACTCATGTTTGTTTCAATTTAATTTTAACATTAAATAAAAATATATTATTGTCATTTTCCAACTAAAGTGGCTCCATGGGGTCCCCAAGTTGGCCCATGGCTTTTCTTGGTCGGCCATGACTCACCCAATAGGTTTAGGACAAGTGTCATGGTGTTTTCACATTCTTATAATATCATTTTTACCTTAAACTACACTAATTACCTCTAATCGCGATTAAAAACTTAATAAGTTACTATTCCCCAAAAAATTATTTTAATCTCATTGAACCACATTTTACTTCTTAATGATAACCATTTATGTCTGATTTTTTAAATTCAAAACAAAATTATGGCAAAATTTCATTTAAACGGAAAATCAGTTTTTATAAGTACCACTTAGTGGTTTCACTATTCATCAAAAATTGAAGTTTTTCAGAAAATTACCAAAAATTCACCCTAAGCTATATTTGATATTACGAATTCAAAAATGAAGTCTATTTTACAAAATTCAAAACATATGAGTCAAATTAATTAATTTAATAATTAATTCCCGCTGTCATGACAAATAGCGTGTTTTTGTGAAACAATATGTATCAAAAGATTGACACTAGTTTAAGTCTGATTTCAAAGTGAAATTAATTCCAACGACCACTATTGGATTTAATGGTAAAAATATTTTCTAATTTCACTTTAAAACCAAATCAAAAGATAATCTAATCATATAAATAAATTATATTAAAAGTGGTTTTGAATTAAAACACAACATTTTACACTATTCATTAAAAAATGAACTTTATCGGAAAAATACCAAAAAATTACACAAAGTAAAATTTGATGTCCCAATTCTTAATAAGAGTTTTATTTGGTCCAAAAGAATGTATAAGAGTGATCAAAACTATATTTAATGACGGTTCACCATTAAAAGGTGATAAGTGAACCTTTAGTGAAAATTAGAGTATAAATGCCTAAAATTGAACTCTTTCCGAATTTTAAGCCTTTATCTTTTATTGGGTAAATGTAAAAACATTTAAAAACATATCTAATCATATTTTAGTTATTTCTATCCATTCCCTCCAGTACAATGGCTACTTGTTAACTAACATTTAAAATAATATTATTTTATTACTAGTGTGCTACGTAAGTTTCAAAGAAACTCATCGTTGCGTATCGGGTACGCTATCGAACATAGCAACCCCTTTAAAATAAAATTAATATTTAATTCGTAAATATTAATAAATATGAAAATTCTTTATTCTTTATTTACCTGGGATGTTACAAATCTTCTATTCAAATCATTTATAATGGTTCATATGTAAAATGTGAGTTAAGCAAAACATATCCAACAGGAGTGTCAAACGAGGTGCACAATATAGAACTATTCACACTGCACAATGATGAATGTTGAGATATACATGAAAAAAAGTTTTTAGGCTTGTTTGTTTCTACATGTATTAATTCCAATATTGTGAAAAATTATTATATATATAAATAGATGTATTTCCTAGAAAACCAAAAAATATTACCTTATCAAAAACATAATGATATTATCTTGTAATTAGACCTATCATAAAGGTCATTCATAGGGTTATGTTCCCTAATCGATGTTTTCATAAAGATAGATCCTATTAATTCTAAAAACATTATCAGATTATAACTGTAAATACACTGATTCTAGTATCCCAAAGCGTGTCGTTACATTATTATATTTTCACTAGAAACAATAAATCTCATTCGAAGGGATCAAATAATAAATTAGAATTTTAAAACAACATAAATTCTTCAATAACACATTAAATTTGAATATACAAAATAAAACATTGCATTTTCTTTGATAACATTATTTCTCACTATTCAATATCCATTAATATCAATAATTTTGAACTTCCTAGAATCCTAGGGAATGTAAACCTAATAAATTAGTGAGATTAGATGCTCAGTAAGGGAATTAATATAAAGGAAGAAATCATAGAAAATATAATGAATCAATAACATGGTCATAATAATCGATGATCAAATAATTCAGTATAAAGAGTCATATGATATTGACTAAAATGTGTGGATAACATAACTACTAAAATAATAATATGGAATTAAAAATTGAATTAATAATATTGTAATGTATAATGTTAAAAATCATAAACTTATCACCAAGGCCTCTTGTAGAGACTTCTTACATCAATGGAATGTCCTTTTCTAAATACCCAACCCATTTTTCTCAGGATACTTATAGATGCATCGAGTGGGTTTATAGTTTCAATCCCCACCAGTAAATTAATACATTAAATTCATTCATTATATTTATAAATAATATTAATTAATCAAAATGCATTAATAATCAAAATTTTTTATATTTTAGAAGCACAAGAAAACAAAATTTCAATTCTTACCAACATTAAAATGATCATAACCCATCCAATGAATTATTTTTTATAATATCAATAGATCAAAAATAATGACTATTATTCAACAAAATATGTTTACATAGGTGAAAATTCTTTTAAAATATCAATGGAGTATTTCTTCATAAAAACACACTTTTCATTTTGAAATCAAATAATGAAAATCTAAAAAATTCTAAAATAATAGGGAAATTTTATCATTATAAATAACCATGGAAGCATGTAAAGTAATCATCAATGTAAATAGTATTCATGATGTTGGTAATATTCCATCGTGTATTTTCTATTAATAAAATATTTTGTTCACAGGTTCCATAAAAAGTGCCTCATTTAGAAAAAACAACAAGAGGATTCCTTTTAAACAAATTAAAAAAATTAAAATATTGGTAAAAAATTAATTTAACAAAAAATCTTATAATATAAAAAAAATTCATGAAAATATTTTAAAAATAATATGTACATGTCAAAAAATTATTCATAACCACATAAGAAACAAATTTATCATTCCTTAAAAACAATATTTTAGTCCCATGAGTTTGTAAAAAGAGGAAAATGAAAGGAACAAAATGTAATTTATAGAAATAACTAGTGGAAGAGAAAATATATTGGGTTTAATATTGTAATATAATATAATTCCCTCAACATAAAAATAAACATAAAACAACATGAATAAAGATGATATATGGAAATAAACCATTACCTCTTGGCTAACTTCTAAATAATAACCCCAATGAAATAAATAAATTTAAAGGAAACTTTAAAAACCATGAATATAAATATATTCACGACATACCATATAAATAGATATTTATATACACCACATGAATAAAAATAGTGGTGAATATGGCCTATGTATCACATAATCAAAAGAGAGACGAGAAACCCATACATAGGGTCCAAATTTATTCATAAGTGCTTTTAGTCTCCAATATAATAAATTTTAATTTATTATAATTCCATAAAAGGAAAATATTAATATATAATATAATATATGATCCAATTATAATATTTCAACACCCATTTGTTAATAATTTTTTATTTGAGTCATTGTTTCTGAGTGTTTACTATTTCATTTTTCATCCTTGTTTCAGTACGAAAGTTTCCATACCAGAATATTTGTAATGTTTCCATAATAACTATATCATTTATCATTATATAAATTTTATATATATTAATTATTCACACAATTATAAACATCCTTGAATGGAAAACATGAATAGTGAATCACATCTCTCCGTGTAGGTGCTAATCCGTAAGCAAGCACGATTGTCATCAAATTTTTTTTAACTGGTGGAAGAGTAAGAATATAAATGATATATTATACTTAAATAATTGTAATTATTTAATAAATAGAATATATATTTATTATTTATATCCTTATATTGATCCATTTCAAATGGTGATGAGAAAATAATTACACCGCTATTTGGAAACAGTACGCCCTATGTACAAACTAGAAATGTTTTCTCTTTCCAAACGAGGTAAAAGTTATGTTAAATGGTTTTACAATAATAATGATAATATAATTATATTATGGATACCATATTAAATATTTTATTATTTTTACTTATAATTTATAGGATTTATAAGATTAAATAAATATGGGAGATCTGATCAATATTATTATATGTTATACACAAAATCTTCTTTAATACCAACTTAAGAACCCATGAAAATTATTTTAAGAATACCATAACCTTTATATCATAGATATATAAGTTTATAAGATAATTATGAGTAATTATTTTATCACGGATCGTCATAGTTGTGTAAAGAAGAGGGAGTACGGGTGTGGTTATATAAGTATAGGGAGGGATGAACCTAGAAAGTTTTAAAGGATTAAAATATTTTTAAGTCACGTTCATTGAAAAGAATCACACAAACTTTTATGTTTTGATTATAATGGGAAATTTTATTAAATATAATAATAATATAAAAATTATGGTGATAAATTATGGCCTTATCACATAGTTTGAAATAATTTTAACTATTTTAACCTTTTTACTAAGGTAATAACATTTTCATTTTCTATTTTTGATATATCTAATTGATTATTTCTTTATTATAACACATGGTAAATAAAATGTGTTCTCAAATTTATATTCCTTGTTTCCTAACAAAAAAAAATACCTGAATTATCCCAAAACATCCCTAACTAAGAAAATTATTACTAATGATTATGTAGTTTTATAGCATTTATTTTACGTATCTATTTTGTTAGTCTCATATTTTTTTTATTTAACTCTCTAGAAGACTCTCGATATTGGAATGGATTAGTGTCATTACTCATTATCCTTATAGATATTAATATAATTTCACTTTTTTTGATTTTTATATGTAATTTACACTGCTCTCATTCAAGACACTTTTGGAATAATTTTTTTTTTTGAGGTGATACTCTAATAATTTGTTTTTCAACATTTATAGTTCTTTAAACAATAATGGTTCAAGAATATTACTTCTTGGAACATTTCCATTTACATAAAAAAATCAGCAAAATTTTATCCTCTTTTTTATTTTTAATTTTGACCATAGTTTTCCCCATTTTATCAAAATCCATATCCCAAAGGATAATAATTGAATAAATATCTTAAATTATTTTCCATTTTTCAGAAATTTCAAGAAATAACTAACTTAATTTATTAAAAAAATGGATATTTTCAACCTATATTTGAGAATATTTTTATGAACATTATAAGTTGATTATTGTTTTATCTCAACATCCCTATCTCATTTAGACACATTTTTATTTCCAATATCAAAGTGTATTTTTATTTTTTCCTATTAAGAGTATAGTATACTAACTATTGTTTTTTGATTAATCCTATGACGTGTCAACTAATTATAATTTTTATGTTAGGATCACCCATTGGGAGGAATTTCTAGGAGATTCCAGATATATATATATATATATATATACATATATATCAATATCTTCACCTTCTGAGACACTTATGTTGAATGACATTAATTTATCATTGAAATATCTAGGTGATATTTTATTCTTTTGTTTTTTGTAGCTATTCATAAGGGAACGTCTCCCATTGGTGAACTTCTGAGTAATTTTATAATCTAAACTTTACCATTTAGATTTTGTTGGGAAATGGGAAATAAATGAAAAATGATTCAAAAATTAAAATATTTAAATGCTTTTTTGCCTCTATACATACCTCTCCCACATATTAAGCTTCTTTAAATCATAGAAATTTATTATGAAAAAATATTCTACACATTATTTTTATCAAATAATCCACGATCCTCTTCGATTTTAAAAAACATAAATTCCTTAAAATAAATTTCCTTTTTATTATTTAATTTAATTTTATTTTGTTCTCATATTCTAATCTCAATATTGTTTAGTGATCTATGAAATTAGTCAATGATGAAGTCATCAAGATCATTATCTTTAAAATACAAGATCACGGAATCAAACATTCCTCGTAAGATTATAAAAATATTTTTCACTATACTTTAATCTACATATTTTTTTCCAAAATCCAGTAATGGTAATGATAATTCAATTAATACATATAAATAATTCATCAATTTTTACATCATCATGCATTCTAACAAATTTAAAAATTATTACATTGATCTAAAATTTTGCAACCCTTACATTTTCGTTTCCTTCATTGATGATATGAAACTTCTTAAAAATATCATTGCTGGTCATATTATCTATAAAAATCTCTACTCCTTCATTGATAAAGATTTGGATAATTATTTTATTTCCTCTTTATCACATTTAATGTTTTTCTTGTCTGATAAAGACCATGATGTGGTCTGATTTACCATAGGGAAGTCATATCAAAAAAGAGTACAGTACATTGATCCTTATTGATTGAAGGGTACCATTATAAATTCCAAAATATGAATCAAATTTCCATTGAATATAGGAATTATATTTTTAAATGAGTTATTTTTTTCCTTAATAAATATATTAAAACATAGTATAATTTACATTCATTGTAAAAAAATATTATGATAACATGAAAAGTGACAATCCTTGATAAGGGGTGATTTGGTTATTATAAATCTTCTCAAAAATCCATAAACTCATTCTCATGTTTGACATAATTATCTCTATACTAAAAAAAATTAATAAATTGAATGGACACATATAGTTTTTTCATTAGGTTCACATCTTTAAAGGATCATTACATCACTAGGTTCCCAATGTTATTTTCCCGTGAACAAAACTCTCATTTTGTTATTAATAATAAGAAAGGAAATGTTGTGTTGTTTGAACTATTAAAATGAATGGATATAATAATAAAACTCTTCCTGGTGAACAATGATAATTTAATGATTTAAACCCCATAGTTGCATCATATATTTTTATCTTCCTCGTCTAATTTTCAAAGCTTTCTTCTTCAATAGTTCTCAATACACAATAAAATTTCAACAAATTTTATTCTTCCAATTTGTCCTTTTTATACTCATTTCATCACATGTGGAAGTTAATTCCAAAATATCAGCACCTTATACATTAATTTTTCTTCAAATTTAATTCAAATTATCCATAAATAATTTCTCCAGGAGACTAGACCTTTAATCCTTCATGATTATTATATTTATCATGGTCATATTTTTTTATATTTTATTAAAAAAATCTTTTTCAAAATACTAATTTAAAAATAAAAATTTATTTGGGATAAAATATATATAAAAGGATCCACATAATCAAAAAAATGTAGACTTGTTATATGTGTGCATAAAAATATAATGAGTATCCTTACAACATAGAAATATAATTTTTATATTCCAAAAACTCTACTTAGAATTAGTATTAGCCTCATTGATCATTAATAAAATGATTAAAAATGATTTATATTAGTCGTGATGATTATTTCAACAATAATAACAACATAGAGAATAATCAAACTTACATATTTCATAATGTATTAACCTCATAATGTGAGGTTCTCCTAATGTTCCACATGGTGATGTTTCTTCCATTGTTAGTTTTTCATTAGCATATGGTTATTTTCTAAGCTGAAGATCAATTTTCATTCCATGTAAATTACACTATGGTCTTAATAATTTACCTTATAGAGACTAAAAAAATACCTAACATTATATAGTGTGGAGTTCATTCATTTTCATATTTTAGGAAGTAATCAATTCATATGGTGAAGGTTATCATATATTTTTTGGGTTATGTATCTTTTCTTCTCTAGATATATTGGTGTACATACACATAATAAAGTGAGGTAAACCATATATTTCTATGGGATCATTATAGGGGTTCCTTTATTCAGTTTATGAAATTCCAGGATTCACCTTTAAATCCCCCAAAAATATTTCATGAATCTCTGAGATTACCTTACAACCATTATCCCTTATCCATTAACATAATTCATAAGGTGAGATTAACCTTACAAACTTATGTATAGTTCAATACATTGTAAAATATCAAAATTGTAACAAAATGAGATTTTATGAGAATTTTGTTTTAATTTCATTGATGACTTGTGTTGTACGCTACAATAATAGGTTCTTTCACTACATGCATCCCTGATTTGGCTTGCATTACACGCAATCGTGACCTTCCTCGATAGAGTGTGTAGTACGCAATATCGGGTTTCACTAAACAATGATATATTGTTATAATATTATTATGGACTAGCCGTTATGAATAGTATTAACTACATTTTGAATTTTATAACATTAATATTCATCTTACATGGTATGAGAACAAAATAAATTTTTCTGGTAAAATAAGTATTTTTTAAAAAATGCAGTTTTCCGCCTTTTTATGGCGCACCCACATTAAATATAGTTTTTTCCATTTTTATAAGTTAAATTTGAAAAAATGAAATTGTTCTTTGGAATCAGGATATAAAAATTTACTTTGGTTAAAATTTTCATATTATTCTGATAACTTTCATATTTTAATGAATAGTATAAACACGCTATATTTTAATTAAAAACAAATTTTCTCATCGCAATAATTAATATGGTTAGATTATCTTTTTAATTGGTTGTAAAGTGTTATTAGAATATATTTTTACAATTTAATCCAACGATGTTCCTTGGAATTAATTTCACATTGAAATCGGACATAAACAAGTGTGAATCTGTTGATAGTTATTGTTTCCTAAAAACACACTATTTGTTTTGATAACAGGAATTAATTTTAAAATGAATTAATTCCACTTCTATGTTTGTAATTTCGAAAAATAGACATCATTTTTGAATTCGGAATATCAAATATAGATTAGGCTAAATTTTTGGTATTTTTTCTAAAAAACATCAATTTTTGTTGAATAGTGAAACCACTTAGTGGTAGTTAAAAAACAAACTCTTTCATTTAAATGAAATTTTACCACTTATGTGAATTGAATTTAAAAAATATGACATACATGGTTGTTATCAAGAAGTAAAATCTGTTTTAATAAGATGAAAATAATATATGATGAATAGTAACTTTGGACTTTTATTTACCGCGGTTAAAGGTACATAGGGTAATTCAAGGTTAGAAGAATATTATAATAATTCCAAATTAACTTAACACCTGTACTAACCATATTGGATGTGTAGTGGCCGACCATGGGAATCCTTGGGTAGATTTTGGGACCCCATTGAGCCACTTGGTAGTGATAATGACAATTAATATTAATTAATTTAATGTAAAGACAAAATTGACATTAACAGAAATCTTTTAGTAATTAATTCTTATGTGGAGTTATATAAATTATATTTTAAACTATAAATATTAATTGGAAAGATAAAATTATTTCTCACATGTTGGTATTTTTATTTGTAATTTTTAGACATCAAATAAATTAATTTTTTGTGACACAATAATGATGCAGTAGTTACCTCATTAATAAATGATTTAAATAAATTAGATTATAATGATTAAAATAATATCCAAACAATGTCCAATTCTGATTGGATGATTTCATTTATACCATGAGTCATCTTATATTCATCTATAATGATTTTTGTACCTTTTGAAACTGAAGATAAGTTTATAATAAAATAATATTTTCACACTTTCCAAAGGTGCCCCTCTCCTCCCTTATAAAAGGGCACCTCCTCCCTCTTTTCTTCACATCACTTTGAGCCTTCAATATCAGCCAAACCCTGACCATTTATTTTCTCCACTACCCTAGAAACATTCTGGAGGTTCTGTTTTTTCAAAAGACCAACTCTAGTTCCTTAAGAGGAAGCTTAAAAGAGGTGCGTCGAAGAAGAGGTAATCTCTTCTACCGATTCTTTCAAGTTTCTTTCTTCTACAAATTTTTCTACATTAGTTTTCTCATTATAAAGTAATATCATAAGTATCACTAATATACTAATATGTTATTATAAATATGAAACAATCCCATTTTACTCTCTATCCATCATACGGAAAATGAAATCACCGCGCGTGCGTACATACAGAATAACATCTCCACGCCGTGGTGTAATCTATTTTTCCACCACCACCTTATATGGATGGGTATAATGGTGTAAAGAATAACTATATATGATTATTATAAAATAATATAGATTCTACAATATTATATCATCTACTAAAATTCTATTCAATAAATATGGGAATGATATCATCGCTCGTGCGTACGTATGGATTACCGTCTCCACGACGCGTTGAGATTCATTTTCCATGTTTAAAATTCAAGAATGACTATAAAGTATATATAAAAAGTAATCATGAAATATATTAAATAATGATTCTACTGGATTTATGTACATATATATATGTATTTCGTCTACTTAATTCCATTCAATTAAATAAGGAAATGAAAACAGCGTTCATGCGTACGTACGGCCTACTGTCTCCATGAACGGTGTATTTCATTTCATTTATAGATCTATTATATATATGTATATTCTGAAAATATATTATATATAAATCATGTTTTATATTCTATAATTAAGTAATCATGATCTAAGTAATCATATTAATAATTACATGTCGAAACACGGACGATAAATGAAACGATTTTACCCAAAACGCTGCTTTAACATGGAATTGAAAAATGAACGGATAATATAAATTCATAAGTGAATCATATATGACATCATAAATATTATTATGGTTCTGTTGAAAGTTAATAATATGTTTAGACCCACTATACAGGAGTCTCAGATACATATGGAAGAAATTGGACAAAAGGTAAGGGATAACTTTTACAATCTCATTTTTATCTGAGATTGTTTATTTGTAAGTATTTACTGGAGTTATATTTATCATCCATGTCCATATTTCCTAAAAATGATTTCATGTATGTTTAAAGTCCTTTTTACCCATTTTTTTCTTTTACTACATGGTATGTAAGGAATCTTTTTTTGTTTACCATATGAGTTACTTTTTGACTTTTCTGGGAAAAGTACGAGAAGAATGTTTTTTTAACTTATACAGCATGAATGGATTTTTAAAGTTTCATAACGCATTATTTTCATCAATCTTACTCTACAATATTTCATGAATATTTTCAAAAAAAAACTTTTCTTTTATAATTTCATGGAATTTTGTGAAAATAAAATGATTTTGATGAAGGATATTTTCCTCAAGAATTAATTTCAAGTGTTTTATCAAAACTATTTTCCATCTAAGATGAAATTATTTCATATATGTATGTTTCAAGTATAATTTCTCTATGATTTACATGATTTCACTTTTATTATGATGAAATTATATCCATTTGTTATACATGGATTATGTTATGATGGGATGATGTTTATCAATCCTATTTTATTCATTGGGTTATAATGAATGATTTATGTTTATGTTGTGGAACACGTAAGAATGATTTCATTACGAGATGGGTGGGACCGATATCTCCCTCCAATGCATTGGGTACATATTTATATCTCATGAGATAGACATGACTGGAATGATATGTTAATCTGGTTCAGTGATATAGGACTGGAACGAAGAGTAAACTCAATTTAGAAAGGGACTTTGTCCACTAAGATGGTCATGGAAGCAATGCCTTGTCTACTATGGAAATCATATCAAGTGCTTAATGGTTTCCATAATTACATGTTTTATTCTCATGCTATTTTATCATGATTAATGTTTCTTTATGATCTATTCCTTATGTACTTCCAAGATTTATTTCACAACTCAAGATTTTGATGTTTAAACTTTATGTTCATGTTTTGACGTTCAACTGTATATGGTTTGTTTTATTTTTTCCATGAATACCCTTACTGAGCATTTGATCTCACCCTTTATATGTTTTCTCTTCCCCAGGATATAAAGAAAAGTTTTAGGTAAGAAAAAAAGGTAAGATCTTTATGGGAGATGTTGAAGATCTTTCACCAAGATTAGAATATTATGTTCCAAGATTCCAAAGACACTAAACTATTATGATCCTTTGGTGTCTGTTTTTGTTATGTATTATGTATTTCACAAAAGTAATTTATTGTCTATTTACGTCAAGATTTGGGTCTCTAAAGTTGGTATCAGAGGCAAAGGAGGTAGGAATGAATCTGATCCTTGGGAACTCTCACATGTGAGCAATGGACGAAGCATGGCTCTCCGCCCAAGGGCTTCATGAGGAAATGACTGCCACTAGGGACGATGGTGTGTCCCGCCCAGGGGGAGTAGCCGCCCATTGAGTTCCCAGATAGGTATCAATTATAGTCCACTAGAAGTAATTCCAGATCGCTATAGTTAGTATTAGAGGGAGGTTTAGTCAACCTTTGGAAACTAGGATGCGAAAACTTTTGTGAAATCCATAGAGATACTACTAAGGTATGTCTAGGGATGTCCCTACGGTTAAGTATAAGTATAGGTTATAGTCCTAGAATTATGGTAATGATATTAGAATTAAACCTAAGATGTTAGATATTGAAGGTACTCCCCATTTATTATGTTGTTTTCCTAGCATGATTTTTGCCTCTTATACTATTACTTTTGGGTTTTAGACGATGGCTAGAACCCGAAGGAACTATTTTGATCAATATAATGGGAAATTAAATGATTTTCCTCCTGAACGAACCAATGTTATGGGAGAAAGAGTGAAAAATCTTATTGCTATACTTACACGAGCTATGAATCATTCTGGACTTCCGAATGAGCAGAGAAGGGAACAATATTCTATTGAGTCCTTCATGAGGCAACGTCCACCTTCTTTCAATGGGTCTTCTGATCCACTTGTTGCTGAAAAATGGATTAGTACCATTGAAAAGATATTTTTCCATACTTCATTGTTCATAACATGAGAATGTTATTTTAGCTATTTACCGTTTAGAAGGTGAAGCAGACCAATGGTGGACTCTAATTAAGAATACAAGGCCCCAAGATGAAATTGAATCCATGGAATGGGATGAGTTCAAGAACTTGTTTTTCAATAAGCACTTCCCTCGTATTCTTCAAAAAAAATATGGAAGAGGAGTTCCTTGAGCTTAAGAGAAAGGATGATGAATCTGTTGGTATATATGAAGTGAATTTTACAAGGCTTGGAAGGCATGCATTTGGCTTTATCATCCTACCTAAAAGTAAAGTTGATCGATTTTTCAGTGTCTTAAAACCATGTATTGGAAGGGAATTAGCTATAAGAGAATTCAGTAGCTATGAAGAAATTGTGCGTTGTGCTATCAAGGTAGAAATGGAAGTTGGTGTTACATATCCATTTCATGGTTTTGATAAGAAATGAAAGATGTAGTTCAAGGAGAAATCTTAGAAAAATGGTGAAAAGAAGATGAATGTTTCTTTATGCTCAAAGTGTGGAAAGAAGCATGGTGGAGATTGTCTAAAAGGTAATATAAAATATTTCAAGTGTGGAAAATAAGGTCATCAAGTAGTTGAGTGCCGAAGTAATGGGAAAAAGGTTTCTAATGACATGGATAGAGAAAAGACTACAGAGAACGCTCCACCAACACTTCAATGCTTCAAGTGTAAGGAAATGGGGAATTATTCTAATCAATGCCCTAATACAAGGGTTAATGATGATTGACGTGAGAAACCTCTTAAGGCAAAGGAAAAAAGGGAAGTCACATGCGATCACTATTGGTGATGTTGAGTATGACAACGATGTAGTGGAATGATTCTGTGTTTATGTAATGGGAATCCAAAATAATTTTGTGGAATATAATTTATAGTACTGTGGAATATTGGAATATCTATGTATTGGTTTATTATGGTTTTCAATAATTATATGGTACCAGTAACAATGAAAAGTAATTCAAAATTTTTGGAAAGCAGATGATATGTGCATAATGAAGGGATAAAGGGAAAATAATAATAATGAGCTCATGACTGATATAAGGAAAAAGTGATATCATGGTTTGAGTATATATAAATTTTGGGATTTTGGTATGTGGAAAGTGTTAACTTTTGATAGCATTCATTTTTTCACTAAGGTTCAATGGGTATTCTTTTTTCAAGAAAATACATGATTAAGGCATTCGAATTTTTGTACTGTGACCAACTAGACATATCTTACAAGGGGATAAATGACGGTATTTACATGTTTGGTAGATGACCTCTCTAACAATATTTTTCCTTATACTATGAGTTTGGGTAAGCCTAAAGATTCAAATAGATTAAGTTAGACATCAGATAATATCGTTTAAGGATAAAACCTTTTTTTCGATATTATTTCTGGAATGTTATAATATTGTAGTTTTAGAAAAAGGATAACCTACAGGATGAGAGACAACCCGTCGTGTCAGACAAGGATGCGGGAATAAAACCCACAAACGAAGTGTGACAAGCCTTTATCGCCTACCATTAGCCTACAAGAAGTACCTGGTTAGTAGAAATTAGTTTTATTTTATTAAGCAGTATGATAGTTGAAGTATAAGTCCATTTTTGGAACCATATCTGATTAATCTCACCATAGATAGACTTATGTATATAACTTTTGCTAACTTATGTTTGAGACAGATGGAATAACCTATCATTAAATCATATGATCTGCTAAAACTTTTCGAAATAAAAATTTAACTTCATTTCTTTAAGAGATGAAGTGGAAATTGTTCGAGGCACCAATAACATTTAGATTGTAAAAAAATCATTTAAGTATTTCTTTTAATTCAAGTGTTCTTCAACATTTGGGAAATGATCTTGAAAACCAAAATTTTTTTCCTAGTACCCTTATATCCGATGAATCAGATGGTACCCTAGATCATCACAAATTTTTAGCTTTGTGATTGTTGGCTTGTTCATAGCCATGTTCTGTACCAATATACATCTGAACTTGATGGTTATTTTTCTTTTCCATATCCATATTTTCACCTAAGTTCTCCTTTGTGGAAACCCAGTGATGAGTCAATTTGGGTAACTGATATGTTTCATACTTCACTTTGAAAAATTACATTTTAGTATTCTTTTTTACGATGTGGGTTTCTATGAAAGAAACTTTCATGTAGTAAACCATTTATAACCCCGAAAAATGTCGAGGGCAAAATTCATTTTAAGGGGGGTAGAATGCAACAACCCGATATTTTATGAGGATTATTCTTTTTAATTTCATTGATGTCTTGTGTTGTACTCTATAACCAAGGGAGCTTGCACTACACGCATCCTTGATTTGGCTTGCATTACACGCAATCACAACCTTCCTCGATACTGTGTGTAGTACGCAATACTAGGTTTCACTAAACAATGATATATTGTTATAATATAATTATGGACTAGCCTTTATGAATAGTATTAACTATATTTTTAATTTTATAACATTATTATTCCTCTTACATGGTATGAGAACAAAATGATTTTATCGGGTAAAATAAGTATTTTTCAAAAAATGCAGTTTTGACGCCTTTTGCTGGTGCACCAACTTTAAATCTAGTTTTTCCATGATTATAAGTTAAATTTGATAAAATAAAATTCTTCTTTGGAATCAAGATATAAACATTTACCTTAGATAAATTTTTCATATAATTCTGATAACATTCTTTTTTTAATAAATAGTAAAAACACGCTATATTTTAATTAAAAACTACTTTTTTCATCGCAATAATTTGTATGGTCAGATTATCTTTTTAATTGGTTTTAATGTTTTATTATAATATATTTTTATCATTTAATCCAATGATGTTCATTGGAATTAATTCCACTTTGAAATTAGACTAAACAAGTGTAGAGCTTTTGATAGTTATTGTTTTTTAAAAACACGTTATTTATTTTGATAACGGGAATTAATTTTAAAATTAATTAATGCCACTTCTATTTTTTGAATTTAAAAAAATAGATATAAATTTTTTAATTCAGAATATCAAATATATCTTAGGTTGATTTTTTGGTATTTCTTTGAAAAACAACAATTTTTTATGAATAGTGAAACCACTTTGTGGTAGTTAAAAAAATTGACTCTTTCATTTAAATAAAATTTAACCACTTCTATGAATTGAATTTCAAAAATCTGGCATACATGTTTTTTTATCAAAAAGTAAAATGTGGTTCAATAAGATGAATTTTTTTTTGGTGATTAGCAACTTTTGACTTTTATTTACTGCGGTTAAAGGTAAATAGGGTAATTCAATGTTAAAAGAATATTATAATAATTCAAAATTAACTTAACACTTGTCCTAATCTTATTGGATGAGTACTGACCGACCATGGGCATCCTTGGGTCTATTTTGGGACCCCATTGCGCCACGTGGTAGTGATAATGACAATTTGGATTAATTAATTTAATGTAAAGACAAAATTGACATTAACAAAAACCTTTTAGTAAATAATTTTTATAAGAAGTTATATAAATTATATTTTCGACTATAATTATTCATTTGAAAGATAAAAAGATTTAATACATGATGGTATTTTTTTTAAAAAAATTCAGACATCAAATATATTAAATTATTTATGACACAATAATGATGTAGTAGTTACCAAATTAATAAATGATTTAAATAAATAAGATTATAATGAATAAAATAATATACAAAACATGTCCAATTCTGATTGGATGATTTGATTTCGACTATGATTCATCTTATCTTCATCTTTAATTATTTTTCAACCTTTTAAAACCGAAGATAAGTTTATAATAAAATAATATTTTGACACTTTACAAAGGTGCCCCTCTCCTCCCTTATAAAAGGGAACCTCCTCCCTCTTCTCATAACAACACTTTGGGGCTTCATTCTCGGCAAACCCCTGACCATTTATTTTATCCACTACCCTAGAAACATTCTGTAGGTTCTGTTGTTTTTAAAAGACCAACTCTAGTTCCTTAAGAGGAAGCTTAAAACAGTGGCGTTGAAGAAGAGGTAATCTCTTCTACCGATTCTTTCAAGTTTCTTTCTTCATCAACTTCTTCTTATTTAGTTGTTCCATTATAAAGTAATAACATCAATATCACTAATATAATGATATTTTATTATAAATATGAAACAACCACAATTTACCCTCTATCCATCCTATGGAAAATGAAATCACCGCGCGTGCGTACTTACGAAATACCGTCTCCACGCCGTGGTGTAATCTGTTTTTCCACCACCACCTTACATGGATGGGTATAATAGTCAAAATAATAACCATACATGATTATTATAAAATCATAATAATTCTTGGATATTATATCATCCACTCCAATTCCATTCAAAAAATATGGGAACGATATCATCGCTCATGCGTACGTATGGATTACTGTCCCCACGGCGCGATTAGATTCATTTTCCATGTTAACAATTCAAGAATGATTATAATGTGTATATAATAAGTAATAATGAAATATATGACATAATTATGCTATTGGATTTATGTATATATATATATATATGTATTTCATCTACTTAATTCCATTGAATTCAATAAGGAAACTAAAACAACGTTCATGCGTACGTACGACCTACCATCTCCATGAACGGTGTATTTCTTTCCATTTATAGATATATTATATATACGTATATTATGAATATATATTATATATAAATAATGTTTTATATTCTTTAATTAAGTAATCATGATCTAAGTAATGATATTAATAATTACAAGTCAAAACATAGATGATAAATCAAACGATTTTACCCAAAACACTGCTTTAACATTGAATTGACAAATGAACGGATAATACAAAGTCGTAAGTGAATCATATATTAAATAATAAATGTTATTATGGTTCTTTTTAAAGTTAATAATATGTTTAAACCCACTACACAGGAGTCTCGGACACATATGGAAGAAATTGTACAAAAGGTAAGGGATAACTTTTCCAATCTCGTTTTTATCCAAGATTGTTTATTCGTAAGTATATTCTGGGGTTATATTTATCATCTGTGTCCCTATTTTCTAAAAATGGTTTCATGTATGTTAAATTTTCTTTTTACCCAATTTTGACTTTTAATACATGGTATGTAAGGAATCTTTCTTTTGTTTACCAAACGAGGTAAGTTTTGACTTTTCTGACAAAAGTACGAGAAGAATGTTTTTTTAACTTATACGACAGGAACGAATTTTTACGGTTTCATAACGCATTATTTTCATGAAGCTTAATCTACAGGATTTCATGACTATTTTCAAAAAAAATTCTTTTCTTTTATAATTTCATAGAATTTTGTGAAAATAAAATGATTTTTAAGAAGAAAGGATATTTTCACCAAGAATTCAGTTCTAGTGATTTATCAAAACCAATTTCCATCTAAGATGACATTATTACATATGTGTATGTTTCAATTATAATATCTATATGATTTACATGGTTTCACTTTTCTCATGATGAAATGATATTAATTTGTTTTATATAGATTATGTTATAATGGGATGGTGTTTATGAAACCCATTTTATTCTTTGGGTTATGATGAATGATTTATGTTTATGTTGGGGCACACGTAAGAATGATTTCATTATGAGATGGGTGGGACCTATATCGCCCTATAATGCATTGGATAAAATATTTATATCTCATGAAATAGACGTGGCTGGAATGGCATGTTAATACGGTTCAGTGATACAGGACTAGAAAGAGGAGTAAACTCGATTTAGAAAGGGACTTTGTCCACTAAGATGGTCTTCCCAGCAATGCCTTGGATACTATGGAAATCATATCAAGTGCTTAATGGTTTCCACAATTACATGTTTTATTCCCATGCTATTTTATCATGATTAATGTTTCTTTATGTTCTATGCCTTATATAATGCCTCGATTTATTTCATAACTCAAGATTTTTATGTTTAAACTTTATGTTCATGTTTTGAAGTTCAAATGTATATGGTTTGTTTTATTTTTTCCCATGCATACCCTTATTGAGCATTTAAGCTCACCCTTTATAAGTTTTCTCTTCCCCAGAATATAAAGAAATGTTTTAGGTAAGAAAAAGAAAGGGAAGATCTTTATGGGAGATGTTGAAGATCATTCACCAAGATTAGAATATTATGTTCCAAGATTCAAAAGACACTAAACTATTATGGTCCTTTGGTGTCTGTTTTGGTTATGCATTAAGTATTCCGAAAATGTAATGTAATATCTATGTAGGTCAAGCTTTGGGCCTCTACAGTTGGTATTAGAGGTAACAGAGGTAGTAATGAATCCGATCCTTGGGAACTCTCACATGTTAGCGATGGACGAAGCATTGCTCTCTACCCAAGGGCTTCATGAGGAAATGGATGCCACTGGGGATGGTTGTGTGTCCCGCCCCGAGGGTGTAGCCGCCCATGACGTGCCCTGATAGGTATCAATTATAGTCCACTGGATGTAATTCCAGACTGCTACAATAATCAAATCCAGAATTTAAAAAAATATTCAGATCAATCCCATACATCTTCAATTTCCATATATTGTTTTTCAAAAACTTTTAATAAACTAAATATGTCATCTAATGTTTTCTATAAATATGATACGAACTCCTTAAATTATAAGAACTTCTTGGATGATTTATTTAAATTTTAGCTATGTTAAATTCAATAATGTATTATCTTTGATAGTATATATAAGGCCCCAACCTTAAACCTTACTTAATATTGAATTAAATGAATAATTCACATTGAGGATATTTTCAGGTTCAGAGTTTTAGAGAATTAGATCATAAATCATGAATTACATTGCACATTTAAACAAAGTGGTTACATAAAAGATAGTATTCATTTTTTTCCATCAACGGAAACATTTTTAATATAAAACATGGATTCTTTCTTTACACTTCCTTGACACTATCAACATATCATGCACCTTTCCCTTGACCTGTGAAAAACATTTCAAAAACATGGGATGAGCATAAAAAGCTCAGTAAGGGATATAAAAGTATGAAATGAAAATGTTATTCCATGTATGAAATCATACTTTACTAATAAAAGAAAATCATTTTAACATACCTCATCAAATCATGAATAAATCATAGAAATCATAATGCATAAAGGTAACTTAAGGCATTCATAACATTCTTACGTAGGGAGTAACCCTCTTGGTTACGTTTGGAATACCTATCACAGTATATTCCCTAAATCTCTTCGGAGAAACCTTAGCATTTAACTCCTTCGCGTTACCCAATTCATTGGAGATCTATATCGGGCTCACTCGCCCTTAGTTTATCATGGAACCACACGTCTTCATAATAATGCCCAAGAACCATAACATCATCCTATCACATAAAACAAGCATAAAGGAAACATAACATTTCCACATTTCAATCAAAAGATCTCAATACAACACATTGATATAATAAAATCATTATGAAAACCATTTTCAATAACAAAATAAAACAAAATTAAAGCACGGTATTTATTTTTCATTTAAAAAAAGTATGGCTTGTAGAGGAAGCCGAAACACAAATAATGGTCACGGCGGCGGAGAAGTCGTTGTCTCCGCATACATACGAAAAAAACATTCCTTTTGTCGTTTAGTAAAATTCCTCGTATAGAAAATATTGCTTTTGAATAAATGTAAAATTCAAAGGGGTTTATACACCATATAAAATAAAGTTGTGTATAAAACAAAATATGCCTCAATGAAGGAGATTGAGATGGAGTCCCTTACAAAGACGGTATCCTTAGATTAAGGATAAATCAATTACATAATTATGTGTGACAAAAGAATAAACCAAATAACAGTGGATATTAAGTTTAAAACAATAAGAGGACTTTCACACATATTCATAGAACGACATATTCAAGGAGTACAAGTTTATCCCCAAAAAATCAAAATTGGATTAAGAAGTTCCCTTGCAAAAATTCGACAGCCTAACGGCGTCACTTCAAAATTCAGAAAAAGAGTTGATGAGAAATAAAAAGGTTATCTCAACACTTGGACATAAAATTTACATCAATAAGGATATAGAAGAACATATCCCAACATAATAGTATGTGAATTAAAAGACATAACAAAATAAGTCTTTTAAAAAGAGGAGGGTGAAAGGTTCCCTTACCGACTTGGGTAACTTTCGAAACGTACACCCCATTGAAGAAGGGTCATAGAATGAATATGTAAATACCCATAAATGAAATTATATTACACAAAGATTATAATAATGGGAAGTACAAACACCACTCAAAGGAAATAGTGGCAAACGTAGCATAAATGTCACGAGAATAAAAGTGAGATGAAAAATCCCTTACGAAAACTCGGCAGCCTTACGACGCCACTCAAAACTTCCAGAATGGATTGATGAGAGAAAATAGGGCCTCTCATAATATGAACATCAAAATTACAGTAGGAATAATATAAAATAACATCCCAATCATAAGAAAGATGAGCTTAAAAGGAATGACATAAAAGAGTGTACTTAAAAAGAAAGAGAGGGGTAGGATCCCATTCCTCGTGTCCGACATGACTCGATCATTATTTAATCTCATGAATAATAAAATTTGGTCAATTTATAATTTATTAAGGACCTACATTAAAGATTATTATTCTGTTAATATCACATATTATAATGTTATAATAATTGTTTAATAAAGTGAGTTCATATCAGACGTTTTTGTCGATGTTCGGTACATGAGTAAAAATCGAACTTGTTGGAAAAGAATTTTCCATGTAGTTATAGGTAAATCATATCAGAAATAGTATTGATGTTTTAAATATCATATATATCCAGTATATATTCATTTTAGAATATTCCATAGCATTTGGAGATAAAAAATTAAAAGCACCATTCATGGAGACGGTAGGTCATACGTACGCATGAACGCTACTTTCATTTTTTGTCATATTAATGGAATTAAAACAAATTGAGAGATATATATATATTATAATTCCCGAATGATATCTATAATTTAGATGTAATATATTACATATATATAAATTATATATATGTACTTATAATAGTACATAACATTTGGATATAAGAAATGAAATGTACCGTTCATGGAGACGGTTAGCCGTACGTACGCAAGAACGCTACTTTCATTTCTTCTTTTTTTTTGTATTCAATGGAATGAAATAATAATGATATAAAGGTATATTATAATTCCAGTAGGATATGATATGTAATACCATTAATTATATCCTTTATACGTCCCACAAATGTCATTAATGAATCAAATCACTTTGAGGGGGCGGTAGTCCGCACTTCCTAAAATGAAGATATCACGTTTACCCATAATGGAAACCATAAAGGTATGCTATAAATGAAAAATACATAAGCTTAAGGAAAAAATAAACATATTATATATCATATATAAATATAGTGACATATTAACGGCCACATTTGAAGGTGTTAAAATAATATTGAACAATCATCGTTTCGTGAGGCAGTAATTCGCCATCCACAAAAACGATATGTTTTTTACCCATTAGACGGAGGTTTGTGAAAGTGTAGCTCGAATAATTCTTATAAAAACATCCAAGTATATTTAACATACTAGTTTTGTTACAAAAAAAGGTAATAAAAAGAGTTTAGGGGTTTGGATAAGAAAAATAAAACAAAAGAACACAAGGGAAGACATTACCTTTAAATCGGGTAACTCTCTTTGATTTGAGCTCAAAGGCTTCCTTGGAAAGGATTATGACCAAATTGAGGCCTCAATGATGAATAGAGGGATGTGGAGAGATGAAATGGTCAGGGGTTGGCCGAGCCAAAGGCTTGAGACGTGTGTGTAAGGTGGTAGAGGTGGTGGCCTTTTATAAGAGGAGAGGAGGGGCACTCTTGGAATGTTTTAAAATATTACATTATTATAAAATTATTTTCGGATTTAAAAGGTCCCAAAAGGATATATTTCGAGGATAAGGTGATAAGGTATCTAAATCCACCCATCCAATAGGTTTTTTAAAAGTGTAAGACTTATATTTGACCCTATCTTCTCATTTTATTTAAATCGTTCATTTATGAGGTAATCCCTGCATCATCACGGTGTCATAAATAAATTAATTTATTTAATGTCTAAAAATTATAAAAAAAATATCATGATGTAGGAAATCCATTTATATTTATAATTAATATTTATAGTCAAAAATATGACTTGTATAACCCCATTTAAATTTTTTTTAGTAAAACAACTCATGTTTGTGACATTTTTATTTTAACATTAAATAAAAAGTTATTTATGTCATTTTCCTACCAATGTGGCTCCATGGGGTCCCCAAGTTGACCCATGGATTTTATTGGTCGGCCATGGCATATCCAATGTGGGTAGGACATGTTTCTAGGTCATTTCATATTATTAAAACATTATTTTTACCTTAAATTACACTAATTACCTTTCATCGCGATTAATAAAACTTAAAAGTTACTATTCACCAAAAATTATTCTAATCTCATTGAACCACATTTTACTTCTTAATTACAACCATGTATGTCAGATTTTTGAAAATCAAATCACAGAAGTGGCACCTTTTCATTTAAACGAAAAATCAGTTTCTTTAACTACCACTTAGTGGTTTCACTATTCATCAAAAACTGATGTTTTCCAGAAAAATACCAAAAATTCACCCTAAGATATATTTGATATTCCGAATTAAAAAATTATTTATATTTTAAAAAATTCAAAACATATAAGTTACATTAATTTATTTAATAATTAATTCCTGCTGTCAGAGCAAATAGCGTGTTTTTATGAAACAATAAGTATCAAAAGATTGACACTAGTTTAAGTCCACTTTCAAGATGAAATTATTTCCAATGACCACTATTGGATTAAATGGTAAAAATATATTCTAATTTCACTTTAAAACCAATTAAAAAGATAATCTAATCATATAAATAAATTATATTAAAAATAGGTTTTGAATTAAAATACAACATTTTTCACTATTCATTAAAAAATAAACTTTATCGGAAAAATACCAAAAATTTAGAAAAAGTAAATTTTGATGTCTCGATTCTAATGAAGAATTTTATTTTGTCAAATATAACACATAAAATTTTAAAAATGTGGATTTAAAATAGGTTCGTCATCAAACGGCATTTAATCGACCTTTTAATGAATATTAGAATGTTTACCCTTAAAATTGGATTCATTCGCATTTTTAATCCTCTAACATTTATTGTAAAAAGTAAAAATATTTGACAAACATATATAATAATTTTGTAGTTAGTTCTGTTCATTCCCTCCATTACAACGGCTAGGCGATAACTACAATTTAAAATAATATTATTTTATTATTAGAGTGCAACGTAAGATTCCCATGAAACTTGTTGCTGCGTATTGGGTAATCCATCGAGCATAACATCCCCTTTAAAGTTATATTAATATTTTATTCACAAATATGGATAAATGTGAAAATGTAATATTATTTATTTACCGGGGGTGTTACATCCTTCCCCCCTTTTGGGAATTGCGTCCTCGCAATTTTAAAATTGGGCTTGGAAACTTCATTGAAAATCCCATATAGTAACAAGAGTCAGTAAAACAATCACTTTAAAATAAAGAAAGAGAAGTACAAAGGTCACCTATGTTAACTCATACTAGGATTCCATGTAGGAAAACATGGATATGGAGTAAAAAACAAAGGGTCATGTTCTGTGGGAGAGTGATAATAAACATGTCTTGGAGAAAGTTAACCATAAGAAAATCACTAACTTGTGATGGGTTAAACGGTATTCGATTCCCCAGTAGGAAAAGTTAACAGAAATTTTTTTTGTTTTAAGTTACTCTTCATTGAGGAATTTATTTTTGAGCTTAACTAAATCATAATGAAACATACTTACTTGTCAGTAGACTTTCACCTTTTACTAGATTCCTTTACCAAACTCATATTTTCTCCAAAAGATGAGTTTTTAGGAATACTTGTTCGCATTAAGAGTACTATAATCAAACTATTGAGAATCACCTAATCCACAAAAGAGAACTATATATATCCCATGTCTTTAGACAAAAAACCAAAACCAAAAATTGTTAGAACAAGATCCACAAATGAATAATCCTTTATAAAAAAAGAAAATCTATTCTTAATCTCCAAAATTTGTCCAAAAAACCCAATGTTCAATGAAGACCATTAGATAAACAATTTGTCCATAAAATTCTTCAATGTAAACCAAACTAAGATTGAAACACAAATATTTGAAGGATTTAATGCCATAGTCTTCCAAGGTGAAAATTAACATTTATCTCCAAATAACATCAGTTGCTCTTAAAGTCTCATATTGAAAAGTAATTAACCTAATCAAAAATCCTCCATGATAGGTTAATAATTTCCATAGATAACCCAAAATAAACTTACTCTTTATTCCTAAAATCATCTAACTAAAAAGAATTAGTCAAACTAACCATGGACTTCATGTAGTCCAGTGGTAGGCAATAAATACCAGTTGCACTTTGGTTGTGGGTTCGATTCCCGCAGCTTTGTCCGACGTGACGGGTTGTCACACGACTTGTGTGTTGTCCTTTTTCAAAAACTATATAATTCTTAAAACATTCCCCAAAACGAGATAAAATCATCAAAAATAATCGTAACATATTTTAACATCACGTTTATGTCATGCCTTTCATTTTCCATCATAATATATAATAACCCATAATTACCTCAAAATTAAGGATCATATAAACCCTAATGGTTACTTTTATAATTATTACCCGAACTTCCACATTGATTGGTCATATCGTACATGATGCATTACAGAACATACCATAGTACAAGTGGTTGACCATGACTCCTTAATAGTTGGTTTAGAATAACCACAAGTTTCCTCATTGAATCCCCCATTTCATCCTGTCTCTTAACCAGAGAACCACCACAGTTTCCTTCAAACCTATTGTCACTTTGGTGCTTGCTGGATCCATCCATTCACTAAAAATGGAAATGTCAGTGTGAGTATATCAACAAAACCATCATGTACTAATGAGGAAGATAAACACTAAGATATACTTACTCATTCACTTTATCAAAACTAGGACTCTTTCTGAAATTTTAACCATTATGGTAATGTCACTTATTCTTAGAGAGTACCCTAACCTCTAAAGTTATCTAAACCGACCTCTGATACCAACTATAAGGCCTCATCCTTAAACCTTACTTAATCATTAATTAAATGAATAATTCACATAGAGGATCATTTCAGGTTTAGATTTTTAGAGAAATAGATCATAAATCATGAATTACATTCCACATTTAAACAAAGTGGTTACATAAAAGATAGTATTCATTTTTTTCCATCAACGGAAACTTTTTTAAAATAAAACATGGATTCTTTCTTGACACTTCCTTGACACTATCAACATATCTTGCACCTTTCCCTTGACCTGTGAAAAACATTCCAAAAACTTGGGATGAGCATAAAAATCTCAGTAAGGGATATAAAAGTATGAAAAGAAAATGTTAGTCCATGTATAAAATCATACTTTACTCATAAAACATAAGCATTTTAACATACCTCATCAAATCATGAATAAATCAAAGAAATCATAATGCATAAAGGTAACTTGAGGCATTCATAACATTCTTATGTAGGGAGTAACCCTCTTGGTTACATTTGGAATACCCATCACAGTATATTCCCTAAATATCTTTGGAGAAACCATAACATTAAACTCCTTCGCGTTACCCAATGCATTGGAGAGCTATATCGGGCTCACCTGGCCTTAATTTATCACGGAACCACCCGTCTTCATAATAATTCCCAAGAACCATAACATAATCGAATCACATAAAACATGCATAAAGGAAACATAACATTTCCACATTTCAATCACAAGATATCAATACAACACATTGATATAATAAAAACATTATGAAAATCATTTTCAATACCCAAATAAAAGAAAAGTAAAACATGGTATTTATTTTTCATTTTATAAAAGTATGGCTTGTAGAGGAAGCCGAAACTCAAATAATGGTCACGGCGGTGGAGAAGTTGTTGCCGCCACATACGTACGACTAAAAAACATTCCTTTTGTCATTTAGTAAAATTATTTTTGTAGAAAAGATTCCTTTTGAATAAATGTAAAAGTAAAATGGGTTTATACACCGTAGAAAAGAAAGTTGTGTATAAAACAAAATATGCCTCAATGATGGAGATTGAGACGAAGTCCCTTAAAAAGATGGTATCCATGGATTAAGGATAAATCAATTACATAATTATGTGTGACAAACTAATACACCAAATATAAGTGGATATTAAGTGTAAAAAATTCAGAGGAAATTCACACATATTCATAGAACAACATATTCAAGGAGTACAAGTTTATCCCAAAAAATCAAAATTGGGTTAAGAAGCTCCCTTACAAAAATTCGACAGCCTAATGGCATCACTTAAAAATGCAGAAAAAGAGTTGATGAGAGATAAAAAGGGTATCTCATCACTTGGACATAGAATTTAAATCAATAAGGATATATAAGAACATTTCCCAACATAATAGTATGTGAATTAAAAGACATAACAAAATAAGTCTTTTAAAAAGATGAGGGTGAAAGGTTCCCTTACCGACTTGGGTAACTTTCGAAACGTACACCCCATTGAAGAAGGGTCATAAATTGAATATGTAAATACCCATAAATGAAATTATATTACACAAAGAGTATAATAATGGGAAGTACATACAACACTCAAAGGAAATAGTGTCAAACGTAGCATAAATGTCACGGGAGTAAAAGTGAGATGAAAAATCCCTTACGAAAACTCGGCAGCCTAACGGCACCACTCAAAACTTCCAAAATGGATTGATGAGAGAAAATAGGGCCTCTCATAATATGAAAATAAAAATTACAGTAGGATTAATATAAAATAACATCCCAATCATAAGAAAGATGATCTTAAAAGGAATGACATAAAAGAGTGTACTTAAAAAGAAAGAGAGGGGTAGGATCCCTTACATTGTGTCCGACATGACTCGATCGTTCTTTAATCTCCTGAATAATAAAATTTGGTCAATTTATAATTTCTTAAGGACCTAATTTAAATATAATTTTTCGGTTAATATAACCTATTATAATGTTATAATAATTGGTTAATAAAGTGAGTTCATATCAGACGTTTTTGTCGATGTTCGGTACATGAGTAAAAATGGAACTTGTTGGAAAATAATTTTCCATGTAGTTATAGATACATAATATCCAGATTAGTATTGATGTTTTAAATATCATATATATCCAGTATATATTCATTTTATACTATTTCATAGCATTTGGAGATAAAAAATTAAAAGCACCGTTTATGGAGACGGTAGGCCGTACGTACGAATGAACGCTACTTTCATTTTTTGTCATGTTAATGGAATTAAAAGAAAATGAGAGATATATATATTATAATTACAGAATGATATCTATCATTTAGATGTAATATATTACATATATATCCATTATATATATGTACTTATAATAGTACATAACATTTGGAGATAAGAAGTGAAATGTACTGTTCATGGAGACGATAAGTTGTACATACGCATGAACACTACTTTCATTTCTTCTTTTTTTGTATTAAATGGAATGAAATAATAATTATATAAAGTTATATTATAATTACAGTAGGATATAATTTGTAATAACATTAATTCCACCCTTTATACATCCCACATATGGCATTAACGAATCAAATCACTTTGAGGGGGTGGTAGTCCGCACTTCGTAAAATGAAGATATCGCGTTTACCCATAATGGAAACCATAAAGGTATTCCATAAATGAAAAATACAGAATCTTAAAGAAAAACATAAACATATTATATATCATATATAAATATAGTGACATCTTAATGGACACCTTTGGAGGTGTTAAAATAATATTGAACAATCATCGTTTCGTGAGGGAGTAATTCGCCATCCACAGAAATAGTATGTTATTTAAACATTAGACGGAGGTGTGTGAAAGTGTAGCTAGAATAATTCTTATAAAAACATCCTAGTATATTGAAGATACTTGTTTTGTTACAAAAATAGGTAATAAAAAGAGTTTAGGGATTTGGAGAAGAAAAATAAAACAAAAGAACACAAGGGAAGAAATTACCTTTAAATCAGGTAACTCTCTTTGATTTTAGCTCAAAGGCTTCCTTGGAATGTATTATTCCCAAAGTGAGGCTTCAATGATGAAGATAGGTATGTGGAGAGATGAAATGTTCAGGATTTGGCCGAGCCAATGGCTTGAGAGGTGTGTGTAAGGTGGTAGAGGTGGGGGCCTTTTATAAGAGGAGAGGAGGGGCACTCTTGGAAAGTTATAAAATATTACTTTATTATAAAATGATTTTCGGATTTAAAAGGTCCCAAAATGATATATTTCGAGGATAAGTGGATACTGTTTCTAAATCAACCCATACAATAGATTTGTTACAAGTGTAAGACTTATATTTCACCCTATCTTCTCATTTTATTTAAATCGTTCATTTATGAGGTAATCACTGCATCATCACGGTGTCATAAATAAATTAATTTATTTAATGTCTAAAAATTATAAAAAAAAATATAATGATGTGAGAAATATTTTTATATTTATAATTAATATTTATAGTTAAAAATATGACTTGTATAACCCCATTTAATTTTTTTTAGTAAAACAACTCATGTTTGTGACATTTTTATTTTAACTTTAAATAAAAAGTTATATATGTCATTTTCCTACCAAAGTGGCTCAATGGGGACCCCAAGATGACCCATGGATTGTATTGGTCGTCCATGACACATCCAAATAGGGTAGTAAATTTTTATAGGTCATTTCATATTATTAAAACATTGTTTTTACCTTAAATTACACTAATTACCTTTAATCGTGATTAATAAAACTTAAAAGTTGCTATTCACCAAAAATTATTTTAAATTCATTGAACCACATTTTACTTCTTAATGAAAACCACGTATTTAGGATTTTTGAAAATAAAATCACAGAAGTGGCAATGTTTCATTTAAACGAAAAATTATTTTCTTTAACTACCACTTAGTGGTTTCACTATTCATCAAAACTGATGTTTTCCAGAAAATACCAAAAATTCACCCTAAGCTATATTTGATATTTCGAATTCAAAAATGATGTCTATTTTACAAAATTAAAAACATATAAGTTAAATTAATTAATTTAATAATTAATTCCCGTCGTCAGAGCAAATAGCAAGTTTTTATTAAACAATAAGTATCAAAAGATTGACACTAGTTTATGTCCAATTTCAAGATGAAATTAATTCCAACCACCACTATTGGATTAAATGGTAAAAATATATTTTAATTTTACTTTAAAACAAATTAAAATGATAATATAATCATAAAAATAAATTATATTAAAAAGAGTTTTTGAATTAAAATACAACATTTTTCACTATTCATTAAAAATGAACTTTATCGGAAAAATTCCAAAAAATTTACACAAAGTAAATTTTGATGTGCCGATTCTAAAAAAGAATTTTATTTTGTAAAATATAACACATAAAATTTTAAAAAAGAGGATTTAAAAGAGGTTCGTCCTCCAAAGGCACTTAATCGACCTTTTAAATAATATTACAATGTTTACCCTTAAAATTGGATTTATTCGCATTTTTAATCCTCTAACATTTTTTGTAAAAAGTAAAAATATTTGACAAACATATATAATCATTTTGTAGTCAGTTCTGTTCATTCCCGCCATTACAACAGCTAGGCGTAAACTACAATTTAAAATAATATTATTTTATTATTAGAGTGCAACGAAAGATTCCCAAGAAACTCGTTGTTGCGTATTGAGTACGCCATCGAGCATAGCGTCCCATTTAAAGTTATATTAATATTTTATTCACAAATATGGATAAATGTGAAAATGTAATATTCTTTATTTACCTTGGGTGTTACAATATATCTACCTCCAAGTACTTTTTATTCACATTAGGATCTACTCAAAAATCATTAGACTTAAACTAGTATTTACAAAAATCAACATATTTTGTAAGTGGGTTCGATAAGAATCAATCAACATCAGCTAATTGAGGGTTCACCTTGAATATTATAATATTTATTGTTATTAGTTTTGATTGTTAGATAAAAATATATATGAAACATATGATATTTATACTCAATAATGGAAATACAAATACGACAAGAAATGATTAATATACACGAATTATATTATTTTTCTTCCTTCATCTTTAATTTGTTTTTAGTGTCATTTCATTTCTCATGAAACAGAGATAGCCCCTCTCCATTTCTCTCAATATGGATATTTTGTTTCAATAATATATGTTAAAAAGGTACTATTTACTATAAACTTATCATAGTATTTTTAACCTTCTACTTCACCTTGGCAAGAATATGATTCGGAAAAAAAGATTCCCACATATCCCAAAAAAATGGCGAATCTGAGACAAAAGTTTCTTGATTAAAATCTTTATTATTTTTATTTTATTATTTTTAGTGAATGTAGAGAATAAAGGTGGTGAGTATGTAAATATGTTTCTAATAGATAATATCTTGCCCACATAGAATCCAAACATTTAAAATTTATCAAAATACTTCATCATCTTCATTATGTGATCACTAGCATGATATTTGTATTATAATTTAAACCAATATAATTTAGTGACAAAATCATAATTATTTTTACACTATTTTTCTATTTCAAGTTCATATGAATGAGTCAATATAGTGTATTCATAAATCTTCTTGTTTTATATGTTACTCTATCTAGACAAAGATGATAACATGATGGAATGAACATAGGAATCATCTTATTTATTCCCTGAAGTGGACCAATATTTTTATTACACTCTCCCAATGACAATTGATCAAGTGTATGATTTTTGGTCCAAAACCACCATTGCAGAAGCGGTCCATGGGAACATCAACAACATAAAAAAAATATAAACATCTAGAAATGGATGAATCTATGAAATAAATGTACTATAACTGAGAAGATTAAACACACACAACCACCACAACCAATTTCAACAAATGAAAATATAAATAAACATTTAGCTGTAAAAAATTTCCCAAATAATAAAAAAACACAGAAAAACATTTATAATAACAGGAAAGCATTATTTAATTCATAATTGAAAACCAATAAAATAGAGATTACAACTAATTTAATATATTTATAGAAGAATAAAGGAAAATTGCATTTTCACAAGTGTTCCCACCCCACATATTTATAATGATGCCCTACCTATGAAAGTAGTTCCATAATGTTTCAACGTTTGTACAGATCCCATAATTAGTTTTGGACACATTCATTTTCCAATAGAATTTATTTCCTCAACAACTATAAATATGTTACTAGTCTATGGTATTTTTATGAATCCTTTAGAAAAATATTTGGCTCTCCTCAAGATAAGTATTCTTATGTAATTCCATCATCTGATTTTTTCAGTTGACATAGCCCCCAATGAATATTATATATCATTTTCAAATGTTGAATTATTTTGATTTCCCAATAATATTATGTTTTTTAAATTATAACTTCCCCTCAAAACATCTATTAGTTTAAAACATATTGTCTCCACCAGATTTTTCTACCACAACTTTCCCCCTCATTCAGAGATAATGTTTTGAAGACACTCCTTCTGGACTCTAGAAATTTGAAACATGAATGGAATTATGAAATTTATAAAAATATCACACTTTTATAACTTTTTCAAAGATTTAATAATTCTCTAATACTGAGAAATTTTTTTATTCACTTTCCTTCTATAAAAAAAATTAGTGCCTCTATTTCCACCTTTAAATAACACAAGTCAAACTAAGGCATAATGCTTCCTTATAAATTCATGGCCTATGACAATAGTTAGCATGTCATATAGATGTTGACTTATTTCGATCATACAGAGTCATAACAATCCTTCATATATTATATTCTATAAAAAATGATACTTTAACTTTATAAACATGATATGTGAGTGAGACACTGAATTCTTAGCTAAGTGGATATCACATTGACTATCATAAAATATAAACTTATTTTTCTTCAACTTTATGAGTTAATCCAACAAGAACTTTAACTTGGAAATTTCCATTCCTCTTTTTTTATTGAAAATATATTCCACTTATATTGTGGACAATGTAACTACTAACTACAATCTTTACATTGATCTTATAGAAGTTTTTCTAAAGATAATCACAAAACATTGAAACTCTTTAATGCATCCATATCTCCAACAATTTCTAAATATAAATATTCCATGTTATGGATAATATATTATAAAAAACTATATATATTTAACCATTATGATATTATATAATACACTTCACTATTTTCCATTTCTTCTTTCCTTATTTCTCCATAATCTAGTTAACAATTACCACCACATAAGTTTTATACAACAGTTTACATAAAATGGAATATATTAAAATTTTCAAATGATGATGTAAATAAATTTTTTTCATTATAAATAATATCACCATCCATTTTATTGGATTTATCATTACACAATATGAAATTTTTTGAAAAAGGAGAACATAAATCCCTACATTCTCTCATCTCGAACATCTTTACGATATTCATGATGCACTCCCTTTAAGACTAAAAACAATTCTAGTCATTTTGTATCTTTCAATCGTCATACCTAATATTTATATTCATCATCAATATCCTCTATTTCAAGCCTTATATATTTTTTATATTTTCAATCATGAATATATTTAATTTTTAACCCTCTGGAATAAATTCAACCACATACAAGAGAAGAATGATGAAACCCATGTTGTTCAATGCCTTCCAAAAGAAAAATGGTCAAACATTCTATGGATGAGTCTATTATAATACCTAAAGTAATTTAAATTCAACTTCTTATTCCTTTTAATATGCATTAAACCATAATGGATCTATTTTACATTTAACACAAGGTTCTCCATCAATTTTTACTTGAAACCCTTTGGACGATTCATATATATCTCTTCCTCCAAATATCCCATAAATAAAGTTGTCATAACATCCATTTATTCCATATGTATTCTTTATAATGAAACCAATCATAAAAATATCTGTATGGTTGTATGCATGGAAAAAAATAAATTATTTAAGAGAAATATATATATATTATTTATATTAAAACAATTTCACAAGATAAATTACATGAACTATATTCTACTATATTATTCCTCCTTCAACATTCATAACCATTTATACTATAGTTATTTTTTGCACCACGGTAGTTTTATTAGCTCCAAGGTTATGATTTCATTAAATTATTACATTCTATTTGAATACAAATTTATGGAGTTCTAATAACTCACCCCTAATTTTGAGATCTTGCCTTCTCCTCTAACTGTAATAAATAGGTAGTGGTGGAAAAATTAAATCCTTTTAATTTTTAGTATGAGCCTTTTAGTCCTCTGAAAATAAACATGTATCTCAATGATTCCAAAAACCAATACTTCCAAAACATAAAAATCCATGGATACAACATGATTTTATATTTTTCTAGTGCTTTATGGTAATTATTTTTCAATTTTTTAGATTTTGAGCCTTTAAGTTCAACCTACAATTTATAAAACATTATAACATTTATAATATATATTAATATATTCATGTGTATGTTCAATGGATTCATTTCACTCAAAATTTCCTTCCACTGTGTTCTAGTATTTTTATATGAACTTTTTATTGATAAGAGATTATCATCCTCTAATAATATTATAATGTTTGTTGTTTAAAATCCAAAACCTAGTGCTTTCATCAATATACCAAAAAATATGTAGTATTTGAGATTTTATTTAAGAATATCCTTATACATGTCATCAATATGGATATAGGAGAGACTTTTAAAGAATAATTTGGGAAACCATCCCAAGTTCGTTAGACTATACATATTCTAGAATCTCCTAATACAATAGTATTAAAGGAATATTTAACATGTGATAATTGGAATAATTAATAGAATTTACCCAGAACTACTATGGGAAACAAGTGTTAAACCTCTATCATTGACCATTCTTAGTTAGCATCTGATTCATTTTCTCTTCTATATTACTCTACTACTATGTTCCAAGTATAATCATGTAATGCTTGATTATTTTTCCAAATAAAAACCTCCAATGTTCCTTTGTATTCTACTCTCAATAATTATCATACAAAAATCTCATAATATTAACTATTGAATAACTTTTCACCATTTTTTATAATTAATAAACACTCAAAGGATCATAAAGTCATGAATATGGAAGTATACTCAAAATTTAATCATAGAATGTAACAAAATACAATGCACCTCTATAAAAATATATTGGAGTAGGCCCTGAAACATACTCACATATGATAAAAAACTTCCAAAACATATGTTTAATTTAGTATTAAATGAATTAAACCTATCTCTTCATTTAAAAGATCAAACTCATAAATGTTAGAAATTTCGTGTGACTAAGAATCATAATCCATTTATACATCATGAATCACATGTTCTTATTATAAATGTTCCCAAGATAGTAATTACACAAATCCAAACATTATGAAGTTTCCTTTTGGAAATAATTTGTTCCATATAATCTTATCATCAGATATAATTCATCATATTTTACACCTCTAGAAACCCTCACGGATGAGTGTGTGATCTTCCACACATTATCAAAAAGACATGTTCTATAACAAAATCCATTAAAAATTTATATATATATTATTTTATTTTATTACCCTATTATGTGGAAGAGTACATGAAGCACTATGAATATTTTTTTTGACATTCATAAAATAATGTATCCTTGTACCAAAACCATGAGAGATTCATCAATAGTAAGATAATCCTATCCAATCCTTCTAAACAAATAATTCACCATGCATTCCATTTTGAATGTATAACATAATACATACATAAAATAAATGATCTATGATTAGAATATAATATTATTGATTGAAGTAAACTACATCTATCTATATTTTTAATGTTTATAGATCTTCCAAAAGATACCTTTTTTGAAATAGTTTTATGATACCTAAAATACTTCATTAGAATCTATTTCTTCAAACATTTTAATGAAATGGATCTTGGATAAGAAAACTTAATTTATCTTCTTTGTATCCAATTTTCCTACTTCTCTTAAACATTCATGGAAATGGAACATACAATTATTTTATTATTGAGATTTATTCTTAGTGGTTTCTTGAATTTCATTCACCTGAAATCTTCGTAGAAAATAATATCATAAATTTTTCATATAGGAGATCAAACAATAAACATGAATTTATTACAATTATAACCATCATGTCATATGATTTCATAAGTGATTAGATCTAAAACGTTTCCCTTACTAGATCACCAAACATTACTTATACAAATTCACACTAAATCTGGATCATAATGATGTCATTGATTAGATTATTAATTGGCCTTTCTTCTTGAATTACCATGAAAAATAACATATATATCAGGTGTAGTTTATTAATTATTATTGTATTCTCATACATTTAAATAAGTTCATTCATCAACTCTATACTGGTCATAGCCACATTGATATTATAGGAAATATATAGTTCCTATTAATTTTATACAAGTCTAAGTCCCTTAAAATAAATCATTTTCCATTTTACATCATCTATTTCTTATATATTTTATCTTTTTATTGATAGATCATAGTCCCCCTATAATTAGTAATCCTTTATCGGTATATTCTATAATAATTTTTATTTCCAAATGAATATTTTAATTTTTAATTATAATTATTTTTATGACATTCAATTTAAATTATTGGAGTGAAACTAAAATAGTAACTAATATAGGAAAAAATACGTATAGGTCTAATTCCTTGTGCGTCAGGCCCTGCTAGAAAAAAATCTCATATACAATATATTAGGTTTAAAAACACATATATAGAAGTATCCTACTAGATCATCTACATCAAAACAATTTCAGGAACATCTATAAATGGACGATCCTATGAAATTTATGTACCATAACTGGAAAGGTAAATGGAAATCCAATAAATATGCTAAATTGTCTCCCTTGAAAACATAAACAGAGCAACATCAAGATCAAAATACCCAAAGAAGAGACAGACACACACATTTGGAATGAAAATAATATATTAAATGGTTTTTAAATTAGTACTAATATATGATGGGATGTACACATTTATTATAAAAATTTATGAAAAAAAGATGATTTACTATTCTTTTCATGACTTATCCAACCTCACCAATTTATAATGAGTCTAAAAAGGTAATACTAGTTCTGTCAGCATATAAAGGTCCCAAGGATTTCATAATAGGTCTTATCCACCTCCAAATTCCCATATAGTTAACTATATGATCTAATATTTTCAAGTTGATAGTGAAACCTCTTTACGCAAAACCATTAGAAAAAACCAATGCTCAACTCATGTAATGTATGCTACATCAATTCTATTATCCAGAATTTTTCACTTCACAAGTACAACCACTAATTTTACATAGAAATTTAAAATGTTAAGTTATATTGTCATTCCACATGGGTTATAAATCAATGATTACATCTTTCACTACCTACCAATCCTAATTCTTGGAATCTTACCCCCATCCTATTTTGTTGTTGTAATCCTCTCCAATGATCTAAAACCCATGTTCCAATGTCAATCCTTCCAGAATCAAGGTATCAAAAACATGAATAAAGTATTAAAAATTCTAAGATAAAACAATCAAACATATAAAAACATATTTTTATGTAGTTTCATATTGAAAAATTCATATAAAAACATTGTAAGTTCATGTTAGTGATGGAATTATCTCTCCTAAAAAATAGTCAAAGTGAATTTATAGTTTTTCTTTCAATTTTTGCGAAAAAATAAAATTAGATTTACTACATTATATTGATTATTTTTTTGAATTAATTATTAAATTTTTTTAATAATATCACAACATAAAAAAATCTCAACATCCATTTCCAATGGGTTTAGATTATCCAGTCGTTATGATATTCTAGTGTTTAGGACCAATATTTACCTTTTCACTATTAGGATAGAAGCCTTCTCTAATGAACTATATATAATTTAGTAGTTTTCACTTCCTAGTTACATTAATTCCTAGATCATTAACTATTTACTAGAAACCCAAATCTATATTTTCTATAATTTGATTTCCAAAATGTTTTATACAAGTTTCATATTAACATTCTAATGAAATTTTACTTTAATGATAACTACATTAAGTCAAATAAAAAATTAAATAACAAAACCATGATAATTTAAATTTAAATTTCTTGTGAAATATAGGTACATTAACATGTATAAATTTCATTTATATCATTTTTCACATGCTTGTGAAATTTCATTCAGACTGATAAAATGTTGATCCATTTATTGTAAAATAATGTACATTTGTGAATTTTACTGTCATAAATTATCTAATTCTATATTTTTTTTAATTTTTATATGTGTATCATAATAATGTAATAAATAATTCCTAATAAAATAGACATATTTCCATTTTTTCTTTTATTTAATAAATATCATTAAATATTTTATATTATTTTATAATTTTAATTATTGAAATAAGTCCCAAATCACATAAATTAAAAAAAACCACACAGTATGAAAATTAAATAAAGTGATTAACTGTTTTATGAACTTTTTCATATTTTTTATTTTTCAATATGTGATAATAAAACCTTAACCCTCAGGAGAAAACTCCTTAATCCATTATATGGGTGGAGTTTCATCGCTTAACCACACTCTATTTTGTTTCCTTATTTGGATATATCTAACCTTGGGTCCAGACCACTATCCTATAGCTAGGAACATCATCATTTATATGTTCACACTCACATGTGGGTGATGGGTTTTATGTGTTTGGGGTTTCCAAAAATAATCCATGGACATGATGACTATATATAACAAAGGTGGGATAGATTATTCATAGATCATCATATTTAATTTAACAATAATCATTAGATAATAAATCATGTAACTAATAATTAAATTATGTAAATATATCCAACTCATACATAGATTATTCAAATCCCTAAATCATTTGATAAATGAAATGATAAATTAATTTACTATTTATAGAAATCATTTCAAAACATTATTGTATATATAAATTTATTTTAATTATAAATTATTAAACTAATTAAAAAAATAAATATTTATCTTAATTCCTATGAAACATAAATTTATTGAGATATAATAATAATTCCATCATTTATTATTAAAATATAATAATTTTCTTTTAATTTATTTTAGGAAAAAGTAAGTTCATGAAATTTACATTGGAATCCACAAGGTGTGTATGGTCTATGTCACATCAAATCCCATTTGTGCTATTTAAAATTTGAAAGATGTGGACTATCAATGAACTTATCTTTTGAAACATTCCATGTATATACTAGATTTTGTATCATATAGTTAAATGATTGGTAGTCCAATATGAGATATCTCATTATACATAGATTGTAATTCTATGTTTTCAAACTATATAGAATTTATGGCCTTTATGACAACATGGATCCTCTTAATAATACATGAGGTGTACTCTTAAATAAGTTCATGCTATAGAATTCTTGTATGATGACACACAAAAAATACCCATCTTAGATTAGTTTTGAGTTATACGTGTCACGCTATGTGTAAAGCTGGTTATATGTCCTATATTTTTGGTGTTATTACACTACTTGATTGATTATCAATATGAAATGTGTAATGATGTTTCATACGAACAAAAAAAATGATCCAACAATTACATGAAAAGTCATATATATGGGGTATGTGGAATATATATTCTAGATACATTCCATTTAGTATTTTTTAACCCTGGATTCATGCTATTGTCGAATAAGCAGTGTGTAATGATTCCACATATTGGACTGCTCAATGACCTGTAATTTATGTATTGTGTTCCTTGTAAATTGAAAACTGCTTACATGGAATGTAATTTTTTATTTCATGTCATGTAGCTATGTTATACAAACAAAAACCTTGGAACCTCTGGATGAAGATCATGAGTTTTCTTTACATGTTTTTTTCTCATTCACGATAATACGAAATTAGAACAAAATGTTTTCTAAATAATATGACTCAAACAAATTAAATAACAATCAAAGTAAACTAATACATGAAATTGAAAAAATAAATTATAAAAAATAGAAAATAAAAATGTGATGTCTTTGATACCACGTAAAGGTTATAATGAACAATTAATTTCATGGGTGAGAATATAATTTTAGATTTTCATCAATTTAAATATTTAGATTTAAAGAAATAGATAAATGTCACCCAAAAGTATCATTGAAAGAACTATTCATATCTAATTTATAATTAATTTAAATACCTAATTAATTCCCCCAATAGTAATCTCTATTTTGTTTTTCTCTTGTTGTATTTTTTCTACAGTAGATATTCCAAATGAGGATTCCATAAAACTAAATATGTAAAATTTGGGAATCCAATTCATTAATTCAATGAGTAAAAAAATAATTTAATATAATGGCATGTCAAATGACAATAAGAATACAACCATAAGGGATAAATCCTATGTCAGTGAAATTTTTATGTTTTTCTATCAGGATACTTTTTAGAGGATATGAAGTATACTTGTTTACTAACCTATTTATATGTATATAATAACTTCATATATTTCACCATAACAGATTTAAAACTCCAAATATAATAAGTAAATGGATAGAGAACTAATATTAAAACTATTTTAAAAATTAGAATTATTGGTAGACTTTCTTTCAACATTCATCCGGTTGACATTAGATAATCTAATTAATTACTATCATACTAAAATTACCTGAGACATTATGATAATAAAGTTACCTTCACTGTATAATCTAGTGTTTTATGTAATTATTTATCGAATTCATTAGTGATATCTTATTCACTCTCTATATTCTTGATATAGAGAAATGTAGGATTTCCCTCTTGAAATTAAGATAAATCTAGGTGATGTTATAACATCCAAAACGAGGTACCACACACTGGTTCCTAGAACTAATTAGTCATATTAAATCAACCATGCCTCATCGTATTCCAGAGGTTTCCATCTAGTAGATAAGATCTGATAATTAAATCATATGAAGGTTTTACCCTATTTTATAAGAATGATACTCCATCATAAAAATTACAAACAATAAAGGAATCATATATAACCATAAACAAAAAAATATATCATGTTAATAAATGTAGGAAATATAATATCAACAAAAGAATAAATCATTCCATGTTAATGTATGCTTCATGTTTCTAAGATGAAAACTGAAGATAAAGACACTGACGTCTCCCATGCAGGTCCTGGACCATATTTGGTTCCCTCATCCATGATCCACTACACAATTGATAATATATCCTATGGCCTTTTCCATTAACCTATCCTTAAACAACCATGTCTGCCCATGTATTAGTCATGCAGACAGAGTAGGGTGTGAGTACAACTTAGTAGGCAACCACCAACTGTGTCTAAAACAACATTCAGTTGGATAATAGTGTATATAATTGTATAAAGAAAAACTACATTCCATAATTAATCAGTTATATCATTATAATTTATTATTTATTTGATCACATTAACTTCAGGGTCCTCAAGTACACCTGTACCTCAATACAAGATTTGATCATGTTAGAGCCTGATGTGTTCCTGGTTAATATCAAATCTAAATACCTACTTCGTCTCATGCAGGAACCTGATGTTTTAAAAGGTGATATGATATATCAATACCTTCTTCGAATCATGTTGGATCCTGAAGTATTCTAAAATGAGGTCATATCTCAAAGTACCTTTGTTATTATTCTTTACTTTAAACATGAATTACTATGTTTCCATTCAAAAATCACACATTATAATAACCATGTTCCCATTCCTTAATTTATTCTTGATTGACTGTGTTCCCATTCATAGATAACACATTATAATGACCACGTTCCCAATCTTTAATTCATTCATGAATGACCATGTTCTAATTCACACATTACACATTATAATGACCATGTTCCCACTCTTAAATTCACATTCAAACTACCATTTTACCATTCATCAAGACATAATTAATTTGGAAAATAATTATTCACATAAATTTTATTATTGATCCAAAAATTATTTTATCACAAAATTACCCTTAATTAATTCATCAATTAAATAAGTCATCAAACCCATTAATTAATTTATCAAATAATTAATCAATATTCACAAACCCAATCCCCAAAATTAATCCCAAAATTAATTTTATCATTCTATAATATTAATATCACTAATTTAATCCCACAATTAATTATCTAAATTCAACTAATTTGATATCTCATAATTAATTCCCAAATTAATTTTCTAAAGTAAGATTCTTAATTCTCCTAATTAATTCCCCAATGTATTATATAATTATACAACCCCTAAATATCATAATTAATTGTCCCATTTAATTAAATAGTTCCATAATTGTTTAATTACTCAATTGGGCTCATTAATTAACCCAGTTTGGGAATTAAAATTTCTAAAGAACGCTAGAAATTATATAATTTTCATCCATGTATCAAAATCATGGGTATGTGAATTGAATATTGGAACACCTACCTCAATTCATAAATGGATAATTTCCCAATGTAAATCCCAAAAAAATGAGAAACACCATGACATAGATCAATATCTGTATCTCAAAACGCTAAATCAAGATTAGAGAAATCATGATCCTACAAATCTAGATCTCAATCAAGAATAATAGATCAATATATCAAAAAATAAATAGAAACATTTCCATAATATTAGATTTCATCACTTGATGAATGTGTAAATAATTGGTGAAGCATGAGATAAGAATTATGACATGATTCAGTAACTGGGAGAGGAGTGAATATTTGGCCCTGGCTTAAAATAAAAAAATATAGGACATAAGGCCTTAGAATACCTCCAAAATGATCTAAAATCATCAAAAATCATAAATGTTTGTGTTGGGATCAAAATTGGTGAATTTTGGGGGTCTGGGGGAATTAAAAACCAATTTTCAAGAAATAAAAAAAGATATCACACACAGTTTTCTTAGGGAGGGGTGAATGGTTTTCCATAACTGTGTGCCAACCATGCTTTTATTATTTTATAGGAGCAAAATTTATCCTTTTAGGGAACATGGAATGAAAAACCATGAACCATCCATACAAATCCCCACTTTCACGATACAGGCCATGACGCCTTCCGACCTAGCACCCGACCCGGTCCGCAGCAAGGCCCGAAGGGCGTTCCCAATCCCCACGGGTTGGCACAAGTGCCCAGGTATCAAAAATGAAACTAGGGAACGATTTACCTGAATAGATAAATATTAAACAATCATAAAGATCAATAAATATAAAACTGAAGTCAACAACCAACCATGCCCTTAAACGAGGGTCAAAATTAAAGTTTACAACATGACCTACAAAAAATCAAATAGGATGAAAATAAGGGAAAAACTAATAGTCACTGACTCAAACCTCTGTGAAACATGAGGAGTCACATCGCCAATCCACATCCACCAAACCGACATAAGGGTGCCGTTGTCAACCCGAACCACCCATGCTATGCTCAATGCCTCAACCTAGAATGAAAAAAGAAACAAAATCTACATACTCCCAAAGGTGTATGTATGGTGTGAGCTAAAGGCCTAGTCAGATTCCACAGAGAAATGGTTCCATGCCTAATTATTAAATGACAAATACATTTTCAATTTAACGAAATAAAAATAAATATGCGCTTAAACAATTTTAATGAAACCAGCTATTAAGGGAAAATTACTTGAAAAGGAAAACAACTTAAATTAACCCCCCTCCCCCCCACACACACTTTATTGGTAACCCCAATGCCACATAGTGTGACGACGGTGAGCGTAAATCAAAACAGGAGCACAATACATTAGAGAGACCCTAAAGATACTATCAAGAAGTGGGACTCTAGAACATAATGTCTCACTGAACAATGGTACATGAACACCACAATTTACATTGTCATGCACGAGCTACTAATAGGGTAACACATCCATAACCTAATGGTCTCAAAACATCATCAAAAAGTTTAGTTCATTTTGTAGTCGACAATCCAGCTAAGTGAAACTGAGTCGATGCCACTTCTGTATCACTAACACACTTGTCCTAGTATTCCCACCAAGTACCCAATCTTCCCATTCGTGCTCAGGTGGTTTACAGGTCATTTCACATGTAGAACATAAATAAACAAAACAAATGAGGCGCTACATATACCCAACATCACACTTGAACACACAAAAATGAAAAATAAATTAATAATAATAATAATAATAATTATTATTATTATTATATGCACACTAAAAATATCCCAAACTAAACTTCCTTAGTTACCCAATTAAAGAAACCATTTTCATGTTTAAAGAGATAGATAGTTAAAAAAAACAACAACTCACACACAAAAATACCATTTCGAAATAAGACAAACACCAAAAAATTCCCCAACCATGTTTTATACCATTTAATCAACTCTCTAAGAAATATTTAGATTACAATGTCCAATGGGTAAAACAAGACCTTGCACACAAACCCCCCCAAATATATTTTAAGATCAAATGCACACCAACACATTTTTAAAATGCAATCTAAAACCCTTGAACTTTTTAATAAAGCAACTACACGATTTAATAAAACACCATGTGATGACCAAATGTGATTTTTTATAAAAAATGCATCATATCTCATATAAACATACCACTTAAAAAACCCAACACATAATAAACAATATTGAAACTATTTTTCACCACTTAGATTATTTAATAAAAGAATTACAAACATAATATAAATCTCCAATGTGTGAAACATTTTTTTACCACAAAATACACTCAAATGATTCTATTTGAAATACAACATACACTAGAATATTCTCCACACACCATTTGCATCATTCAAACAATTTGAAAAATCGCCTATGATGTTCAATAAATAATTTGAACTTTTTAATCAATTAATAACTCAATTTATAAAACAAATAAAATATTGATTTAACTTAACAATGTGACAAGTGTTCATAACCCTATTTCCTTTAATTTAGTTCAATATTCTCCCAAACACACCTCATGTAATAAAAAATGAAAACATACTCAAATAAGTATACAATAATACCTAAAAACAAGCTTCTATCAACTCCAAATAAGGTTTTCATCAAAGATCTGTGTCTATTATTTCATCAACAACACCTTTGAAAAATGTTATAATTTAAAAAATATACTTATCCTTAAATTTGATAATAGAACAATGGACTTTATTGAATTATTGAACATAAGTAAAACCCCATTTCAATTAATAATGGAAATAGAAATTTTTTGTATCAATATACACATTCATTATTTATTAAATAAAATGAAATATATAAATAAGGATTGGTGTGTGAAAAATATGAAATTCCCGCAATCTAGAAGAAACAACATTAAGATTACAATTGTAAATAAATTTTAATCTAAAAAATAATAAATATCACTCTTAAAATCATAATTATTTCTCAAATAAAAAAATATAACTCAATATAATTGTTTAAGTATTGATGTTAACAAACGTCATTGCACTATAAATATCAGAAGATAATGAGTCTTATGAGATCCCACTGACTCTAAATTTTCATTTCTAGGAGTACCGAAAACATTTCACACATTTAAAGGGGTGACTAAGTCAAAATTTTCATTAGATCTAAGAATATATTATAGAATCACACTCCCAATATATTCCTTTAAATATATGATGTAAAAAATGGCATGTAAGGCCCTACATCAAGCTATAATTTAATACTATCAGAAAATAAATTGTATCACTATATTTTCTCACTTGAGTTACAAATTGTAACAAAATTAGAAAAGAAACATTTTTTTCTAGTTAAATGGGTACACTCAAAAGTATTTTGTAATTATATCTTCTAAATAGTTGTGAATTTACTATTTAACTATTTTAGTTCACACTATTAAGGTTGAATAATCATTAATCTTAAGATACATAAGATTATCTGCTTCATGGTCGAGCTAATTACCGACATGGGCATTATATATGTTGGTAATATTCTCATTCCAGAACACATCCATTACAATATACAAGTGTGTGACCATTGGTTTATGTACATGATGAATACTGATTCCATATTCATTTCATAACACCATTCCATAGTCACATAATCTCTATTAATGTATAGATATTTTCCGAATTGTTTAAAATTTTCCTTATTTCAAAAATTTCTCTTATCATATCCCTGTGAGGAGAAAATGATAAAAATAAAATCCTTATCCAAATAATCTAGAAAATTGAAAATAGATTTTCATTCCCCCAAATATAAGGTAGCTTATAATATTTTCACTAATTAAAAAAACCAACATTGGAAGTTGAATGAATAACCTTATATATCAATGTAAAGCATATATCATCATCTATGAGGATTCTAGAAAAATACTCCCACTATGAAACCTCTTTTTCCATATTAGATTTGTGATTATATTTAATGTATGAACTCATGTATTCCATTAATTATGTATATTGAAATAGAAAAAAATATTGAATTGAAAGAATTCATTTCCATAAGTAAATAAATCCATGACCCTATTATCATCAATTCAATTCCATATTTAAATGAAAAATTTGGAACTAACCCCTACCAATTGTTTGTAAAAATGAATCCATGAATCACCCCTACAACTGATAATTGATGAATTTGGATTTTATTTCCAATATATTCACACAATAGGAATGATCAGTCACACTATGGTGGAATAGTTATTAATATAAAATCTACCCCTGATGTTATCCAAATTCACCACATCGTGAGTAGTAGACCCATTTAAAATGATTCATTCTGTAGGAAAATCCTTCAATAAGGAAAAATGGAATCAATTTATTTCATTAATAGTTGAAATCCTATTTTCAGTGGGAATGATACTATCATTAACCTTATTAGAAGGTTCATCTAAAAGTGACAAGTCAATGAAACTTCTTTTGACTATAATGTCAATTCCATTGTAATTTGGGAAGGAAATAATTCTAGAGGAACCCAATTAACCATAAAGATCACTGATTATGATCTATGTTAACCCATAATAAAAAACTATAATTCTATCATGTCAAATAATAATATTATTGTTGTTTTAATTATTTTTATTATATCTTATGAAATGTGGTTAATGTAATTTATTAGAATAAAAATAATAATAATAATTTAAATGATATTAAATATAAAATATCTTTTATATCTAGTCATTAAACTCCACCCATATCCTCCAATATAATTAATCAAACCATGAGTAAAATTTTTATATTCTTGGGACCTAATTGGAAGTAGTTCTTTCCCTATGATTCATGCTATTGTAGGATATAAGATGTCACCATGTGATGTATGGGAACCTTGAAATGACTCCATCGACCCAAGTCCCACATTACATATAGAGGGCTATTTGGAATGGAAAATAAGCCCAAATTTGTCTATTCTCCATCATAAGGCATTTTCATAGGTGGGAGGTAATTGATCCCCCTTTTGCATAGTGAGCTCTACAGAAGAACAAAACAATAAGGTGGTGAGAAAAACTTAAAAAAATTGTTGGGGGGTATGTAGTCCCAATTGATCATAACAATTCGTATTAGATCCCTATGGCCAACCTCTTATTCTTAGGGAAATAAAAAAGAGGGATATTGTTGATTCCCAATTGAAATTAGTGCATTCACTAGGAAAAAAGGGGTTGTAGACCGCATGATGTCATGATATAATGTAGGGGTTTCACAACATGGAATATTTTAACCGAGTACCACATAAAAAATCGAGGGTTAATTGACTTGGTTTATAACCCCCAAATATTCTTCAATAAATCAAAATTCATTTTCAGATGTGGGATGGTAGTGATCCAACCAGTGGGTGGTGATCCCTTATGAAGAAAAAATACACGAGGGAGTGATCTAACGCGGTAAATATTATGGTTGAGGGTATGCATCCCCCATTAATCCTAACTATTGGTAGCTACTATTGTGGGGTAGACTCATATTTTTAGTTCATCTAATTGGAGAGGATTTTTGAGTCCCAATTGAAAGTAGTGCATTCCCTATGAATCAAGGAGATGATGGATGCATGGTGTCACGACATGATGTATGGTTGTCACAATGTGATACGTTCGACCTGATTCCCACATCAGGAATGGTGGTTCTTGGTAATGGAATATAATCCCTATGTATTCACATCTGGACCACAAGTCATTTTCAGAGGTGTGAGGGTATTGATCCCATAGGTGGTCATTGAGTCCTACTAAAGAAGAAAACAGTGAGGTAGTGAACCAAAGATGACAATATTGTGTTTGAGGGACTACATCCCCAATTATTCCAAACATATATACATACATATATATTTAATAAAAAATAAAATTCATATAACCCAAGAATCTGAATAAATAATTATTTTAAATATTCTGAGAAATTTAATAAATATTTATTTTGAAAAATTCACTAAACTCATTAATAAATAAATATTTATTTATTACCTTGTAAATAATTAAACCATTAAAATAATCCATCTCACATATTCTAATAATGAATATATTATAATTTAATTAATATGATCAACTTCACATAAAAAATCAATTTTAGATTAATAGCTAATAATATTATTCTTCATATTAATTCCAATAGAATTTATAAGCAGATCTGGGATACACATATTGTGTGACCCTCTAAGCCCCTTTCACAATAGAAATCACTAAAAATAAACAATTTCTAGGACCATCCTCTGGAAATAATTAAATTAACACCCAATTAAATATGTTAATATTATAACTATAAAAAATTTCTATGATTTTTATTGTGTATTATAACCCATTTTTCTTAAGATATCCCACCAATTAAGATTCATACATATTTCCTTACCCATTATTCTTAATTTATATGTATAAGGATTTCTAAAATTTATATGTCTATATACTACAATGGAAATGGATTTTTTTAGATAGTTATACTGTAGTTAAAGGTCTATATGAATATTCTCCTGTTAATATTGAATGTAAAATCCATCATTGACTTATGTAATTAATTCCATATCACTTACAATAAACCCAACATTTGATACCTTACCGTGGGTATATGCTATTAAAATTTATATCCGTACATCATAGTACATGATTCATACTAAAAATTAATAATAATATAAAGCATAAGGGATAATGCATACATTCACATATAGAAATATCTAATGGTCCATATAACACGAGGAGTTGAAATTCAAGGGTATTTCCTTATGACACCCTTTCTTAGAGTTAACAACAAAATAACATGTTGGGATAAGCCTCGATTTATTATGATTCTGAAATAAATAATAGTAAAACATCATCTATAAATTTTCTGAAATATAATATCTAGAATAAATGAATTTTTTATGAAAATTTTCATAGAATCTATAATAACTCATTATAGTGAGGAACTATAAAAAACTATTAATGTGATCATTATTATTAGAATATAATAAAAATAAATATTTCATGGATGAAAAATCACAATTTTACAAGATTAAATATATTTCAATTTAGGTAATCACATAATAAGGTCATTTGGTTATAGGGAACCAAATCCAACAAACATTTTATAGGTATTTCATGGTAGAAACCCAGGAATATCATATGTCATTGGTTTGAAAAATCCTAATGTGTGTTATATAATGATTTTCCAAAGACAATGGTATTGTGAGCTAAGATATACTATTATGAATTGTTGATCATATTATAAAATTCATATTAGACCCTATTATTGGGAACGTAAATCATTTATTAAGAGTTATCATTATAATTATCATCCACACTAGCGATCATTAATACATTAAACTCATGGAAAAGTGGGTGGTTATGTCTTACAGGAGTTTTAAATCTCAACATTTAATATTATATTTTTCAATGTATGGGTAAAATCATAGTAACTCAAGGAGAATCCCCAAGCAATATATAATGATTAAATACCTATTGTGTTGGGTTTAAAATCATTTCCCAATATCCTGTGAATTATTCTAATAATTCCTTTTTTCTTGAAACTATGACATAATATCATATCCACGTTATGAGGAGGATCCCACGAAATATTTGGGTGATTAATATAATATAGGGAAACTATAAAGAAATTATTCTATTGGTCATCACTAGTGATCTTCAATAAGAATTGAATATTTAAAATAGGAGTTTATAGCAATGGTGGTAGTTTTATGTTCTTTATTTTCATTTTACATGGTTTTGGTCTTCATATCATAGTGATCATGGGATTTTAGGTTACTATTTTCTTCTATTACATTAAATTAGCATTATTAAATCCTTAAAAATCCTTTAATTATAAATTGGAAATTGTGGAATTGCTATAGTTAACAGTATATATTGATGAGCATCAATAAAAGGGGGTCATTTTTTCTAGTGTTTCACCATAGAAATCAATGATTTTAATTACATAGAATGTCAATAGTAGCTTTGGGGTATGAATTCATTATCAAAATTTATTCCCAAATAAAAATAAAAAATGAAAAAAATTATCAAAAATTGACCATCAATTTGAGAATCTGATGTGGAGTACATGATTTTTCAAAAAAATCTTATGGTTTAGGTATCCCTAATTTGGGGAAATACACAAGGATATTTTTGGAAATAGTATTCCACGGTTAATGTTAATATTTTGAGTTGTTGTAATGTTATTTAGGTTTACCAACCCATATATGATATTTATAGTGTTAACGTACTAAATCTGTAATGAATAAATAGAAAAAAATTTCATTATATTTTTAAATCTCATACTAAAATACTTACAACCATTAGAATCATGAGACACACATTTAAGTTATTTTAGAAATATATAATTATCATAATAAATTGTATAAATTAATTAAAAATAATTTTTTTGCACAATGAGTGATGTTTCTAGGCTATGTTTTCTCTAGAAAGGGATTCTTATATGGTGTTGGAGATATGAGAGTGGTAATGTCATGGGAAAATACAAAAAATTTATTTGAAATATGATGTTTTAAGAGTTTATAAAGCTATAAAATAATATTACTAAATAATTTTTCAAAATTTATTCTCCTTTGAAGGAGTTAATTCAAAAAGGAGTGAAATGTGTTTAACATTTGAAGTATTAAGAGGAATTTGATAAATTGAACAAGATACTTAAATCGATACCAATTTTAATTCTCTTACTATTAAGAGTTATTTAATATTTATATTTTGATAAATATGTATTGGGAATAACATATGTTTTTATAATGGTGTAAGGTTGTAACAAATTGGTATAAGCAGCTAATACCTCCTGGGACTAATTATCCTATCCCTGATCTAAAGTTAACTTATATTAATTTTGATTTAATGATTTAGTGCAATTATATCCTTGAAGATATACTATCTATATATACAAATCATAAAAGTCTAAAGTAAATTTTTTATATCATTATCTCAACCTATGGTATCATAGGTGGGTGGAGTATATTATTTTGAGTTTTAAAATTATTAAACACTTGGGAGGGGAAATTCAATGGTCGTTATATTTCTTACAAACACTCTAACTCAAGAAAAGAAGAGAGTGTGGGAAATTGTGGTCGATAATGGGGATGTTAGTGAAATTTAATAGCTATAGAGGATATAATAAATGTTATGCTTCTTTCTAGTATTAATATTATTTCTATGGTGATCGATCATATAATATTGAATAAATTTTCAAATGAGGATACAAAAGGATGAAAGATATTACAAATTCTTGGGAGGCCACATATAGATATATTATTTTGTCAGATCCATTCATTTATTTTATTGTGATTATTTTGGTTTCTCTAGTATTTTGAAATAAAAGTTTGGAATTATTTCATAATGAAAGGTGGGATGTTCATATTGGAGTTATTAATATACTTCAAAATATCAAATATAATGTTGAAAGTAATGTAGAAGGATATTATCTAATTCATTTATCATTATAATTTCAAGTTGTAGTTGATCAAATACCACTGATGGAATTTTTTTATAATAGATACATGTTCAATTTCCTGAATGAAAATGTGATGATATTTTTTTTGGAATCTAATAATGCGTTATTGAGTTCATTATATAAACCTGACAGTGTTATGCATATTTTGGATATAGTCAAGAATTCAATTAATTACATGCTTATACATGAAATATTATTAATTTATAACCAATGTAAAATTTATACGAATGAATTTTTTATATATAATTGGGTTCAAATATCCATTTTCATGGATAGAGATCCTCATTTTTATATTTATATTTTTTTAGGGACACCAAAATTGATGTGATTCAAAAATTTCCAACATAATTATGACATATAATTAGATGATTATTCATTAAATACCATTTGAGATCCACACGATAATTATAAAGGATTATTGTATTTATATACTCGGATACATAAATTACTTTTACATAAAAGATCCAAATAATCCCCCAATATTTTTTCACAAGTAAAAAACCTTCTTAGACACATCATACACAAAACCTTTCATTATGGTCTGGTGAAAAGAAAACATAATAAATTAGGCAACCAATTACTAAGTAAGGGAAAAAAGGATATATGAATTACAATTTAATCATAACATTATAATAAGGTCATATAGACACGAGATTAATGTTTTAAAATCATACCCAATAATTCAAATATCATAATCATGAGTATTTTCATAAAACTATGTAGTTTATAAGAGAAGAATCATAAATGAATCAATGAACACGAGCCATGAGAGAATAAAATTTTTATAAGATATTTTCATAAAATAGTGCAAAAATTGTTTAATAATCATAATCATATAAATATTACATCAAGGACATACACCAATATATTAATCAAACGTTTTCCTTTGGATAAACACCTATGTGCCTGCTTCAAGATTGCGAAAACCATTCATTTTTTCCACATTTATGATTTGGTATAACAACTTTTGTCCCAACCTATCCCTAGTTTTATTTATATTTTATTCTTTTCAGGGTCCATAATCTTGTACAAGGTGTTTGGGTTGAGTTATAGGTTCTTTTTTCCATTTGAAACAAGTAGTAATTTGAAGCGAAGGGGGTAACACATGGTTGGTATATGGTTAGGGTAAAACTTGTTCAAGAAAAAGGAAAACCATGTGGTACAAATAGTGTCTCTGCCTAGGCTAGACACTTAGGAACATGACCATGCACTAGCCCCTACAGCCCTAGTGGACCTAGACAGAGGTGATCGTACAGTTAGTGCATGGTTTGGAAGACTGTGTGGCCAAACCCTGTGAACTTTTGATGGGTTAAAAAATAAGTGAAAATAAAAAAAATAAAAATGATAATAATAATTATAATAATGAAAAAACCCTATTATAATCAAATTAATAAGGGATATCCTCCCTCTCCCCTCTTCCATGCTTGATGCCCCCTCTATGTGGATTGCAACCCATGGATAAAGGGTGCACGATCTCATCCCTCCTCCCTCCGTGGACCTATCATTCTCCTAATTTCTGATTCAATCATATTGGATATGGGTTTTCTTCTTCTTTTCCAACATTTGAATACTTCCTCTAATCCCCTTGTGGTGCACATACTCTATCCAAAACCTAACCTGATTTTGTGTATTTTAATATTTATTCTTGGTGTTTTGTATTTTTGATCCCAGATTAAGGATGGATCATTCCATTATTTTTGAAGGAAGTGATTTCACAATTGGTTCTGAGTAGATTATCTTATGTTCCTCTTCTTTGGACTAATTTTAGAAAGGTATTATATGAACTTTTATTTTCTTGTATTTTATTCTAATGTGCCTTGGACCTCCTTGAGGAGTATTTGAGTTATTGTTGTTGAAGGAGAATTTAATATATATACATATATTAGAATATATATATATATGTACCCCCATATTTATATATTCACACTTTGAGGTGTGACTATATAAATATTTTCTAGGTGTTCTTAAATATATATATATATATATATGTAATGATGAATATGTGTGTTAGTTTGAAGTGGTCATCATCAAGGGAGACATGTTTTGTGGAAAATCCCCTATGTCTAGAACATTAACTTATAAACTATGATTACTTGGTGTTTTTAACAATTTTTTTACATTTCATAAGAAATATGTATTAAAGGTATTTTATTTTGTTTTTGGTACTAGATTTTCACATGTCATACATGCCGTTCTTCAGCTTCCATCAAGGATTTATTTTCTTTAGACATGTTTTCATGCTTATTTCAAACTATAAAGAATCAAAAAATTTTAATGGTATTATAAAATGTTTTTCTCATTAAAATTATAATATCAAAAATCTGTATTTAAAGGAAATATGTTTCTATAAAAGTGGTGAGGCCTGGTTGTCACTTTGAAAGGTTTTCAGGAAATTAAAACCAGTGTAAAGGCATTCCAATTGAATAAAAATGTTTAGTATGTAATAGATTTGTGATTTTTTATCTGCTTATATTATATAGGATTTTAATCAGTTTAAGTGACTAGAAAAGGGTATCTACTTATTGAGGGAGAATAGAGGTGAGGTGGGGGTGGAATTTTATTTAATGTATTTTATATGTTTGTCTATTCTATATTGATAAAAATTTACCTCCATTTGGTCATGGAAGAATGGAATCCTAGGTATCTGGGTGGGAGGATATGGAAATTTTTTCTATGAATGACCCACCAAACCTAGCAGGATTAAATTAAAAAACTAACTAAACTATGATGGTTTGGACTGGTTGGATGGAGCTGGAAACTAGAAATTCACACCCATAGTCGATCACTGAGAGTACAATGATCCTACGTCCCCCTAACCCTATATACATAGGAATTTTCCATGGTGATTTTTCTCATTTACTATTGTTTTATAAGGTACTATATTTTAAATTCCCTTATTCCTAGTTTTTCATTTACGGTTAAAAAAATATAAATCATGTTTCACTTTGGTTTATTTTATAGTTCCTTTAAAAATGACATTTTAATTTTGGTTATCATACTAAGAACATTCTTTTCACATGTTATCTTTTATAAAGAATTTACAAAAAAATATTATACCTTGAAACTCTCTAAAAAGGTGATATTTTTTCACAAAATAGAATATTGAATCATTTTTTAAAATAATGTAAAACCTTGTTATTATATGTCTTCCTTTAAAACTAAAATGATTGTATTTATCTTTAAATGAAATTTATAGGGAATTTTTTATCTTTGGAATCCAAAAATGGGATATTTTAATGTTCATGAATATTTTATCTATCATTTTACAGTTTTAGGTTGAGCTTAGATTGTGTCTCTCTTAAATTGTTCTTGGTTCCATGGTTGGAGGTGACCCATGAGGTCACATTTAGGTACTGATTATATTTTTTTTGTTCTATTTACATTGATAGTATTTGTTTTATTTTATTTTTATTTATTTATTTTATATCATTTATGGGATAAATAATTACAAATTCGGTTATATTTGATATCTGACACTAGTTTCCATTTTGGGAGGATCAGTACCGCTTCTCGAGCCTTGTTTCAGGCTAGCTTGGGTGATCAGTTTGGGGTTGAATTGAGTTGGATTAGGAAAATATTGTATTATAAAAACTATCATTTTTTCTTTAGGTATTTTTGGTTGTTTGATGTTATGACTCTCATAATTCATGCAGTTAGTCATAGGTAGGTTTTTGGTCTCCACCTCTTAGAAACGACGTTTGAATTTATATTGTGGATAGATATAGTTAAAACTCAAAATATGATTTTATTATCATATATTTTGATATATATATATATATATATATTCAAATTTTTATGATTATTTTTGAGAATTAATGGGTTTATTTGATAAAATCTTGGTGTAGGAGTGGATATGTTAAGGGATCTAGTGGGTTACGGTTATAGTTCTTATTCTGAAAAAACGTGTGTAGACCAAGAAACTGTATTTATTGGCCTCATGTGTGCTCATACAATTAGAATAACATCTATCAAAACGTGTGTCCAATAAATTTGAACCAATAATTCTTATTTTTTTGGAATTTTTTTATTTGAGTGTTGTGTTTGTTTATTCTTAGTGTGGTTTTTAGTTTTTTTAGGGCTTTCCCATTCAATTATTAATTGAGTATTGTGTTGATAATGTTGGAATTATAAAATATGAAAAATTAGTTTCTATTGAAAATTGAAATAATATTATTTACAATTTTCAATATTTTTCAAAATTTTGACATGGTAATTAAATCGGAATTTTTTTAGTTCTTATAATGAATGGCGATTTCAAAAACTTGTCGGGGGTATTTCAAGAATGGGTTGGAATGTTATATTGGTCCTTTAATTTTACATTTCATTTTATTATGAATTCTCACATATATATTTATTTTTGTATGTGTTAAGTGGGTATTTAGTTGTATGTGTGGGTGTTTTCTTGAGAGATAATGATAATGCATATGTCTGGGGTTTCATGAAATACCATTGATATGTGCTAAACTTTTTTATCTTGTTTTTAATTATATAGATTATTTTAAAATGGTTATTGTGCTATATGATAAGTGGGTTTATTGTAATGATTTTAGTCCAAGTAGACATGAAATTTAATGTGGATTTTGAAATAGGATTTTCTATTCATATGGTTTTGAAGTGGAAGTTTATTTTTAATTTGCATTTTATCTGGTTCTTTTAAAAAGGATACATTAGTTCTATTGTGCAGTGCTTGAATTTGGAATTGGATTTTTGGAGTTGAAATTATATTTATATTGAGAAATGGTTATTTATTTGATTGATATTGATTTATTTGGGTGTTTATATGTTATTTAGAGTATTCCACCCAAAAAAGGTCCTGATGGTTCTAAGGGAGCCTCTTCTAGTTTTTAGTTTTTTTTAGACTCCCAGTATACAGTTGGAGCCAATTTATTTTCATCTATTACCTATTTTCCTGGTGTTCAAGGATCATTATATGTTATAGGATATCATTTCTCTTTGGTGATCATATAGGTCAACTGAATCTCAAAGGGGATGTGACCATTTTGAAGAACTGGTTCCCTTTTCCCTAAAAATATCATCAACCAATCTATTGGAATCTCTTATATTCCTAGAGGGTGCTCATCTTGAGATTACAAATCGAGTCCTCTAATTAGGGGAAGTTCTGTTTAGGAATCCAGTGGAATAATTTTTTCTAACGAAGTTAGAACATAGAGAACAACTCATGGTGGTTGGTAGTCTATTTTCAATTGATACTCAAGAAGGTTACCCATTTAGTGGGGAGTATAAACTGGATGTTCTTGGGGTGTCTCATTCTTTTGTTCTTGATTCTTTTTAAGGTGACACTCACTTATTATAAACTACTAACGTCAATTTTAGAATTCATAATCCTCTTTCCATATTTCTCTAAAATGTTTTCATTGGAGTGTCCTGTTGGGACACCTAAAATGGTTTTGTGTGTCACACTAATGAAATAATATGTTTTATTTGGGGTTTGTCAACTCCAGACTATGGTGTATAAGATAAATCAAGAAACCATGGATCTATCCATTGGTATCATAACAAATATTTTCATCTATTGAAGGATTTATCAGGTATTGGTTTATGTAGATCCCATGTTTGGTCTCTTGTGTTGAAGAGAAAGCTATTTTAGTTTTTTCCTTTGGTGGTTATTTTTTCATCAGAAACATTTTTTTTTCATGGTATTGATGTCTTCATTTATTTTGAGATGTATATTGTATTATTTTGTGAATGTTTATATTTTAATTTTTTCTTATCTTTTAAAATTTTTTAGTTTTTGGGTAGTGTCTATTTGAATATTCTCTCATATTATGGAAATTATTATTCTTTATCTGGTCGGGTGTTTATTATTAGTCTTTTTTGTTGGGTCCCCTTGTGTTGGGGGCTGGTCGATTTTAGTTGGTTTTTAAATAGGGGTGATACCCACTATGTATCATTAATTGGTTGTTTTGTCGTTATTTTGTAATGTATGCCTTGTTGTGTCATAATGTCACACATGGGTTGTTGTATTTATTTGATTTTGGGTGTGGTTTATAGGTTTTTTAACTTGGATAGTTCCACTTTTTTCCCTCATTTTTTTCTTGGAATTTTTTTGGGGACATAAATTTTCAATATTGGTTAGAAATTTCAACCAGCAACCATATTTTTATTTCTATTTTATTCTTTTCCTGTTATTTAATGTTTTCAATGTTTTTCAGGTTTAGTTACTTGTGTTTTGCCTAAAAAATAGATGTTTTTAAGGAAAAAGGATGGAAAAAATTAGAATATGTATAAGGAAACTGTGTTGCAGTATAGGGAAAACCATACGGTCCAGAAAGTGGTTTTGTCCAGGCCTCATGACTTTGTGGTAGCCCCAACCTCCCATACGGCCCCATAAAGTGGGGATAACAGGGTTGATGAATATCCTGGAAGACTGTGTAGCCAAATCATAAAACCATATTAAGGTTTAAAAAAATAATTTAACTAAAAATATAATAATTTTTATTATAATAATGAAAACAATAATTAAAATTTAACCCTAATGGGGTTTCCTCCCACTCCCCTATTCTATTATTTGCTACCCCTAACCCCACCCCATCCCCACCCTTATGTGGAATGGACCATAGTCCAAGGAGGATCATCCTCTACCCTCTTACCTATATTAATCCTATTCAACACCATATTTCTAGAAATATAATCTCTGGTAAGATTCTCCTACTCCACTCCTCTATTTTTTTCACATATTTATCAACTTCCCCTCTACCTATTGGGGTGTGTATTCTCTATCCTAACCCTAACCCATTTTTTGGTATTTTAATTATTGACTCCTATTTTTTTGGGATTATTCAGAATTAATTGAGGCTGGTTCATGCAATTTCCATAAAAGGTATTGAGTTCACCAATATTTACAAATAGGTTCTCTTCTAGTTATCATCGTTTGACCAATTTTTGTTAGGGATTTTGTGACCTTTGATTTTCATGTTTTTTTCTAGTGTATCTTGGACCTCCTTGTCGGGGATTCGAGCCATTGTTGTTAAAGAAAACAAATATATATTTATATTTATTTATTTATTTATCTAAGAATATATATAAGTAACCCATTTGTATATATCCAATCATGGTTGTCTGCAGATATAAATTTTGAAATGTTGTTATTTGATATATGTAAAGGTGTAAATGTGTGTAAGTGTAAAGTGTACATTTTAATGGTGACATATTTTAAGGTAGGTTACCTATGTATGAGTAATTAATTTAGAATCTATGATTACATGTTGTTTTTATAGTTTTTGTCCTTATTTTTAAAACTAATATTCTATATAAATTGTTTTGGTTATTAGAAATAAATTTTCACTTTTTTCATATTCTTCTTGAGTTTCAAACATAGATTTATTTTGGTTAGGAATTATTTCAATAATACATTAACTTATAGGACACATTAATATCTCAAATGGTTCCCTAAATTGTTTTTATTATGAATATTGGATATTCAAAATGGTGTTTTCTAAAGTAAAATGCTTCTTCAATGGTGATAAGGCATGATTGGAACATTAGAATATTTTATGAAAATGAGAATCCCTTTTAAGGAATCACCTTTAATTACAAATTTTTTGTTTGTGTTATATGTTTTATTTGTGAAATGAGACTATTATATAGTCTTGTTCTCAGTGTAAGTGACTTGGAATGGGGATTCAATTCAGGAGGGTGATTTGAGGTGAGAAGGTGGATGGTTTTTTTGTAAAGTATATGATATGTAAGTATATTCTATCATGATAAAAACCAACATCCATTTGGGTATATCACATGGTAATCTTAGTTATCTCACTGGAAGAAGGATTATATTTTTTCCAACATGATCCTCCCTATAATGAAGGATTACATTACAACACTAATTGAACTATGATTGTTTGGATTGATTGGATCAAGCAAGAGACCAGTCCTTCACATCCATGGTTGATCACTAAGAGTAAAAGGATCCAAGGTCCCCAATAACCATAACTACTTAGTAATTTCCCATAGTTTTACATTTAATTTACTCCAATTTTTAAAGGAATTGTATTTTCAATTCCCTTATGCATGGTTTTCCCTTCATAGTTAAAATAATAAAAAGTTTTTTCACTTTCCTCTATCTTATAGTTTATTTATTAAATAACATCTCTATTTTCTTGATCATAACAAGACAATATTTTATCACAGGTTATATTATATAATGAATAAAATTAAATATATTTCATTCATTGAAAATTTCTAAAAACATGATATAAAATTGTTTTCATAAAATATAATTTTGACACTTGTTTTTGAAAAAAATGGAAAACCTTGCTTTTATATGTATTACATTAAAACTAGATTGATTGGATTTAACATTAAATGTAAGTAATAGGGTGTTGATTATCCATAAAATACTTACTAGAGATTGTTTATTTTCATTCATACTTTCTCTATAATTTTTTAGTTTCCTATTGTGATTCATTTTTGTCTCTCTTGGTGCGATCTTGGTGCTATGGTTGGATGTAACCTATGAGGTCACATTTAGGAATGTGTAGTAGTTCATTTTTTCATTTATATTTCTAGTGGTTATTTTATTATTTATTTATTAAAATTATTGGATAAATCATTCCCAACTGATTATCATTTTACATTGGTTACTAGTTTCAATATTTGGAGGGCTAGGTATGCCTCTATGGCCTTGTTGTGGGCAGGCTTGGGTGATCAGTTCGAGGTCAAACCAAGTTGGTTTGTGACATGTTGCATTCCCTATAATTGGGTTGGGATTAACTAATTTGTTACCTTTTATCTAATATAGATTAATATTCACCCAATCCATTGGTGGGATATAATGGACCAACCCATAACATTATCATAATCCTTTAATATATACGCCTTATCATTCCATTGTAACATAACCCATGGAAAAGAAAATGGGTTTCAGCAATATTTCATTACCATAAATATACGGTATCCATGTAATAATAAGAATGGTATCATATAATAATATCCCTACTAAATTATATGCTACATCAAAGGTTGTTCTAATAACTGAAAAATTTCATTAAAATATCATTGAATGTTTTCTTTTGGAAAATAACCCTTTTATTTTGAAATTAATTATATAAAATATAAAATTTTCAAAAATATTAGGTAATTTATTTTTATTTAAAATAAATAAAGAATTTTTATTATAATATTCAAGTTATTTACTGGCCATGACAGTGTAAATTGTTTTTATATGTTATAAAAAAAATAATACTTTGTTTACACATTTGGTAATAGGCACCAAATTCAAAAAATAAGAAGATTCCTTTAATTTTTTTTATTAAAAGTAAAACATGGTTTATAATGGCTTTAATAAATCATTGGATAAGAGTAAAAACATTTTTGATAAAATTTTAAATAAAATTTTTATTTGGATGAAAAATATTCAAACGATTTTAAAAACGAAGAGGTTTTAATTAAAACAAATATTTCGAACTCAAGAGTAATTAGAGAGAGTAAAATGAAATAATATAAAATAATACCTATAAATAACTACAGTATAAGAAAATTCTTTTTATTTTGAAGTTATTTTTTAAATAATTTCATCATTATAAATTTAATCATAATCAATCTCGGGAAAAAATTATCTTATAACATAAAACTCTTACCACAAGTTTGACAAGCCTCGCAGGTGTTGTAACCTCAATTATATTAAATTTAAATTCATTATAATTATATTATATGTCAATATTAATAGATATAATATAACATATGATACAATTATAATATTTCAGCATCAATTTATTAATAATTATTTATTAAAATCATTATTTTTGGGTGTCAACATTTTCATTTTTAATGAAAGGTTCATTTTAAAATTTCTGGTCCTTTTACATTGATCATTATTATTTGATATCAATAATGATAATCTGGATATAAATATAAAATATATTTATTATAAACATTTTTATTATCATCCATATAATGTTGATATAAAAATTAATTACACTGTCACGACCCGTCCTCGGGGCCGTGCCGTGACTACCCCAAGCCCGCCTTCCATAGGCCAGGGGTTGACGACTAGCACCAAGGCGTAAAACCCAAAAAAAGGGGAAGGCATTGCCTTTGAAAATTAAACAAGCACCACAAAGTAAGCAATAGGAAAAGTAAACACTGAGTAAAAACTGTACAAGCTGTGCTGAAAGTAAAAGGGGCCGGAAATACAAGCCCAACTGTAAAGTACAACTGAATGGAAAAAGAGCAACTGAAAGGGAAAGCCGCAGCGTCAAGCCATCCTCTGGAAGTCCCATCTGAAGGGTGGGTACAGATAGCCTCCACAGCTCCTCGGTCCAGCCGTCCGCTCCGAGTACGTCCCGCCCAGTGGTCCACCTCCAGGTACCGTCCTGCTCCGCACGCCTCCACCTCGATCAGCGCTGCCCATTGTCTGCAACCAACACCACGAAGTGCGGGCATAGCCCATGAAGGGGTGAGTATAAGCTACTTAGTATGGACCCCGAGACCCCCGAAGGTCTCCCGAAATCCAAAAAGGATAAACCACAAAGAGGAGATACAATCACGAAGTAACAACCGACACTGCTTAGGTATATGCCCATACATATACCTATGTCATCAATTCTCGTTCGGCTCCAACGTCCGAGCCCAAGCACAACCCAGTCCACACAGGAAAGAAAAACGTATACCCACACAGGATAGCTCAACACAATCCTCAAAGGATAGAAAAACAGTAAATTCACACAGGATAGATCAACACAATCCACAATGGAGAGTAAACAGTAAATCCACACAGGATAGCTCAACACAATCCACAAAAGAGAGTAACACAAGATTCAGCTCACACAGGTATACTTCGTCGAAAAGGTGAAAGGGATGATCAGGTATAGATACTGAATCATCTAATCTGGGACCCACGTAGGATACAAGACCAGCACGACTAGGACCCACATAGGATACAAGACTAGCACAGAGTCATCTAAGTTGGGACCCACATAGGATACAAGACCAGCACTCTTCATTGATTCATCTATACGAGGACCCACATAGGATACAAGACCAATATTGAATCATCTAAGCTGGGACCCACATAAGATACAAGACCAGCACAGCTAGGACCCACATAGGATACAAGACTAGTATTGAATCATCTAAGCTGGGACCCACATAGGATACAAGACCAGCACAGCTAGGACCCACATAGGATACAAGACCAGCTGTCTTCATTGATTCATCTATACTGGGACCCACATAGGATACAAGACCAGTATTGAATCATCTAAGCTGGGACCCACATAGGATACAAGACCAGCATAGCTAGGACCCACATAGGATACAAGACCAGCTGTCTTCATTGTCGCAGTCCACTGAGGATTTCTGCATAGTCGTCATCGTCGAAGTAGCAGTCGCAGCCAACTCTAGGGTTCCCGCACACAGCAAGCTCGTTCGGGAGGGTCCGCACCCCGAGCCGAGAGGTCGATATATCAACTGTCACAATGTCTGAAGATGATGTATCCAAAAGTTCGGTATCGTCAATAGGAACTCAACGTCGCAGACGGCGTGTCAATCAGTCGCCCGGTCTGAGAGTTATTGGCTTTTTCGTCCCAGGGGCCCGGTTGGTTTTTGAGGCAAAACCAACCCGACCATACTCCACCTATGTCCAAACAATGGGCGGAGTATGCCAAAAGATCTGTCTCACTCAGAGGAAATCAACAAAGCTGACGGCGCGTCAATCGGACGTCCGTAGCTCAAGATATGAGTGTTTCCGCTCCGAGAGCCCGGTTGGTTTCGTGTACGAACCAACCTGGCCAAACTCAAACTATCCCAAAACCTTGAGTTTGATATACCGAAACGACCGTCTCGATTCAAGGATCGCATTGCCGCTGACGGAGAGTCGTTTGGGGGCCCGTAGCTCAAGATACGACCATTTGAACGAAACTCGTCCGAAGACGGGGGGTCCAGGCCCGGGCCGACCCCCCTTGGGTCGGCTGAACCGGGTGGACCCGGTCCGAACCGGGTCCACCCGGTCGGACCCGGTCCGGGCCGGCTAGGGCGCGGCCCGGCCGGTCGGACCGGCCTGGCTCGGCCTGCCCGGCTCGGCTCGGCCGAGCGGCGCTGGGGGTAGCTGCCACCCCCGCGTGACACCCCCGCGGCACCCGCTGGGTGTCGACCAGACAACCGGACGCGGCTGAAGCCACATCCAGAGTGACGCGGGGGGGAGCCGCCGCCCCCGCGTGACACCCGCGGGGTGTCTCCCTGGCACCGGATGCGGCTTCAGCCGCGTCCCGCGAGCGCCGCCGCCGCGGCCGGTGCCGCGGCGGTCTCGTCCGGCGGCACGCCGGGCGCCGCCGCCGGCTTCCACGGGCCGCCGGAGTTGCTCCGGTGGCCCGATTTTCTTCCCGTCTGCGCCGTTGCTCCTCCCGTGTTCCGTTCTTCACTGCGGGATCATCAAACTTCCGTTGCGGCACGTTCCGTCATCGCCTGTCAAATCCACACAAAAACGAAGAACGACGGAGGGTTGTCGGGCCGTGTTCGTTTGGCCCGCACCCTCTGCGTTAGAGATAAACAATGGGAGGAATTAAAGTTCCACACATGAACGCATATCCGAAACAATTTTTAATGAAATAAAATTGTTTCATAAAATGGGTTCCTCATTTGAACGGAAACAACAATTTTAATAAATTTAAAATAGTTCATAATTCCAATTCTTTAACTTTTTTAAAGAAAAATTTACGGGAATATAAAAAGGGGTAATTCCAAAAATAAAATCCCTACCTCGTAGTCGCGCATGAGCATTCTTCGCGGAATTGTTCGTCGCAGAAGAAGGGGTTCGCCGCGTCATCACGGAAGGACGTCGCGTCGTCGCGGAAACCGGCGTTGAGTCGGCGAACTCAACGGACCAAGAACAACAGATTTAATTTAATTATAATTAAATCCGTGTTTCGGTAAAAACCACAAAGGAGATTTAAAAAAGAAAAACCGAGACTCTTACCTCAAGCAGCCGATCGAAGATCCATCGCGAAGGAAGAGACGTCGTAGAAGAACGATGCAGGAAGGGAACGTCAGCGTCGCGGATCACGGCGTCGCGTCGTCGACTTCCAGGTTCGGCGTTCTTCGCGTTCTTCGCGTTCTTCGCGAAGAAGGTTGAAGGTTCAAGGATTCTGTCAAGCCTTTCAACGAGTAATCCTCCAAAAATACTGGTTGGTCTTATTTTATTATTATGCCAACCAACGAAAAAGGGGTAAGTAACGACCCATCAATTCGTTGTATTAAATCAACGAAAAAAACAGCTCATTTAATTTACGAAATAAACCGCCCAATTAAATGGTCTATTAATAATTTAAGAAAACACGTCAGTTGACTTTCATAATGACGGGTTTTCGCGGGTGCGTTACTTAGCAGAAAGAAACGGCGGGGCTCGTATGGGCCCCACATCGCAAATATCCTACCATGAGGGTAGGATATTTCTGCATAGTACCCTATCAGGTTCAACACAGATTAAGCCGCTTTTAAGTGGCTTCAAGTGGCTTCAATGTGGCTTAAGCGAAATAAAATAAAGTTGTCGTAAAAATTATTTTATTTCTTAACTTTAAGCCCGAAAATTAAAAACCACACCCGAGCAAACGCAACTCCGGAAGAGGCGTTTCTAAGTGAACACCGGCGCTGCGATTTCATCGGTGCCCTCAGAATTCGATTCTGGGCACCGGTTCAAAAGTTAGAAAACCCGCTCGTCCGTTCATTGAACGTACCCGAGCCAAACTTCGGAAAATGATTCCGGGCACACCGGGCCTCGGAATCAGGTGCCGTCAGAAACTGCGCTCTTGTAAAATTCCAAAGAAAATTAAGAAAAAAAATTTCCTTGAAATTTACGGGTCTTTACATTACTCCCACCACATGGCTTTACGTCCCCATAAAGCTTCAACACAACTAGGGATACAAAGGCGGTACTGAGAACGCATTTGAGCCTCCCGCTCCCATGTTCTCCCTAGAGGTTCCCGTGCTGCCATCTGATGCGCACAAGAGGAATCGATTGCCCACATAGGACCTGCTCCTGTCGATCCTCTATCTCCACTTGGACCTCCGCAAAAGTCGCCCAATCATCCACGCCTAGCTCCCCATGGTCAACAATGAAGCGTGGAGACGACTTGCCGCCTCGGCCAAATCTCCGCAAACCACGTCGAGGTGAGACACGCAAGAAGACGTGGTCGCCATCCTCGAACTCTAGTGGCCTAAGCCTCCTATCATCATATGACTTCTGTCAGCTCTGAGCTGTACTCATCTGCCTCTGGATGACCTGGACCATCTCAGGTCCCACAAGAGCTGCAAGATTTCTTCTTTGCCGATAAGAGAAATCTGGTCCCATCCCCTGGATGAACCACATTCTTTGCCTATTACAATCAATCCCTACATGGATGATACTAATCCATACCAAGGACGACGTCGTAAGGCCTCAACGCTACTACCAAGAGATCCAACTGTTACTCTCGCCTCCAAGGGTTGAGTCACACAGTCGGCATCAGTGTGTGGTAACTGGGTCTCCTCCAGTAGATGTCTCACAAGTGAGGGTAAAGTCAACAGTCAAAACTGGAACCTCTTAGTAACAACACAAAAGAGGACAGGAATGTAAACATCACAAAGGTATGCATCTTTTATTATTGCAGCTCATAATACAAAGACGCTACACAATAGAAACAAGGAACAAGAAGTACAAAGGACATATCCACTAGTTCTGCTCCTGTCCATTTGCTCCCAGAGCTCCATGATCGAAGGCCTCAGCTACCTGAAGTTGAGCTCTCCCATGTCCACCAACTCCCTGCGGTCGAGGTGGACCTCCTGGTGGTGGTGGTGGCAACACCTTGAAGAGTCTCCCACCATCGGCTACTCGGCCTTCTTCTCTGCCTCGTCCGCCTGCACCCTGCGGACCACCGTGGCCGAACCTCTGTCTGGGAGGTCCCTCTACCACCTGCTGCTCATCTGTAAGACGAGTCGGGAAGTCTCGAGCCATGTGACCTCGCCCTCTGCATGTGTAGCAATGCTTTCCCCTCGTGTAGATGGCTCTCCTTCGGGTGCCCCGCACAACCAAATCTTCATCCTGAGACTACCCATCAGATAGTCTGGCCCGCTTGGACCTCTGCGTCACCTGTCTACTGCAAGCCGCAGAATACCCTGCTACGGGCCGTCCTGCAGAGGGCCCTGTCACTGGAGCCTGCTCGGCGAGAAAACTCTCCACTAGAAGGGCTCTCTCCAACACCTCTGCCTGTGTCAGAATGTTGAGGGAGATCATCGAAGCCCTGATCTCGTGTCTCAATCCCTGCTCGAAGGTCCGGGCCCGGAAGAACGGGTCTCGTACCATATCTGTGGAGTAGCGCGAGAGATCGGTAAATCTCGCTGAGTACTGGGCCACTGTCATACTGCCCTGCCGTAGCTGAAGAAACTATTGTATGCGTACCGCACGAAGGATGGCTGGGACGAACATGGAGCGGAAGATGCTCTCAAAGTCCATCCAGGGAAGTGATGCCTCGTCGTGCACCTGGAGCATCAAGCTCCACCATCTGCCTGCTGCCGCGTGCAGGAGGCTCGCTGCGAGGATCACCATGAGGTCCGCTGGTATCCTCACTAAGCAAAAAACTCTCACTACTACCTCCAGCCAGTCCTCGGCTGCCTGGGGGTCCGTCTCCCCGCGGAATCTGGGCGGTCGATGGCGTTGGAACTCATGCAGTGCACTGAGGCGACGTGCATCGTCAGCGGCTGGTGCTGGAAGCATCGGTGGCTCGGCGGGTAAAGGTACCGCCGGTGCCTCTGCTGACAAGGAGCCCTGCACCGGGGCCTCGTCGCTCAGTGGGCTGTCATCATGCTCCACTCTCGGAACCCTAGCTGGCTGCCGTCGTGGGGCCATCCTGAAAAGGAAACAAGTGCGCCACGGTCAGAACAGTATACCTGGTGAGCTGACACAAGTAATCACAAAGAAAACATGAAACACACATGCAATCAATGTTTTCGTGCATTAAGTCAGAAATCAGAAGTCAGAGTCCTGGTGTACGGATACGTCGGCCGCCGCACCAACACTGGACTCCCTGGACTGATAACCACACCCAATACGCTAAACACTATAGCTTCACTTAGAAGAAAGATTGGAGTCTGCGGTAGAACTGACCGCTCTGATACCAATTGTGACAACCGGGTCCCAGTGACAGCACAACCACCCCGCTTTAACATGGCCGTCGGGTCCTGGCCCACTAGGTACCACCGGTTGCCCCGCAGACACGGGGGGCCCACCCCCGGGTCCACCCACATGCTTGAACGGGTCATCTGACTAATGATTTTCCCCATAGGCCAACACTTGTCCTTTCCAGTGTGCTTTGTCCTCACTCACACACATCCTGAGAATCCTCCCAGGAGGTCAACCATCATGATCACTACTCCAGGCCAAGCACGATTAACTGTGGAGCTCTAATCAGGTAGGCTCTCGAAAAGAAAGGTGCACCTTGTTGACATGAGTCATATAATTTAGTCATTTAACCCTTTATCATTTGGGGATGTTACAATCAGCCCCCCTTTAGAGCACAACACCCTCGTTGTGGGCCCTATAACTCATCCTAGGTAGTGTACCGCACTTAATGCTGGGTTCCTCCTCTGATACCAATTTGTCACGACCCGTCCTCGGGGCCGTGTCGTGACTACCCAAAGCCCGCCTTCCATAGGCCAGTGGCTAGCGACTAGCACCAAGACGTAAAACCCAAAAAAACATGGGAAGGCATTGCCTTTGAAAAGTAAACAAGCACCACAGAGTAAGCAAGCGGAAAAGTAAACACTAAGTAAAAACTGTACAAGCTGTGCTGAAAGTAAAAGAGGCCAGAAATACAAGCCCAACTGTAAAGTACAACTTAAAGGAAAAACAGCAACTGAAAGGGAAAGCCACAACGTCGAGCCGTCCTCTAGAAGTCTCACCTAAAGGGTGGGTATAGATAGCCTCCACAGCTCCTCAGTCCAACCGTCCGCTCCGAGTACGTCCCGCCCAGTGGTCCACCTGCAGGTACCGTCCTGCTCCGCACGCCTCCACCTCGATCAGCGCTACCCGTCGTCTGCAACCAACACCACGAAGTGCGGGCATAGCCCGTGCAGGGGTGAATATAAGCTACTCAGTAGGGACCCCGAGACCCCCGAAGGTCTCCCGAAATCCACAAAGGATAAACCACAAAGGGGAGATACAATCACGAAGTAACAACCGACATTTCTTAGGTATATTCCCATACATATACCTAAGTCATCAATTCCTGTTCGGCTCCAACGTCCGAGCCCAAGCACAACCAAGTCCACACAGGAAAGCAAAACGTATACCCACACAGGATAGCTCAACACAATCCCCAAAGGATAGAAAAGCAGTAAATCCACATAGGATAGATCAACACAATCCAAAATGGAGAGTAAACAGTAAATCCACACAGGATAGCTCAACACAATCCACAAAATAGAGTAACACAAAATTCAGCTCACACAGGTATACTTCGTCGAAAAGGTGAAAGGGATGAACAGGTATAGATACTGAATCATCTAAGCTGGGACCCACGTAGGATACAAGACCAGCACGGCTGGGACCCACATAGGATACAAGACCAGCACGAAGTCATCTAACCTGGGACCCACATAGGATACAAGACCAGTATTGAATCATCTAAGCTGGGACCCACATAGGATACAAGACCAGCACAGCTAGGACCCACATAGGATACAAGATCAGCTGTCTTCATTGATTCATCTATACAGGGACCCACATCAGATACAAGACCAGTATTGAATCATCTAAGCTGGGACCCACATTGGATACAAGACAAGCACAGCTAGGACCCACATAGGATACAAGACCAGTTGTCTTCATTGATTCATCTATACTGGGACCCACATAGGATAAAAGACCAGTATTGAATCATCTAAGCTGGGACCCACATAGGATACAAGACCAGCACAGCTAGGACCCACATAGGATACAAGACCAGTTGTCTTCATTGTCGCAATCCACTGAGGATTTCTGCACAGTCGTCGTCGTCGAAGTAGCAGTCGCAGCCAGCTCTAGGGTTCCCGCACACAGCAAGCTCGTTCGGGAGGGTCCGCTCCACGAGCCGAGAGGTCGATACATAAACTGTCACAAAGTCCGAAGTTGATGTATCCAAAAGTTCTGTATCGTCAACAGGAACTCAACGTCGCAGACGGCGCGTCAATCGGACACCCGGTCTGAGGGTTATTGGCTTTTTCGTCCCAGGGGCCCAGTTGGTTTTTGAGGAAAAACCAACCTGACCGTACTCCAGCTGCGTCCAAACCTCGGGCGGAGTATGCCAAAAGATCCGTCTCACTCATAGGAAATCAACAAAGCTGACGGCGCATCAATCAGATGTCTGTAGCTCAAGATATGAGCGTTTATGCTCCGAGGGCCCGGTTGGTTTCGTGTACGAACCATCCCGGCCAAACTCAAAGTATCCCGAAACCTTGAGTGCGATATACCAAAACGACCGTATCGATCCAAGGATCTCATTTCCGCTGACGGAGAGTCGTTTGGAGGCTCGTAGATCAAGATACAGCCATTTGAACAAAAACCGTCCGAAGACGGGGGGTCCGGGCTCAGGCCGACCCGGCCCGACCCCCCTGGGTCGGCCGAACCGGGTCAACCCGATCCGACCCGTTCGGACCTGGTCCGGGCCAGCCAGGGAGCAGCCCGGCCGGTCGGACCGGCCAGGCTCAGCCAGCCTGGCTCGGCGCGGCCGAGCGGCGCGGGGACGAGCCGCCACCCCCACGTGACACCCCCGCGGCACCCGTGGGGTGTCAGCCAGACAACCGGACACGGCTGAAGCCGCGTCCCGAGTGACGCGGGGGGGGGGGGGGAGCCGCCACCCCCGCGTGACACCCGCGGGACACCCGCAAGGTGTCTCCCTGGCGCCGGATGCGGCTTCAGCCGCGTCCCGCGAGCGCCGCCGTCGCGGCCGGGGCCACGGCGGTCTCGTCCGGCGGCGCGCCGGGCGCCGCCGGCTTCCCCGGGCCACCAGAGTCACTCTGGTGGCCCAATTTTCTTCCCGTCTACGCCGTTGCTCCTCCCGGGTTCCGTTCTTCACTACGGGATCATCAAACTTCCATTGTGGCACGTTTCGTCGTCGCCCATCAAATCCGCCCAAAAACGAAGAATGGCGGAGGGTCATCGGGCCGTGTTCGTTTTTCCCGCACCCTCCACATTAGAGATAAACAACGGGAGGAATTAAAGTTCAATACATGAACGCATATCCGAAACAATTTTTAATGAAATAAAATTGTTTCATAAAACGGGTTCCTCATTTGAACGGAAACAACAATTTTAATAAATTTAAAATTGTTCACAATTCGAGTTCTTTAACTTTTTTAAAGACACATTTATGGGAATATAAAAAGGGGTAATTCCAAAAATAAAATCCCTACCTCTTAGTCGCGCGTGAGCGTTCTTCGCGGAATTGTTCGTCGTGGAAGAAGGGGTTCGCAGCGTCGTCGCGGAAGGACGTCGCGTCGTCGCGGAAACCGACGTTGAGTCGGCGAACTCAATGGACCAAGAACAACAGATTTAATTTAATTATAATTAAATCCGTGTTTCGGTAAAAACCACAAAGGAGATTTAAAAAAGAAAAACCGAGACTCTTACCTCAAGCAGCCGATCGAAGATCCATCACGGAGGAAGAGACGTCGTAGAAGAACGTTGCAGGAAGGGAAGGTCGGTGTCGCGGATCATGGTGTCACGTCATCGACTTCCAGGTTCGGCGTTCTTCGCGTTCTTCGTGTTCTTCGCATTCTTCACGAAGAAGGTTGAAGGTTCAAGGATTCTGTCAAGCCTCTCAACGAGTAATCCTCCAAAAAGACTGGTTGGTCTTATTTTATTATTATGCCAACCAACGAAAAAGGGGTAAGTAACGACCCATCAATTCGTTGTATTAAATCAACGAAAAAAACGGCTCATTTAATTTACTAAATAAACCACCCAATTAAATGGTCTGTTAAGAATTTAAGAAAACACGTTAGTTGACTTTCATAATGACAGGTTTTCGTGGGTGCGTTACTTAGCGGAAAGAAACGGCGGGGCTCATGGGGGCCCCACCTCGCAAATATCCTACCATGAGGGTAGGATATTTCTGGATAGTACCCTATCCGGTTCAACATAGATTTAGCCGCTTTTAAGTGGCTTCAAGTGGCTTCCAAGTGGCTTAAACGAAATAAAATAAAGTTGGCGTAAAAATTATTTTATTTCATAACTTTAAGCCCGAAAATTAAAAACCACACCCGAGCAAATGCAACTCCAGAAGAGGTGTTTCTAAGCGAACACCGGCGATGCGATTTCATCGGTGCCCTTAGAATTTGATTCCGGGCACCGGTTCAAAAGTTAGAAAACCCGCTCGTCCGTTCACTGAACGTACCCAAGCCAAACTTCGGAAAATGATTCCGGGCACACCGGGCCTCGGAATCAGGTGCCATCTGAAACTACGCTCTTGTAAAATTCCAAAGAAAATTAAGAAAAAAAATTTCCTTGAAATTTACGGGTCTTTACATACACCATTCCTAGAGATAGGAGTTCGTAAAAATGTATGGACACTATTTTAATTTTATAAAGAAAAAGAAGGAAAGAAATATAAATAATATTTTATCATTAAATAATCATCAATAAATCATAAATATAATATATATTTATTTAATATATCATTAAAAATAGCCATGTTTGGCAGTGACGGAAAATGATTCGTAAAGCTACGTGGAGGCGGTAGTCCACACGTATGCACGAACGATACTTTCTTTTCCAATTTGACGGAAAGTATTTAGAAACATATTTTCCCTACATAATAATCATAAATCATTATATTTATGATAATATATTTATCATTTTATAATGGTAAAAATTGGTTTATAGTATGTGGAAGAAGAATTAACATTGAAAGACTTCGGTTGAGATCTCATTAAGAAACCACCTTTGTCTTACACCCGACCCTTGAAAGAAGGGTATTATGAAAAAATAAAGACCTTTTATATGTGTTAAGTGATATTAACAAATTATTACATATTAATTGGAAATTATGATAGGATATTTTAGATTTTAGAAGAGAGGATAGTTGGTTACCTTTTCTAAGGGGGAAAGAGGACACAATTGGAATTTTTTTAAGAATAAAATATAACAATGTCATTCACAAGAAAAATGAAAACAAATGTCTCATTTTGAAATATTATATTAAAAATTGTCAAAAAATATCCTTCCAACATGATTTATAAATTTTTATATTGATATATAACCCGTATATCTTAGTTTAACAATCTGGTAAACTTGTTTTAACCTTAAGTGAGGTAACAAAATTGTTACTATTTTTTCCATTCATAATGATAAAAAATGAAAGTGACAATATTAAAAACTATTAAAATTATGATTCTAAATATTAAATAAATTTTATAAAATTAAATTTCTATTACTGTAAGAAAATATTTTTCATACAATCCCACAAAATACATCGAAAACTGACTTTCCCTAAAAATGAATTTTTAATTATAGAAATGTTTTTACATAAAAACTATGAATAATGTGGATTCTAATTCAATTTAATGTATTATATTTATTAAAAATTAACTAATAAATTTTGAAAATAAATTCCATTAACATTTTAAATTTTAAATAAATTAATCAATAATAATATTTTCTATATAATCAATATTTTATACAATTCACTAAAAAAATAATCTTGTGAAAAAAACCCCAAATATAAATATAAGATAATTTTGATATTATTATTTTCAAATTTAATTACTATTTATGATACAAATTTTTTAAAATTGAAATATATTTATTATAATATCCTACCAAAAAATGTACTGATAATATGTTTTCAAGAAAAAATATTAATAAAGCGTAAAAAGAACTTACTAAAAATTGGGTATTTATCTATTATTATATGATATATAAATTTTCATAATATATCTCTTTTATACTTGTTTATCATAATGTTCTTATTTTAATACATATCACCAATTTGATGGATAGGTTATATCAGTATACTATAGAATGATTCATTTAGAACCAGGGTTTCATACAAAACAAGAAATCAAATAATTCATGTTTATTTCAATTGAATATATATATATATATATATTATTAGGGTATTAAATTCAAACATCATCAAAATTAATTTATACTTAAAAATTTCATCACTTTGGTATGAAAAATTAAAGGGTATCTATGTTTCATCTCATCATTCGATTCCCATTTAGATTCTTTGAATATTTAATTCCTCTATATAAAATTATCTAAGTGAGAAATCTTATTCTATAAAAATTTATCTCTATGATCAGTGATTTATAAATTTTTCTTCATAAATAATTTCACGTTGTTATAGTAAAACCATTGGTTTCAATATTTGTGAAGGATCACGTATGTACTTTCTCAAGAGAGATACATAAAACACATTGTAAATTTGAGAAAAGATTTGTGGTAGCACGAACAGATAAGTTATGGACCCTATATGATGAAAATTCTCAAATGGACCAATATATATATGGATTGACTTTCCCTACATTATAAAACTAAAATTAGTCTTCTATAAAGATATTACAAAGAGTACCATCTTCTAGATATTTAATTCTAAATATCCAATGAGATTATCAGCACAACTCTTTCATCAAATCTAATGTACATTAACATATCATTGAATGGTTCTTAACTCCATTACCATTCACTCATTGGATCAGTTCCCAATATATCAGTTTAACTACTTCGTCCCAGAACATTGGAGTACATAACATCTTTCTAGTTTGGGCTTAATACAGAACTATCTAAATTCTCAAGTAAAACCAATTTTGGTAAAATAAATCAACTAGAGAAAGGTTTTTATCCCAACCACCTTTAATGTCAATAGAATAGGATATGAAAAATCCTCCATGGTATGAATGGTTCTCTCATATTGACCATATCTTTGAGGATGATAAGACATAATAAAACACAACTTTATATCTAGTTCTTACTAAAGGCTTTTCCAAAACATTGAGTTAAGCCTTTAATCTCAATCACATACAATATAATGTGGAACTCCATGAAACTGTACCACTTCATTTATATATATTCTATAATTTTTATCAATGGAGAAATAATCCCTAATAGAAATTAAGTGTACTAACTTTATAAGGAAATAAATGACTAAAAAAATTGTATTTTAGCCTTTAGATATTTTGGTTAGTTTGATGATGAAATCCATGGTGATTTTTCCTATTTCCATTCTGGTAAGGGTAATTTATATAAAATCTCCTTATAAGTCTATCATTAAACACTAACATTCTAAAATACAATGGTTTGAGATAAATTCTCATCAATATCCATTTTATGTTATCCCACTAGAAATACTCTTTGAGATCTCCTTATATCTATATACTTCATGGATTAATAGAGAATAAGGAACTATTAGATTCATCCAATAGCTCTATACTAAAATCTTCTATTGAAATGACACATACGAAATTAATAAATTATATATCTCAATCAAAATCAAGGTCGAACTCAAGAATATTTCTCACTATCTTTTAAAACTCTACATCTTCATTCATTTCCTATTTAATAATAACATGGATAGATGGTAGAACACTCTTTTGAGAAAAATAAAACTTCTCTAATAACATTCAATATCTCTACCTCCCTCATAAAAAAAATTACATATATTTGATCTTTTGTGACCCGTATCACTGATAAGATATCATGATATTTTCAAATCAAAACATTAATAACCTCTATTTCTTTATTAGGGTGGTAACGTATTGAGAAATCATAATATCTATTAAACTCCAACCATATCATTCAGTTCATATTAAAATATTTTAGGGTGAATATTTATTCAGAATTTTTTGATCAGTATACAAATTGTTCCTATCTATATAATGTTAATGACTCTATTTCATTAATTTAATGATTTCCAACACTACCTTCAGTTCAAGATTCACTTAATTTTTATAATAAACCAATAATTTTCATGAGGCATAAGATATAACCATATCAATTTTCATGAGTTTGAACCATATTAATTTAAATGATGAATCACTATAGATGACAAAACCTTCTCCATATAAATGTTTTGTGAGCATGGGTGCACTGACCAGCCATAACATTAGTTCCTCAAAATTTTAATCAAATTTATCTATCCAAAATATCTTATTCCCATTCCATGTGATATTAGTGAGAGGATTGGGTAACCCTGATAAATTCATCAAAAAACATTGATAATATCCAACCATACCATGAAAATTATAGATCTAATTAATCATGTTTGGTCTAGGACAATGATCAAGAACCTTTGTGTTTAATGGATCCTAAAATATACCACCAAATGAGATTATATAACCCCAAAATGAAATTTTATATTGCTTAAATTCATAGTTGATAAATTTTCCAAACATCTTATCCATCCGTAGGGTCTTTTACTCAATTCTCTAATGGTATTCATGCTCTTCCTTTAACATGAAATATATAATAATATTTTTTATAAAAAATACCCCAATATAATCATGGTAATATATAAAGAATATTGATTAAATCTATGAATATATCATGGGAATTAGTAAGATAAAATGGAATCATAATAAATTTATATTGTACATACCTCATACGGAAGGATATATTTTGTATGTATTCACTTTTTAACTTCAATTAATAGAATCTAGGCTGAAGATCTATCCCCTAAAAATATTGATATCCATGAAATTGATCAATGAAATCATCAATATGGGGAAAACGATACGTATTATTGATTTTCAAATAGTTATGCTCTGAATAATAAATGTTGAGTCAAATTGATCCAACATTATTCTTAACAAAAATAATAGGTGCACCCCATTTTGAGGCACATGCCTGAATAAATCTCTTTCTATGATTCTAAAGGAGTCTCTATTTAATTCATGTTATAGAATTGAGGCTATTATATTTGGATTACTTTAAATAGTTGTTCTCTTAGGTATTATTTATATTGAAAACTCACATTCCTGATTTTTAGAGATACTATGAAGCTATTCTAGAATGAAATCAAAAAACTCCCATAAAATTGGCATTTCATTGATGCAAATTTTCTCCTGAACCATTAGAGATAAATACTATCTTTGATTTGGAATCATGACCCATAAAATTTATATAATTTCTATTATAATTTCATATTTATCCTCATAATGATATATGTTCATTGGTTAGTCTTGAATATCAAATATGACTTCCTTTCCTTGGAAATTGATATGGGATTTTTATAAATAAAGTAACTCCATGTAAAAAATAACATGAAATTATAATAGATGGTGAATAAATAGATATAAAACGAGAAAATTAAAATAAAAATTAATTATATAGTTATCATAGACTTGATATGGGATCATCATACATTTAGGGATTTTACTACTAACTAAACATCAAATCATTGAGGATATGAATTAACATTTATATAAAATTTTCATTATATAAAGGAATTCATATGAATAAGATCAAATAAGATACTTTAATATTTGGTTGTTCATGCCACCAAATAAATATAATCATTCTATCATCATTAACATACAAATAATAAAATGGTTAGCATGAGAATAAAAAATCATAGTGAGAAATTATATAATTATGAAAATTCACTCACAGACTATCTAAATATAGACAACTTCTTTTTAGTCGAAAAAACATAGGTATAAAAAAGGTCATCCATGGTTATCATCTATTCATATCCCAAATAATTATTCAAAAAGAAAAAGTAAATTGACCCATGAATATCACCCAAGAGTTTTTTTCCAAGTGTGGAGTATTAGTCGCACTAATCACACATTGGTGATGATCACGTTAATTCCAAATGTTCCCAACTCATATTTATTACTTTTTGGTTCACCTATGCCACAACTGCATTTATATGTAATTATCCAGATATGGATGCATTTTATAGGAAAACAACCCTCCTTTTTATAATATTTCTAACATAATTAGGATTGTTGGAAGGGTACTCACTAAAGTTTTATCTTCATAGTTTCCAAAAATAACTAAACCTCTCTTATAATAACCGAGGTGATTCATTCCTTTCATAGATAAATATTATAGATTAGTATATTATTATTTATTATGTATCATTATGATCATCACTAGAATTGATAAGGTTTTGTGTATTTTGGAAATTTGAACCATATAATTTTTTACATAAAATATTTAATCAAACTCCCACTAAGTTCTTCAAAACGGGCTCCTTACTTAGACAATTCATACTGAAAACTATTCAACACAACCTAGAGAAAATGAAACATAATAAAGGGTGATCATGGATTCTCGGTAAGGTTAAGGAATGGATATATCAATAATAATTTAAGAGTAAAATGAGTATAAGGGTATGAAAAAATGATATTAACATATGAAAATCAATCCCAGAAATTCGTAGATACTAATCATGTATCATGCCTTAAAACTAGGTGTTTCATAAAACATGAATCTTAAATAAAACAAAGAACACTGTCTATAAGATCCTAAAATTATCATAATATCATGTCATAAAAATGTTTCATAATTTTTTTAATAATCATAATCATAAAAATTATGTGTCAAATCTATACACTAATTCATTCATCAAACATTATCCATGGGACAACAACATGTGTACCCGCTTCAGGCTTAGTTTAACCTCATGTGTACTCTCATTTTCATTTTGGGATAAACTCACGTGTACACCATTTTTGGGCATGGGATAACGTACCATGTACTGTTTAAGCTCATAAAACATAAAAAATTATCTATCAAATTATAATAATATAACAAAACCACAAATTATATATTCATATTTCATTCATTTGTAAAAAATAACACTATAAAAGCATTTATTATTCCATCCTTACTTAACCTACGGAATACAAAATGGTTTGCATAAATATTTCATCATCATTACTAGATACCATATTAACAAGGAACATGGATAGTATAATAAAATTAAATCCTCTATGAATTATAAGTAGCATAAAATGATTTTATCAAATATAAAAAATTAACTTATATGAATACTGGAACATTTATTGTGATAAATTTCCATTACATTATGAAATAAATTATTTAATATATTAAAATTTCAAAATATAGAGGAAATTTTTTATGTGAATATAATTATGGAATCTTGTAATGGAATAGTAAAATCATTTAGTGGTTATTATGGCTAGAAATTTTGTTCATGTAGTGTATGGAATAACCATTTATTTGTTCACACCATTGGTAATAAGTACCTTTTTCAGAAACTGGCAAGAAGATATTATTTAAATTTTTTTATATAGTAAATTTTTTATAATATCAGATCTAATAAATATTCACATAACATTAAAAAAATATTGATTTTTTTAAGAAAATATTGATATAGAATAAAATTATTCCCAACAGAATAGAAAAAATAGGTTTTCATTAAAAAAAATTATTTTAGTGTCTTGAGTACAAAAAGACAGGAAAATGAAGGTAAAAAAATTCTTATATATAAATAAACATAGGATAATAAATTCCATGATATGTTAGAGATGTAGATTATATAATTTCATCATTATAAATTTAATTATAAAAAATAGGGTAAAATGAGATTGTAACATAAAACCCTTATCTTAAGTTTTAATTGCTTAATAAGATCTCTAACCTCATATATAATTAGATTAAATTTATTATAATTATATAAAAAAACTACATACATATATATAATATCATATGTGATCCATGTATAACATTTTGACACCAATTTATTAATAATTATTTATTAAAATCTTCGTTTTCATGTGTAACTATTTTATTTTTCATGAACGGTTTGGTTCAGAAGTTCTATACAATTTACGTGGCTCTTGGATCCCAAAAATTCATAAAATTAATAAATATATAAATATAATATATTTTCATTGTATAAATAATTTAAATCATTGATTAAATGTAGATATATTAAATTGAATTAGATAGTTCATGGAGACTGTTGTTTGTACATACATATGATTATTTTTTTCATTTTCTAACAATAAGAAAGAATGAAAGATAAATAATATTTTATCATCATAGAATAAATAATACAACATAAATATCATAAATATTTTTTAAAATCCCTAATTATAAATATATATGTGATGTGTTGATGGAAAATGATTCATATCACTATGTGGTGGTTGTTGTCCACATGTACGCATGAGTGATTCTTTTATTTCCCATTTGATAGAAATAAGGTGGAAAATGTATATAAAAATTATAATAAAATATTATTATAATTATGATACTTGAGTCTTCATTAAATTATGGATAAAAAAGATTACATAAGGTGGAAGAAGATTTTTTTTTCAAATATTTCGTTTAATAAGTATACATATTCGTTGAGAAACCTACTTTTTCAAACACCTTATGTATTGAAAGGGTTAAATTTTGATCAAATAAAGTCCTCTAGGATATTGGGAGGGACATATTTTGGTATTCATTTATTGAGATAATATGATCTTTAAGTGTGTATAGGATAGGAGAGGTGGTTTCCTTTTATGAAGAAGGGATATGACACAATTGGATTTTCAAAAGAATAAATTATAATAAAATCGTAATAAACAAAAATGCATCAAAACATATCATATTATAAGATGAGATTATATAGGGTTTATAAACACCAATATTTTAGGATTTAAATAATTTTATATGGTGAAATCACCCTTATCTTTTAGTTTATTACTCTATAAACTTGTTTGAAACATAATCGACGTAGTAAATTATTTACTTTTTCTACTATTCATTACGATAACAAATGAAAGTGGTCTCAATAAATATTTTAAACATGTATATTTAAAATATTTAATAAATTTAATCAAATTAAATTTAAATTAGTGGTAAAATTCACTCATTAAATAAACATGAAAACACCTTGAAAAATAGTTTTCGAAAAAAATGCATTTTTTTAGTAGACAAATGATTTACACAAAAATTAAGCGTAATGCATACTATAATGAAATTAATTTTGTTATATTTAATCAAATAAAACTAATTATCATTTAAAATAAATAAAAAAAATTATCATTTTAAAAACATAGAAAAGTAATTTTTATATAAAATTGGTATTTTTATTATTCACAAAAAATTAATCTTTTTAGAAAATACATGAATTTTTCCTTAAGAATTTTTTTTGAATTAAAAAATTATATCATATTCATATAAAAAATATATAAATGGTTCAAAAATTAATTATAATAACTACACAAAAAAATTCATTAAAAACCATTTTTTAAGAAATCATATTCTTGAAGAATAGAACACCTTTACTAAAAATTGAGAACTAATTTTATTTTGAATTAATATACTTATATATATAATTTAATAATATAAAAACATTTAAAAATATTATTCATAATTTTCTTATTCTTATGCATACCATTATTTTAACAGATTGGTAATAATAACATAATATATCATTGATCATTTAGACTCGAAGTCTTGTAAAGACCCGTAAAATTCAAGGGAGATTTTTTCTTAATTTTCTTTGGGATTTTACAAGAATGTAGTTTCAGACGTCACTTGATTCTGTGGCCCGGTGTGCCCGGAATTTCTAACGAAGTTTAGCTCGGGTACGTTCAGTGAACGAACGAGCGTGACTTTCTAACTTTTGAACCGGTGCTCGGAATCAAATTCTGAGGGCACCGATGGAACCGTAGCACCGGTAATTTCTTAGGAACACATGTTCCGTAGTTGCGTTTTCACGAGAGTTGATGATAAAAATTGTGGAAGTTTATTTTATAATTATTCTACAATTTTTATTTTTACTCTAAGTCTTTAATCCTTTGGATGGAAGTTGGGTAACCACCCAACCTCCCTTGGGAGGTTATGAGGGTGGTGGGGCCCACACGAACCCCACCCCTTCATATCCTCTAACCCCCCCCCCCCCTCAACTCACCATTAATGTGGTTAACTTAAGTTTATCAAACTTATGGATTTAATGTTGTGAGTTTAATGCAAGTTTTTGAAATTCAAACCCTTGAATTTCAAAAGGCTTATTGTGTTAATAAAATAAGAAAGGAGCTTATTTTATTTTGTTGTTAGAGTTTTGTCGTTGAGAGATTTTGGGAAGAACATCTTCTTCTTGACGAAGAACACGAAGAACGAAGGATCTCCGACGTGGAACGTCGAGCCTTCGAAGACCGTCTTCCGCGACACCGACTCGCGATGCGACATCTTCTTCCACGACGTTCTTCTTTCGTGACATCTCTTTTCATGATGGTTTTCCGCGACGAAATCTCCATCAACTTCTTCGAATCCTCGTTTCGCGACGCCGACGTTCGTTATCTCTTTTGTCAAGGTAGGGGATTTATTTTATTTAATTAATTCTGTTCATGATTCTAGTTTGTCTATCTTTGTGGATATTCAACTAAATGTCATCGTTTAACGAGAGGGGGTCGGACCGCACAAACACGGCCGACCCTCCTCTTTATCCTTGTTGATACTTTGTGGTTTGGACGGAATGGCGTGGTTCCGTCGCACCACGCTGGAATCGCAGGACAAGTACTTTGCGACGCCGTCGCACCGCGCCGTGAAGTTAAACAAGGACCCGACGCCATCGCGCCGTGTCGAAGAAAACCGAAGATTCCGTGGCCGGAGCGGTGCCGCGGTGGAGGGGCACGGTGTCGTCGCACCGCGCCGGACGAATGAAGTCATGGCCAGTTCCGGGCCGCGGTGGAGCAGGGTGACCGGCGGCCGGTTCCGGGCCGCCGGTGTCGGCGATAGAGGAAGGAACGGCCGTCGCCGATCCTTGTCGGCAGCACCGGCCGGCCGGTATAGGCTGGCCGAACAATGGGGATCCGGGGGAATTAATTCCCCCGAAAGGCTATGCAAAACGGCCCCCTTAATTGGGGGGTTGCGGTTTCACCAGGGGGGCCGGTGCCACCCCCCTGCCAAATCGGCTCAGCCAATGGCCGAGCTGGCCAGCGCGCTGGGCGCGCTGTGCCCAGGCCGGGCCGCGACGGGACGGGCCGACCCGGAACCGAGGTGGGTCGACCCGGTTCGGGCCGACCGGGGGGTCTCGGGCCGGGTCGGTCCGGGCCCGAAACCACCGTTTTCGGACCGTCTTCGGTCTTTTGCCCATAACATGGGCTACGGACCTCCGATCGATGTACCGTCAGTTGTGATGAGATACTTGAATCGAGTCGGTCGTTTCGGTATTTCTCACTCAAGGTTTCAGATTACTTGGGTTCGGCCGGGTTGGTTCGTACACGAAACCAACAGGGCCCTCGGAGCGGAAACGCTTATATCTTGAGCTTCGGACGTCCGATCGACGTTTTGTCGACTTTGATGGATTCCTCTAAGTGAGAAGGATCCTTTGGTATACTCCGCCCGAGGTTTGGACGCAGGTGGAGTATGGTTGGGGTGGTTTTTCCTTAAAAACCAACTGGGCCCCTAGGACGAAAAAGCCAATAACTCTCAGACCGGGCGTCCGATTGACGCACCGTCTGCGACGTTGATTTCCTGTTGATGATATGGAAATTTTGAATACAACAACTTCGGACTTCATGTCATTTGATGTATCAGCCCCTCGGCTCATGGAGCGGACCCTCCCGAACGAGCTTGCTGTGTGCGGGAACCCTAGAGCTGGCTGCGTTTGCGACGATGAAGACTGCTGATCTTGTATCCTATGTGGGTCCCAACATAGATGAATCAATGAAGACTGCTGGTCTGGTATCCTATGTGGGTCCCAGCTTAGATGATTCAGTGCTGGTCTTGTATCCTATGTGGGTCCCAGCATAGATGAATCAACGAAGACTGCTGGTCTTGTATCCTATGTGGGTCCCAGCTTAGAAGATTCAGTGCTGGTCTTGTATCCTATGTGGGTCCCAGCATAGATGAATCAATGAATACTTCTGGTCTTGTATCCTATGTGGTTCCCAGCTTAGATGAATCAGTGCTGCTCTTGTATCCTATGTGGGTCCCAGTATAGATGAATCAATGAAGACTGCTGGTCTTGAATCCTATGTGGCTCCCAGCTTAGATGATTCAGTGCTGGTCTTGTATCCTATGTGGTTCCAAGCATAGATGAACCAATGAAGACAGCTGGTCTTGTATCCTATGTGGGTCCCATCTTAGATGATTCAGTTTCTATATCTCATCATCTCTTTCACCTTTTCGATGATGTATAACTGTGTGAGCTGAAACCCTGTTTTGCTTTCCTTTGTTGATTGTGTTGTGCTATCCTGTGTGGATTTACGTTTTTCTTTCCTTTGTGGACCGGGTTGTACTTGAGATCGGATGTTGGAGCCGAGTGAGAATTGATGATTTAGGTATATGTATGGGTATATACCTAAGCCGTGTCGAATGTTACTTCGTGATTGTATCTTTCCTTTGTGGTATATCCTTTGTGGATTCTGGGAGACCTTCGGGGGTCTCAGGGTCCCTACCGAGTATCTTATACTCACCCCTGTACGGGCTATGCCCGCACTACGTTGTGTTGGTTGCAGACGACGGACAGCGTTGATCGTGGTGGAGGCTTGCGGAGCAGGATGGTACCTGGAGGTGGACCACTGGGCGGGGTGTACTCGGAGCGGACGGCTGGACCGAGGAGCTGTGGAGGCTATCTGTACTCACCCTTCAGGTGGGACTTACAGAGGACGGCTCGACGCTACAGCTTTTCCTTTCAGTTGTTGTTTTTCCCCTTTCAGTTGTACTTTAAAGTTGGGCTTGTATTTCCGGCCCCTTTACTTTCAGCATAGCTTGTTTCAGTTTTTACATAGTGTTTTACTTCCGCTTGTACTCTGAGGTGTATGTTTACTTTTATAAAGGCAATGCCTTCCATGTTATCGGAATTTACGCCTTGGTTCTAGTCGCCAGCCCCTGGCCTATAGAAGGCGGGCTTGGGGTAGTCACGACACGGGACTGAGGACGGGTCGTGACATATTAGTATCAAAGGTGGTCGGTTCTACCGCAGACTCCGATCTTTCTTCTATGTGAAGAAATAGTGTTAAGCGTATTGAGTGTGGTTATCAGTCCATGGAGCCTAGTGTTGGTGCAGCGGCCGACGTATCCGTACACCAGGACCCTGGCTTCTGATTTCCGACTTAATGCACGAAAACATTGATTGAATGTGTGTTACAAGTTTTCTTTGTGATTACTTTGTATCAGCTCACCAGGTATACTGTTCTGACCATGGCGCACCTATTTCTTTCAGGATGGCCCCACGACGGCAGCCATCTAGGGTTATGAGAGTTCAGCGTGACGACAGCCTGCTGACCGACGAGGCCTCGGTGCAGGGCCCTTTGACGGCAGAGGCACCGGCGGTACCTTTACCCGCCGAGCCACAGATGCTTCCAGCCCCAGCCGTTGACGATGCACGTCGCCTTAGTGCACTGCATGAGTTCCAACACCAGCGACCACCCAGGTTCCGCGGGGAGAGAGACCCCTAGGCAGCCGAGGACTGGCTAGAGGCAGTTGTATGAGTTTTCAGGCTAGTGAGGACACCAGAAGACCTCATGGTGATCCTCGTAGCGAGCCTACTGCACGCAGCAGTGGGCCGATGGTGGAGCTTGATTCCCCAGGTGCAAGATGAGACATATCTCCTCTGGACGGACTTTGAGAGCATCTTTCGCTCCGAGTTCATCCAAGCCACCCTCCGTGTGGTGCGCATCCAAGAGCTACTACAGCTACGACAGGGCAGCATGACAGTGGCCCAGTACTTTGCGAGATTTACTGATCTCTCTCACTACTCCACAGATATGGTACGGGACCCATTCTTCTGGTCCCGGACCTTCGAGCATGGACTGAGGCATGAGATCAGGGCTTCGATGAACTCGCTCAACATTCCGACGCAGGAAGAGGTGTTAAAGAGAGCCCTTCTAGTGCAGAGTTTTCTCGCCAAGCAGGCTCCAGTGACAGGGCCCTCCGCAGGATGACCCGTAGCAGGGTCTTCTGCAGCTGGCAGTAGAAAGGTGACGTAGAGGTCCAAACAGGCCAGACCATCAGATGGGCAGTCTCAGGATGAAGATTCGGTTGTGCAGGGCACACGCAGGAGAGCCAGATACACGAGGGGAAGGCATTGCTACGCATACAGCGGGCAAGGTCACATGGCTCAAGACTGCCCGACTCTTCTTACAGATGAGAATCAGGTGGTAGAGGGACCTCCCAGACAGAGGTTCGACCATGGCGGTCCGCAGGGTGTAGGCGGGCGAGGCAGAAGAGGTGGCCGAGCAGTAGGTGGTGGATGATGCTTCTAGGTGTTGCCACCACCACCACCAGGAGGTCCACCCCAACCGCAGGGATTTGGTGGACATGGGAGATCTCATCTTCAGGCAGCTGAGGCCTTCGATCATGGAGCTCTGGGAGCAGATGGACAGGAGCGGAACTAGTGGATACGTCTTTTGTACTTTTAGTTCCTTGTTGTTGTTGTGTAGTGTCTTTGTATTATGAGCTGCAATAATAAAAGACGCATACCTTTGTGATGTTTTCATTCATGTCTTCGTTTGTGTTGTTACTAAGAGGTTCCAGTTTAGACTGTTGACTTGAACCTCACTTGTGGGAAATCTATTGGAGGATACCCAGTTACCACACACTGATGCCGATAGTGTGACTCAACCCTTGGAGGTGAGAGTAACAGTTGGATCTCTTGGTAGTAGCGTCGAGGCCTTACGACGTCATCCTTGGTATGGATTAGTATCATCCATGTCGGGATTGACTGTATTAGGCGTAGAACATGGTTCATCCAGGGGATGAGACCAGATTTCTCTTATCGGAAAAGAAGAAATCTCAGCAGCTCTTGTAGGACCAGAAAGGACCAAGTCATCCATGAGCAGATGAGGACAGCTCAGAGCCGGCAAAAGTCTTGTGCTGACAGGAGGCAGAGGCCACTAGAGTTCGAGGATGGCGACCACGTCTTCTTGCGGGTCTCACCTTGAAGTGGATTACGGAGATTTGGCTGAGGTAGCAAGTTGTCTCCATGCTTTATCGGAACATTCCAGGTCCTCAGTTGGATTGGCAAGGTGACATATCGCCTGGCTCTACCACCCCAGTTGCAACGGGTGCACGATGTCTTCCATGTATCTCAGCTGAGGAGATATGTGCATGACCCGACACACATCATTGACCATGGGGAGCTAGATGTTGATGATGGGGCGACTTTTGCGGAGGTCCTAGTGGAGATCGAGGATCGACAGGAGCAGGTCCTACGTGGACGGTTGATTCCTCTAGTGCGCATCAGATGGCAGCACGGGAACCCCCAGGAGAGCACTTGGGAGCGGGAGGCTCAGATGCATGCTCAGTACCCACTTTTGTTTCCCTAGATTTCGATGTATCTTTATGGGGACGTAAAGCCCTAAGGTGGGAGTAATGTAAAGACCTATAAAATTCAAGGGAAATTTTTTCTTAATTCTCTTTGAGATTTTACAAGAACGCAGTTTCAGACAGAACTTGATTCCGAGGCCCGGTGTGCCCGGAATTTCTAACCGAAGTTTAGCTCGGGTACGTTCAGTGAACGAACGAGCGTGAATTTCTAACTTTTGAACCGGTGCTCGGAATTGAATTCTGAGGGCACCGATTGAACCGTAGTGCCGGTAATTTCTTAGGAACACCTGTTCCGGAGTTGTGTTTTCACGAGAGTTGACGATAAAAATTGTGGAAGTTTACTTTATAATTATTCTACAATTTTTATTTTTACTCTAAGTGTTTAATCCTTTGGATGGAAGTTGGAAAACCACCCAACCTCCCATGGGTGGTTATGAGGGTGGTGGGGCCCACAAGAACCCCACCCCTTCATATCCTCTAACCCCCCCTCAACTCACCATTAATGTGGTTAACTTAAGTTTATCAAACTTATGGATTTAAAGTTTTGATTTTAATGTAAGTTTTTGAAATTCAAACCCTTGAATTTCAAAAGGCTTGTTGTGTTAATAAAATAAGAAAGGAGCTTATTTTATTTTGTTGTTAGAGTTTTGTCGTTGAGAGATTTTGGGAAGAACATCTTCTTCTTGACAAAGAACACGAAGAACGAACGATCTCCGACGTGGAACGCCGAGCCTTCGAAGACCGTCTTCCGCGACACCGACTCACGATGCAACGTCTTCTTCCACGACGTTCTTCTTCCGCGACATCTCTTTTCACGATGGTTTTCTGCAACGAAATCTCCGTCAACGTCTTCAAATCCTCGTTTCGCGATGCCGACGTTCGTCATCTATTTTGTCAAGGTAGGGGATTTATTTTTTTTAATTAGTTCCGTTCATGATTCTAGTTTGTCGATCTTCGTGGATATTCGACTAAATGTAATTGTTTAACGAGAGGGGGCCGGACCGCACAAACACGGCCGACCCTCCTATTTATCCTTGTTGATACTTTGTGGTTTGGACGGAATGGTGTGGGGCCGTCGCACCACGTGGGAATCGCACGGCAAGTACTTCGCGACGCCGTCGCGCCGCGCAGTGAAGTTAAACAAGGACGCGACGCCGTCGCGCTGCGTCGAAGAAAACGGAAGACGCCGCGGCCGGAGTGGGGCCGCGGCGGAGGGGCACGGTGCCGTCGCACCGCGCCAGACGAATCAAGCGGTGGCCAATTCCGGTCCACGGCGGAGCAGGGTGACCGGCGGCCGGTTCCGAGCCGCCGGTGTCGGCGATAGAGGAAGGACCGGCCGTCGCCGGTCCTTGTCGGCAGCACCGGTCGGCTGGTGCGGGCCATCCAGACAATGGGGAGATGGGGGAATTAATTCCCCTGGCCGGCTATGCAAAATGGCCCCCTTAATTGGGGGTCGCGGTTTCACCAGGGGGGCAGGTGCCCCCCCCCCCCCGCCAAATCGGCTCACCCAATGGCCGAGCTAGCCAACGCACTAGGCGCGCTGTGCCCAGGCCGGGCCACGCCCAGGCCGGGCCACGCCCAGGCCGGGCCGGGCCGGGTCGCGTCGGCCGGGCCGCGCCACACCAGGCCGAGCCGCGCCCAGCCGGGGCGGGCTGCGCCGGGCCGGGCCGACCCGGTTTGGGCCAACCGGGGGGTCTCGGGCCGGGTCGGTCCGGGCCCGAAACCCCCTTTTCCAGACAATCTTCGGTCTTTTTCCCATAACATGGGTACAGACCTCCGATTGATGCACCGTCAGTTGTGATGAGATCCTTGAAATGAGACGGTCATTTCGATATATCTCACTCAAGGTTTCGGATTACTTTGAGTTCGTCCGGGTTGGTTCGTACACGAAACCAACTGGGCCCTCGGAGCGGAAACGTTCATATCATGAGCTTCGGACGACCGATCGACTTTCCGTCGACTTTGATGGATTCCTCTAAATGATATGGATCTTTTGGTATACTCCGCCCAAGGTTTGGATGCTTGTGGAGTATGGTAGGGTTGGTTTTTCCTTAAAAACCAAACGGGCCCCTCGGACGAAAAAGCCAATAACTCTCAGACCGGGCGTCCGATTGACGCGCCGTCTGCGACGTTGAGTTCCTGTTGATGATACAGAACTTTTTGATAAAAAAACATCGTTGTTCTTGTCAGTTGATGTATCAGCCCCTCGGCTTGTGGAGCTGACCCTCCCGAACGAGCTTGTTGTGTGCGGGAACCCTAGAGCTGGCTACGTTTACGACGATGAAGACTGCTGGTCTTGTATCCAATGTGGGTCCCAACATAGATGAATTAATGAAGACTATTGGTCTTGTATCCTATGTGGGTCCCGGCTTAGATGATTCAGTGCTGGTCTTGTATTCTATGTGGGTCCCAACATAGATGAATCAACGAAGACTGCTGGTCTTGTATCCTATGTGGGTCCCAGCTTAGATGATTCAGTGCTGGTCTTGTATCCTATGTGGGTCCCAGCATAGATGAATTAATGAAGACTGCTGGTCTTGTATCCTATGTGGGTCCCAGCTTAGATGATTCAGTGTTGGTCTTGTATCCAATGTGGGTCCCAGCATAGATGAATCAATGAAGACTGCTGGTCATGTATCCTATGTGGGTCCCAGCTTAGATGATTCAGTGCTGGTCTTGTATCCTATGTGGGTCCCAGCATAGATGAACCATTGAAGACAGCTGGTCTTGTATCCTATGTGCATCCCAGCTTAGATGATTTAGTTTCTATATCTAATCATCTCTTTCGCCTTTTCGATGATGTATACTTGTGTGAGCTGAAACCTTGTTTTGCTTTCCTTTGTGGATTGTGTTGTGCTATCCTGTGTGGATTTACGTTTTGCTTTCCTGTGTGGACTGGGTTGTACTTGAGCTCGGATGTTGGAGCCGAATGAGAATTGATGACTAAGGTATATGTATGGGTATATACCTAAGCCGTGTCGGATGTTACTTCGTGATTGTATCTTTCCTTTGTGGTATATCCTTTGTAGATTCTGGGAGACCTTCGGGGGCCTCGGGGTCCCTACTGAGTAGCTTATACTCACCCCTGCACGGGCTATGCCCGCACTACATTGTGTTGGTTACAGACGACAGACAGTGTTGATCGTGGTGGAGGCTTGCGGAGCAGGACGGTACCTGGAGGTGGACCACTGGGTGGGGTGTACTCAGAGCGGACGGCTGGACCGAGGAGTTGTGGATGCTATCTATACTCACCCTTCAGGTGGGACTTCTAGAGGATGGCTCGACGCTGCGGATTTTCCTTTCAGTTGCTATTTTCCCCCTTTCAGTTGTACTTTACAGTTGGGCTTGTATTTCAGGCCCCTTTACTTTCAGCACAGCTTGTTTCAGTTTTTACTTAGTGTTTTACTTCCGCTTGTACTCTGAGGTGTATGTTTTCTTTTATAAAGGCAATGCCTTCCCTGTTATTGGGATTTACGCCTTGGTGCTAGTCGCCAGCCCCTGGCCTATAGAAGGCGGGCTTGGGGTAGTCACGACACGGGCCCGAGGACGGGTCGTGACAAGTCTCATGTAAAACAAGCTACCAAAAAATTCATTTCTAATTCAAAGGAAATTATATATATTTATATAATTCAAGGGTGTTAAAAAATTATATTGTGATTTAATTTAATAATATTATTGTTAACAACCATTATATTTTGATGTTCCCAAAATACATTGTTGAATCCTCTAAACATGATCAACTTATAAATTTGTTTCATCTAGAACATCCCTAACAACAAAAGTGTATTAATGTATAATTATGGTCTTGAACCCACATTGACTAGGGAACAAAGTGATGAAAACTATTGACTAAAGTTCTAATATCCCCAATTTCAGTTTAATTTATTTAGACTAATGATTCAAATTAAATAATTAAAATTCATGAATAAATACAAGAAAAGATCATGGCCAGTTTCTAGGAATAAGAAAAAGAAAATACTAAACTTTACTTGGGATAAGCCTATGGAATATGATGTAAAATGGTAAATGGGTTAGAAATTAGTTATGCTCGATCCAATTAGAACCCTATATATGCCTCCCAATAGTCTCACATTATTCATGGAATGGAATTAGTAATATCTTTAGTAGAACACATTTTTATTATCCATGATGTAATTAATGGTATTCCACGGGTCAAATTTATGCTTTAATAGTTGTTTGGGTCATCTAGGATAAAAATATCATTAAATATACTCTAAAAATCAATATTTTTTTACAATTTATGAAACTAAAATGTCTTGTAATAATTACACAATATGTAACATTTTGGTCTTGAATCTTTTATCTTGACCTATAAATGTTTTAAAACTAATACATTTACACATTATGTTTAAAGAACACAATTTTTATCTTCAAATTTCAATGTGAGAACCTCCTTTTCATCGATATTATTCAGTTTTGTTCCTCTAAAACATCGACTGGTTTCTTTGGCTTCAATAATCAACCTCATATTCTTCATAATTTTCTGTTTGTCACATTGTGCTACTTTACTGCATGGCATGAAGTTACTTTTTCCCACAATTTCCATATCTTCCTTATTACTTATCGAAATGATATTCCTACATAAAAATAAACAAAACATCGATATCTTTAATGAATTTTAACTTTTTATCAATTAATATTCAATGATTTCAAATATAAAACCCATAAATAATATAGATTTATAATATTTATTAACATAAAAAACAATTTATTAAATTTTATGATGATATTTTTTTAACCATGTGAGATGGATTTTGGTAGATCATTGAAAGATGATCTATAATTGGTGGAATTCCATTATAATAATACTTACCATCCAAAAATTCACATCGATCCATTTAAGGCATTGTAAATTTGACCATTATGATCATCATGGTTTCAGTATGTGATTAGTGAAGAGACTCTTTTGATACCAAGGATGTTTCATGAGATATTTGGCATAGAAACATTGATTAGGAAATGAAATGTCTTTGCTAAAAGTCTATTGAATTATTATGTTGATCCTCAGTAACTACCATTGAAATTTGATGATGGGGATCTTGTGTTCTTTTAAGTGACTCATATATTGGTATAGGAATAGAAAAAAAATTATTTTCAGGGTATTTGTGATGATTTATAAAAATTTAGTAGATCACTAATGTAACAACGTGAAATTTAACTGTATTGTTTCCTTAATAAATGTTGTTTTTGATATCATTCTCTAAACAAAACATTGAACTAAAATGAAATTTACATATTTTTTCAGACATAAAACATGAACATTATATAAAAACATTGAATTATCAATTGTGTATAGGATTAAATACATTAATAATTATGTGTATAATGAAAATTTAATACCCTTAATATTAAGGATATTCAATTATTATAGCTAAAACATTTGAGAAAAACATTTTATAAATAAAAGTATTATTTTTAATAATCCATGATCTATTTCATGAAGTGAAGTATATATTGGTTAAATAATATTAAAAAATATTTATAATAAGAATAATAGACTATTTATAAATATAAATATTTAGGAAATTAAAATAAAGAGTAGTTAACATTTCAAAAAACTGTTTTCCTATATGAAAAATTTTCTACAATATTATTCAATTTTAATTAAATATTGATTTGAAAGATTGAAGAAAATTTAATTTAGAATAATTAAAATAATTATTTGATGAATAATAATAATATAAAACTAATATTATTATGTTTATTTTTCTAAAATAATTTATTTTTAAGTGAATAGTGAAAAAATATATATTTTTCAAATACAACCTCTTTATAGAATTATCAGTATATATGTTTTACATAGAAATGTTTAAAACCAATTATTTGATTAAATTTTTTTTTATAAGAAATATTTTATTTTTATAATTATTATTTTATTTAACAAACATATATTTTAATTTTTATAACATACTTTACTATTTCTATAATGTTTTTGTAATATATTACACAATTATTTTTTAAATTTAATTTTTAGCACTTTTAGAATTGGAAAAAAATAAAGTGGATTTAAATTTTTTATTTAGTTTTAGAATATTATTTAATAATTACCATTTTATGTTTTAGGCATAAAGGATAAGTTACATTAGGTAAAAACTAGTTACTTTGGTAAAAGCCAATATGGTAAAACTGAAAAAATCGATGATAAATAGATAAAAAAATGTTTAAAATAACTCACTAATAACTTTTTATATGTATTTATCAAAACTATAAATTATACTATCTATTATTTCTTAATTTTTTTGAAACATTCCTTCATTTTGACTTCCCATTATTAAAAATATATGCATTTTTAAAAATACCATCCATTTTCACTTATAAAAGGGGCTCTTCACTCCTCATTTCCCCTCACACCAAAAACCAATTTGTTTGCCCGAAAATATATAGTAAACCATAATAGAAACTCTTATATAAATTAAAGAGATTATGGATTTCCCAACAGTCCATCCCTCAACGGTTCAACCACCTTCACACAGAAATTAATCAATTGGTGAGCTAATAATTTCTACCTAATAATTTCTCATTTCTTTTTAATTACGTGCACTTATAATTCATAAAATTCCCTTAAAATATATTTAAATGATAAAATTAGTAAAATTTTTATAAATATTTGTTATTATAATTAATTTTTAATAATTAACCAATATTTCCCCTTTATTTTATAAAATGAGAAAATGTGAAACACACGTTTGTGTTGACTACGAACTCCAAGAAGTAACGTGTTAATTTATATTCACCAACTAAAATGGGTTGTTTTAGAATTGAATTTAATATATAATGATGATATATATATATATATTTAAATAATTTAATATTTCTATTCGATATTCATATTATTCATCTCCCCAATTATAAGGGAAACAACAGCATCATCCATGCATATGCGTAGTGTACCACCTATATTGAATGGGGAAATCCCTATTTTCATTACAACAATTCATGGATGGTGTTAATAACTGATTTATTATAGAAATATTTTTTTATATTATATTTGTTTTTTTTATTATGAATTTTTTTAGAATATATTCATTATATGGTAAATAAATGATCATCATAAATTCAATAGTTCAAAACCAACATACTAAAAGGAAAATGATATCTATATTCCACGTAACAGATTAATATAAATTACATTATTCTTAATAATCATTATGTTTATTATATAAAAAAATAATTAATAGTATATATTATAAATATGATTCTGGTTTAATTTTATTATAACTAAACTAGCTCATAATCATCCAATAATCCTTGTATATTAATGTTTGGGTTAGTTTAACCACCAACTTGAAAATAGAATGAATTTGTATCATGTATGATAATTGTAACATAATTACTGGTATTATATGATATGAAATTTAAATTATTTTTTTATTTTTTTATATAATATTTGTGTAAATAGTCAACTCATTAATTTGAAAAAAGTATCCTTTCATTAAGAATCATTGAAACATGCTAGTTGCTGATTAAATTTTCATGGATAATGAATGAAACCCTCATTTAAGGAATTTTAAACATCATAAATAATTATAAAACATAAAATATAGCATCCTAAAAAAAATATTAATTTTTCTTTTTGATAAATACCAACATGTATCTTATGAAAATAATACAAATGATCAAAATTATAAATCCTTATATGGGAATATATATAAAAACTAAGTAATTTACATATAGAGATTAATTATAGATAATTTTTATAAATGGTTATAGGTATCAAAATTATTAAAAAATAAGTTATAATGATATTTATGATTTTCATACATGATTTTAATTGGAATTCATGGATAAAAGGACACAATGTAAGGATTTTTATATCAAATTCCTCTCTTTGAGATATGTTTTGTATTATGTGCCTAATTTTATTTTTGAGGATTATGTAGAACTTAATTTAGATATTATATCATGATATACATTTTATTTATGGAAATGAAAATTCAATTTAAACCTATATTTTTAAAGAGTGTTTTTTAAATGATTCTCAATTTGTAAGGGTTTTTGTTAACTCAATTATTGTTCATTGAGTTATAACTGCTCGTTTTGAAATTATTTCATCAATAGTGGGTACACTATAACCTATGATTTAATTATTTTTCATTTTCTCTTTTCTATCCATGGTTTAGATTCATATCTCACAATCCTATTTTCAGAAGTCTCTTATATCATGTATTATGTCATCCATAAGTGATTTTGGTAACTCAAACTTCATTTGTTAGGTAATAAGGTTTCATCTTAAACATAGTTATTCTAGGTTTTCAATGTTTATAAATTCTATAATTAATATGATATTATCTCTTTTATATCGAGGAGGAATATTAATTTTAACAAAAGGTAATTGTATGAATTAATAATTTTTTACTGAAATAGTAATATAATTTGAATAAATATCTTCCTCTTTAAAAGGTTAGTTCTCTTCCACATCCACATACAGCCTTCCCAAAACTGTTCTCATATAATTTTTTGAAATCCAATTATCTATTAACTAATGTGATGATTAGGTTTCAAATTATCATTTTATAAAATACTGTTTTATTAATATTTTAAAAACGTGTGTTTTCAATAACGGTATTTCGAAATAATAAAAATGTATTTACACCATTTCAATAGAAAATGTTTTATCTACAACTATAAATTAATTTTGATAACCTTTATATCGATTTATCCAAATTTTATTGATGATTTTGAAAAATAATATTTTCTATAGTCTTCACTTCACATTTTCCAAAATTATTTATAAATTTTATATGGAACATCATCATTTATGAAAATTTTAAAATCATTTTCAAAAAAATCATTTGTACTTTCCCAAAAATTTTACTCTTTATCCTAAAATAGCTTATTTTCATGGAAATAATTTTTCATGAATCACCATATAAATTTTCATTAGAAATACTATTTTTGGATTAATAATTGTTTGGTATCAATTCTTTCTCTATTAAGGTCAATTTTTTATACTATCTGAAAATTTAGTGATACCCATTTTTCATTCCATGGGTTCTTCAAGATATAAAGAATGATTATTTTAATGTGGTGGAGATATGTATATATTATTGATGTAGGGGGGGCTCCTATATCTCTTCAAATTAATTAGTTAATGTTAATTATCTAAATAGATCAATATGGTATATGGGTTATATCTCCAACATAATTGGGTGCACAGTTTGTAGCCCAGTCCAATAATAACACAAGAGTTGTTTCCCAATCCTAAATAGGTACACGGTTTATAGACAAAGGTTAAAGAGGAACACAATTTTCTCCCATGAATGGAGAGGTATATGGGTTGTTTCTTAATCCAAAATATTTTGGAATGATTTTTCTCCCAAGACCCCTATGACATGGGAATCTGGCTCTGTTACTAAATCTACTAAGTGATTTTATTTTCACATGCTTAAGTTTGTGTAGTTTTTTCTGGAGAATGAAAATTATTTCTAATTTTCCCTTAATAAATAATTTTTTTTATTCTACAATGATATGATGTATTTTTTATGCATCTTTAATGTGCTTCGATTTCATTATACTCCTATAGTATTTTTATTACAGTTTTCCCTCATTATCCTTCTTTTCTCAAATTCATCTTAATTAACAAATATGATTTATTGAAATATTTGCCTTAGTGAAATTTTAAACCCACAACAATATTTTTTCTACATCCTCTAGGTTATGAGGATAATATTTTCTTATGAGATGTTATATGAAGTTTTAGTGTGTGATTATGAAGTAATGTTCACAAGTATTGTGGACAAAGATAGTTATATAGATGATCTCCAAAGACACCAAAACATTTGTTTTTTGGGAATTATGTGACTATTGTCATATGACAAATATTTTTTTTGTATTTTATGCAATTTTATAATGGTTCATATCAAATTGTGTCAATGTGAGTATGTATAAAAGACTTTTAGCTGCTGACTTAGATGTATAGGTCTGGGGTGTCATAGTTGGAATCAGAGTAGGGTTTTGTTATTTTTTTAGTTTATATTATGTATTTTTGTTTATTAGGTTTAGAGAAAACTAGGGAAAACCCAAGGGATAAGATTAAGTGTTAAGTATTAGTAAATGAATATATCCTATAATTTTTATAATGTATATATTTCATTATTTTTCTTTGAAATAACACCCTTATTTTGACACTATAAGTGTATGAAGACCCTGACATAGATATTCAAAGGGTTACTAACCCTGATGATGGAATGTTGGGTGTTAAATAACTTTTCAGACAGCACTAGAAAAATATCCCTAATAGAACACCTAGTTTATAAAATCTAGTGGATATTACTTAATCAAATTTACTTTATAAGATATTATGAATGATTTTTTATGTTATGTTATTAGGTTATGTGATATAAAAGAACTCTTATTAAAGAAACATATATTTAATTAATAATTATTTAGGATGGACTAAAATCTAGTTTTAAGGTTTCAAATAGTAACACAAATAAATGTTAATGTTTTCCTAACTACCTAATGACGTAAGTATTGACCAATCATGATTATATATACTGATTTTTGAAATATATATAGTAGGTAGAGAATAAGTTAATAATGAATTTGATGAAAAATGTAATTATTTTTCCAAAATTAATACAATTAAAAATTAAAATAGAATGAATTTTTTGAATATATTATACTAGTTTATGGGAAATAACATAAATCTCATTGGTAATTCGAACACACTAAACAAAGGATAACTTTATCTCGATTCATTCATGCGAAAAAATATGTAATCCTATATTGGATCTTCTAATACACATATTATAGAGAAATGGATCAATTTTATGGATGATATATTTTCGATTACGTAATGTTAGATTCCTAAGTTGGTCATTTTAGTTGTTTATTATATAGAAGTTGAGGATGACTACTGGTGGAATATCATTTGTAACATACAGAGGATGGATGAAGTTAAATCTATAGAATATGAGTTATTATAATAAGGTATAGTTTAGTAATTATTTTCCCCTAACTCTTAACATGAATATGAATATATAATTTCATATTTGGAACTAATTTAAGATGAATGTATGAGGGACTAAGAATTAATCTTCCGGATACTCACAATTTAGGCCTCTAGATTTATTGTTGACCATAAGTGTAAGATAGAATGATTATTTGGTGTCCTAAAACCATTTTTTCAAAAGGTATTATCTATTTGAGACGTTTATATATAAGAATAGCTTTTTTGATGTTCACATAATGGGTAAATGAAATCTGGAGACTGCCATTATTCACTCGGTTTTGGGGATAAAAAAATTGATTTCTTCAGTAATATAAGTGATAAAAACTAGATAGGAAAAAAATTCATCCTTCCACATAATAATAATATAGAAATAATCCTATGGGTGTATCTAAGAAATAAATAATTACATTGAGTTTAAAATGTAAATTTATCAAGTAAATTAATTTTGAATATATGTGAAGAGGAAAAAAATGAAATGGATAGAGGGATATCTCAACTTAAGGAAAAACCCCCAATTCTATGCTTCAATTGTAATGGGTATCCAAATCATTATAAATATTGTACCCAAATAAGGGTTAAGGATGACAAAAAACATTTGAAACCACCTAAGAAAATAGAATAATTAAAATCTTTCACAATCACTATGATTAAATTAAATAATAAAAATGATGGGTATCATGCTGATTAATTAATACTTGTCATATATTCCAGATTAGTTATGTTTTTATAGGATTATAGTTCTAGAAACTATTGTATATACATGAAATTATAAATTTGAATCTGTTCACCATTCTAAAGATGTGATATTGAATAATTCTTTTATATGTATAAATATTTTATCCAAAATGGAGGTTTTATAATTCATCATTTATAAAAAATTTATCTTGTTTTGGAAATGGATTTACCAACTAAATTTCCAAATGGGGAAATAAAATACGTTGTCACAAATCAAGCTATGATCATTTATCACTATAACAATGACTATAAAATATATTGTTAAATTAATCATGAGGGGTAGTTAACCCATATTAAATACCAATAGGTGAATTTCCTAGTCTCCCCTAAGTTAGTGAGATTGATAAATCTTTACAAAATTAAATCTTGACCAATATCTAAATTATAAACTCCCATATATATATTTCAAAATTTCCTAATTATTCAAAAAATCAATAATATAATTTATTTATGTGGGGAATTTAATGAATTGATATTTTACTATATTATTTTATAAAATAATCTATGTTTTCATTGCTTTCTCTACATATAACTCTATATTAAAATGAAATTGTGCAATTTTTTCAGATATAAATATTACCCTTAAAAACTTATAATTATATTACAAGGTGTCAATATGATTAATGAAATTAATATAAAGTAATATAATGAAAAAAATAGTATTTTTTAATATTAATGATATTCAAATTTTATAGTTAGAAAAACTAATAAAACTCATTCCATACATAAAAAACAGTTGATATAAAATTACTATTTTTTCAAGAAAAAAATTATATTATGACTACATAATAATTACATATTTTGATAATATTAAAAATATAATTCCAATAAATTAATTACTAATTTATGGGAATAATAATAAATAATAATTAACATTTTGAAAATCTATCTTCATATATGAACTAGTTTCCCTAGTATTTTGAAATTTTATTTAAATTTTGAAACCTAAAAAATTAGAAAATTTAATTTGAAAAAATGAACATCATTTATGTATTATGAATAAAAATTATATCTTGTTATGAATTTTTTATAATTTTCTAAAATAATTTTTTTTATGTGAACAATGAAAAATGATGTGTTTAGAGATACCGAGATTTTGATGATATTATTTCTTTATAAGTATTGCATAATTTTATTTGGTACCTATTTTTTAAAGAAATAATTTTTTATAGGAAAAATTATTATTTTTTAATATTATTTTTAATATAAATATTGATATTTGATTTTTTAAAACATAAATAACTATTTCTTTGAAATTGTTTTTAATACATTAACTAATTAGTTTTTTTAATATATGTTTTTCAATTTTAGAATATGAATCTAATAAAATTGATTAAATATTTGGAATCATTGGTTCCAAATTATGTAAAAATGAATTTTTTTGGTCATATATGATATGTTACTTTAGGTAAATACTAGTTACTACAATAAAACATAATATGGTAAAAATAAATAAAACAATGATAATGAGGTGAAAATATGTTTAAAACATGTTTAAAAATGGGTGGTTTAGGGATTGATTCACTTTATCACTTCTCCAATCCATTATTTCTCAATTTTTATTCAATTTCCAGGAGAGTGACTACCCATTTTAAAAAAGATATGGGTATTTAGAAAAACAGTGTCTATTTTCACTTATAAAAGGGTCTCTCCAATCCTTATGCCCCCACAAACTACAACCCACATAGTTCATCCACAAAACTATAGAAAACTCTCTTAAACACTTCTAGACACCTTAAATAGGTTTTTTTCCGAAAATATGATACACCAAAGGTATAACCACCTTCACAAATGATATAATTCATGGGGTGAGGTATAGATTTCAAACCGCTCATTTCTCATTTCAAATTTATTAAGATCGCTGGTTCTTCCAAAAATTGCACAACTAGATCATAAATAGATAACATAATTATAAATATTATATAGAGACGTTAATATAATTATGGTTCCATAATTGACCATATTTTCCATTCTCCATTAAGTATAACGAAAATTTTAAACATTCTTATGTGTAGAATATCACCTAAAAGATGTAAAGTGTTCATTTACCTAAACAAAATAACCTGGATACTAAAAAATTGAATTTAATATATAATTATGATATTTATATTTTATTTAATATTCTAAATTGATAAACCATATTGTCCATCTGTCCCATTTGATGGAAAACAAAAACGCCATCCTTGTGTATGCAGATTACTGCCTCAGTAAGACAGTGCATTCCACTTTTCATTATCAAATTTAATGGATGTTTTTTTGAATGGGTTTAAATTATAAATATTATTTTCATTAAATAGTTACGGTTATAGTATAGGAAATTTCAGAACATGTTAATAGTTGGAAAAAAAAGATCCTCATAAATTCAACCGTTAAAAATGTGCATACGAAGGGGAATACCATCTCTTAATTCTATGTAATAGATTTATCTAGATAATATTATTCTTATAAATTTTTAAAATATTGATATGTGACACTAATTAAAATTAATTAATATTAATATTATTTTGTTTTAATTTCATGAAAATAAAACATAATCATAATCATTCATCAATAATGATATTTTTAATTTTTCCTTGATTTAACCACCTACTAGAAAAAAGTCTATGAAAATATATAATGGATGATTTTGGTAACTTAATTACTAGTAAAATATGATATAAAATGTAAGTTAATAATTTTTTTTATTCAATAATATTTAAATAAATAGTCAAATCATTAATTTAGAAAAAAAAATTATTAATTGATAACCACCCAATCATTACAATTGAACATTTCATATTTAATGATAAAGAATGAAACACTCATTAAATAAATGATGATAGATTGACTAATACCTAAAACTCCTTAACTAAACTAGTACAAATGGTTAAATTTATAAACACCCAAAAGGAAAAAAGTTAAAAACTAACTCATATGAATTTATATATTAATTACTGATAAATTATGAAAATGGTTATAGGTATGAATATGGTTCTAAAATAACTGATTATAATATTTATGTTTATTATTTGGGATGTTAGACTAAATTTAAGGAATTCAAGGTATAGGTTAATGATATTCATCTCAAATTCCACTCTTTGAGACATGTTTTATATTACACACTCAATTTCATTTATGTGGTGTATATACTTCCTAATTGTGATATTATATCATGATATATATTTTATTAATGGAATTTTAAGATCAATTTAAATCTAACTCTTTCAAGATGATTTTATTTAAATACTCTTTTTGTTTTTTGGGTTTTAACTCAATTCTTATTTATTGAGTTATAATTATATTTATGGTACTAATTTCACATATGTTGGATATATTATATGTTTTTATTTTATTATGTGGTATCTTCTATTTACCTTCTTGTAAGTACTGTAGATTTTATGAATTTTATATTTAAAATAAATTTAATTTTAGGTAGTCTCTATTAAACACAATAGCAAGTTTGAACATACCATAATATACAATAATATTATTATTATTTAATGTGAAAGTGATAAATATTCAATCAATTTGTGGGTATGAATAATTAAAAATAAATTGAACATATTATATGGGTTATATAAATATAAAAAAAATTCATTGTTTATCAAATAATTAGAAATGAAAATAAAAAAACATTTGATTGTAAAATAAATGTTTTTCTGAAAAAACTAATTTTATTAAGACAATGTTTTTTTTTATATTAATAATTTAAATAAATCACTATTAGTAAATTATTTTAAGGAAGTTTTTGTATTAAATTAAATGAAATATTAAATTATTTATCTAATTTTTTTCAAGCCGTCAAATAATAATAAATATAGTTTTATAATAAAAAGTTTACTTCTCTATAAAGAGGTTTCATCTCAGTTTGTGCACTTAATTTAAAATTATTTTTTACCGCCATTTGAAAATTTATTTGAAAAAATTAAATTAAATTTTTAAATAAGCATGATAAAATAATCATATAGTGATTTCATGGGAATTTTAGAAATGATTAATTTTTTAATAAATAGGGAACACATTTATTATTATTGAAAAATGTTATAAGAACCCATATTTTTTATAAGGTAAGAAACAATTTAATTTAATATTTTAGGTTAGTTTTGTTTTAATGTAAATGAATAATTATTTTTGTAAAGGAAATGAGGTTGTACATAGATTTTTTGAAGCCTAGAGACCTGGCATTTTAAGGAAATAACTAGGCCGCCTAATTAGTAGAAACCATGCAGCCCAGTCTGCACAGTTCGGAAAAACAGTGTGGGGTGACCCAGTGCACTATTAGGGATCCACACTATCTGATAAAACTATACAATTAGGATAAAATATTTTTCATGTCTGAGGTAGAGATTTCACACTATCTACACATGGTTTAACTAACCATGCACTGCATGCCATGCGCGGGGAGTCTTGGGGCAGAGCTGGGTGCACGGTTGGAACATGGTTTGGAAAACCATGAAACCAAACAATGAAAATAATAAAACATGAGAGAGAATAAATTTTCACTTGTTTCATTTTTATAACTCGCCCCAATTTCTCTCTTAATTTATAGTTGATATTATCACCTCTTTTCCTCTATTTGAGCTCTCTCAGACATGAAGATAGACTTTGATCCCATTGTTCCTTCTAGACACCGTATTAGGATTTGACTATCATGTTGAATCACCATGGGTATGCTCTCCCTCTATTTATCTCATTTAGTCATTCTTGTTCCTATCAAGGGAGTCATTTTTACGTGTTCTCATATGCCCTATTATTGTGGTGTTTTTCTATTTCACCATTTTCTTCTGATCTTGACTAAACCTAAGGTCAATATTTGGAGAGTGTTACTATACAGGCATAGGGTAGGTGGTCTAGAGTCTATACCTCATTTATTTTGGCTTTATATAATTCATTATAATTCCAAAAGATGAATTTATCTTTTAATTGAGTTAGAAATACACATAACCTATGTTGGTCTTGATGGAATTGTCCTAGTATCCCATTATTCATGTACAGATAAGTCCGTTTTTTACTATTTCCACCACATGAGGCCGACTATTGAAACAACCCTTGTAATTATTACTACTCATGTGCAAAAAAATATTCTATAGGATTTTGGCCTAATTTATAAAATTAATGTCTATAAATAGTTAGATAATAAGTGAGCGTTATGACCACATCAAGTGTTTAAATAGAGAAAATGGATACACCCTTGCTAAGGTTGAATATTAATACATAATAAACCTTATTTTTGTCCAATATAATTGGGATACTGGTGCATGGTGTTCCTTACATGCGTGATACATAGGCATAGAATCCATTATACTTGTTATAATCTAGAATAACGCCCCTTATACATGTTATACATGGTAATTTTTTCCATTATACTTATGATAATCCCGTAGGATTCTATAATAATTTTGATAGTCGAGCATGGAATCACATATACTTGTGATACTTGGGAATTTCATCACTTATTCTTGTGATACTCAAGCGTAGAATCCCATACACCTATGATATATTTTCCTGGAGATCCTTATGAATTATGATCCATAGGCATGGCATCCCTTACTATCTTACGTGACTCTAGTGACTAGACGTGGAAGCATGTGTTATTCCATGTGTCTTGGATATCACCATGTATGTGTACATAAGGATATAAACGTTACTATGTATATAAAACACACACACAATCATATATATATATATACATACTTGTATATACAATTATACGTATACGTATATGGTGAAATCTATTCTGAGGACCTTCTATAATGATATGAAGCACGTTATTTCACCCTGGTGTCCTTCATTAACCAGAGAAGACCCATTATAATTTAAATTACTAATTAAACATTAATTTTTCTACACATTGATCATATTCTGTGAAATTATTGGATATTTATAAACACCATTTTTGGTGTCGTATTGAGTATACCTCACATTCTTTTTGGGCCTCCGTTTGGTACCTATGAAGACTTTATAGACTCAGGTAGGGAAAGGGGAAGGAACACAGTTTTGGATTCCTGATTTTATTGTAGCATGGGTGAATGGGGGAACATGATCGAGCTATGGCTCATGATTATATATGGATATAATCTTTTGGACTTTTTAGTTGTTTTTATATACCATTATGTATGTTTTCCTACTGAAATGGTGGTATTTTATTCTTTTATAAGAACGTGGCATTACATCATTGTTATATGGTACTAGATATTATTACTGTTGAATGTTTATTTTTATCTAGATGATTTACCTTCAACCGTTAGCAGATATTCTTCTTCTACTACTTCTCTATTTATTTCATCACTTTTATACTCTAATCATGAGTTTATATTCTCCCAACTATACCACATTGGACCCTCACAACAAGTTGATAGCCTCTAGGATATGGGGATACATTCTTGATGACATATGACCAACTGGATCTGGGAAATAAATAGTGGATTCATGTTTGGAATGTTAATAAATGGTATTATAGGTTTCATTCAATTCACTTACTATTCTGGGATGGTAGAAAAGAAACTAGTTCATTCCCTAATTTCCTAATTAGACTCTTCATGGGAGTATATAACCCATTTATAGAGAAACCCTATATTACCACAGATTGGATTTTCTCTTTTGGATTCTGATTATTACAGTTGATTTGATTTCACCTCTAGGTTATGCACATTATGTGTGATTTTTATAGTTATTATTTAGGATTCCATTTTAGCCTTGTCTAGTGTTGAAAGGATTGGTTGAATCATGAAATATTATAGGAATGTATAGATTCACATGGTATGCATTATGTGATTCCATAAACACATATAAATGCTAGAAATTCTTTTCATCCCTATTAAATCCTTGAAAAATATTAATACTTTGTTTTATTCACATGCTCTTATAGGGAATGAAAAAACATAATTGGTTACATAATTTTCTTGAATCAAACTAATAGTGTTTTTATTCTTTTTTGGATGTCGACACCTTAGGTAGTCAATTATGTTATGTTCAGGCATGGGCCATTGGTCTCGTTGGATGGAACATATTTATGATTGAGATTAAATGGATACCATATTTCAATATATAAAGAGTATGTTCCTTTATAAATTGGAATTGGTTATCTATATCATTCAAAAACAAAAATGTTTCTATATAAATAAATAAGAATTATCATTTTAACCGAAAAATGAAATAGTTGTTATTAAATAGGGATTTAATTTTCAACCTAAAGGGTGTTTCCTATATAAAATTTAATTGAAAATCTTTATAGAAAGAATCATAACTAATAGTAGAAAAATTGGATCTGACCTGACCTCCTTAGTGGATAGTAAGAAGTATCAATTGAGATTGTTATGATTTGTACATCACCCAAACCATGATTTATGAGATGGAATTGGGTGTGACTTTTATATAGGTCTTTTTACCTATTTTATACTTTTACCAATGGATTATGACTTTATTAAATAATATCTAGTTCATGTTCATGGAATTTTTATAGTTATGTAACAAATACATCCTCAAGACATGTACCAGAAGGGTGGTGATGACTATACTCTTGAGGTGGTGGGCCTTGGGCCACCAGTACTACCTCCAGTAGTGTCTTCTATGGAACCTACTGTTATACCTAATATGGGTGTGGATGCCTAATTTTTTTACGGTATTCTTCAACTAATGTATACTATTTATAGATCTTTATGGATTTCTCTTTATATGGAATAGCTGACAGGAGAGTTTTTGATGAAGCAACCACCAAGGTTTTCACATGATGGCGGCCCTCATGCTTCAGTTTCCTGGAAGGAGGCCATGTTAATTATCATTAATCCCCATTACACTCCTCCTGAGAGAATTATGATGATCTCTTTGTGTATTATTTAATATTATACCAAGAGATAGTGGGATGTTATTAACCAGGTAAAATGTTATTCGGGTATGGGTTGGTCTAGATTTCACATAGACTTCTATGATCATTTTGTTTTTCATATGTTGAGAGTGAACTCAGGTAGAGAGTTTGGGATTATGAAGAAGGAAACAATTTCAGTGACGAAATGTTATTCCTTGTTCACTAATCTCTAACTCTTCACTCCGACTCTTGCGGGTGGAACATTGGCGAAAGTAAGACGTTTTGAGGACGAGATCATATATTCCATTTGATCTCAGTTAGATTTATTTTTATTGACCATTAATTCTGAAATTTTAAGCCAATACCTCATAACATAGAAGAAGATGAAATAAGCTGAGAGTATGGGTCTGTGAGGTTCAAAACCAAGATAGTGTAGTTGTTCTACTAGTGAATAGAAATTTCACATAGATATTGCATGCTGAAGAAACAAAAACCATATAATACCCACGGATTGTCATATGGGTTTTAAATAATGTGGGAATCCAGGTGATAGGACTCCCCCAAATCCTAGAGACCCCATTGAGTGTTGAGGCGGTTAAAGGTTGAGTATTATTTAGTATTTTGTAGGACCTTACTATGTATGTCTAGTGGGAGAGGTTATATGTCATAGTAGACTTAAGGAGAAGGATTGGTAGCTCAGTGTGAAGCCATAAATTTTTCTATCACTTATCATTAAGGATGATGATTTGGAATTGGCTAAGGTAGCTGAGATTCAAATACACAACACCATTAGAGAAAACCCACTCAATGTAGTCAGGTAGCAGTACAAGACAGTGGATTGAGAAATTTTTATTTAGTTTAGTCTATACATTAGGAGAAGGGTAGAAACCAATATATAGTTGGAGGCAATATTCTTATAGCCTCTACTATCATGTATTCCATATTCAATATGGATCCATCACATTATTTTTCCTTTATCAATATTATGGAATGTTTTTGTCTTGATATTCATTGCGTATGTGGGGTGATGACCCTTGACACCCCATTGGGTATACATTAATAGAGTATATTCGAATGTAGGGAAATCCCCCATGAATTTGGAGAAACCTTTTCTTATGGGACCACTTCATACATGAGATGAAAATCTTCGATTTCAATATAAGAAAATTATGGTTTATTCGCAGTCATGAATATATTGATTTTTATCACCAAAGGGTGTCATTTACATCACCATATCATGGTAGTTACCTTTACAAGGGGTGAGTGGAATGTCTAGGAGGGTATATATTGAGTCAATAAGGTTTTCCTTATGACTTTTTCATTCCTTCTTGTTTTGAAAATCAGAATCACCTTATCTTTAAGAAAATCATTTCTATCCTATGCTTTTCTTTTATAAGGAAAATTTACTTCTCTAAGGAAATTAATCCTTACCATATTTTCATTGATCATATTTGACTAAGTGTAAAATTCAGATTCATATTTGTAACCTTGGAATCCTATAAATACTTAGATATGAAGTATTATTTTTTAGGATCCAAATTCTGGATAGGAACTGTAATGAAGTTCCACTCCGAATTCTGGATAAGAACTGTAATGAAGTTCCACTCCTAATTCTAGATAAGAACTGTAATAAAGTTCCACTCCGAATTCTGGATAAGAACTGTAATGAAGTTCCACTCCGAATTATGGAAATGAACTCTCATATAGTTCAACTCCGAATTATGGATACGAACTCTCATATACTTTCACTCCGAATTCTAGATATGAACTCTCATATAGTTTCACTCCGAATTCTGGATACGAAATCTCATATAGTTTCACTCCAAATTATGGATACAAACTCTCACATAGTTTCACTCTGAATTCTGGATACGAATTCACATATAGTTCGACTCCAAATTCTGATTACAAACTTATCTAACTTCTGAATCCATGTTCTCTAAAATAATACTATGAACTGTTATGATTTTTGACTCTGAATTCCTATGAACTATGACTCCAAACCTTGTAAGTTCTGGCTCTGAATTCAGATAAAATCAGACTATGAATTTCCTTTAAATTCAGATTCCATATTTCTACAGTATTTAGGTTCCGAATTTCAATAAAACAGAATCCGAATATCTATTTATTATAGACTCCAAATTCCACTTTGGTTAGACTCTGAACTTTTATGTTGCTTACATTACAAACATTTTACTGACACACTGATTTGTTATGTTTGTTATAAAATGATGTCGTTCTTTCATTTACATATGTTTTGTTATAAAACCATGTCGTCCATTCCGTTTCTAACTATCCATTGGTTGAGTGACACGTGTACAGGTCCCTTCGAATTTCAAGGAGAAATATGACCGTTGGAGGAGGGAGCGGACCGTTAGAATTTCGCCTATAAATAGGATCACATTTGAAAAGCTCCATACTGATCTTAGACACCTCTGACATCTGTCCTTATACGCTATTGAAGTGGTTTCTAGAGAGAGAGGCTCTTATTAACTCTCAATCATCGTGCAGACAGTTTGAATGAATTTTTCAAACTTTGCCTTCTGCAGATTGCTTCGTGCAACTTAAAATGTTGGTAATTACATTCGAGGGAATCCAGTGATAGGAAGACAGAGGTTCCAACATCTTGAAGTTGAGGGCTTCCTTGCTGAGGAAGATAGAGGCTCCAACTACCTTGAAGTTGAGGGCTTGTTGGGATAACCAGATAGAGACTCTGATCTTCATATCAAGGGCTTACCCTGGTGTGGGTAAGACAAACTTTCTTAAAAGTTTAAATCAAGGGACCTTTATCCAAGGTTTTTGGATACCCTTCTCTTTGGGTTAAAAGACTTATATCTTGTTACTTGTAGTTTTACTACTTGTTTTTTTCGCTGTATTTTTGTATTGTAAGGAAAGTATAATCTTCTTATATTTCCTTACACTTGTACTCTGATTCATTTAGATTCTATACGCTCTAAGGTAGAATCTCATATTGTAAAATTTCTTTGCGTTTATGTTTTCCGGAATCATCTTTCCGGATCCATCTTTTTGGTATCATATTTCCGGAACCTCTTTTTCAGAATCGCTTTCTAGATTTAAGCAAGTGTGTAGAACTAGAAGATTGTAACTTCATACCTTGTTCCAATTCTCTAATTGGTGTTAGAGTTATTGTGAATTTTCTTAGTTTAACATTGTTAATCTTAGATCTTTCCTTGTTTAGGGAAATTTTTTAAAGTGTGTAATTAACCCCCCTCTTGTATATTGAGCATCTACATTGTTATTTCGATCCTACAATTGGTATCAGAGGAGGTCTCTGAATTACTTATACTCACATATATGTTTTTCTTGCTCAAATTTTCATTTTTCTATATTTTTTCCTTGCTTAAGAATATTTTCCTTCATTCCGAACTTTTGTTACTAACAAGTTTGTGTGGAAAGAAATTTTTCTTATAGATGGCAGGTAAAAATATCAGTTCGATCGACAAATTAAACCCTAAAAGACCTCCAATTTTTGATTGTAATGATTATGAGTATTGGAGAGATCAAATGATGACTTTTGTAATCAATACTGGAGTATACAATTTTGTTATGCTTACTGGAGGTTATCAAATTCCTAATAAGGAAGTCAGTGCCTTTATAAACCAATATAAGCATGATTATCAACTCAACTACAAGGTATGAAACACTTTACTTTGTTCAATGACTAGGAATATATATAGCCAAATTTCTTCTTGTCAAGAAGCTAACTGTATCTGGAAGAAACTTGAAGTTACTCATTTTGGTATGTCTAAAGTAATTGAGACTAGGAGAGCTATGCTGAGGACTGAGAATCAAGGTTTCAATTTTCCTTATGGAGAACCCATATGCAAAATGCAACAATGATTTATGACTATCATGAATAGCTTACAATCTATGTGTGAGAAAGGTCTGTATGATAATGATATTGTGGACAAAATCATAGATATTATGCCCAATGAGTGGGAGTCCAAGAGAACTGCTATTGATGAGAATATGAAGGTTTCTCATATTACTCTTGATAAATTATTTGGAACTCTTCTTCATTATGAAAAAAGGATGAAAAGAGATGCTGACAACCTCAAAAAGAAGAATGGAAATTGTACTACTGCTTTTACTACAACATCAAATCATATGAAAGCTAAGACTCCTGAGAGAGTAACTAGATCCAAATCTAAGAAGTTTGTTATCCAATCCGAATCTAGTGATAGTGAAGTCTCAGAGAATGAGTTATCAAATCTTGTTTGAAGGATGAACAAGATAGCTGGTCAGAGAAATTTCCAATCCAAGTATAAGAAAAAGGAGAGGAAAGATAAGAAAGATAGAGAAGTTACTTGTTATGAATTCAAGAGACCTAGACATATTAGACCATATTTTCCGTTTCTCAAAAAGAAAGAAAGGAAAGAAATACATTCTGAATGGAACATAAAGAAGTATTATAAATCCCAAGCTAAGAATGTTCTGAAAGCCAATGACACATGGAGTGCCAGTGGTGGCGACTCTTCAGATGAATCTTCTGATTATGAATCTTTTGGACAGAAGAATCTTGGACTTATAGCCAGATTACCTATTAAAAATCATTGCTTTATAGCTAAGGTACACAATGCTGAATCATAGGCCAATGTATCCATACATTTTAATGATATTAAAATTTATAACTCTTCAGAAGAAGAATCCTCTTCTGATGAATAAAATACTTTACCTACCTATGAAGAAGTTTCTAGGTTTGCTGAACTACTTGATATTGATAATTCTAAACTCAAAAAAAAATATTGATAAAGAAAACTCTAGGAATACTATTCTTATAAAAGAAATTTCATATCTTTCTAAGGAACTTGATAGGAAAAATTCTGATTTTATAAGTATTTCAAAAAATCATGAAGAAGTGAATTATGAAAAGGATAAACTTTCTAAAGATCTAGAAAAAGTAATTTATATAAAAAGTGTTTTTGAGCCTAGCTCTATTTCCAAATCTAATGATTTTGAAGACAAAAACTTGGTTATAAAACTCAAGTCCGAAATATTTTCCTTAAAGAAGTGTTTGTCAAACTTTACTAAGGGTAATGAAAATTTTGATAAGATGTACTCACAAATACAACCTTTATGAAACAAATCCAGATTTGGTTATACCCATACAAAACCAATTTTTAGTAACAATTATTTTTTCCACAAAGTGCCCCATTTTGTAACTAGTGTCAATGTGGTGGTCCCTGGGAAATGAATTTTTCTTTAAACAGAACCGAATCTTTAGGTTTTCATAAGGCTTATTTTTCTAAGAAGATGTGGGTGCCCAAAATATTGTTATCTGAAAATCTCTGATCCAAACAAGTCTGGATTCCGAAAGTCTAATTTTTTTCTTATTTTCAGGAAGATAAAATAATTACAAAAAAATACTTGGTACATGGATAGTGGATGTTCCTGATATATTTCTGGTAACAAAAATTGTTTTGAAAATGTTATCAAGACGAAAGGAGGAAAAGTAACTTTTGGAGATAATGCTCAGGGAGAAATTGTTGGTATAGGTAACATTGTTCTTCTTCGTAAAACAATGATTTCAAACATTTTGTTTATTAAGGGTCTTAAGCACAACCTCGTTAGCATAAGTCAATTAAGTTATGATGGGTACCTTGTGAATTTTAGGAATGATAAGTGCTTAGTACACAATTCCAAGGAAGAATTTATTCTTTCTGCCAATAGGAAAGATAATGTTTACACATTGAACATAGAAGACCTAAGGAACCAACACCTACCTTGCCTAAGTGCAATGGAAGATCACTCTTGGTTATTTCATAGAATATTAGGTCACTGTAATCTTAGAAACTTATGTAAACTCTCTAATAATAAATTAGTTAATGATCTACTGGAGCTTAGATTTGATTATTCTAAAGTTTGTGATCCTTCTCAATATGGAAAGCAATATAAATCTAGTTTTAAATCAATTGGTGAAGTCTCAACAACTTTTTCATTACCGTTAGTGCACATGGATCTTTTTGGTCCAAAACAAACTAGAAGCATTAGTGGAAAATACTATGTGTTTTTTTAGTTGATGATTACACTAGATTTACATGGGTCTATTTTCTAGCAAAGAAGTTTGAAGATTTCACTTATTTCAAAAGTTTTAGAGCCCCATCTAAAAATGAGAAAAATATTCCCTTGAAAACTATTCATAGTGATCATGGAGGAGAATTTCAAAATTCGGATTTTGAAACTTTTTGTAGTAGAAAACATATTACTCACAACTTTTCAGCACCCAGAACACCTCAACAAAATGGTGTTGTTGAAAGAAGAAATAGAATTCTTCAAGAGATAACTAGAACCATGTTGAGTGGGTATTTGGTAGCTAAACATTTTTGGGCTGAAGGTGTAAGTACTACTTGTTATACTATAAATTGAGTTTTGATTAGACCTTTTCTTAATAAAACTCCATATGAATTATAGAATTGTAGAAAACCTAGACTTTCCTACTTTAAGGTTTTTGGTTGCAAGGTATTCATTCGGAACACCAATGATAATTTACATAAATTCACACCAAAATCTGATGAAGGAATTTTCTTAGGCTACTCCACAACTTCTAAGTCCTATAGAGTTTTCAATAAAAACACTTGTATTGTTGAAGAAACAGTGCCTGTAAAATTTGATGAATATGATCCCTTTCTTTTTAAAACATCCCAACCTACATCCTGGAATGTTTTTTCAAAAACAAATTATCATCCATTGATAGAAGATCCTTCTGATAAGGAAAATGTTCAAGAAGATACTTCTGAAACATTTACCCCAGAAGACTTTCTACCTTATGTTGATGAACATGTTTTACAAAACTCAAGTCAGTTGTTTCTAAATAATCATCCCAGTGATATTATCATTGGTGATGTCAATAAACCTGTAAGGACTAGATGTTCCTTGAGGAATGAAGTAGAACACCTAGCATTTCTTTCCCAATTAGAACCAAAAATCACTGATGAAGCTTTAGGTGATGATGATTAGATCAAATCCATGAAAGATGAACTAAATGAATTCGAAAGGAATAAAGTCTGGACCTTCGTTGAAATACCTAAGGAAACTTCTATTATTGGAGTAAAGTGGGTCTTCATAAAAAAGTGTGATGAAAATGGAGTCATTGTTAGAAATAAATCTAGACTAGTTTGTAAAGGCTATAATCAGCAAGAGGGAATATACTATGAATAAACCTATGCTCCAGTAGCTAGACTTGAATCTATTAGTATCTTACTTGCCTTTACAACATTCTTTAATTTTAAACATTTCCAAATGGATGTGAAATGTGCTTTTCTTAACATTTTTGTTCAATAGGATGTTTCCGTTGAACAACCTCCGGGATTTGAAGACACAAAACATCCTGATCATGTTTTTAGACTTACCAACGCTTTGTTTGGCATTAAACAAGCCCCAGAAGCTTGGTATGATAGACTTACATGATTTTTGATTCAAAATAACTATGTTAAAGGAAATGCAGATCCAACTCTTTTTATAAAGAAAGATAAGAAAAATGTTTTAATTGTTCAAATTTATGTTGATGATGTTATATTTGGTTCAACTCAGCAATTATTAACTGATTATTTTGCAAATCTAATGAAATCTGAGTTTGAAATGAGTATCATGGGTGAGTTAACATTTTTCCTTGGTTTTCAAATTTCTCAAAAACTGGAAGGAACCTATATATCACAACATAAGTAAATTAAAGATCTTCTTAAAATGTATGGATATGACAAAACTAATAGTATTAGTATTCCCATTGGTACCTCAAACACACATGATATTGATGAAGTCAGGAAACCAGTGGATCAAACTTATTTTAGAGGATGATAAGAAGTTTACTATACTTTATAGCTAGTTGTCCAGACTTAATATTTTCAGTATGCTTACGTGCTAGATATCAATCCAATCGGAAGGAATATCATTTAAAGGCAGTGAAATTTTTTTTTTGCAACTTAAAGGGAACCATGATTTTAGGACTCTTTTATACATCTAGAAATGATTTTGTTTTGAAAATATTTTCAGATGCTGGCTTTGGTGGGTGTATAATGGATAGATAAATTATATCTGTATCTTGTCATTTATTAGGAGATTTGTTAGTTTCTTGGTCATGCAAGAAGCAACACTCAGTAGCACTCTCCACTTTTGAAGCTAAATATATAGTAGCTAGAAGTTTTTGTGCTCAAGTGTTGTGGAAGCAACACACACTCATAGATTATGGCTTGAGCTTTACTAAGACTCAAATTTTGTGTGATAACACAGGTTCCATTTCCCTTAGTAAAAACCCTACACATCACTCCCGTGCAAAGCACATAGGTATTAGGCATCACTTTCTTAGGGATCACACACATAAAAGAGACATTATTCTTTAGTTTATCAGAATGCAAGATCAACTTGCTGACATTTTCACAAAATCTTTATCCTCCGATAGATTTGAATGCATTAAATAAAAGTTAGGAATGATAACCATAAGGTAATATTTCTTCATTAACATCTTGTTGAACGATTCTCCTTACAGTAATAAACTCCTCTCCATAGGTGGAGTACATTTTCTTGCTTTTGTAATAAATGTTTTTTACCGTGTTTTTCAAACCTTCGTAACCAATTTTTTTTGTGATGAAATTTTTGTACTGAAACTTTCGTAATGATATTTTCATACCGAAACATTCATAATGAAATTTTCGTACTGAAACTTTTGTAATGAGATTTTTGTTCTGAAGCTTTCGTAATGAAATTTTCGTACTAAAACTTTCTTAATGATATTTTCATTCTGAAACTTTCGTAATGAGATTTTCGCACTGAAACATTTGAAATGAGAATTTTGTACTGAAACTTTCGTAATGAAATTTTCATACTGAAACATTCGTAATGATATTTTTGTACTGAAACTTTCGTAATGAAATTTTCATACTGAAACTTTTGTAGTGAAATTTTTGTAGTGAAACATTCCTAAAGAAATTTTCGTACTGTAACATTCGTAATGAAATTTTCGTATCGAAACTTTTGTAATGAGATTTTCGTACTGGAACTTTCGTAATGAACTTTTTTGTACTCAAGTTTGTTGTTGTAAGTTTTCCGTAGTCGATTTTTCATCAAGAAGAATGTAAACTATTACGAACAATCTTCCTAGCTAATCTGAAATGTAATATTTCCTTACTCAAGTTTTTGTAATCATATTTTACTTACTATTATTTCCCTATGTGTTTTAAAAAATTTTGGATTCTAGTTTTCTCAAATCCAATTGTTTTTCTTAAAAACTAAAATGATCAGAGTCAAGTTTTCCTTATGGCATGATTCTCAATCGTCATATCAGATCTCAATGGATCTCAATTGTTCGATCAACCATGGAAGTTAAACCACCATCTCAACGCCTATATAAAGGGGACCCCCAAGGGTCGTCCCACATCAGTTTTTCATGCTCTCACGTCTCGAAGCTCTGCATCTCTTCTTAAGGTCATTCCAATTTTTTGTCAGGACAGTTCCGATTTATTTAGAAGCTTTCAAGTCCGAATGTCTATAGAATCTACCTCTCAACATATTTATTCTTCAAAGACAATCTCCAAATGGTTGGTTTAGAGGGAAATTTTGGTGCATCCGAATTTTTAAAAGCTTAATTCTCTTATTTCCAAGAATATCAAGCTCAACGGATGGGAAGTTGTTTGTTTATCCAAGCCATGGGATCAGGATCTGGTCTATTCAGATTTTTTTATTGAGTTCAGTGAATCTGTTTCCTTCTGTGAGGAAGATGGCAGAGAGAAGTTTTAATTTAAGTCTCATGGGACGACCTACATGCTTTCTTACACCAAGGCTACAAGTTTGGTGGGTTTATCGTATGAGGGTGAAGTTGAGTTTTTCTCTCACAAGCTACCCAATGATCAAGGAAGTTTCAACAAAGCAAAGGCCATCGAATTCCTTGGACTTTTAGATGATGTTAAAGAAAATATTTCCCATATCTCTCCAAATAATCGGATTCTACAACTTTGGGTTCAAGGATTCCTCATTCCGAGAAGGGGAGACAAGGATAATCTCAAGAAGAGTGACATTTACATCCTAGATTTATTAGTAAATATAGGGAAGATAAATCTAATGAGTCATATTCTTATTACAGTTAAGAATATTAAAGAATGTAATATGAAGGATCAAATCATCATGTATCCAGCTTTCCTCTCAAAGATGATTGTTTGAACTCTTGAATCATTTAATATTGCTTGATCCTCTAAGCCAAATAATTGTAAGGTAATTCTTGTCAGTGATGACACATTAAAAAGGATGTAAATGGGTTTTTCAGATGACTCTGGAGAATTCTATATTTTATCTGAGGAAGAGGTTGATGTTTCTGAGAAGGAGAAAGAATTTCCAGAATCATCTATGAAAACTGAGAAGAAAAGGAAGTTTAAGAAAGTGGTTGCTACGAAAAAAACTCTGATGTCTAAGGAAATCCATTCTGCACCGCCCAACACAAAGAAACAAAAGTCCAATCCAGATGATGTCGTGGCCAAGTGGAGGGAGGACAAAGAGAAAAGGAAGGAAGGGGAGCCACAGTTTGTCTTGGACCCTTCTCAGGCTAAGGCCCTAAAGGAAAAATCTAGTGAAGAACTTGAAAAGTAAGAAAAAGGGAATAAATTGAAGAAGAAGATGTTTGAAGCTGAGGTTATTCAAATGCTTCTGAAATTCACTGAAATATCTTCAAGGAATATTCCCGTTCCTAAATCTTTTCTGATTGAAGATCTACCTGTGACTCTATGAAATAAGGCTCCAGAAATTTCTAAAGAAATAGTTCATAAAGAAAGGGAAGTTGAAAAAAATGCAATAGTTTAGTAAGTTATGGAGGAAGTCCAACAAGGTGAAGGGAGTGGAGGTTCTCATGATATAATGAGGCAAATATAAGAGTATCATGATAATGGAACTCCATCTGAGAAAATCTCACTCCAGACACCTCAAGCCGGATCTTCCAAGTTAGCCACTCCTGTAGATGATGAGAAAGGAGAAGAAGTCAGCAAGCATTCTAAGGAAGAATGTTCTCATCATGATTTCCTTAAATAAGGATCTGAAAAAGAAAAGGTTGATGAAGATAAAATTTTTCAAGTGTTAGATAGTGAGAAAGAATCTCTTAATGAGGAAGAAGATCCGAATGTTGATAAAGGGGAAAAGGAGATTTCACTTACACCTAGAAAGATTATTGTAAAAACGAAGGAAGTTACTGGTTCATCTAAAAGAAAGCTGGAAGAGATAGAGGAAGACCAATATCCTACCCATCTATCAGATTTGGAGTCATCCATCTTTTGACATGACTTTGTGGAACAGTTCTTAAAGATGTTGGTGGACCTTATTCCGATTTTTCCAGCAATAGAATCCAGATTCCAGTTGCTTCAGCATAGCATGAATCAAAAATCGGACTCAGTATCCATGGTGATGGAAAAGTGTTCAAAGCTTGAAGCTAATCATATAAAAATTCTTATCAATTATTATGCTCATATATTTTCTTGAAAGAAGATAACCAAGTGGTCTAAGAAACTGGTTCAGGAAATGGCAGATCTTGATCAGTTCCAAGTAGATGTTAAATATTCTTTTGCTGCTGAAGATTCTAGAATCAACAACCTTACAAGTTCTTTTGAGAAGAAGTTGACTCTTGAGCAGGATTTTTGGATACAGGAAGTTAAAGATTTGAATGGGAAGATAAGTTATCTTGTCCATTACTACAGGGAAGAAACCAATATTCAGATTTAGTTGGAAGAAAAGGTTGTAAATCATGAGAAAACACTTAAAGCTTAGGCAGTGGAAATAAAAGCTCTAGATGTAAGAATAGTTGCCTTATATAAGAAAGTTGAGGAAGACCATAAAGATCTAAAGAAAATGAAGACCATTCTGAAAAGCCTAATATCTAAGAAAAAAGAAGCCAAATAGAATCAAACCTGATATTTTTTTGTACTATTTTTCCTTGTACTATTTCTTGTCAATAGTAATGAAATTTTGGTTACTTGTATTTTGGTTGGTTGTCTTTACTAATATTTCAGGTACCAAATTTCTTTTCCATTCCCTCAAACTCTTTTTTAAAATCACAAAGGGGGAGAAGAAAAAATAACTACTAAGGGGGAGAAGGAAAATTTCTAAAGTAAGAAGAACTATCCTTAAGTAAGGGGGTGTTCCCATTATGATTCCTTCATTCTAAGGAAAATTCTATTCTGGAAATTCAGAATACAATCCTTAGTGTTATAAAGCCTAAGGGGGAGTTATTTCGATTCACTATCATCCATAAACAAAGGGAGATAAGCTTTAATTTCAAAGTCTAAGAAATTTATTCCAAATATCTTATATTCTTTTTCTTAAGGATGTTTGTGCTTTCCAAAAGGGGGGAGATTGTTGATTCAATAAGGTTTTACTTGTGAATTTTTAATTCCTTCTTGTTTTGAAAATCACAAACACCTTATCTTTAAGAAAATAGTTTTTATCCTATGCTTTTCTTTTATAAGGAAAATTTCCTTCTCTAAGGAAATTTATCCTTACCATATTTTCGTTGTTCGTATTTGACTAAGTGTAAAATTTGGATTCATATTTGTAACCTTGGAATCCTATAAATACTTAGATATGAAGCATTCTGTTTTAGGATCTGAATTCTGGATAAGAACTGTAATGAAGTTCCACTCAGAATTCTGGATAAGAACTGTAATGAAGTTCCACTCCAAATTCTGGATAAGAACAGTAATGAAATTCCACTCCAAATTCTGGATAAGAACTTTAATTAAGTTCCACTCTGAATTATGGAAATGAACTCTCATATAGTTCAACTCCGAATTATGGATACAAACTCTCATATGGTTTCACTCCGAATTTTGGATACGAACTCTCCTATAGTTTCACTATGAATTCTAGATACGAACTCCCATATATTTCACTCAGAATTCTGGATATGAGCTCTCACATAGTTTCACTCTGAATTATGGATATGAATTCTCATATAGTTCGACTCCGAATTCTGATTATGAACTTATCTAAGTTCTAAATCCGAGTTCTCTGAATTCAGACCCAAACTCTTATGAGTTCTGACTCCGAATTCCTATGAACTCTGACTCCGAACCTTGTAAGTTCTGGTTCCAAATTTAGATGAAATCAGACATTGAATTTCCTTGATATTCAGATTTTGGATTTCTATAGAATTCTGTTTCCGAATTTCAATAAAACTAAATCTGAATATCTCATTATTATAGACTCCGAATTCCACTTTGGTTAGACTCCGAACATTAATTTTGCTCACATTTTGAACATTTTACTTACACTCTGATTTGATACGTTTGTTATAAAACGATGTCATGCTTTCAGTTACATATGTTTTGTTATAAAATGATTTCGTCCATTCCGTTTCTAACTAACCATTGGTTGAGTGACACATGTACTTGTCCCTCCGAAATTAATGGTGAAATATGACCGTTGGAGGAGGGAGTTGACCGTTGGAATTTTTCCTATAAATAGGAGCACATTTGAAAAGCTCCATAATGATCTTCGACACCTTTGAAATCTGTGCTTATACACTGTTGAAGTGATTTCTAGAGAGATAGGCTCTTATTAACTCTCAAGATTCGTGCAGAAAGTTTGAACAACTTTTTCAAACATTTCCTTGTGCAGATTGCTTCATGCGACTCCGAATGTTGGTAATTACATTCGAGGGCTTCCAGGGATAAGAAGATAGAGGTTACAACACCTTGAAGTTTAGGGCTTCCTTGCTGAGGAAGATAGAGGTTCCAACTACCATTAATTTGAGGGCTTGCGGGGATAACAAGATAGATACTCCGATCATCGTATCGATGGATTACCCTGGTTTGGGTACTATAGACTTTCTTGAATGTATAAATCAAGGGACCTTTATCCAAGGTTGTTGGATATCATTCTCTTTGGGTTAAAATACTTATATCTTGTTACATGTAGTTTTACTACATGTTATTTTCACTGTATTTTTGTATTGTACGGAAAGTATAATCTTCTTATATTTCCTTACACTTGTACTCCGATTCATTAAGATTCTATATGCTCTAAGGTAGAATCTCATATTTTAGACTTTCTTTATGTTTACGTTTTTCAAAATCATATTTATGGATCCATCTTTTCGAAATCATATTTCTGGAACCTATTTTTCGGAATCACTTTCCAGATTTAAGCAAGTGTGTAGAACTAGAATTTTGTAACTTCATACCTTGTTCCAATTATCCAATTGGTTTTAGAGGTGTTGTGAATTTTCTTAGATTAACTTTTTTAAACTTAGATCATTCCTTGTTTAAGGAAATTTTTTAAAGTGTACAATTCACCCCCCCCCCCCTTGTATATTGAGAATCTACATTGTTATTTCAATCCTACAGTATAACTGGACTACAACATCACAGGATTGGTGGAGTGATAACCATGATTTCTGGAGTTTAACTAGTGGATCAGGTATTCTATAAGGTTTAATTCCCACCAATAGTAGATAATTTTAGGGATTTATTTTAGAACAACATGTAACGCCCTGACCCTAGTTACCCAGAGTCGGTGCATTATTACATAACATTGGCATGATCACAAGAAAGATCAAATCTCGAAAGACCGATTGGTTTAGTATCCTTGGAAACACTAGATATATTCATAAGTTTTACATTACATCATAAAATGAAAAACCACTACAAAAACATATTGTCTCCATAATCCACACTCACATCCCCACATAATATCCCTGCAGGTCATTCATAATTTACTTCTTCACTTCCTGGGAAAAATAAAACATAGAAAAGGGGTGAGCTCAAATGCCCAATAAGGATAACAATATAGTGGAAACTTTCATAAATAAGAATAAACATTTAAGGCAATGTATAACTAAAACAAAAGCCTTTCAAACTTGAACTTTCAACATAGTATGGCATAAATAAAATGAAATAATGCCATTTACTTATTCACATGGTTATTCTACTAATCGAATAATCAAATGCAAAATCAATAACCACTTTCATAATGACGGAATGCATAATGCCAGACTATCATAACCACATAGCCAAGGCCTCGTGCCAAGACTAAAAATAAGATTTTGTCAAGGCATTGTGCCAAGACACTAGTTTGTCTCATGAGACCTACCGATGCATCGAGGATCTATAGCGGGCTCCACCCGTCACATATTAAGTCCAATGCATTCCCATATGAAAAGGTTTAAACATAACATAAACATTCGAATTAAAACTAGCATATGAAATGTCAATAATTTCACCATAAACTATGAATGGTATAAAAATAGCACATCCACAGTCAAACATATCACAAAAACTTCAATACAATATAGAAGTTTTGTATCATAATAAATCAACTTCAAATAAGCACAAAATCCATCAAAGGATGTTGACATAGATGAAATCAAAACACTTTTTAGAGAAATATATCTTTCTATTTTTGAAATAATTTAAGAGCCATATAAAATAAAACATTTTCTTTGAAAATATTCTTATAATCTTGTAAGGAAATCTTTGATGATTTTATAACGGCGGAAAATAACCGCATCCGCCGTATAAGTTAAAAAAAAATTTACCTTAATTCTGTCAAAAAGGTTAAAAAGGACCTTGTTTTGAAAACGACGAAAAGATTCCTCTTGTAAAAAGTCAAACAAGGGTATAAATGGCTTTAACCCATATTCTTTTAAATAATAAAAATGTTTTGAAATACATTTTTAAGAAAACATGGATGTGTATGGTAAAAAGATCCCAGTAGATTATTACATATAAACAACCTCGGATAATGAAGAGATTGTGAAATAACCCTTACCTTGTACTTTTCCTTGGATGGGGTAGGTTAACCTCCTGTATAATGGTGAAATAATTGTTATTAAATTATACAATAACCATATACATTAATATGATATCATATATGATCATTTAATATTGATTTGATAATAATATCTTAGTATTATCATTGTTTCGGGTGTTAACTTACTTGTTTTCTTTTATATGTTTTGTTATGTAAGACATGTTTGTAAAGGATAGGTTTTATATTATTCATATCCAGAATGATATTAAGTCCTTAAACATCATTTTTAAATCATCAAATGATAATTATACTTGAATGGATACGATGGAGAATGAATCTCATCGCGTTCGTGGAGACGGTAGTCCGTACGTACGCACGAGCGACAATATCATTCTTTTGATATTAAAATAATATATAAATGGATGGTATATCATATATACAGAATCATTAACATGTTATATTTATTATTTACATGAGTTACACATCATTATTATACCCATCCAAATAATATTATATTGAATAACAATTACACCACGACGTGGAGATGGTAAGATGTACGTACGCACGTATGGTGACATGTTATTCAAAGGGTGGATAGAATACTGAATATGGTTGTACCATATTTATAATAACATCACAGTATATATATGATACTGGATTTATTATTTTAGAATGGTAACAATAAAGGAAGAAGAAGTGGAAGAAGAAATGAACTTAGAAAAGGGTGGTGAAATCATTACCTCTTCTTCGGGTTCTTCCTTTTGATTTGATCAAAAGGGCTCCTTAAGTTGGATTTCTGATCAAACTAAGGCTCCTAGGTTGTATTGAGGGATGTTGGGAGAGTATTGGGGCAGATTTTGGCCGAACCAAAAGGATTTGAAGGTGTGAAGAAATGAGAAGGAGGAGTGCCGTTTTATAAGAGGGGTGAGGGGAACCTTTGGAAAAGCTAGAAATATTATTTTATAATAAATTCATATTCGGTTTCTAATGGATCCAAAGTTGATTATTCAAAGTTTATGGTGGGGATGGGTCTAAAAAAACTCAACCAATAGAATTTAGACAGGTTTGGGTACTTATATTAACCTTATCTTTAAGTATTAACTCTAAGTTAATTAGTTTCACTTTTACAATGTCGCTTTGTATTTTTATATAATATGGTTAATAAACTTACTACATACATCCAAGAGACCCCAAAGTGGTCCATTAATGATTAACCTATCATGATATAAGCCTCTTGGCCAAACCTTAGATTTTTAGGAATTTAATATCAATTAATAATATAATATTTGTTTTAAGAACTCTTTTATGTCAATTTTGACACTATTCAATAGTTGATTTTTGTGAAACTCATAACAGAATGATTACTTCTAAAAAAGTCAATTAAATCAATCCTAATATATCATATTATCCTATAAAATTAGTTTAATTCATTAAAAGTTTCATATTATATTTATTTGGGTATTTATAATATCAATTATTTTAATTTTTCACTATTATTGTAATTACTGCATCATCATTGTGTCATAAATAAAATAAATTATTTAATGTCTTAAAATTATAAAAAAAATATCATTTTGTAGGAAATCTTTTTATATTTCTAATGAATATTTATAATCTAAAATCCAACATATATAACCCTATGTAACAATTGTTTTTCTAAAAGATATATGCTTGTGTCATTTTTGTATTCATTTTAACTTAATTAAAATAAAGTGTCATTATCACTTACAAGTGGATCCATGGGGTCCCAAAATCGACCCAAAGATGTCCATGGTCGACCATGTATCAACCAATTGGGTTAAGACACGTTTTAGGGTAATTTAGTATTATTATAATATTATTTTCTTAACCCTTATTTACCGGATTTACCCTTAACCATGGTAAATAAAATATTTACCGCAGTAATTTTTCAAAATGTCTAAAAATAAAAGTTACCTATTTACACAATTTGAACATCCTGATTCCAAATATGGAATCCATTTTCCTAAATTCAAAACACAGAAGTGGCAGAAATTAATTTAAAATTAATTCCCGCTGTCAAAACAAAAAGCGTGTTTTTAAGAGATAAAAACTATCAAAAGATTGACACTTGTTTATGTTCGGTTTAATTGTAGAATTATGTCCAATGACCAACATTATATTAAATGGTAAAAATATATTCTAAATATACTTTTAAACTACTAAAATTCATAATTTATCACTATTAATTATTTTTATTAAAAAAGTTGTTTTTAATTAAAATTTAGTAATTTTCACTATTCATCAAAATATGAAAGTTATCCGAAAAGTACCAAAATTTCACCTTAGGCTAAATTCAATATTCTGAATCCAGAAATGAAGTCCATTTTAAAATAGAAAATATATATAATTTCGAAAAGTATGTATTACTATTCATAACGGCTAGTTTGATTGGTTGTGGTGTGTGTTAAAACTCAAGGTTGCGTACAACACACCCTACTGTATTATTCAAAGAAAGCGTACCATGGAAGCTTGGGATGTTTCATTTTAAATTTTTGATGTCCCCATTTAGTGAAAAAGTTTAAAATATTGTATTTAAAAAGGGTTCACTATTAAAATGTGATAAAAGTGCAATAATGAAAATGAATTTGTTCTTGCATTATATCTAAGAAACTCATAATATGGATTCTAAAATTATAAGGATTATATAAAGTTTAAAATTTAGATAATACTATTCATAACCTCTTTTGAATGGCTTTTTTTGTAAGTCATGGTGTGATTGAACTCGGTGTTGCGTGTAGTGCAAGTTATTGAATTATTTTGAAGAAATAACACACTATGAAATCTTGGGGTGTTACATTCTCCCCTCCTTCAATAAATTGCGTTCTCGCAATTTGAAATTGTTCTTAGAAAATAAAAGGTTGAAAATAGAAAATATATTTGTGGGAAAACCCACATCGGAAATTGGGTTACTAAAATTTAGTCTTAATATGAGGAAAAGAGAAATAAAAGGGTCACCACCAAATTATGATCTCGATTAGGAGAACATTGGTGGCAATTAGAGACATATAATTGGAGGAAAAACGTAAATATTTATAGGTAGTGATTGAGGTCATCAATCACAAACAAGTGTAAAATTGAGGTCCTTAAATTCATCAATCTATGATGATTTGAAATACCATCGGTTCAACAAAACATAGGGTATTAGGATAACACATTTTTGACGTTTCAAAATATCTTAGTTGAAATCCCACATCGAAAAATGAATTAATGAGGCCTCTATTTAAAATAAAGAGTCGAAAGTATGAAGATTACCGAAAATAACACATACTAGGGTTCCATGTAGGAAAATATGGATATGGAAGAAAAATCTTACCATCAATTATCTGATGGAGAGTGGTAGAGAACATGGCTATGAAAAGGCCAAAAATCCCAAAGCCATAAATTAGTGATGACTTAAGGTACCATCTAGGAAAACATTTTTATTCTAAGTTTCTTTTATTAATATTGAGGAATTTATTTATGAGATTGGCTAAGATCATAAGGAGATATACTTACTTTATAATTAGAGTTTTATCCATTAATAAATTTCTACCACAAACTCATCTTTCACTATAAAAGATAATAGAATGTAAAAAAAATTCTATATACACTATTCGTATAGGGTTCCAAAATAAACGAATTTATAATTCATCTACAAGATCTTTTAATAAAAATTACATTATTTAATCCAGGACATCTCGTGGGCCAGTGGTAGGTGATACACCCTTGTCGCCCTTCGGTTGCGGGTTCAAGTCTCGCAGCCTTGCCGGACGCGACAGGTTGCCGCCCGACCTCCGGGTTGTCCTTTTATGGCAATCCAAAATAATCCAAACTAGAACTATCCAAAATACTTCTGTCCAAACTCACAGTCCAACATTTATAAGGAAGGTAAACATAATATAGATCCTTTTTACCCCGTAATAGCATATGAATACCTTCATCATGTATTACCATATTCCTTATTGATTACATTAATGCTCCCTTATTCCACATAGAATGCTTGATATTCTTCATTAATCCAAAAATGTTTTAAACCCCAACAATGATGGAATATACAAATCATTAATCAGTTCCAAGGTAGTCAAGAATATCCAATATAATTTATCCAAAACAATCACATATTATTCCAAAATCACTACCTCGGTATCAGAACTATATTATGATTTATCATTCTCTCAACCATATATTTTCCAAAATTTTATCCTGCTATTGAGTCACTTTTCTTTGTTCCACACAATCTCAAGTCCTTAATGAAATAGTACTGCAGTACAATCCTTATATACTCCATAATTATTATAACAAGTACATTGTTGATACAACACTCAATTGACATAATCAACATAAGAACTCTAATCATTCCTCTTCATCTGTGGTAGTATCATAACTTGATTATTATCCAATAACATCATTTGTGGCATAGTCTGATGACTGGGACATATGTTCGCGTAGTGTCCAAACTCCTTGCAAATGAAGCATTGAACATTTAAACCCATTTTCTTATCCTTGCAGTCACGTACTTTGTGCCCTTTTCCTCCACACTTATAAAAAACTCCCATTCCTTTCAGGCAAGTTCCAGGGTGTTTCTTTCCACAGTTACCACATATCGGAAAATTCTTATTTTCCCTCTTCCCTTTATCCATCTTTCTCTCCTCTATCCTTTTATTATCTTGCTTACCTTCAAAGCCATAGGACTTAGTAAACTCTTTACTTATCTTATCAACACATGATATTATTTCTTCATATGATGATAATACATGGGAGACTATTTCTCTTATAAATTCTAGATTAAGACCATGAAAGATATGATTCTTCCTTCTCTTTGGATCATGTGCATTTCTTGAGTTCTCATTCCTTCTACTGGGCGCCATTTCTAAACAATGGCATACACTAGATCAGTTTATGAATCAAAATACATAATCCCATACTTATAAAACACTTAACATAAATTCAACTATTTATGGATATAATCTATAATCATAAGAATGTTTTCTTTGAGGAAGTATATACTCATAATCCCTTCAAAATGATTTGTAAAGAAAAATGAGAGTTATCCTAAGCATATCCCCCGGGAGTGTCGTAACCAAGAGTGCAGCAAGGCCCATTGTTGTGCACCAGTTCCCATTCGAGTCTAGATCAAAGCGGTGTTTTCGGGTTTTACCCCTAGGTACATCTGTGCCAGAGCCGCCTCTACCTGCTCGTATCCAGACAGGGATGTATTGCTCGGAAAACTCACAAAATCTCTACAATACCAAAATTCTAGGAAGTTCTTCTATAATAATCCTCAAAGTTCATCTTAGGTCTACGTGCTCTAATCAGAGTTTATCTAAATCTAGCTTCCAAGGTTTGTACTAAACTTCCTCTGATACCAACTGTAACGCCCCGACCCTAGTTACCCAGAGTCGGTGCATTATTACATAACATTGGCATGATCACAAGAAAGATCAAATCTCGAAAGACCGATTGGTTTACTAGCCTTGGAAACACTAGATATATTCATAAGTTTTACATTACATCATAAAATGAAAAACTACTACAAAAACATATTGTCTCCATAATCCACACTCACATCCCCACATAATATCCCTGCAGGTCATTCATAATTTACCTCTTCATTTCCTGGGAAAAATAAAACATAGAAAAGGGGTGAGCTCAAATGCCCAGTAAGGATAACAATATAGCAGAAACTTTCATAAATAAGAATAAACATTTAAGGCAATGTATAACTAAAACAAAATCCTTTCAAACTTGAACTTTCAACATAGTATGGCATAAATAAAATGAAATAATTCCATTTACTTATTCACATGGTTATTCTACTAATCGAATAATCACATGAAAAATCAATAACCACTTTCATAATGATGGAATGCATAATGCCAGACTATCATAACCACATAGCCAAGGCCTCTTGCCAAGACTAAAAATAAGATTTTGTCAAGGCCTTGTGCCAAGACACTAGTGTGTCTCATGAGACCTACCGATGCATCGAGGAGTTATAGCGGGCTCCACCCGTCACATATTAAGTCCAATGCATTTCCATATGAAAAGGTTTAAACATAACATAAACATTCGAATTAAAACTAGCATACGAAATGTCAATAATTTCACCATAAACTATGAATGGTATAAAAATAGCACATCCACAGTCAAACATATCACAAAACCTTCAATACAATATAGAAGTTTTGTATCATAATAAATCAACTTCAAATAAGCGTAAAATCCATCAAAGGATGTTGACATAGATGAAATCAAAACACTTTTTAGAGAAATATCTCTTTCTATTTTTGAAATCATTTAAGATACATATAAAATAAAACATTTTCTTTGAAAATATTCTTATAATATTGTAAGTAAAGCTTTGAAGATTTTATAACGGCGGAAAATAACCGCATCCGCCGTATAAGTTAAAAAACATTCTTACCTTAATTCTGTCGAAAAGGTTAAAAAGGACCTTGTTTTGAAAACGACGGAAAGATTCCTCTTATAAAAAGTCAAACAAGGGTATAAATGACTTTAAACCATATTATTTTAAATAATAAAAATGTTTTGAAATACATTTTTAAGAAAACATGGATGTGTATGGTAAAAAGATCCCAGTAGATTATTACATATAAACAACCTCGGATAATGAAGAGATTGTGAAATAACCCTTACCTTGTACTTTAACTTGGTTGGGGTAGGTTAACCTCCTGTATAATGGTGAAATAATTGTTATTAAATTATACAATAATCATATACATTAATATGATATCATATATGATCTTTTAATATTGATTTGATAATAATATCTTAGTATTATCGTTGTTTCTGGTGTTAACTTACTTGTTTTCTTTTATATGTTTTGTTATGTAAGACATGTTTGTAAAGGATAGGTTTTATATTATTAATATCAAGAATTATATCAAGTCCTTAAACATCATTTTTAAATCATCAAATGATAATTATACTTGAATGGATACGATGGAGAATGAATCTCATCGCGTTCGTGGAGACGGTAGTCCGTACGTACGCACGAGCGACAATATCATTATTTTGATATTAAAATAATATATAAATGGATGTTATATCATATATACAGAATCATTAACATGTTATATTTATTATTTACATGAGTTACACATCATTATTATACCCATCCAAATAATATTATATTGAATAACAATTACACCACGACGTGGAGACGGTAAGCCGTACGTACGCACGTATGGTGACATGTTATTCAAAGGGTGGATAGAATACTGAATATGGTTGTACCATATTTATAATAACATCACATTATATATATGATACTGGATTTATTATTTTATAATGGTAACAATAAAGGAAGAAGAAGTGGAAGAAGAAATGAACTTAGAAAAGGGTGGTGAAATCATTACCTCTTCTTCGGGTTCTTCCTTTTGATTTGATCAAAAGGGCTCCTTAAGTTGGCTTTCTGATCAAACTAAGGCTCCTAGGTTGTAGTGAGGGAAGTTGGGAGAGTATTTGGGCAGAGGTTGGCCGAACCAAAAGGCTTTTAAGGTGTGATGAAATGAGAAGGAGGAGTGCCCTTTTATAAGAGGGGTGAGGGGCACCTTTGGAAAAGCTAGAAATATTAATTTATAATAAATTCATATTCGGTTTCTAATGGATCCAAAGTTGATTATTCAAAGTTTATGGTGGGGATGGGTCGAAAAATACTCAACCAATAGAATTTAGACATGTTTGGGTACTTATATTAACCTTATCTTTAAGTATTAACTCTAAGTTTATTAGTTTCACTTTTACAATGTCTCTTTGTATTTTTATATAATATGGTTAATTAACTTACTACATACATCCAAGAGACCCCCAAGTGGTCCATTAATGATGAACCTATCATGATATAAGCCTCTTGGCCGAACGTTATATTTTTAGGAATTTAATATCAATTAATAATATAATATTTGTTTTAAGAACTCTTTTATGTCAATTTTGACACTATTCAATAGTTGATTTTTGTGAAACTCATAACAGAATGATTACTTCGAAAAAAGTCAATTAAATCAATCCTAATATATCATATTATCCTATAAAAGTAGTTTAATTCATTAAAAGTTTCATATTATATTTATTTGGGTATTTATAATATCAATTATTTTAATTTTTTACTATTATAGTAATTACTGCATCATCATTGTGTCATAAATAAAATAAATTATTTAACGTCTAAAAATTATAAATAAAATTTCATTATGTAGGAAATCTTTTTAAATTTCTAATGAATATTTATAATCTAAAATCCAACATATATAACCCTATGTAACAATTGTTTTTCTAAAAGATATATGCTTGTGTCATTTTTGTATTCATTTTAACTTAATTAAAATAAAGTGTCATTATCACTTACAAGTGGATCCATGGGGTCCCAAAATCGACCCAAAGATGTCCATGGTCGACCATGTATCAACCAATAGGGTTAAGACACGTTTTAGGGTAATTTAGTATTATTATAATATTATTATTTTAACCCTTATTTACCGGATTTACCCTTAACCATGGAAAATAAAATATTTACCGCAGTAATTATTCAAAATGTCTAAAAATAAAAGATACCTATTTACACACTTTGAACATCCTGATTTCAAATATGGAATCCATTTTCCTAAATTCAAAACACAGAAGTGGCAGAAATTAATTTAAAATTAATTCCCGCTGCCAAAACAAAAAGCGTGTTTTTAAGAGATAATAACTATCAAAAGATCGACACTTGTTTATGTTCGGTTTAATTGTAAAATTATGTCCAATGACCAACATTATATTAAATGGTAAAAATATATTCTAAATATACTTTAAAACTACTAAAATTCATAATTTATCACTATTAATTATTTGGATTAAAAAAGTTGTTTTTAATTAAAATTTAGTAATTTTCACAATTCATCAAAATATGAAAGTTATCCGAAAAGTACCAAAATTTCACCTTAGGCTAAATTCCATATTCCAAATCCAGAAATGAAGTCCATTTTAAAATATAAAATATATATAATTTCGAAAAGTAGGTATTACTATTCATAACGGCTAGTTTGATTGGTTGTGGTGTGTGTTAAAACTCAAGGTTGCGTACAACACACCCTACTGTATTATTCAAAGAAAGCGTACCGTGGAAGCTTGGGATGTTTCATTTTAAATTTTTGATGTCCCCATTTAGTCAAAAAGTTTAAAATATTGTATTTAAAAAGGGTTCACTATTAAAAGTTGATAAAAGTGCAATACTGAAAATGAATTTGTTCTTGCATTATATCTAAGAAACTCATAATATGGATTCTAAAATTATAAGGATTATATAAAGTTTAAAATTTAGATAATACTATTCATAACCTCTTTTGAATGGCTTTTTTTTGTAAGTCATGGTGTGATTGAACTCGGTGTTGCGTGTAGTGCAAGTTATTGAATTATTTTGAAGAAATAACACACTATAAAATCTTGGGGTGTTACATTCTCCCCTCCTTCAATAAATTGCGTTCTCGCAATTTGAAATTGTTCTTCGAAAATAAAAGGTTGAAAATAGAAAATATATTTGTGGGAAAACCCACATCGGAAATTGGGTTACTAAAATTTAGTCTTAATATGAGGAAAAGATAAATGAAAGGGTCACCACCAAATTATGATCTCGATTAGGAGAACATTGGTGGCAATTAGAGACATATAATTGGAGGAAAGACGTAAATATTTATAGGTAGTGATTGAGGTCATCAATCACAAACAAGTGTAAAATTGAGGTCCTTAAATTCATCAATCTATGATGATTTGAAATACCATCGGTTCAACAAAACATAGGGTATTAGGATAACACATTTTTGACGTTTCAAAATATCTTAGTTGAAATCCCACATCGAAAAATGAATTAATGAGGCCTCTATTTAAAATAAAGAGTCGAAAGTATGAAGATTACCGAAAATAACACATACTAGGGTTCCATGTAGGAAAATATGGATATGGAAGAAAAATCTAACCATCAATTATCTGATGGAGAGTGGTAGAGAACATGGCTATGAAAAGGCCAAAAATCCCAAAGCCATAAATTAGTGATGACTTAAGGTACCATCTAGGAAAACATTTTTATTCTAAGTTTATTTTATTAATATTGAGGAATTTATTTATGAGATTGGCTAAGATCATAAGGAGATATACTTACTTTATAATTAGAGTTTTATCCATTAATAAATTTCTACCACAAACTCATCTTTCACTCTAAAAGATAATAGAATGTAAAAAAAATTCTATATACACTATTCGTATAGGGTTCCAAAATAAACGAATTTATAATTCATCTACAAGATCTTTTAATAAAAACTACATTATTTAATCCAGGACATCTCGTGGGCCAGTGGTAGGTGATACACCCTTGTCACCCTTCGGTTGCGGGTTCAAGTCTCGCAGCCTTGCCGGACGCGACGGGTTGCTGCCCGACCTCCGGGTTGTCCTTTTATGGCAATCCAAAATAATCCAAACTAGAACTATCCAAAATACTTCTGTCCAAACTCACAGTCCAACATTTATAAGGAAGGTAAACATAATATAGATCCTTTTTACCCCGTAATAGCATATGAATACCTTCATCATGTATTACCATATTCCTTATTGATTACATTAATGCTCCCTTATTCCATATAGAATGCTGGATATAATTCATTAATCCAAAAATGTTTTAAACCCCAACAATGATGGAATATACAAATCATTAATCAGTTCCAAGGTAGTCAAGAATATCCAATATAATTTATCCAAAACAATCACATGTTATTCCAAAATCACTACCTCAGTATCAGAACTATATTATGATTTATCATTCTCTCAACCATATATTTTCCAAAATTTTATCCTGCTATTGAGTCACTTTTCTTTCTTCCACACAATCTCAAGTCCTTAATGAAATAGTACTGCAGTACAATCCTTATATACTCCATAATTATTATAACAAGTACATTGTTGATACAACACTCAATTGACATAATCAACATAAGAACTCTAATCATTCCTCTTCATCTGTGGTAGTATCATGACTTGATTATTATCCAATAACATCATTTGCAGCATAGTCTGATGACTGGGACATAGGTTCGCGTAGTGTCCAAACTCCTTGCAAATGAAGCATTGAACATTTAAAACCATTTTCTTATCCTTGCAGTCACGTACTTTGTGCCTTTTTCCTACACACTTATAACAAACTCCCATTCCTTTCAGGCAAGTTCCAGGGTGTTTCTTTCCACAGTTACCACATATGGGAAAATTCTTCTTTTCCCTCTTCCCTTTATCCATATTTCTCTTTTCCATCCTTTTCTTCTCTTGCTTACCTTCAAAGCCATAGGAATCAGTAAACTCTTTACTTATATTATCAACACATGATATTATTTCTTCATATGATGATAATACATGGGAGACTATTTCTCTTATAAATTCTAGCTTAAGACCATGAAAGATATGATCCTTCCTTCTCTTTGGATCATGTGCATTTCTGGAGTTCTCATTCCTTCTACTGGGTGCCATTTCTAAACAATGGCATACACTAGATCAGTTTATGAATCAAAATACATAATCCCATACTTATAAAACACTTAACATAAATTGAACTATTTATGGATATAATCTATAATCATAAGAATGTTTTCTTTGAGGAAGTATATACTCATAATCCCTTCAAAATGATTTGTAAAGAAAAATGAGAGTTATCCTAAGCATATCCCCCGGGAGTGTCGTAACCAAGAGTGCAGTAAGGCCCGTTGTCGTGCACCAGTTCCCGTTCGAGTCTAGATCAAAGCGGTGTTTTCGGGTTTTACCCCTAGGTACATCTGTGCCAGAGCTGCCTCTACCTGCTCGTATCCAGACAGGGATGTATTGCTCGGAAAACTCACAAAATCTATACAATACCAAAATTCTAGGAAGTTATTCTATAATAATCCTCAAAGTTCATCTTAGGTCTACGTGCTCTAATCAGAGTTTATCTAAATCTAGCTTCCAAGGTTTATACTAAACTTCCTCTGATACCAACTGTAACACCCCGACCCTAGTTACCCAGAGTCGGTGCATTGTTACATAACATTGGCATGATCACAAGAAAGATCAAATCTCGAAAGACCGATTGGTTTACTAGCCTTGGAAACACTAGATATATTCATAAGTTTTACATTACATCATAAAATGAAAAACTACTACAAAAACATATTGTCTCCATAATCCACACTCACATCCCCACATAATATCCCTGCAGGTCATTCATAATTTACCTCTTCACTTCCTGGGAAAAATAAAACATAGAAAAGGGGTGAGCTCAAATGCCCAGTAAGGATAACAATATAGCGGAAACTTTCATAAATAAGAATAAACATTTAAGGCAATCTATAACTAAAACAAAAGCCTTTCAAACTTGAACTTTCAACATAGTATGGCATAACTAAAATGAAATAATTCCATTTACTTATTCACATGGTTATTCTACTAATCGAATAATCACATGCAAAATCAATAACCACTTTCATAATGATGGAATGCATAATGCCAGACTATCATAACCACATAGCCAAGGCCTCGTGCCAAGACTAAAAATAAGATTTTGTCAAGGCCTTGTGCCAAGACACTAGTGTGTCTCATGAGACCTACCGATGCATCGAGGAGCTATAGAGGGCTCCACCCGTCACATATTAAGTCCAATACATTCCCATATGAAAAGGTTCAAACATAACATAAACATTCGAATTAAAACTAGCATACGAAATGTCAATAATTTCACCATAAACTATGAATGGTATAAAAATAGCACATCCACAATCAAACATATCACAAAACCTTCAATACAATATAGAAGTTTTGTATCATAATAAATCAACTTCAAGTAAGCGTAAAATCCATCAAAGGATGTTGACATAGATGAAATCAAAACACTTTTTAGAGAAATATCTCTTTCTATTTTTGAAATCATTTAAGATACATATAAAATAAAACATTTTCTTTGAAAATATTCTTATAATCTTGTAAGGAAAGATTTGAAGATTTTATAATGGCGGAAAATAACTGCATCCGCCGTATAAGTTAAAAAAACATTCTTACCTTAATTCTGTCGAAAAGGTTAAAAAGGACCTTGTTTTGAAAACGACGGAAAGATTCCTCTTATAAAAAGTCAAACAAGGGTATAAATGACTTTAAACCATATTATTTTAAATAATAAAAATGTTTTGAAATACATTTTTAAGAAAACATGGATGTGTATGGTAAAAAGATCCCAGTAGATTATTACATATAAACAACCTCGGATAATGAAGAGATTGTGAAATAACCGTTACCTTGTACTTTTCCTTGGTTGGGGTAGGTTAACCTCCTGTATAATGGTGAAATAATTGTTACTAAATTATACAATAATCATATACATTAATATGATATCATATATGATCTTTTAATATTGATTTGATAATAATATCTTAGTATTATCGTTGTTTCGAGTGTTAACTTACTTGTTTTCTTTTATATGTTTTGTTTCGTAAGACATGTTTGTAAAGGATAGGTTTTATATTATTCATATCCAGAATTATATCGAGTCCTTAAACATCATTTTTAAATCATCAAATGATAATTATACTTGAATGGATACGATGGAGAATGAATCCCATCGCGTTCGTGGAGACGGTAGTCCGTACGTACGCACGAGCGACAATATCATTCTTTTGATATTAAAATAATATATAAATGGATGGTATATCATATATACAGAATCATTAACATGTTATATTTATTATTTACATGAGTTACACATCATTATTATACCCATCCAAATAATATTATATTGAATAACAATTACACCACGACGTGGAGACGGTAAGCCGTACGTACGCACGTATGGTGACATGTTATTCAAAGGGTGGATAGAATACTGAATATGGTTGTACCATATTTATAATAACATCACAGTATATATATGATACTGGATTTATTATTTTATAATGGTAACAATAAAGGAAGAAGAAGTGGAAAAGAAATGAACTTAGAAAAGGGTGGTGAAATCATTACCTCTTCTTCGGGTTCTTCCTTTTGATTTGATCAAAAGGGCTCCTTAGGTTGGATTTCTGATCAAACTAAGGCCCCTAGGTTGTAGTGATGGAAGTTGGGAGAGTATTTGGGAAGATTTTGGCCGAACCAAAAGGCTTTTAAGGTGTGAAGAAATGAGAAGGAGGAGTGCCCTTTTATAAGAGGGGTGAGGGGAACCTTTGGAAAAGCTAGAAATATTAATTTATAATAAATTCATATTCGGTTTCTAATGGATCCAAAGTTGATTATTAAAAGGTTAAGGTGGGGATGGGTAGAACAAAACTCAACCAATAGAATTTAGACAGGTTTGTGTACTTAAATTAACCTTATCTTTAAGTATTAACTCTAAGTTAATTAGTTTCACTTTTACAATGTCTCTTTGTATTTTTATATAATATAGTTAATAAACATACTACATACATCCAAGCGACCCCCAAGTGGTCCATTAATGATGTTTATATCATGATATAAGCCTCTTGGCCGAACCTTATATTTTTAGGAATTTAATATCAATTAATAATATAATATTTGTTTTAAGAACTCTTTTATGTCAATTTTGACACTATTCAATAGTTGATTTTTGTGAAACTCATAACAGATTGATTACTTCGAAAAAAGTCAATTAAATCAATCTTAATATATCATATTATCCTAGAAAATTATTTTAATTCATTAAAAGTTTCATATTATATTTATTTGGGTATTTATAATATCAATTATTTTAATTTTTCACTATTATAGTAATTACTGCATCATCATTGTGTCATAAATAAAATAAATTATTTAATGTCTAAAAATTATAAATAAAATATAATTATGTAGGAAATATGTTTATCTTTCTAATGAATATTTATAATCTAAAATACAAAATATATAACACTATGTAACAATTGTTTTGCTAAAAGATATATGCCTGTGTCATTTTTGTATTCATTTTAACTTAATTAAAATAAAGTGTCATTATCACTTACAAGTGGATCCATGGGGTCCCAAAATCGACCCAAAGATGTCCATGGTCGACCATGTATCACCCAATAGGGTTAAGACACGTTTTAGGGTAATTTAGTATTATTATAATATTATTTTTTTAACCCTTATTTACCGGATTTACCCTTAACCATGGTAAATAAAATATTTACCGCAGTAAGTATTCAAAATTTCTAAAAATAAAAGATACCTATTTACACAATTTGAACATCCTGATTCCAAATATGGAATCCATTTTCCTAAATTCAAAACACAGAAGTGGCAGAAATTAATTTAAAATTAATTCCCGCTGTCAAAACAAAAAGCGTGTTTTTAAGAGATAATAACTATCAAAAGATTGACACTTGTTTATGTTTGGTTTAATTGTAAAATTATGTCCAATGACCAACATTATATTAAATGTTAAAAATATATTCTAAATATACTTTAAAACTACTAAAATTCATAATTTATCACTATTAATTATTTTGATTAAAAAAGTTGTTTTTAATTAAAATTTAGTAATTTTCACTATTCATCAAAATATGAAAGTTATCTGAAAAGTACCAAAATTTCACCTTAGGCTAAATTCGATATTCCGAATCCAGAAATGAAGTCCATTTTAAAATATAAAATATATATAATTTCGAAAAATAGGTATTACTATTCATAATGGCTAGTTTGATTGGTTGTGGTGTGTGTTAAAACTCAAGGTTGCGTACAACACACGCTACTGTATTATTCAAAGAAAGCATACCGTGGAAGCTTGGGATGTTTCGTTTTAAATTTTTGATGTCTCCATTTAGTCAAAAATTTTAAAATATTGTATTTAAAAAGGGTTCACTATTAAAAGTTGATAAAAGTGCAATACTGAAAATGAATTTGTTCTTGCATTATATCTAAGAAACTCATAATATGGATTCTACAATTATAAGGATTATATAAAGTTTAAAATTTAGATAATACTATTCATAACCTCTTTTTAATAGCTTTTTTTTTGTAAGTCATGGTGTGATTGAACTCGGTGTTGCGTTTAGTGCAAGTTATTGAATTATTTTGAAGAAATAACACACTATGAAATCTTGGGGTGTTACACAACATTTCTTGTTTACCTCATGAAATATATGTTGAATTTACTACTGAACTAGTTCCAATAGTTGGACTGGTATCCATTACTCATTATAGGATGGACAATACTATGTTATAAAGGATCAAGAGGTAGATAGAGGATTTGGAGGATATGGGTCTTATATGATCCTTAACTTCACCATGGGGTTCACTGATCCCTTTGCATAATATGGTGGATAAAACCCTAAGGATTTTCATGGATTACCATCAATTAAATCATATTTTGGTTATCAATTAGTATCCACTACCTTGTATCAATGAATTATTTGAGTATCTTTGAGGAGAAATAGTTTTCTTCAAGATTGATTTGAGGTCAATCTATCATCAGGTACGAGTTAGACCTACAAAAATACATCGAACAACATTACATAGATGTTATGGTCTTTATGTATAGTAGGTCATTCCATTCAGTCTCATGAACACACCATGAATTTTCATGGATTTTATGAATTGGGGTTTCTATTCCTATCTGGATTCATTTGTGGTATTCTTCATGGATGACATCTTAGTTTATTTTTACACTCGACATGACCATGAAAAACATCTTGAAATCATTTATAATAAATTAAGATATCACCAAATGTATGCTAATCATAGTAAATGAATATGTAAAGACCCATAAGTTCTGTATAATGTTTTTTATTATATGGAATTATTAAGAGACTACAAAAATTGATGGCATGTGATTATGAGGCCCAGAGATCCCAGAATGTAATTTTGAAACATTTTTAAGGTAATTATAGTAAATGTGCATGTAGGATTTTCTATCTTTTAAACCAGTGATTGGATTGAAAATATGAGGGCAATATTGAATTCATAGTATCAGGATTCAGTTAGGCGATACTTAACTTTTACCGGAAATGGTCAGATAAAAAAGATAATTTTTGGACCTTTCAGATACTAGTAATAGAATAACTAAATGTAATTTTATTATTTTCTTTCACCATTGAGTGACAGTTGGTGGAGCCTCAGTGTTACGACAGTCATTAAATGAATAAATATTAAGGAATTGTTTCTTTATTTGTGTAGCCACAATGATCATGTGATTAATTGGTTCATTGATTACAGTTCATTAATGAACCAAAATATTGAATGCAACGTGGACTTGTTTCTATTTATTTAATCAAACCATTAGGGAACGTTATAGAAATATCATGGAATGGTCTGACGAAATTCTGACGACATCACCCTCCAACAAAGAACGATGAGAAACTAACGATCTTTGAAGGATTTGAAATGAACATCGACGAATGATGATGAATGAATTTGAACATGGATTCATTCATTCGTCTGCAACTGATCCCACCGAATCCAGGTAGGGGAATTAAATTTATTTCTCAGTGTTTTTGGATTCCTCTCATCCCATTCATGGAAAATACAATGAACACGGATCAAATGACTAATCAGTTGATCTGATAATCATTTCATTCTTGTAGGATTGGTATTCTAGGCGGGCCGAACCCATGAGTCAGGTCGGACGACAACCAGACCAAGACCCAACCGACCCAATTTCACTATATCTAATGTAGCATGAAAATTGGGCGTCTGATTGACATTTATTCTACGGTGTGGGGACCCTTACAATGAGGAGGTCCTTTTGAGATACTTCATGTTGGTTTTTCCAGAAGTTGGATTATGTCTGGGTTGGATTAGAATCGAATTCAAGTTGGCCCTATTTACCCTTTTTACTTATATCTTATAGACCTGGTGTCCGATAGACGCACTATCTGTCACGTTGGAACCCTTATGTCAATATGGTCCTTTGGGTTACATCATTGAGGGACATTTTTCTGATTAAGGAGTGACCAATATCTTGAGGAGAAGAATCTATGGAGCTTAAGTATACTATGTTCTGGAATCCAATGGCTGGCTATCATCTGAAAAGCAACCCTCTATAGATCTGCATGAGAGAAACCCTTCATGGATTGGTAGTAGTGAGACCCTATGTGGATTGTAAATGAAATGGACCTTCATGGATAAACATGAGAGAGACCCTCTGTGGATTGACAAAACTGCAACCCTCTGTGGATCAGTAGTAGTGGGACCCTTTTTGGATTAGTAGTAGCACGTCCCGACCTGGACCAGCTGTAGAGTGACCCATCAAGGATCAGTGACAGGGGGACCCTTTGTGGATTGACAATAAAGAAACCATTCTCAGATTATTTTCCATGATACGAAACATAATAAAATGATCTATCTTAAGACGAATTATTTTTATTCTTGCTCTCTAAGTTGGATAGCTGGTTTGTGATGTCTTTTAGTTTATGCTTTGGGATTGAGATCATGATTTGTGGTTTTTAATTTGTGGAATTCTGGGAGGCCTTCAGTGTTCTTGGGGTCCCCACTATGTATCCTTATACTCACCCCTGCATGGGATTCACCCACACCATGTTTTGTCTTGTGCAGACGACAGAAAACTTGACTAAGACTAAGGGAGCCAGGACTAGATAGTTCTTAGAGGTGATTGGTAGATGTGGTTAGCAGAAGTGATGAAAAAAGATGAGTAGTACCTACTCTTCAGGTATTATCCCTGGTGGATGACCTTCGAAACACTTTTACCCTTTTCTTTGTACCTTTTTTAGTCGGTTTTGCATACTGGCCCTATTTTACTTTCGGTTCACACTATTACTATTACCAGTTATATCACGACCCCTCCCCACAAAGTGTACCCCTCTTGGGCCGACAATGTGAGAAGGGAGATAATGACCCCCGAGTCCCACCTCCAGTAGGCCTCGGGTTGGAGACTAGTACCGAGAGTATTGTAAACACACAAATGCGAGGCATTACCCTTTAAGAGAACACATGCGGAAGAGAGAGATAAGATAGACACCATCTATCTCCAAATCAGAACTAAAATAAAAAAGAAACCAAAGTACATATATGAAATTCATGAAAAAGTACTACAACTAAAAGAGAAAAATGAAAGTACCCAAAAGAAAGTAAAAACAGTAGTGACCACAAGCCCGAATAGCTCCTGCAACCACAAGCTAGTAGTAAGCAGCCTGATCTCCAACCTGCTCCAAGTGACCAGAAAAACAGTTTATATAAACGTAGGGTGAATATAAAAGTATGCTCAGTAGGATCCTTCCCGAAGCCACTCGTGAAAAAAATAAAGAAAGCATGCTAAAGCACAGTGAACAACAAGTGAAACTAACACGTCACCTAGACAGGTATACTAAGTTCCCAACCTCACCATGGCTACTCTCACCAAGTAACGCATAAGAATATAGCATATAGTAAAGAATATCAAGGGTACCCCGCTACTACTTCCCCACTATTTTCCACTTTGACCCAATGACATACGTCATGTGCATATCTCTCCAAAGTCTTTATCGAACACACCTAGGCTATGCTCTACAATCTTCACCACGTGCACTACAAGACTTGCCCACAGACACCTGGGCTAAGCACCACACCATCCTCACAACCAAAAGTAACCAGGTAGTTTTTGGGAGCCACCATAGCTCATATAACATTTATCATACGTCGGGTATTATGCCTCATTCCATTACTGCCCATACACCGAGTAAGGATCCTCAAGACATCACAGCCTATACATGTTACACCTATATAAGTCCATAGGATACTATGTCCAGAATATATGTGTGGAAATAACCTCAAGACATTATATCCCTCTACACACATATATGGGGAAAGCTCCCTGATGTTCCAATGGCACATGTATCTACCAAGAGAAGAGAGCGGCGCCAAAGGGGGTAGTATGACATTCATCCTCCCACCAGAATGTTGGGGAAAACCCCCCACAGGGATCAGAATCTCCGGGGTGCCAATTTCCCTTACTGACAGGGTGGAGTAGCATATAGAAACACAAAAAGTACAGAATTTATATTACTCACAACCACACTAGGGGCATAACCTAGTCTTAGTCTCAATTGCAGCTAATGTCTCTCGGACTCTGGGCTGCTATTTCTAATAATAGTGATACTATAAGCACACAACCAATTAAATAACGTCATTAGGTCACTTTATTCCATTTTTTAATCCATGCCATTATACGTTAATCAATTCTTCAAATATTAATTAACCATGAAGAATTCCACATTAAATTCCATTAACACCACATCCAACAACCACTGTCCCTTCAAAAGTTCTCAACCTCATCATTAAGTTTCAACAACTCCAACCCCACATGTTAACATCATTTAATTCAAACATTCATTACAGAATTACTTTCCCATATTCCCAAAAATTCTATAAAAGCATCATATGCTACTAAACACAAAGGGGGATCAACACGGTGAGTAGATATACTACCCGTCGAGTCCTCTCCACCTTTAGCAAGAGCATAGACCCATTCTCCCTCGGGAGGCTAAACACAAAAAGCACGTGGCATACCCCGCATGTCTTCGCCCCTCTCAGAAGAAGGGTAAGCAATACCATCTACCTTGAGTAGTGGAGAAAAGTTAGGTAGATAAACAACCAATCGAAACCAACAAACATCCATCCATTACATCCATCCCATACCATCATCCCTGGTGTCCTCCCCAACACCCACATGCATAATCTATTGCATATCACCACCCTAGGCATCATCCGATGCCACAACCACAAGTCCTCCCTTCCTCCACATATCACAACACCCCTCCACGGTCAAATCACATGACAAGCAGCAGGAAAAACAAACACCACATCAATTGGGCTCTTAGACCTATTTCACAATAAGAGGGTAACTTAGAACCCTACATGGAATTCAATAAATCAAGTTCATTAATCCATCTTGAATTAAAAATTAAAATCGTTGGATCCAACGTCATGAACCAAATCAGTAAGCCATCACAACAACAAAATTAAACAGGCTAACTATGCCAATTTAATCAACCTCAAATTATAATAAGAACCAAATTATTTTTCATGCCTCTTTATAATTAGCCAATTATTTATCAATTAATTCCGAATTTACGTTCTTTATCAATTTCATCAAGAACAACATGCTAACAAGAAAGGTATAAATATCACACTATCTAGCAAATCAATAGGGGAACGGTTATCACGGTACAAAGAAACAACATGATCGAACAAATTATTTTATTATGGTTCAAGTATTTAATTAGGTCAATTCCATTGTGATCTAAAGGGATAAATCATGCTAACTCTATGATTGCACATAAAAAATTAGTGAAGCCATGAATCCCCTACCTCAACGGTTTTGGCGAAAATCTCAACGGTCGAAGAACACCCATGAAACTGGGTCGATTCTCAACGAATCCTCCTTAGATCTCTTCTCCTAACACAAGAAAGACCAATGCTCATCATAAACGACATCCACACACTTGGATCTACCCATAAAGGGTGTAGATCTATGTTCCCAAGAGAAGAGGAGGAGTAAATCTATGTAGATCTATGAAACCAAACAAAAAAGATCACATACCCCGAGAAACTAGCTTCGATTCGTGAAGAGGAGCCTCCAGATCACCTCCAAAACGCTTGGGAGAGGTTCTTCTACCTCCAAGGGAGGGTAATCCCGAGTTATGGCCGCTTAGGGGATTAAACGAGGTGATTAAAGGACAAAATAGTTAGATACACTATTTTAGGATCTATCTTTATGTTCCCACACAGTTAGTCCGCATGGTTTAACAAACTGTGCGCTATCTGTGCGTTAGCTTCTGCCTTGCCAAACACTCCTCGCACGGTTAGTCCGCACGGTTAGAGAAACTGTGCGCTAACTGTGCATTACCCACTGCCTCCAACACCGACCATCCACAGTTTGGCCGCATGGTTTGACAAACCAAGCGCCTCCCGTGCGAAGGCCATAACCCTTTAGATTTCCTTAAAATTCCACCCAAACGCACTCCATGTCACCTTGACCTCCCAAAAAACCTCCAACACCACATTTTCACAAAGGAATGGGTCGGAGACGTCCGAGCCATTACATCAGATACCTCTCATAACATTCTCATCCTCGAGAATCGAAAACCGACCTAAAGAGAAAATGAAACAGGGTCTGAACAACCACTCATAGAGATACCTCTCAAAAGAGAGCAAGACACCAAAGTAACGAAGGGAGCCAACTCATAAACACGAAAGCCCCATAACCACATAAGTTACAATGACACATGAAAATAGTTAAACATAAAACAACTCGGTGTACTGAGCACACATCTATGACTCACGTTCCCAAATACTCTCTTCCAAGCTGCCGTGTTGGCACAAGACACGAACTAAAGGAATGGATTGCCCGCGCAACACCTTATCCTTGCTGTCTTGGATCTCCAAAAGTCACTCCCCAAAGGTGGTATCATCATCAACATCGATCTCTCATCAATCGATGAGGTGGGAGTCGTCATGAAGATAAAGACGTAGCTGTGATACATGGAAAACATCATGTATCTGACTCATCTGAGGGGGAAGTTCAACTTGATGCGCCACAGCTCCAACACAAGCTAACGCCTAGAAAGGCCCAACAAACTGGGGATAAAGCTTACTTCCACGACCAAACCATCCCTGCCCATGACGGGGAGTCGCCTTCAGAAACACATGATCCCCAACATTAAACTCCAAGGGTCTCCTCCTTTGATCAGCATATGATTTCTGATGATCTTGCGCTGCCTTCATCCTCTCATCAATCACCTGGACCATCTCTATTGTATTCTGCCCTAGTTCCGGTCCGAGAATTGCTGACTCTCCGACCCCAGTCCAGTACAACAGAGAACAGAAAGTCCAGCCATACAAGGCTTCAATCTGCGCCAAACCAATGGTGGAGTGGAAAATATTATTGTTGGAAAACTCCACCAAGGGTAATTACTGTATCCATGAACCTCCAAAATCAAGAACACAAGAGCACAACATGTCGTCAAGAGTCTGGATAGTTTGTTCCGTCTGACCATCCGTTTGAGGATGAAAAGCAGTGCTAAGGAATAGTTGAGAACCGAAAGCTTGTTGGAGACCACTCCACACCCTGGAGGTAAAACAATGATCTCGATCAAAAATTATCATCCTAGGGACTCCGTGAAGTCTCACCACTTCCTACAGATAGTTCTTGGACAAAACATCCACTGATCATGACTCCTTCATTGATATGAAGTGGGATGATTTCGTTAAACGATCCACCACCACCCAAATAGCGTCGTAACCTCCCAGAGCTCGAGGTAATATAGTAACAAAATCCATTGAGATGTCCTCCCATTTCCACTGAGGAATATTTACTTGCTGGAGAAGACCACCAGGAACACAGTGTTCAGCCTTCACCTTTTGGAAGAATAAACATCGAGACACAAACTCCGCAACCGCATGCTTCTGCCCAGGCCACCAAAACTGACTCCTCAAGGATCGGTACATATTTTTCACGCCAGGATGTACTGGTAAGGGTGAACTATGGAACTCTCTGAGAACCATCTCGTGCATTTCCAAGGGAACAAAAAGCCTTCCATGATACAACACTCAGTGTTGCTTGTCCTCCGAACAACCATCAGGGGCCTCTCCACAAACAACTCAGTCTCTCCAGACCTCGACCTCAAGATCCCCGAACTAGGAAGCTTCCACCTAATGCATCAGGGATGACTTCACCATTATCTGAAAAATACAACCTCTACCCCCAACTTCTCCCATATCTAGACGTAATGCAGACAGTTCTTCCATTACTCTCGAGGAATCACTGGATTCACGCACAGCATCACTATGTAACTTTCAGCTCAGCCCATCAGCAAGAACATTCAATTGTCCAGGTGTATAAGATATTTCGAAGACGTATTCCTATAAGAAATCCATCCACCGATGTTGTCTTAAGTTTAAGTCATGCTAGGAGAAAACATTCCTCAAACTCTTAGGATCGGTGAAAACCACAAAGTTCTCACCAATGAGGTAATGTCTCCACAACTTCAATGAAAACACCACTGATGCCAACTCAAGATCATGGGTGGCATAGTTGCATTCATGGGGACATAGTTTCCAAGACCCATAAGAAACAACTGACCTCTGCTGCATGAGAAAACTTCCTAGTCCCAGATGTGAAGCATCACAGAAGACATCAAAATGAACTCCTTAAGCTGGAAGACAATGGACTAGAGCACTTACTAACTTCACCTTTAGATACTCGAAAGCTGTCTGACACTGATTAGTCCATATGAAATCCTGATATTTCCTTTTCAAAGCTGTCAGAAGAGTTGCAACTCATGAGAAATTGGCTACGAACCTCCTGTATTAGCCTGCAAGACCAAGGAAACTTCGCACCTCTGAAACAGTCTTTGGGGCTGCCCAAGACACAATTTCTTCTACCTTCTATGGATCCACAACTACTCCATGTTGGGACACAACATTCCCTAAAAACAACTTCTTGATCCCAAAACTCAAACTTCGACCACTTCCTGAACATATTATGTCAACGAAGAACTCCCAAAATGGCTCTTAGATGCTCTGTATGCTCCTCTTATGATGTGGAGTACACAAGGTTGTCATCGAAAAAAACTACCATGAACTTGTCCATTAACTAACGGAACACAACATTCGTCAATCCAATGAATACAACTGGAACATTCGTCACGCCAAATGGAATAAAAACGAACACATAATGCCCATGACGACAACAGAAAGGAGTCTTCAAAATATCCTAATCTTTCACCCGCATCTGATGATATCCTGACCGCAAGTTGATATTTGAGAACCAACTTGCGCCCTTCAGTTGATCTAATAAATCATCAATATATGGAAGAGTATATCGATTCTTTATTGTCACATTGTTCAAGCAACGATAATCGACACACAACCGCAAACTACCATCATCCTTCTTTACAAACAAAACGGGTGGACCCCACGATGACACACTTGGCCGAACAAAACCATACTACAACAGACCATCAAGATGTATACGCAACTCTCATAACTCAGAAGGGGCCATCCTATATGGATACATAGAGATAGGAGAATCTCCTAGCTGTAGCTCGATCCCAAACTCGATCTCTCGTCGAGGGGGTAATGCTACAACCTCCTCTGGGAAGACATCAGAGTACTCCTCTACGAACCTAGGAAACGCCAAATATCAAACATCTGAAGAACTCAGAATCAACCCAGCTATCATGGATGATGAGGATGGAACGTGCCTGTGACCCATCCGAGGATCTCATTGACCAACAAACACCACTTTTTCTCCATCCACAACAAAGAAAACAACCTTCTTTCTAAAGCAATCTACGATAGCCTGCACCGAATACAACCAATCCATGCCAAGGATTACATCATATGGTTGTATCCATAAACTTAGGAAATCTCCCCAAGAGTGGTGTTCCCCCAACACTAGCTCACAGTCTCTACATACTTCAAACAAGTCAGCTCAACCTCCAACTGGCGTAGTCAATGCCAGGGGCACTGGAAGCCTCTCTACCTCATGTCCCAAAGCATGGAAATGGGTAGGTGATAGGAAGGTGTGTGTTGCTCCTGAATCAAAAATGGAATACAACAAGGTAGAAAACAAGAAAGGGGTACCTCAAACGATGTTTGGCTTGTCTGGCACTGGTAATGCTAGAGCATGATACTGACCACGACCTCCTCCATGGCCTCTCTGACCCTGATGAAAACCACCAAAATATTCCCGCTCGACTATTTGAGGATGGGGAGTGTCATGGGGCTTCCCCATGCCTGCCCCATCTCCCCTCTGTTGATCGAAAGATGGTGCAACCTGCTGCTGCTGCCTCGGCTGGAACTGCCTCAACGGAGGAACCTAGAGTGGAGCGCCCGGTGCACGATGACAGCTCTGAATGGTCGGGCACTCCCACTACTGATGACTATGAACACCACAAGAAAAACAAGTACCTAATCCCTTAGCATAGACCTGAGAGTTGCTTCCTTCGGAAAAACGAAATGTGAAGGGCTGGGACCTACCCTCGGCTGAACGGAAACTCTTCTGCCCTGAAAACCAGGAACCCCAGACCACAACTCTGCTTCGTGAGGAATCATGATGAAATCCCTCTCATGATGATCCAGTCCTGGAAAAAGTCCTCTCGACAACCTCTTCCCTCGACAGCACCTCATGATATGTCTTCAGCATAAATGGGGTGACCTGATGCTGGATCTCTGGATGCAAAGCCTCCTAGAAATTCCTTGCACTGGCCTCCTCATCTGGTAATAGGTCCAACTCATATCGTAAAAGGTTCCTAAAACATATTCCAAACTCTCGAACAGTGGGGATCCCCTTTCGAAGGGAAATAAGTTCCTGGCGACTAGACGCCTTTTCAGTCGAAGAAAGGAACTCAATCCTGAACATGTCTTGGAACTCCTCCCATGGGATCGCAGACGCCTCACGATCCCCGAGGAACAACCACCACCACTGCCTCACTACTCCATGCAGCGCCGTCACAACCAAGGAAACCCAGTGCTCCTTCCGAGCACGAATCAAACTGAAGACGATCTCGACCTCCTCTAACCAGTCTTCCGTGACTGCATCTGAAATAGAGCCCTCATACTTCTGCAGAATCTAGTGCTGAAACTCTCGGAGTTTCTTCCTCCAGGTTTCTTCATCATCAACCTCTACCCTGAGGAGACTTACTGGAACAACCTGCTGGAAATATTCTATGCAAACCTGAAGAGGATATCAACCTGGAGCCATACTTGAAAAATAACGAACACTTAGAGATCCTAACCCTGGAATATGGAAGAATCAACATTAATTAATTAATTTTTTTCTTTTATTTATTTTAGGTTAACCTATCCCAAGGTCTACCCATTCAAAAATAGGCACAAAGAAAAATGATGCATGATCCTTTCCTAGGTCTCTACCCTGCAACCAGTATCACCATGTTTAGGATCCATTGTAAACTTAATGGATCGTACATCAGATCATATGGGGCCCTAAATGCCTATGTCTCAGCCGGTCTCCAGTGTTTACCTCACTTTCTCAACATGAATGACATTGTTTCCCTACCAACCCATGCAACCTCACCTGTGCCTAACTCCAAACTCCAACCTATCCCTCAACCAGACCTCTATTACCAGTTCTGTCATGACCCCCGCCCCACAAAGTGTACCCCTCCTGGGTCGGTAATGTGAGAAGGGAGATAATGACCCCCAAGTCCCACCTCCAATAGGCCCCGGGTTGGAGACTTGCACTGAGGGTATAGTAAACACACAAACGGGAGGCGTTACCCTCTATGAAAACACATGCGGGAGAGAGAGATAAGATAGAAACCATCCAACTCCAACTCAGAACTGAAATATAAAAGAAATCCAAGTACATATATGAAATTACATGAAAAAGTACTACAACTGAAAGGGAAAACTACAAGTACCCAAAAGAATGTAAAAACAGCAGCGACCACAAGACCAAACAGCTCCTGTAACCACAAGCTAGTAGTAACCAGACTGATCTCTAACCTGCTCCAAGTGACCTGAAAAACAGTTTATATATACATAGGGTTAGTATAACAGTATACTCAGTAGGATCCTCCCAGAAGACACTCATGAAAAATTAAAGAAACCATGATAAAGCACAGTGAACTACAAGTGAAACTAACATGTCACCTAGACAGGTATACTATGTTCCCAACCTCACCATGGCTACTCTCACCAAGTAACGCATAAGAATATAGCATATAGTAATGAATATAAAGGGTACCCCGCTAATACTTCCCCACTGGTTTTCCTCTTTTTCCCAATGACATACGTCCTGTGCATCTCTCTCCAAAAGCTTTCCGGAACACACCTGGGCTAAGCTCCACAATCTACACCACGTGCACCACAAGACTTACCCACATACACTTGGTCTAAGCACCAAACCATCCTCACAACCAAAAGTAACCAGGTAGTTTCCAGGATCCACCACAGCACGCATAACGTGTATCATACGTTAGGTATTATACCTCAATCCATTATATCCCATACACCGAGTAAGGATCCTCAAGCCATCACAACCTATACACATTACACCTATATTAGTCCATAGGATACTATATCAAGAATATATGTGTGGAAATAACCACAATACATTACATCCCTCTACACACATATATGGGGAAAACTCACCGCTGTGCCAGTGGCACGAGTATCTACCAACAGAAGAGAGCAGGGCCAAAGGGGGTAGTCAGCCATTCATCCTCACATCGGAATATTGGGGAAAAACCCCCAGGGGTCAGAATCCCTGGGGTGTCAGTTTCCCTTACTGACAGGGTGAAGTAGTGTATAGAAACACAAAAAGTACAAAATATATATAACTCACAACCACACTATGGGCATAACCTAGTCTTACTCTCAACTGCAGCTAACGTCTCTCGAACTCCGAGCTTCTATTTCTAAGACTAGGTATCCTATAAGCACATAACCTATTAAAGATCATCATTAAGTCACATTATTCCATTTTTTTTTTCAATTACACTATAGGTTAATTATTATTCAAACATTAATTAACCATGAACAATTCCACATTAAACTCGATTAACACCACATCCAACAACCACTGTCCCAAAGTTCTCAAACTCGTTGTTAAGTTTCAACAACTCCAACCCCATGAGTTAACATCATTTAATTCAAACATTCATTACAGATTTACTTTCCAATATTCCTAGGCATACTAAAAAATCATCCTATGCTACTAAACATAAAGGGGGATCAACACGGTGAGTAGATATTCTACCCGTCGAGTCGTTGCCTCCTATAGCAAGAGCATTGACCCATTCTCCCTCAGGATGTAAAGACCCGTAAAATTCAAGGAAATTTTTTTCTTAATTTTCTTTAGAATTTTACAAGAGCGCGGTTTCAGACGGCACCTGATTCTGAGGCCCGGAGTGCCCGGAATTAATTTCCGAAGTTTGGCTCGGGTACGTTCAGTGAACGAACGAGCGAGAATTCCTAACTTTTGATCTGGTGCTCGGAATTGAAATCCGAGGGCACCGATGAACTCGCATCGCCGATTTTTTCTTAAGAGGACTTTTTCCGAAGGTGCGTTTGCTGAGGAGGAGTTGTTTAAAAAAAAGGGGGAGATAATTGTGAAGTAATAAAATTGTGTTACAATTTTATTTCATAATCTAAGTTGTTAACCTGTGTGGAAGTTGGGTGGGACCTACTTGTTGTTAACTACCCTTGAGAGAATAAAGGTGGGGTGGGGCCCACACGAGCCCAACCCCTCACCTTCCCTAACTCCTCTAAACCCCCCCACTTAAGATGTGTAACTCATCTTAACCTTTTAACTTCCCATTAATTGGGTGACTTTCCCTCTCCTCACTTTAATCATGCCAACACACTAATCCAATTAATGGAATTAAGTTTTTGAATTTTTGAACTCATAGAATGTCTTAATAAAATAAGATTGGCTTATTTTATTTTTGGGGGTTAGATTGGTTGTGTTGAGGATTGGAGGAGAGAGCTCTAAGTCTCTTGAAGAACTCCATCTTCTCCGGCGAAGAACATCTTCATCCTCAACGAAGAACGACAACACTCGTCAAGGATCATCGACTCGGCGACCCGGTATCCTCGGACCTCTTCTTCCTCCTCGGACCTTCTTCGTCGGCAAACGAAGATCCACCAACGACGTGTCTCTTCGGGCATATCTCTTCATCAACGGATTTGACGAACGACGACCGCGACGCCCGACCTCCGCGACGCCGTCTTCCGCGGAGCGTAGACGAATCTTCAAATCTTAAACCCGAGGTAGGGGTTGTCGATTTCTTTTGGTTTCCTTATTTTATTCTTGATCGTGATTTTATCAAGACTAACGTGTGACTTGATTTATTTTAAGTTGCGTTATTAATTTAACGTGAGGGGGGCCGGACCGCACGAACACGGCCGAACCCCCCCTCCATCGTTCTTGTTTAATTCTTGCGGTGAAAGCAAGTGGCGTGGTGCCGTCGCACCACGCGGATGAACGTGCTTTTATTTTACGTGGCGTCGTCGCGCTACGCCGAGGAGAATTTTCAAGAACGCGACGCCGTCGCGCCGCGTTGAAAAGAATCAAAGTACGGCGAAGGGGCGCGGTGCCGTCGCACCCCGCCGGATGACGAACGCCGCGGCCGGTTCCGGGCCGCGGCGGGACGAGAAGACCGCGGCCGGTTCCGGGCCGCGGCGGAAGAGGAGTCCGGCGGCCGGGCCGCCGGCGTCGGAAGTCAAAGGCGGGACCGGAATTTCCGGTCCCGTTGGTAAAAACCGGCCGGCCAGCTGGCCGGCCGGATGACTTAAAACCGGGGAATTTAATTCCCCGGCCAAACCTTAAAACCCCCCTCTTAATGAGGGGGGAAGCGGTTTCCACGGGGGGGGGGGGGGGGGGGGGGGGGGGGGGGGGGGGGGCGGGCGGCTCCCTCGGATCTCCTTCAAGCGGGCCCCCAGGAGGGGGGCCGTTTTACAAAAACGGCGCGGCAAAGCCGCGCCGCCATCCAAAACCGCGGGGCTTAGCCCCCGCGTGCGCCGTGACCCGCCGCCGCCACCGCGGCCCGCCGCCGCCGCCACCGCGGCCCGCCGCCGCCGCCCCCGCGGCCCGCCGCCGCCGCTGCCCCCGCGGCCCGCCGCCGCCGCCGCCGCCGCACCGCCGCGCCGCCGCCGCCGGCCGCCGCGCCGCCGCCGCGCCGCCCCGGGGGGGGGGGGGGGGGTCGGGCCGGGTCGGCCCGGACCCGGACCCCCCCGTTTCGAACCAGATTTGGTTTTTTGCCCATAACTTGAGCCTCGGACCTCCGAATGACGAACCGTCTGCGGAAACGCGATCCTTTGATCGAGACGGTCGTTTCGGTATATCGCACTCAAGGTTTCGGTTAACTTTGAGTTCGGCCGGGTTGGTTCGTTCACGAAACCAACCGGGCCTTCGGAGCGGAAACGCTCATATCTTGAGCTACGGACGTCCGATTGACGCGCCGTCAGTCGCGTTGTGTTCCTCTTAGTGAGATGGATCTTTTGGCATACTCCGCCCGAGGTTTGGACGTAGGTGGAGTACGGTCGGGTTGGTTTTTCCTTAAAAACCAACCGGGCCCCGGAGACGAAAATGCCAATAACTCTCAGACCGGGCGTCCGATCGACGCGCCGTCTGTTACGTTGAGTTCCTGTTGACGATACGGAACTTTTGGATACATCAACTTCGGTCTTCGTGACAGTTGATGTATCAGCCTCTCGGCTCGTGGAGCGGACCCTCCGTACGAGTTTGCTGTGTGCGGGAACCCTAGTTCTGGCTGCGACTATTACTGTGACGACTACTACTACTGCTACTGTGACTGCGACGACGACAGTACAGAGATCCTGTGTGGATTCGACGACGACGACTACAACACTCAGAGAATCCTACGTGGAACAATGCTACCGAACCTGTGTGAGCTGAATCTTCTGTTTACCTAGGGCGGTGGAGCGCTTGGGTGTAGCGGCGGACCCGTGGTACTTGACAGTGGTGGTGCGCTTGGATGCAGCAGCAGACCCTTGGCGGTGGAGCGCTTGGTTGTAGTGGCGGACCCGCGATACTCTACGGAGCGTGTGCGCTTGGTTGTAGCGACAGACCCGCGACGGTGGAGACGTGCGTGCGGAGTACGGAGACCGTATAGATGACTGAGTCCTGGCGACTGCTTGACCGACTCGACTTGGAGTGAGTCGACTAGCCCAGTGGACAGAGCGCCCAGTAGTTGGCAGCAGACCCACGGCGGACGGAGTGCCCGGTAGTTGGCAGCAAACCCGCGGTACTCGACAGGAGGAGTACCTCAGTAGGCAATTTGGGTGAGCGCCCAGTATTTGGCGACAGACCCTCAGCGGACGGAGCGCCCGGTAGTTGGCCGCAAACCCGCAGTACTCGACAGGAGGAGTACCTCAGCAGTCATAGGTTAGTGAGCAGTACCTCGGAGTCGTGACAGGACTACTGCACACTTCAGAGACGAGGCTCTTCAGCAGCTACAGTTTCGATAATGAAAATCTTGGTTTGATCTGAGTCAATGATCTTTGTGATTCCTCATGATTGAGATGGGTCACTTGATAACTTAGGTATATGTATGGGCATATACCTGGGTAATGGTTATCCGTTGATTTCATAACTTGTTTACTCTTCTTTGTGGATTGGGTTGTTCTTGGGCTCGGTGTTGGAGCCGAACGGAAATTGATGACTTAGGTATATGTATGGGCATATACCTAAGCAGTGTCAGTTGTTACTTCGTGATTGTTACTTTTCTTCGTGGTTTATCCTTTGTGGATTTGAGAGACCTTCAGGGGTCTCGGGGTCCCTACTGAGTAGCTTATAATCACCCCTACATGGGCTTTGCCCGCACTACGTTGTGTTGGTTGCAGACGACGGACAGCGTTGACCTTAGCTGAGGCTTGCAGAGCGGAACGGTACCCGGAGGTGGACCACTGGGCGGGACGTGCACGGAGCGGACGGCGGGACCCGTGGAGCAGAGGAGCTATCTGTACTCACCCTTCAGGTGGGATTTCCAGTGGACAGCTCGGAGTAGCGGCTTTACTTTTCAATTGCTGTTTTTCCCTTTTCGAGTTGTACTTTACTTTCAGTTTGGGTTTGTATTCTGGCCCATTTACTTTTCTGCACTTGTAGTTACTTTCCGCTTGCTGACTCTGTGGTGGTTGTTACTTATAAAGGAAATGCCTTCCCTGTTTACTGGTATTTTACGCCTTGGTGCTAGTCGCCAGCCCCTGGCCTATGGAAGGCGGGCTTGGGGTAGTCACGGCACGGATCCCGAGGGCGGGTCGTGACAAATTGGTATCAGAGGAGTTCAGTTCTACCGCGAACTCTGATCTTTTTTATGTGAAGCAATAATGTTTAGCGTATTGAGTGTGGTTATCAGTCCAGGGAGTCCAGTGTTGGTGCGGCGGCCGACGTATCCGTACACCAGGACCCTGACTTCTGATTTCCGACTTAATGCACGAAAACATTGATTGCGTGTGTGTTTCAAAGTTTTCTTTGTGATTACTTATATCAGCTCACCAGGTATGCTGTTCTAACCGTGGCGCACCTGTTTCCTTTCAGGATGGCCCCACGACGGCAGCCAGCTAGGGTTTCGAGAGTCGAGCGAGACGACAGCCCACCGAGCGACGAGGCCTCGGTGCAGGTCCCTTTTTCAGTAGTGGCACCGGCGGTAGCTTTACCCGCTGATCCCCCGATGCTTCCAGCAGCAGCCGCTGACGATGCACGTCGCCTCAGCGCACTGCATGAGTTTCAGCGCCAGCGACCACCCAGGTTTCGCGGGGAGACGGATCCCCAGGCTGCAGAGGACTGGCTGGAGGCAATGGTACGAGTGTTTAGGCTAGTGAGGACACCAGCAGACCTCATGGTGATCCTCGCTGCGAGCCTACTACACGCAGCAGCAGGACGATGGTGGAGCTTGATGCTCCAGGTGCACGATGAGGCATCTCTACTTTGGACGGACTTTGAGAGCATCTTCCGCTCGGAGTTCGTCCCAGCCACCCTTCGTGCGGTGCGTATTCAGGAGCTTCTACAGCTGCGGCAGGGCAGCATGACGGTCGCTCAGTACGCGGCGAGGTTCACCGACCTTTCTCGGTACTCGACAGACATGGTACGGGACCCCTTCTTCCGGGCCCGGACCTTCGAGCAGGGTTTGAGACACGAGATCAGGGCATCGCTGATCTCCCTCAGCATACCGACTCAGACAGGAGTACTGGAGCGGGCACTTCTGATCGAGAGTTTCCTTGCTGAGTCTACACCAGCACAGCAACTCACCGCAGGGCGGCACGTGGCAGAGTCATCTGCAGCAGGTAGCCGACGGATGTCTCAGGGTTCCAGGCAGACCAGACCTACCGGTGGCCGACTGCACGACTCAGGCCTAGTTGTACGGGGAAGCCGGGGTGGAGTCAGAGCCAGGCGTGCCGAGAGTGGGCAGTGTTACTCCTGTGGCGGGATTGGTCACATGGCTCGTGACTGTCCGACCCGCCATGCTGATGATCATCAGTTAAGTGAAGAACCTCCCAGGCAGAGGCAGAGGTTCGACCGTGGCGGTCCGCAGAGAGGAGGCGGACGAGACAGAGGAGCTGGACGAGCAGCAGGTGGTGGGCGACACTTTGAGGCTCTTCCACCACCACCACCAGGAGGTCCACCCCGACCGCAGGGGAGAGCTCAGCTTCAGGCAGCCGAGGCCTTCGATCATGGAGCTCTGGGAGCCGATGGACAGGAGCAGAACTAGTGGATAACAACCTTTGTACTTCTGGTTCCTTGTTGCTTTTGTGTAGCGTCTTGTATTATGAGCTGCAATAATAAAAGACGCATACCTTTGTGATATTTTCGTTCCTGTCCTCTTTCGTGATGTTACTAAGAGGTTCCAGTTTTGGCTGTTGACTTGACCCTCACTTGTGAGACATCTACTGGAGGAGACCCAGTTACCACACACTGATGCCGACAGTGTGACTCAACCCTTGGAGGCGAGAGTAACGGTTGAATCTCTTAGTAGTAGCGTCGAGGCCTTACGACGTCATCCTTGGTATGGATTAGAATCATCCATGTTAGGATTGACTGTTTTAGGCAAAGAATGTGGTTCATCCAGGGGATGAGACCAGATTTCTCTTATCAGCAAAGAAGAAATCTTGCAGCTCTTGTGGAACCAGAGAAGGTCCAGGTCATCCAAGAGCGGATGAGGACAGCTCAGAGCCGGCAGAAGTCATACGCTGACAGGAGGCGGAGGCCACTGGAGTTCGAGGATGGCGACCACGTCTTCTTGCGGGTCTCACCTCGACGTGGTATTCGGAGGTTTGGCCGAGGCGGCAAATTATCTCCGCGCTTCATCGGACCCTTCCAGATTCTCAGCAGGATTGGCGAGGTGGCTTATCGCCTGGCTCTACCACCTCAGTTGCACCGGGTGCACGACGTCTTCCACGTATCCCAGCTGAGGAGATACGTGCACGACCCGACGCACATCATTGACCATGGGGAGCTTGACGTTGACGATGGGGAGACTTTTACGGAGGTCCCGGTGGAGATAGAGGATCGACAGGAGCGGGTCCTGCGTGGGCGATCGATTCCTCTTGTGCGCATCAGATGGCAGCACGGGAATCTCCAGGAGAGCACATGGGAGCGGGAGGCTCAGATGCGTGCTCAGTACCCTCTTTTGTTTCCCTAGTTTTTGTTGTATCTTTACGAGGACGTAAAGCCCTGAGGTGGGAGTAATGTAAAGACCCGTAAAATTCAAGGAAATTTTTTTCTTAATTTTCTTTATAATTTTACAAGAGCGCGGTTTCAGACGGCACCTGATTCCGAGGCCCGGAGTGCCCGGAATTAATTTCCGAAGTTTGGCTCGGGTACGTTCAGTGAACGAACGAGCGAGAATTCCTAACTTTTGATCCGGTGCTCGGAATTGAAATCCGAGGGCACCGATGAACTCGCAGCGCCGATTTTTTCTTAAGAGGACTTTTTCCGAAGGTGCGTTTGCTGAGGAGGAGTTGTTTAAAAAAAGGGGGAGATAATTGTGAAGTAATAAAATTGTGTTACAATTTTATTTCATAATCTAAGTTGTTAACCTGTGTGGAAGTTGGGTGGGACCTACTTGTTGTTAACTACCCTTGAGAGAATAAAGGTGGGGTGGGGCCCACACGAGCCCAACCCCTCACCTTCCCTAACTCCTCTAAACCCCCCCACTTAAGATGTGTAACTCATCTTAACCTTTTAACTTCCCATTAATTGGGTGACTTTCCCTCTCCTCACTTTAATCATGCCAACACACTAATCCAATTAATGGAATTAAGTTTTTGAATTTTTGAACTCATAGAATGTCTTAATAAAATAAGATTAGCTTATTTTATTTTTGGGGGTTAGATTGGTTGTGTTGAGGATTGGAGGAGAGAGCTCTAAGTCTCATGAAGAACTTCATCTTCTCCGGCGAAGAACGTCTTCATCCTCAACGAAGAACGACAACACTCGTCAAGGATCATCGACTCGGCGACCCGGTATCCTCGGACCTCTTCTTCCTCCTCGGACCTTCTTCGTCGGCAAACGAAGATCCACCAACGACGTGTCTCTTCAGGCATATCTCTTCGTCAACGGATTTGACGAACGACGACCGCGACGCCCGACCTCCGCGACGCCATCTTCCGTGGAGCGTAGACGAATCTTCAAATCTTAAACCCGAGGTAGGGGTTGTCGATTTCTTTTGGTTTCCTTATTTTATTCTTGATCGTGATTTTATCAAGACTAACGTGTGACTTGATTTATTTTAAGTTGCGTTATTAATTTAACGTGAGGGGGGCCGGGACCGCACGAACACGGCCGAACCCCCCCTCCATCGTTCTTGTTTAATTCTTGCGGTGAAAGCAAGTGGCGTGGTGCCGTCGCACCACGCGGATGAACGTGCTTTTATTTTACGCGGCGTCGTCGCGCTACGCCGAGGAGAATTTTCAAGAACGCGACGCCGTCGCGCCGCGTTGAAAAGAATCAAAGTACGGCGAAGGGGCGCGGTGCCGTCGCACCCCGCCGAATGACGAACGCCGCGGCCGGTTCCGGGCCGCGGCGGGACGAGAAGACCGCGGCCGGTTCCGGGCCGCGGCGGGACGAGAAGACCGCGGCCGGTTCCGGGCCGCGGCGGAAGAGGAGTCCGGCGGTCGGGCCACCGGCGTCAGAAGTCAAAGGCGGGACCGGAATTTCCAGTCCCGTTGGTAAAAACCGGCCGGCCAGCTGGCCGGCCGGATGACTTAAAACCGGGGAATTTAATTCCCCGGCCAAACCTTAAAACCCCCCTCTTAATGAGGGGGGGAAGCGGTTTCCACGGGGGGGGGGGGGGGGGGGGGGGGGCAGGCGGCTCCCCCGGATCTCCTTCAAGCGGGCCCCCAGGAGGGGGGGCCGTTTTACAAAAACGGCGCGGCAAAGCCGCGCCGCCATCCAAAACCGCGGGGCTTAGCCCCCGCGTGCGCCGCGACACGCCGCCGCCGCTGCGGCCCGCCGCCGCCGCCACCGCGGCCCGCCGCTGCCGCCGCCGCTGCGGCCCGCCGCCGCCGCCGCCGCCGCGCCGCCCCGGGGGGGGGGGGGGGGGGGTCGGGCCGGGTCGGCCCGGACCCGGACCCCCCCGTTTCGAACCAGATTTGGTTTTTGGCCCATAACTTGAGCCTCGGACCTCCGAATGACGAACCGTCTGCGGCAACGCGATCCGTTTATCGAGACGGTCGTTTCGGTATATCGCACTCAAGGTTTCGGTTAACTTTGAGTTTGGCTGGGTTGGTTCGTTCACGAAACCAACCGGGCCTTCGGAGCGGAAACGCTCATATCTTGAGCTACGGATGTCTGATTGACGCGCCGTCAGTCGCGTTGTGTTCCTCTTAGTGAGACGGATCTTTTGGCATACTCCGCCCGAGGTTTGGATGCAGGTGGAGTACGGTCGGGTTGGTTTTGCCTTAAAAACCAACCGGGCCCCGGAGACGAAAATGCCAATAACTCTCAGACCGGGCGTCCGATCGACGCGCCGTCTGTTACGTTGAGTTCCTGTTGACGATACGGAACTTTTGGATACATCAACTTCGGTCTTCGTGACAGTTGATGTATCAGCCTCTCGGCTCGTGGAGCGGACCCTCCGTACGAGTTTGCTGTGTGCGGGAACCCTAGTTCTGGCTGCGACTATTACTGTGACGACTACTACTACTGCTGCTGTGACTACGACGACGACAGTACATAGATCCTGTGTGGATTCGACGACGACGACTACAACACTCAGAGAATCCTACGTGGAACAATGCTACCGAACCTGTGTGAGCTGAATCTTCTGTTTACCTAGGGCGGTGGAGCGCTTGGGTGTAGCGGTGGACCCGTGGTACTTGAAAGTGGTGGTGTGCTTGGATGCAGCAGCAGACCCTTGGCGGTGGAGCGCTTGGTTGTAGCGGCGGACCCGCGATACTCTACGGAGCGTGTGCGCTTGGTTGTAGCGACAGACCCGCGACGGTGGAGACGTGCGTGCGGAGTACGGAGACCGTATAGATGACTGAGACCTGGCGACTGCTTGACCAACTCGACTTGGAGTGAGTCGACTAGCCCAGTGGACGGAGCGCCCAGTAGTTGGCAGCAGACCCACGGCGGACGGAGCGCCTGGTAGTTGGCAGCAAACCCGCGGTACTCGACAGGAGGAGTACCTCAGTAGGCTATTTGGGTGAGCGCCCGGTATTTGGCGACAGACCCTCAGCGGACGGAGCGCCCGGTAGTTGGCCGCAAACCCGCAGTACTCGACAGGAGGAGTACCTCAGCAGTCATAGGTTAGTGAGCAGTACCCCGGAGTCGTGACAAGACTACTGCACACTTCAGAGACGGGGCTCTTCAGCAGCTACGGTTTCGATAATGAAAATCCTGGTTTGAGCTGAGTCAATGATCTTTGTGATTCCTCATGATTGAGATGGGTCACTTGATAACTTAGGTATATGTATGGGCATATACCTAGGTAATGGTTATCCGTTGATTTCATAACTTGTTTACTCTTCTTTGTGGATTGGGTTGTTCTTGGGCTCGGTGTTGGAGCCGAACGGAAATTGATGACTTAGGTATATGTATGGGCATATACCTAAGCAGTGTCAGTTGTTACTTCGTGATTGTTACTTTTCTTCGTGGTTTATCCTTTGTGGATTTGAGAGACCTTCAGGGGTCTCGGGGTCCCTACTGAGTAGCTTATACTTACCCCTGCACGGGCTTTGCCCGCACTACGTTGTGTTGGTTGCAGACGACGGACAACGTTGACCTTAGCTGAGGCTTGCAGTGCGGAACGGTACCCGGAGGTGGACCACTGGGCGGGACGTGCACGGAGCGGACGGCGGGACCCGTGGAGCAGAGGAGCTATCTGTACTCACCCTTCAGGTGGGATTTCCAGTGGACAGCTCGGAGTAGCGGCTTTACTTTTCAGTTGTTGTTTTTCCCTTTTCGAGTTGTACTTTACTTTCAGTTTGGGTTTGTATTCTGGCCCATTTACTTTTCTGCACTTGTAGTTACTTTCCGCTTGCTGACTCTGTGGTGGTTGTTACTTATAAAGGCAATGCCTTCCCTGTTTACTGGGATTTTACGCCTTGGTGCTAGTCGCCAGCCCCTGGCCTATGGAAGGCGGGCTTGGGGAAGTCACGGCACGGATCCCGAAGGCGGGTCGTGACACAGGAGGTTAAGCACATAATGAACGTGGCATACCCCATATGTCTTTGCCCCTTTTGGATGAAGTGTAAGAAAAACCAGCTGCATTGAGCAGTGTGGAAAAGAAAGGTAGATAAACAACAAATCGAAACCACCAAACATCCAGCCATCACATCCAGCCATCACATCCATCCCATACCATCATCCCAGGTGTCCTCCCCGACACCCACATGCATAAACCGTTGCACATTGCCACCCTAGGAGTCATCCGCTACCACAACCACAAGGCCTCCCTGCCCCGACATATCACAACACCCCTCTATGGTCACATCACATCACAAGCAGTAGGAAAAAAACACCACATCAATTGGGCTCTTACAATAAGAGGGTAACTCAGAACCCTTCAGGGAATTCAGTCAATAAAGTTATTTAATACATCTTTAATTTAAAAATTCAATTCATTGGTTCCAACATCATGAACCAAATCAGTATGCCATCACAAAAAAATTAAATATTCTTACTAAGCCAATTTAATCAACATCAAATTATAACAAGAACCAGATTCTTTTTCATGACTCTTTATAATTATCCAATTAATTATCAATAAATTATGGCTTTAAGTTCTTTATCAATTTCATCAAGAACAACATGATAACAAGAAAGGCATAGATATCTCACTATCTAGCAAATCAAGAGGCGAACCGTTATCACGGTACAAAGAAACAACATGCGATCAAACCAATTATTTTAATCTGATTCAATTATTTAATTAGGTCAATTCCATTGTGATCTGAAGGGATAAATCATGCTAACTCTACAATTACACATAAAAAATTATAGAAGCCATGAATCCCCTACCTCAACGGTTTTGACAGAATCCTCAACGGTTGAAGAAAGCCCGAGAAACCGGGTTGATTCACCATGAATCCTCCTTAGATATCTTCTACTAACACAACCAAGACCAAATCTCATCATAAACGACATCCACTCACTTATATATACCCATAACGGGTGTAGATATAAGATCCTAAGAGAAGAAGAGGAGTAGATCTAGGTAGATCTAAGAAACCAAACAAAAAGGATCACATACCTCGAGAAACCGTCTTCAATTCGCGAAGAGAAGCCTTCAGATCGCCTCCAAAACACTAGGGAGAGGTTCTTATACCTCCAAGTAAGGGTAATCCTGAGTTATGGCTACTTAGGGTATTAAACGAGGTGATTAATGGAAAAACGAGTTTAGATCCACAATTTTAGGATCTAACTTTAAGAGCCCGCACGGTTAGTCTACACGGTTTAAAAAACCGTGCGCTAACCGTGCGTTAGCTTCTTCCTCACCAAACAATCCTCACACGGTTAGTCTGCATGGTTAGACAATCCGTGCACTAACTGTGCGTTAGGCACTACCTCCAACACCAACCTTGCACGGTTTAGCCGCATGGTTTGACAAACCATGCGCCTCCCGTGCGAAGTCCATAACCCTTTAGATTTCCTCAGAAGTCCACCCAAACAGACTCCAAGTCACCTTGACCTCCCAGAACACCTCCAACACCACGTTTTCGCAAAGGAATGGGCTGTAGAGTTCTGATCCATTACAAGTTCTACTTTGTGGTTTTATTTTGTTGTGTACCTAGTCCGTGTGTATACGGGTTTAAAATAAATTCCTTCTCTATCTGGGATATTCCTTTCTGGTACTAGTTGAAAACCCATGGCCTATGTAAGAAGGGCTTGGGGTAGTCAAGGAACATGCCTTGGGGGAAAGGTCATGACCGAATATTTTGGATTGGTATGGTACATTTTCTAGGTAATATTATCTCTGAGTCAGAATTTTCTATTAAACTAGAGAAGGTGATATTTTTGTTTACCTAGGAGACTCACAAGACCATCTAGGACATATGGAGTTTGTTTTTTCTAGATTGTTATTATAGGCACTTCATCCAATAATTCTCATGCCTTACATCACCTCATACAGGTTTGACTAAAAAGGGTATGATGTTTATATAGTTGGGAGCCTATGAGATATCATTTTAGGAGATAAAAGAGAGTGTGACATATATGCCAATCTGGATTGTTCTTGATCCAGAAAGAGGCTATATAATTTTTTATGATGCATTGGTTATTGGTCTATGAGTAGTTTTTATTCCAGAAGATCGATTCATGAATTAAGTGTCTCTCCTGTTGAAAAAAATGATAGTAATTACCCAAAAAATGATCTTGAGTTGGATCCACATTTCATTCCCTATGATTATAGAGTGATTATTTTCATGGAGAGTATTTTTTGGCATTTATGGACCACAAAATCATGAATTAGATTTTCACACAACATGATTGGATCCCAAAAAGGGAAGGTGGTTTGAATACCTACAATACTTTGATTTTGATCTTCCCTATATTCCAGGGAATGGAAATGCAATGTTAGATGCTATGATATGAGGGAATCATACATAAGATACATGAGAGTATAGGGATGAGTGGGAGATTGTGGCCTTGTTTTCTACGATGCACTTTTCGGTTTTGGACCATCATGGATAGTATACACTTTCATTTTTATCAGTGACCTCTTCATTTCTGGAGAGAGAAGAGATGGGACAATTATTGGATCCTGGGGTCTTAGCCATAAAGGATAGTATTTCCGGAAATGACCCACCTCCAATTTAGTTTATGTGTGAGGATGATATCTTACACATCCTTATAAGTTTATGGGTTCCTATTGAAATATGATGTGGAATTGATGTGATAGTATCAGGATTATATTAAGGTGGTACACCCATGGATTAAAAATATATACAATAACTTATGATTCTAGTATTGGTGGCCTGGTGTGAAAAGGGAATTACCTAGCATTGTTCCTCGATGTTCCACTTATCTGAAGGTGATGGGAGTACAACAATGACCTACAAGGATTTTGTATTTTTATCCCATTCTAGAGTGGAAATGGGATGATCTCATTATTTATTTTCTGAGTAGATTATAGATATCCCCTTGAGGCAGTGATGACTTATGGGTGATCATCTATAGGCTCACAAAGCTCGTTCATTTATGTCCTATTAGAGAGACATTTTCAATGGATGATCTTGGGAGATTGTATGTCTATGAGACTGTATGACTTTATAGGGCTCATCGTACTATAATTTATAATATGTTTTCTCATTTCAAATGAATTTTATGGAAGGGGTTATAGAAATATTTTGTTAATTTGATGCTTTGAGGTTGACTATTTACCCTTAGAAAGACGGTTAGTCATAATGGATGATACGGGTTTTGCATGACATGCTCCAATCATGCATCGTAGATTTCAGAGGTTCTTAAGAGAAAACAGACCACTATTTGTGTTTTTTTTCAATAAAATCTTTCAGGTGATGATAAATATTCCTATGTATGAGGGTTTATATGGTAGGTCACATTGTTCACCTTTGTGCAGGATAGACGCAGGTGAGACAACCTATAACATCCTAGGTATTTATAGAATAATACATTTTCATATCAATTAATATTTCTGAATAAGATATTAATTTTTTGTTAAATGGGACTCTATGTTTGATATAATACTGGATACAAAATAATGGGTTTCTCTGACATCTTACATTTCACCCAAGACTATGTTATACTAAAAATTAATACATTATTTATATTATTATTTTAAATGGTAGTAATCACATAGCCGTTGTATTAGGCTGAATGTATAAAACAAACTATATTATGTTTACACTTGGTTATTAATTTTTTTTCAATAACAAAATAAATTTTAGAGGATTAATATGAGAATAAATACAATTTTATGCATAAAATACTAAAATATTTTTAAAAGGTAGTTTGTCACCATTTGGTGGAATTTTTTTTTAAAATATAGATTTTTTTCACTTTTATATATTATATTTGAAAAAAATAACTTCTTCTTTAGAACAGGGAGCTCAAAATTTTCCTTGGTTGACATTCTAGAAATTTTCTGGTAAAATTCATATTTTAATGAATAGTAAAAATAATATATTTTAATTCAAAATTGCCTTTTGTCTAATTTTTTTTATATAGTTAGGTTATCCAATTAATTAGTATTAAAGTGTCATTGAATTATGTTTTTATCATATAATACGGTATTGGTCATTGGAAGTAACTTCACATTGAAATTTTATTTAAATACATGTAACTCTTTTGAAGGTCATAACTTTAAAAAAAACATGGTTTATCATTTTGACAAAGATAATTAATTTTAAATTAATTACTGAAACTTATGCATTTTGAATTAAAAAAAATGGATTCCATATTTTTAATCGAAAGTTCCAAATTATATAAACATGTCCCCTTTACTTTTCAACATGATGAAAAGTAACTTTGGTGATTATTTTTATTTACTGTGGATAAAGGGTAAATCAGGTAAATAAGGGTAAAATTAATATTATAATAAAATATAACTACCCTAAAACTTTTTGTAATTATATTGTTTGAGATATGGCCAACTGAGACAACCCATGAAAATAATAATTAGTCTCTGGATTCAACTTGGGTGTGATAATGACATTTATAGCTTTAATTTAAAGGAAAATATGTTATCAACATATATGTTTTTACTAAAACAATTTCAATACAGGTTTGTATAAGTTCTATCTTTAACTATAAATAGTAATTAGAAATATAAAAATATTTCCTACATCATTTTATTTTATTTATAATTTTTAGACATTAAATAATTAATTTTAATTATAACACAATGGTGATGCAGTGATTGATGTATTAATAAAAGAATCAAATAAATGATATTATAAATATTAAGATAAATATTATTTTACCAAATTTAACTCATAAAATATATTTAGGTGAATATTAAATTTTATAAAACTATTAAATTCTTTTTTTCTAAGTTATCTATCATTTAATATTTTATTTAAATTCTATAAAATGAATAGTGTAAAAATTGACACAATTGATGTTTTATAAAATTATTAATTTATTAAATTATTTAAAAATACATACAATAATTTAAAATTAAAATTTTATTATCATAAGGTCTAAAATTTCATTAAGTTTCCATATATATTGAATTGATCCCATATAAGTAATATTTAGAGTCTCAAAATATTTAAAATGTTGTTACCATAATTAAAATTGAAAGATAACAATTAAGGGTAAAATGAAAAGAAAATTTTAAAAAAAATCAATACGTGTATAAAAATTATTTGATGAGAGGATTTCAAAAAATACTCTTATTTTATTTTATATATCTCAATTAGGATACATTTGGATAAAAAAATTAATTTTTATTAAATTAATATTATAATACTTTCAAAGGGTTCCCCTCCCCTCTCCTATAAAAATGTACAATCTCTTCTCTAATAATCACACATATATAGCCTTTCGGTTCAGCCATGATTTTCTCATAACTCTTCCTGGAATCACTAATTTTATCCTAGAATCCTCTCTTTGGGCATAAAAACTCCCAAGGAAGCCTTTTGGTATAAACTGAAAGAAGTTACCCAATTAAGAGGTAACACCTTCTCTCATGGTTTTAAGATTCATTTCCATTCTACACTCTATATGGTATTCTTATTTTATGATTACATAACACCAGAAGTATCCTCAATATACTATGATGTTGTTATGATTAATTTTTAACCTACCCTTACACACACCTCCATTTTATGGGTAATGAATGTACTATTTTAGTGTGCGGTGAACTATTGCCTCACGAAACGATGATTGTTCAATTATCCCCTACCACCTCTCATGGTGGCCATTATTATGGAAAATAAATTTACATGTGATATTTATGATATTTATATTGTCTCTATTATTTTTTAATTTATTTTTATAATATACCAGTATGCTTTCCATGTTTTGTAAATACGATATTTTCATTTAAGGATGTGTGGACTACCACCCCTCAAAGTGATATGACTTGTTCCCACTATACACAGAATGTAGGAAGGATAGTTTTATTAATCCTATGAGACATACATGACATTAATATGACACTGGTATTATAATATACACCCCATTTTATTATTATTCATTTAACATAATAAAAAATGGAAGTACCATTCATAAAAACGTAGGGACAACTTTCTCAATGAACCGTGCATTTCATTTCATATCTTAAAAAATGATGGATATTATAAATACATTTATACTAGATATATATTATATTTAAATCATTATAAATATTCTGTAGATGATTTACTTTTTACCACAAGGACAATTTACATCCAATAAAGTTCATTTTCAACTCAAGTACTGAATATCAACCAAACATATGAGATAAACACAAATAATTATGTAATTATTATAACATGATAATAAGTTATATAAAATGAATAATAAACATGAAAAATGTTATCAAAAAAGTAAAAATTAACCTATGTTTATTTTTAAGGAACAAAATGATTGTACGTGACGAGTCAGACTCAAGTTAAGGGACTTCATCTCAATCTCCTTTCATTATGATTTTAATCAAGGTAAGAAATAATGTTTTATTTATAATAGGGTATCCTTTGGTTAAAAAATGGATACTATTTTGATACTATCATATTATATGATTATGGGATGATATTTAATAATAATGGCTTAATTATATAAAAATATAAACTTGGGGAGATCCTTAATTTGAATTCTTGACATAAATCAAGATTATGTAATGTCTAAGGCTTGGGATTTATATTTTGTATCAAAGGTTGGTATGGATAATATTAAGGGTTAGGATACTTTTAATAGAATATCCCTAAATTATTTCTAATTTTGTTGTAAAATTGAAATTATATATGATTTTATTATTATGGAGTTTCTTTGTCTATGATATGATTGTTCAGAATGGTTTTCCGTAGAGGAAATAGGGAATCTGTGCGGGGATGAAATCCAGAGTGAACCAACCTTCAATATCAACAACTTTGGATGGCCAGAATTGGAACTGAACAATTTTTTGCATTGATGGAACATTTTACCTATGATATAAATGGTGGTGGTATCCATGCAAGAGATCATCCAGATAAGCAATATAATAACATGTTGGTAGTGTAGAATTTCATGAGGCAATGTCCTCCATTATGCCAAGGATCATCTGAGTTTGTGCTAGCTGAAGAGTGTATTAAAACCCCAATTTTTTTTTAACTCATGGGGTGTTTAGAAAATAAAAATGTTAGTCTTGTTTTTTATCATTTTTAAGGTGAAGTGTATTAGAGTTGGTCGATGGTTATGAATATTAGGGATAGTAAGGAGATTTATGATCTTGATTGGTATGAATTAAAAGGTATATATTTTGAGAAATATTTTCATATGGAAGATCAAAATAGGATGAAAACAAATCTTGGAATTGAGGTAGGAGGATGAATCGGTGGATACATTTGAAGAAAAACTCACTTGACTGGAAAGGTATGATCCAAATTTCAATGTGCGGAGAAGGCGGAAATATATTTTTCTGATGATCATGTGTTCTTTGATAATAAGCCTAATAAGAGGTCGAGGTGGAAAAAAATGGAAAAATTATTCAAAAAAGGATGACGGTAAGAAAATTAATTTTAATGCTTGTAAAAATTGCAGTAAAAATCAGATTAGTGAATACATTTGGAATTCTGGTAAGTTCTTCTCAAGTGAAAAAATTGGGGCATGAGGCTCGTAACTACACTAAAAAAGATAGTGGTAAAACAAAATATGATATACTGTCTATGAGATGTTTTAAATGTAAAGAGATGTGTCATTTTGTGAATGAGTATCTAATTTAGAATTTGAATAATGGGAAGAAGTCATAATATATGTAGAAAGGTGTCGTGAAATCCTTTTCAAATACATCAAAAGATATCAGGCCATCAAATAAAGTTCTATCAGGCATATTGATTCCTTATTTAGATTATACTAATGTGTTGTTTGATTCTGGGTCTACAAATTCTTTCATTTCTATGAAATTGTTTGTTAAGTTCGTAATTCGACCCTAAGAAATAAATCATGAACATATGGTTAAAAAACAATGAGAAAATGTTGAGACATGAACAAATTTTGACAATATTCTTGTCCTTGTCTATGGAAATTATATACATGAAAACTTTAGTATTTTTACACTTTTAGAGTTTAAAGTTATTCTGGGTTTGTATTGGCTTTCTATTTACCATGCTAATATTAATTATAGAGATAATGACTTTTATTTTCAGAAATAATTTCAGTTTGTGTACAAGAATGAACCCTTATCATTGATAACATATCAGGAAGCTAAGAAACTAGTAAAATATGGAAATGAATGTTACCATACACATATTTTTGGAAATAAACGAGCTATTCATATTAATAATGTTCCACTGGTAAATGATTATCTTGATGTTTTTACTGATGATTTTCCTAGTATTATACATGATCAGGTAGTTGCATTTACTATTGACTTGGATCCTGAGGCTAAGACAATTTCAAACCCCCCTTATCGAACGACTAAAATTGAACTTTTATAATTAAATTAGAAATTGTATGAGTTATTATATAAAGGTTTCATTCAGTCTAGCACATCACTATGGGGTTATACTATCTTGTTTGTTAAAAATAAATATAGTTCAATGAGACTTTTCATTGATTATAGATCATGTAATATCATCACTATTAAGAACATCCCTCCCTTTCCTCGTATCGATAATTTTTTTGATCAACTCTAAGGTGAAAAGTATTTTTCAAAGTTTGAAATTAGGTCGGGGTACCATATGTTCAATGTAAAGAAAGTAGAAATTTTGAAGACCACATTTCATACTAGATAAAGATATTTTTAATTTTTAGTCACACAATTTGGGTTAACTAATGCACCTATAGTATTTATGGATCATATAAAAATAATATTCCATGATTTCATGGATAAGTTTTTGGTTGTGTTTGTTGATAATATTTTGGTATATTCTAAATGAAAAGTGGAGCCTCAAATTCATTTATGTTTTTTTGTGACACCCCAATCTTCCATGATACGTTTCTATTTGAATAATACAATAGTGTGCGATGTAGGCAATATTGAGTTCCAACACCCCACGACCTATCAAAATAGCTGTTTAAATAGTGGTTATAAATAGTATTAACAAAATATTAAATTTTTTATATCCCATATAATTTTAAAATTCATATATTGTGTTTATTAGACATAATATAAAGAAAAAATCAATTTTATGAGATAAAATAATTATTTCTCAAAAAACCATGTTTTTCCGCCTTTTAATGGAGAACCCTTTTTAAATCCAATATTCAACACTTTTATATATTCAATTAGATGATATTAAATTCTTATTTAGAAGATGGAGATAAATATTTTTTTGATAAATTTTTGGAACTTTTATGATAACATTAATATTTTGATGAATAGTGAAAAATACTAAATATTAATTAAAAACAACTTTTTAATCAAAATAACTTGTTCTATTAAATTATACATTTGAGAGTTTTCAATGTATCATTAGATTATATTTTTTTCATTTAATATAATTTAGGTCATTGGATGTAATTTCACTTTTAAATTGTATATAAACATATGCCAATCTTTTGATAGTTTTTACTTCTTAAAAACTAGCTTTTTGGTTTCGACAACGGGAATTAATTTAAAATTAATTTTTGGAAATTCTATGTTTTGAATTTGGAAGAATTCCATATTTGGGATCATAATTTCCAAATTGTGTATGTCATGACCCGACCCTACCCGGGCTCGAGCCGCAACTACCCCAAGCCTGCCTCCATAGGACAGGGGCTGGTGAGCAGTGTCGAAGGCACAACAACTTACACACACACATGCAGCGCACTCAATGCAAAAGTGAAGAGTAGAAAGAAATTTCATGTAAAGTACAGGGAAACTGCTAGAAATAAACCACAAAGTGTATCGACCTCTAAAAGTACAAGTAAAAGCTGAAGATACACTGAAGAGAAAAGGGGAAAACACGTGCCGAAACCGAAAAGGTGCCACAACTGGCAACAGATAAACAAAAGAAAAACAACTAGAAGGGTCCCCCACCTAGAACCTAACTACGACCACCACACGCAGTCCAAGCTCCTGAACTCCTAAGCTCCGTCGAAGTCACAGCCAACCTGTCTGTCGTCTGTAAGGGTACACGAAGTGCGGGAAAAGACCAAGCATGGGTGAGTATAAAAATACTCAGTAGGATACCCCGAAGGCTCGAGGGAGCAACAAAAGAGGTACCGAAGGGCGAGCAGTAGATCGAACAGGGGAGATGAAAGGAGTACAACAAGGAGGGAAGTAAAGAGTGCAGTAAAGAGTCCAGCTCAACTCAACAAAAGGAAAGAAGGTAGAATAGTACAGACACAAGGAGCTAGAAACGGTGAGAAGATGAACTTCCCGTCGAGTCTTCGCTACCTATTGCAGGAGAGTAGACTGGTCCAACCATGAGAAGCTAGGCATGGAAAGCACATGGCATACCCCATGCGTCTTCTCCACTCCTGGAAGGAGAGTAACCAAACCCAAGAAGTGGGTACTAGAACAAGGTATATACAAATACATATGCTCAATCAAGAATCCCTAAAAAGATCGTAAGGGGATCTCCATCCTGTAGCACAACCCATGAAAAGTGAGTCTCCAACAGTCCCACAAGTAAACACCATTGATGCCCAGCATCCCGCACGTTTGCCCCGAACTACATGTCAAAGGGCTCAAACCACCACACCTCGACACTATCTGCTTGGGGTGGCAATGAATCACCCGCACAGTTTTAGGTTGCGTCACAAGGACTCGTCTTCATGGGGGAAAAGCTCCTCGTACTTGAGAGTTATGAGGGAACGTCAAACCAAAACTTGTCACTACCCCGCAGTCGAGAGGTCTCCTCAAAGTCGACAAGCGGCCCCCTACCCAGCCCTGCTGGAGGGTCCCTAGAAGTCAATGGGTTCCCACTACAGGGAGACCCAGCAAGAGTCCACAGGTGACACACTGCCCAGTCACGTAGCAGGGTAATCCACTGGAGGGAAACCCAGCTACAGTTAGCGATGGGATCACTGCCCAGCCTAGGTGGAGGTAACTGGGCATCGGGGACCACTGCCCAGCCCAGCTGGAGGGAATCCCGACATCAGGGACCACTGCCCAGCCCAGCTGGAGTACAGCCCGGCATCGGGGACCATTGCCCAGCCCAACTGGAGGTAAGCCCCACATCGGGGACAACTGTCCAGCCCCGCTGGAGGTAAGCCCGACATCGGGGAACACATCCCATCCCCACTGGAGGTAAAACCGGAACTGCTATGGCCATCCCTACTGGATGGTACTGTTAGGTGAACACTACTGCACTGGCCATCCCTGCTGGATGGTAACCCACTGGCGAGCCCTGCTCAAAACAACCTCAACCCTGCTGGAAACAACCTCCTGGGTAGAGGATCAGTGCCCGCGTAAAGTGTTGGTCACACCAAATCGACAAGAAATCTACCAGGGAACATGAAGTGACGGGAGAATCTCCCCAGGCCTCATAAGGTGATCCTGCTCAAATCCGCTGAGTCACTATCAAAGCGAACCGAGACAACTCATCCCAGAAGGTGGGGAAAACACCCACACAGTATGAACACCCGTAGTCGCAAATGCTTCCACAGTCCGGTTGAAGGGGCACGGTACTGAAACCCCTTACAGCTGAAGAAACAGAGGAACCAAACAATCTCTATCGGCCAAATGAGAACGGAACTAGGGGAAAACTCAACCCTTCCATTAAAAAAACATGAACAGGACCAGGGGAAAACTCAACCCTGTTGGTTAACTAACGAGAACAAGACTAGGGGAAAACTCAATCCTGCTGGTCAAAAAATAAGAACAGAGAGACCCTCTACGTCACAAGAGGTCAAAAGTACTAATAGAAGAGCACGACACGCACATGGGGCCCACAAGATGTGTGGCTCCATGTCAACCCCAACAAGCGCACAAACATTCTCAGGTAAAAATAACCACAAGTACCTCCAAGCGTTCCCGTATACTCCCAGAGTATACCACGTTTCAGCCTGAAGGCTAACGTGCACCCGGCACCCAATGTCAACGCGAAGGTGTAAGGTAACAACTCCACCCTACTACCTCAACGACTGAGGCACAACCAACCACATCTCTTTAAACACCAATCTCACCCTCCTAAGAGTTCACGCGATAACACACCAAAGGTCCGCTACAAACACGGTAGAAGAACCGCCACTGGGGAACCTTTCTTATTTCCACATTTAATAAGATCGCATAAGAGGCTCTTTTCACCTGAAAAAATTACACCGTTTTAATCCTCGCGAAAAAAAAATTAGAGATAAACTACCTACTTGCCTCAAACGGATATCCGATGGAAAATTTTCCAACACCGCTTTACGCCCGAACGACGTCCTGTGATCACGATCCTCGACCCCGAAAACAGTCGGGCGCATCGCACCATTGCGATCCAATCGGGGAAACACGTCAAAAAGGACTACTCACTTGAGTGGAACAGATATCCAGAGAAAAAGATGTATTCCGGCACACCGCACATGAGCGGTGCTTCGTGGGACCCGCATCCCGGTCCCGAAACTCAACAGATGGATCACACCGTTGAGATCCTCTTGAAAAAGTACACAAGTTTGACTAATCACCTGTCCAAAACGAACACCTGGTGATAAAGCTAAAAAAATCATCGTCAACGCCCAAACGGCCCTCACGGGGCCCACACCAGCGTGCTGAATTAAAGTGGGAAGACTACGCTAATGCAATGCCCTAGAAAATACACTCAAAAACGACTGCTCGCATGCCCCGAACAGACGTCCGATGAAAAATTTGTAAAGCACTACACGCAGCTCAAAAGACGGGCCATGGGGCCCATGCCTCAACTCCAGATTTAACACCCAGAACCACCCTGGAAAGCTTCTCCACGACTTCAGGTTCCCAATTCCACCGAAGACACTCAAAACAGACATCAGATGCATCTGCACAGACCAAAACAAGATCCCCCGGAAAAACGTCAAATCACTTAAAGAGGCGTCGTGCCTCCAAGGCCCCTCTTTAGGGAAATAAAAATTCCCAAAACCATCTCAAAAAGCCCTCCTCGTTGATATGGTTCCACATCCGCAGACGGCATGCAAAATGGATTCCCGTAGCAGAAAATACGGGTGTCCAAAAACTAAGGGGGCATGGCCCTTGGGCTGGACCGGCTTGGACCGGCCGTCCCACCCGGCTCGGGCCGTCCCACGATTTGGCCGCACGGGCCGGCCGTGGACCCGCGGTCCACATACCCACCAACCGGCATGAAGGCAGGTCGCCTCTCACGTGGAGACCCGCCTTTGGTGGGTCTTGGTCTGACCGCGGGGTCGCACAGCCCGACCCCAGTCATCGCTCCGTGCCGCGGAGCACCTCCGCAGACAGGCGCCCGCTCACCATCGCGCTGACGACCGCAGACCACCCTCGTTCGCTCGGCCGCCTCTGCTGGCCTCTCACCCGACCGAGCCACCGACCACCTCCATGGAAGGGCACCGCACCGCCGCCCAGGAAAGGCCGGAACCTCACCGGACCACCATCCCCACTCGTCGGAGAACCCAAACGACCTCCAAAACCCGAAACATTCACCGGACGACTGTGGCCTTCTCCGAACTCCGATTTGAAAACCAAAAAGGGCGATGGAAAGATCATAAATTATACTACACAATTATGGGATTTTATTGAAAATTTGACAGCAATTAGATTTTATAATTGAATTGAAAGACAGGTTCGAAAATAAAAACGCAACAAAAACCTCCTACCTCATTGGGCTTCACCCGACGCTTCACGGACGGACCGCCGGAGTTGCCGCGCCTCGCCGAAGCTGCCTCACCAGAGTGGAGGAGGAGAGGAAGGGCTACTGCTTGTTGCTGTCCAGGCGAGAAAGAAGACGAGGGAGGGTGTAGGGTCAAGTGTTTAAATAGAAAACACTTAACCACCGGCCCATCGGCCCGAACCTGAACTCCTAATGGGGTCTGGATTAAGCCTCCCCAAGGCTAAAAAACACGCTTTGAACGCAACGGCGGTCTCAGAATTTTAATCTGAGACCCCGTTCAAAATTTATAAAACTGAACGCCCAATGCCTCTAAATTATGAAAACGCCCCTGGGGACATTTTTCACAGACGGCCCGCGCCCGCGAGAATTACACCCCTCCCAGGGTAAACAGCACGTTCCAGACTCAATAGTGCCCTCAGTTATCCAATCCGAGCCACCATTTAAGAGATACATGAGTTTCACCATTAAATGAATAAATAAATAAATTAATTTAATTATCCGTCTAACGTTCCGAAAGCTGGCGAGGTGTCCAAACGTCCTACGCCGACATGTTTTATGTCGTTTCTAGGGTAAAAACCCCATTCTGGACCCATCCGAACACCCGGATCTCTGATCTGGATCACCGTTCAGTAGTTAACCCATTTATTTGGCATTCGCAGAGTGAACGCACCGAAAGATTAATTTCGGCCACACCGGGGCTTGGAATCGAACGCTGTCTGAAGACGCTGCTCTGGAATAATATCAAGGATATTCCAAAGTCTTTCGAAGGAAAAAATGGGTTCTTACATCATTACCTCCATTAAACTATTCATCCTCGAAAAGAAAAACTAGGGAACAACTCAGGGTACTAAGCCCGCACCTAGCTCTCCCATAACCAGAAGAACTCTTGCACAGTCCTGTGTCACTGCACAAGAACCAAGGATTGATCTGATCATGTAGGGTCTACCATTTCTGATGACTTTCATAGGATCACGCACACATCTTCTCGGGTAAGGCATGCAGGAGATGTCGTGCACCCACTCCTGACTTTGGGGTTAGGGAAAGGTGGTAGGGAACCTCTCCATCCCTTCGCACATTCTCAAACGGTCTGAAGGACCTCAGGGGTAGCTCACCTCCCCGATCAAACCTCTACGTCGCACGTCACGACTGGAATCACTGATCTCACTTGGAAAAAGGCCAGGTGATTCCCTCCTTCAGAATATCCATATGGTGAAACACCCAAGGAAATCTAGTCACAAAAGATTTCACAGTTGATGTACCACGAGAAAGACTCTCTTACATGCTCCAAAGGAAAAGGAGTCGCTACCATCGACTAAAGAGGAAGGTCCCACGCCCTTTAGCATTCCAACACTTGGTTACACCCACGCCCCACGTCACCCTGGTAACAACTCAAGAAAGGAGTAGGGAGAAAAGCATTTCACACACAGAGACTAAAAATTATACTTCAAAAAGTAGAAGAGCTATAGAGAACAACTCTTATCACCTCATGCTCTGCAGGATCGTAGACATCCAAAGCTCACGGCTGTCCGCGGTCCCAACTGTCAGCTCCCGGAGCCTGACGTGGACCGACTAGTGCTGATGGGAAGACCTCATAAGGTCGTCCCCCACTACCAGCTCCTCCTGCTGCTCTTCTAGCACCACCTCTCGGTGTACTACTCCGATCACGGCGCTACCTCTGTCGTGGTGGTGCACCTTCTCCCTTCCTGAAGCTCTCCGCATACCTGGTCAGGCAGTCCCGTGTCAGGTGACCTCGCCCATCGTAAGCATAGCACCGACTCTCTATGGGCTACACGGCTGCCCTCTAGTTCCACTATGGTGTATGAACATTCCCCTAAGTCCGGTTGTCATAAATCCACCTGCATCGAGGTTCTGCTTGCCGACGCCCGCTAGCAGCAGCAGACGTCTCGGATCCAATGTGCCTGCTGCCACCACCAACTCTAGAATGTGACAGGAAGTTCTCTGTCACCAACGCCAGCTCTAGCACCCCGTAATATGTGGAAATTCCCAAGGGTACTATGATAGCAAGAATATATCGGCGGAGACCCTTCTCAAACTTCTGTGCTCGGATGTTGTCGTCATGGACCTAGTCCGGGTAAAAGCATGCATGGTCTGTGAAGCTAGCCGCATACTCAGCCACCATCATCCCTCCCTACTGAAACTGTAGGAGCTCCTAAATCCGAACGGAGTGCAAGAAGGAGGGGGAAAATCTCCTCAAGGAACAACAATTGAAATTCACCCCACGAAAGCGACGACTCGTCAAGAAACTGAGTCACCAGACTCCACCAACGCCAAGCATCTCCACAAACAAGGCTGGCTGCCAAAGCCACTCTCTGATCTGTCGGCATCTGCTCAAGCCTGAAAAGGTGAACCACTATCTCTAGCCAAACCTCTACTGCCTAAGGGTCTGGCTCACCATTGAACCTTAGCGGTCTCTGCCGCTGGAACTCACGGAGCGTGCTCAGCCTGCGCTCAAGCTCAGTCTTCTCTACTGAAGCTGTCTTCTACTCAACAGGTGGGGGTGTTGCTACCGGCCCACCCAGAGAAAGGGTCTCACATGATGGGTCCTGGACTAAGGCGTTGTAGGTCACAGGGTCGTCGTCACGCACCAAAGCTGGAATCTTGGCTAGTTGTCTTCGCGAAGAAATCCCGAATATTATCAAGGAGTGCCGCGGTCAGATGACCATATATATATATACCAATAACAACGATGGGGAGATGACTCAAGAAGGACTGTCAAAGACTCAATCCTATGTGATGGAAAAACCAATTTTTCCCTACAACAAGTGCCTCAGCATGGAGAGTCAACAAGTGGGTTATCAAGGTCCTGGTGAATGGAAACGTCGACCGCCACACTATAACTGGACTCCCTGACCTGAGACCCACTCTCGAGAGACGTTGAAATGTTTTCCCTAAATCCCAACCAATTCCTTTTTAGTGATGTCCAAACAATGTCCCAAGGAACGAACCGCATCTGATACCACTTTTTCACGACCCGACCCTACCCGAGCTCGAGCCGCAACTACCCCATGACCGCCTCCAAAGGCTAGGGGCTGGAGACCAGCGCTGAAGGCACAACAACTCGGGGAGGCCTTTGCCTAAGTAGCTGTACACACACACACATGCAGCACACTCAATGCAAAATTGCAGAGTAGAAAGAAAATTCAAGTAATGTTCAAGCAAACTGTTAGAAATAAACCACAAAGTGCATCGAACTCTAAAAGTACGTGTACAAGTTGGAAGTACACTGAAGATAAAAGGGAAAAAACATGTGCCCAACTAGAGAAGGTTCCACAACCCGGTAATAGATAAAAAAAGGAAAAAAACCTGGTAGGGTCCCCCACCTGAAACCCAACTCCAACCACCGCACGTTTTCTAATCTCCTGAACTCCTAAGCTCCGCTGAAGTCACGACCAACTTGTCTGTCATCTGCAAGGGAACACCAAGTGCGGGCAAAGCCCATGCATGGGTGAGTCTAAAAATACTCAGTAGGATACCCCGAAGGCCTAAGGGAGCAACAAAGGAGGTACCAAAGGGTGAGTAGTAGATCGAAAAAGGGAGAGGAAAGGAGTACAACAAGGAGTGTAGTAAAGAGTACAGTAAAGAGTGCAGTAAAGAGTCCAGCTCAACCCAACAAGAGGAAAAAAGGTAGACTCGTCCAGACACAAGGATATGGAAATGGTGAGAATATGAACTTCCCATCGAGTCTTCGCTACCTATAGTAGGAGAGTAGACTCGTCCAACCACGAGAATCTAGACAAGGAAAGCATGTGGAATACCCTGCGTGTCTTCGCCTCTCCTGGAAGGAGAGTAACCAAACCCAAGAAGTGGGTATTAGAACAAGGTATATACAAATACATATGCTAAATCAAGATGCCCAAACAAGATCGTAAGGGGATATCTATCCCATAGCTCAGCCCAAGAGAAGTGAGTCGCTAACAGTCCCAGAAGTAAACACCATCAATGCCCAGCATCTAGCACGTCTTCCCTGAACTACATGTCAAGGGGATCAAAGCACCACACCTCGACACTATCCTATTGGGGTGGCACTGACTCACCCACACGGTTTTAGGTCGTGTCACAAGGACGCGTCTCGGTGGGGGAAAAGCTCCTCTTACTTGTGAGTTCTGAGGGAACGTCAAACCACAACTCGTCACTACCCCACAGTCGAGAGGTCTCCTCAATGTTGACAGGCGACCCCCTGCCCAGCCCCGCTGGAGGGTCCCTGTAAGTCAACGGGATCCCACTACCGGGAGATGCAGCAAGAGTCAATGGGTTCCACACTACCCAGTCCCATAGCAGGGTAATCCACTGGAGGGTGATCCGGATAAAGTTGGCAACGGGACCGCTGCCCAGCCCAGCTGGAGGTAACCCGGCATTGGGGACCACTGCCCAGCCCAACTGGAGGTAAGCCCAGCATCGGGGACCATTGCATAGCCCAGATAAAGGTAAGACCGTCATCGGGGACCACTGCCCAGCCCAACTGAACGTAAGCCCGGCATCGGGGGACCACTGCTCAGCCCCGTTGGAGGTAAGCCCGACATCGGGGACCACTGCCAAGCCCCGCTGGAGGTAAACCCGGAACTGCTCTGGCCATCCCTGCTGGATGGTACTGCTAGGTGAACACTGCTGTACTAGCCATCCCTACTAGATGGTAACCCACTGGAGAGCCCTACTCAAAACAACCTCAGCCCTACTGGAAACAACCTCCTGTGTAGAGGATCGGTGCCCGCGTAAAGTATTGGTCACACCGAATCCACAAGAACTCTACCAGGGAACACAGAGTGATGGGAGTATCTCCCCAGGCCTCACAAGGAGATCCCGCTCCAATCCGCTGAGTCACTGTCGAAGCGGACCGAGGAAACTCGTCTGAGAATGTGGGGAAAACACCCACACGGCACGAACACCTATAGTCGCAAATGGTCCCACAGTGCGGTGGAAGGGGCATGGTACTGAAACCCATTACAACTGAAGAAAGAGAGGAACCAAACCATCTCTGTCGGCCAAATGAGAATGGAACCAGGGGAAAACTAAACCCTACCAGTCATCAAATGAAAACAGGACTAGGGGAAAACTCAACCCTACTGGTCAACAAAAGAGAACATGACCAGGGGAATACTCAACCCTGCTGGTTAACAAACAAGAACAGAGGAACCCTCTACGTCGCGAGAGGTCAAAAGTATGTAAAGCAGAGCATGACCTCCACATGGGGCCCACATGACGTGTGGCCCCAAGTCAACCCCAACCAATCGCACAAACGTTCTCATGTACGAGAAACCACATGTACCTCCAAGTGTTCCCATATACTCCCAGAATATACCACGTTTCTAGCCCAAAGGATATCGTGCACCCGACACCAAACGTCAATGCAACGACGTAACGTAAAAACCCCACCCTACTACCTCAACGGTTGAGGCACAACCAACCACATCTCTTTAAACACCACCCTCACTCTCCTAGGAGTGCACACGATCACACGCCAAAGGTCCGCTACAAACACAGTAGAAGAACCGCCACCAGGGAACATTTCATATTTCCACATTTAATAGGATCGCGTAAGAGACTCCACCCTCTTGAAAAAATTACACCGTTGTAATCCTCGAGGAAAAACATGTGAGATAGACAACCTAATTGCCTCAAATGGATATTCGACGAAAAAGTCTCCAACACCGCTTTATGCCCGAACGGCGTCCCGTGATCCTGAGCCTCGGCCCCGAAAACAGTTGGGCGCATCACACCGTTGCGATCCCATCGGGAAAACACATCAAAAAGGACTACTCACTTGAGTGGAATAGATATCCGGAGAAAAATATGCATTCTGGCGCACCGCACAAGAGCGGTGCATCGTGGGACCCACATCCCGGTCCCCAAACTCAAAGGATGGATCGCACTGTTGCGATCCTCTCGAAAAATTATACAGGTTTGAATAATCACTTGTCCAAAACAAACACCCGGTGATAGAGTTGTTAAAATCACGGTCAATGCCCAAACGGCCCTCGCGGGGCCCGCACCAGCGTTCAGAATAAAGTGGGAAGACTACGACAATGCAATTCCCTCAGAAAAACACCCAAAAAGACTGCCTGCATTCCCCGAATGGACGTTCGATGAAAAAGTTGTAAAGTGATGCACGCAGCTCAAAAGATGGGCCATGGGGCCCACACCACAACTCCGGCTTTAATGCCTGGAACCACCCTGGAAAGCTTCTCCCCGGCGCCAGGGTCCGAACCCCACTGACGGCGCTCAAAACGGACGTCAGACGCGTCCGCGCCGTCCAAAACAAGATCCCCCCTGGGAAAACGTCAATTCACTTAAAGACGCGTCGCGCCTCTGAGGCCCCTCGTTTCGGGAATTAAAAATTCCCAAAACCATCTCAAATAGTCTGTCTCGTCGATATGGTTCCACAGCCACATACGGCATGCAAAACGGATGCCCGTAGAAGAAAATACGGGCGTCTGAAAACTAAGGGGGCAAGGCCCCTTGGGCTGGACCGGCCTGGACCGGCTGGTCCGCCCAGCCCGAGCCGGCCAGCGGTTCAGTCGTACGGGCCGGTCGGGGACCCGCGGTCCACTTCCTCGCTGATCGTCCTAAAGGCCGGTCTCCTCTCACGCAGAGACCCGCCTTTGGCGGGTCTTTTTCTGGCCGCGGGGTCGCACTGCGCGACCCCGGTCTTCGCTCTATGTCACGGAGCACCTCCGCAGGCAGGTGCTCGCTCGCCCTCGTCTGCCCGGCCGCCTCCGCAGGCCTCTCGCCCGACCAATGCGTTGACCCCCTCCGCGGAAGGGTGCCGCGTCGCCACCAAGGGAAGGACGGAACCTTGCCGGACCACCGTCCCTGCTCGTCGGAGAACCCAAATGACCTCCAAAATGAGCAACGTTCGACGGACGACCGTGGCCTCCTCTGAACTCCGATTTGAAAACCAAAATGGGTGATGGAAAGCTCATAAATTATACTACAAAATTATGGGATTTGATTGTAATTTCTATGGCAATTCGACGTTATAATTGAATTGAAAGATGGGTTTGGAAATAAAAACGCAACAAAAACCTCCTACCTCGTTGGGCTTTGCCCGACGCTTCCCAGACGGACCGCCGGAGTTGCCGCACCTCGCCGGAGCTGCCTCGCCGGTGTTGAGGAGGAGAGGGAGGGCTGCTGCTTGCTGCTGTCTAGGCAAGGAAGAAGACGAGGGAGGGGGCTGGGCTAAGTGTTTAAATAGAAAACACTTAACCACCCGCCTGTCGGCCCGAACCCGAACTCCCGAAGGGGTCGGGATTAAGCCTACCCTAGGCTAAAAACCAAGCTTTGAACGCAACGACGGTTCGAAATTTTAATCAGAGGCCCCATTCAAAAGTTATAAAATTGAACGCCCAAAGCCGCCAAATTACGAAAACGCCCCTGAGGCCATTTTTCACAGACGAACCACGCCCGCGAGACTTACACCCCTCCATAGGTAAACGAAATGTTCCGGACTCAACGGTACACTCGGTTTTCCAATCCAAGCCACCGTTTAAGAGATACTTGAGTTGCACCATTAAACGAATAAAGTAATTAATTAATTTAATTATCCTTCTAACGTTCTGAAAGCGGACAAGGGGTCCAAACATACTACGCTGATAAGTTTTATGTCGTTCCTAGGGTAAACACCCCATTCCGGACCCATACATACACTCAGATCACTGATCCAGATCACCATTTAGGAGTTAACCCATTTATTTTGCATTCCCTATGTGAACGCACTAAAAGTTTAATTCCGGCCACACCAGGGCTCAGAATCGAACACCGTCTGAAGGTGTTGCTCTGGAATAATATCTAGAATATTCTAAAGTCTTTCGCAGTAAAACTGGGTTCTTACAGTGCAAATTGGTACCTTTTATTTTTATACATTATGAATAGTTACATTAGTAAATATTTTATTTTCCATGGTTAAAGGGTAAATCAAATAAATAAGGGTAAAATAAATAATATTATAATAATATAAAATTATCCTAACATGTACACTAACACTATTGGGTGATACATTCTAAACCATGGGCATTATTGGGTGATTTTGGGACCCCATGGAGCCATTTGGGAGTGATAATAACATTTTATATCAAATAATTTAATGTAAAGACAAAAGTAACATAAGCATGTATCTTTTAATAAAACAATTTTTATATGAGGTTATTGATCTCAGAAACTATAAATATTCAATAGAAATATAATATGATTTCATACATCATGATATTTTATTTATACTTTTTAGACATAAAATAAATATATTTATTTCTGACACAATAATGTTGCAACATTTTACTTATTAATCAAAGAATCAAATAAATGATTGTATAAATATCAAAATAATGGTAAATTGAGACTTTAGATATCATACAAGAATTTTATAGGTGAATATGATATGTTATGTCTGATTTAATGTATTTTTTTCAAATTAATCATGCTTTTTTTACTTAAAAAACCCAAGTACTAAATACTGTCAAAATTGAAATAAATGAGTTTTGAAAACAAATATTATATTATTAAGTGTTATTATATTCCTAAAAATAAATGGTTCAGCCAAAGGACTTATATAAGGTTAGATATGTCAATAATAAACCACTTGGGGTTCTCTTGGAATTTTATATAATGGTCATTAACTATGTAATATAAAAATACAAGAAGACATTGTAAAAGTTAAACTATTTAACTAAGAGTTAAATCTAAAAGATAACGTTAAAATGGTGACATAAATATATATAAAACCTATTTTTTGAGAGGTTTTAGAACCATCCCCACCATATACTTGATATAATCCATTTGTATCCATTATAAACCGAAAATAATTTCATAATAAATTCATATTTCAAGCACTTCCTAAAGTTCCCCTCACCTCTCTTATAAAAGGGTACTTCCCCTTCTCTCGAATTCACACCTCCAAATGCTTTTGGCTCAGCCAAGACAATGTAAAATATCCTCCAAAAAACCCTAAATTAAACCAAGAGGCAATAATTTGATCATAAATCCATCCTATGGATCCATTTTGATCAAATCAAAAGGAAGCACCCGAAGAAGTTATAATAATTTCATCACCTCTTTCAAAGTTCTTTTCTTCTTCTCCTTATTCTTTATTTGTTGTTTCCAAACCAAAATAATAACTCTAGTAATTTATACATACAATTATGTTATTATAAATATGGTACAACCATATTCATTATTTGATCCATCCTATGAATGATAATGGAATAATACGTGCGTACTTACGGCTTACCGACTGCACGTTTTGGTGTAGTTTGTTATTCAACACTTCAGTATTTGGATGGGTATAATATTGAGTTTAATAGATAAAAATAATAAATATAACATGTTAATGATTATGTATATATAATTTACCATAAATTTTTATATGATTCCACAATAAAAATAATGTTATCATCGCTTGTGCGTACGTACGGCTTATCGTCTCCACGATACGATGAGATTCATTTCCACGTTCACCATTAAATGATGATTATAAAAATAAATATTATTAATTAACAAGTAATATATAGAAAAATATTTATACTATAAATATAAAGAAATATATGTAATGTTTTACATTTATCTCATTCACTTACTTCCATTTGATGCAATATGAAAACAAAAACATTGATTATGTGTAAATATGGCATACCATCTCTATAAATGGAGTATTCCATTCCATATATATATCAATTATACATATTTATATTCTGAATATATATTATATATAAATAATTTTTTATATTCTGGAAACAATAAAATCATGATATAAGTAATACGATAAAGAATAAAAAGTTAAAACACTTAAGATAAAGAAAACGATTTATACCCGAAATGTTACTTTAACTAGGAAAGAATTGTTAAATGGACATTGTAAAGTCATAAATGAATCATGTATGATATCATAAATATTAATATGGTTCTTTTATTATTTAATAACATAATATGGTCAATATAAATGATGTTAAATGTACCCTTGAATAAATTAAAGTACATGATAAGGGATAATTCCTCAATCTCTTTATTATACGAGATTGTTCGTGTGTTAGTATTTACAGGGACATATTTATTATCCATGTCTATGTTTCATAAAATCTTTTTTGAAAGGATTCTTTTTTATGGGACTCTTTAACTAAAACATCATTTTAAATGTTTTAAATATTTATTTTTCTAATTCATTCACTTTAATTTCCCTGTTTTCAAAATGGTTTTAAGGATTAATTTATATGGACATGAATGATTTAAAATGTTAATTCTTTTAAAATGTTTCAAAGTTGTATGTGAAAATTTAATTCAAATATATCTTTTAAATTTCTTCCTTTATAAATTGTGTGACTTTTAAATGATTTCATGGAAAAGGTATATTTCTCTCAATGAGTTTTACTGGTCATTTTCAGCTATGTCAACATCCTTTAATAGATTTTTTCTTGATTGAGGTTAATTTATTATAATACAATCTTCAATATTGTATAGAATGTATTATGATATGTTTTATAGTTGATGTTCTATTTTTATACCATTCATTATTTATGGTTAAAGTATTGACATTTCATATGCCAGTTTTAATACGAATGTTTATATTATTTTTCAACATTTTCATATAAAGAATTCCTTGGTCTTAGTAAGTGACTGGTGGGGCCCGCTATAGCCCATCGATGTATAGGTTGTTCTCATGAGACAAACTTATGTCTTGGAACATGGCCTTGACAAAATATATTTTTAGGTTCGTGGAATGAGGCCTTGACATTATGGTTAAGATATCCAGAATTTTTAATTCCATCATTATGAGATGAGTTATTAATGTTATATGTGATTATTTGAAATGTATAATATCCATGTAAATAATTAAATTTCATTGTTATATTTATCTTTTCCATATTATGTTGATTTTTATTTTTAATGGGATTTTCTTTCAATTGTATTCTTTTCTTTAAATGATTATGATTATTTATGATAGCTTCCACAATATTGTTTACCTTTACTGAGCATATGATCTCACCCTTTTCTTATGTTTTATTTTCCCAGGATGTCAATAAGTGTATTATGACTTATATTCAAGTTTATGATAAGGTAATATTGGTATATATAAAGGATTATTTATGTTGTGTTTTATGTAATAAATTTTATAATAAATTTCATGAATGTAATCTATTTTCAATGACTGCTAAACTTATCAGTCTTTCGGGACTTGATTCCTTGTAATCATGCCAATTTATGTAATAATGCACTAACTCTAAGTAACTGGAGTCAGAGAATTATAGTGGGTACCATACGTAGTTTAGTACAATCATTTAAAAATATATTTAGAAAAACTATGAGTAGAGAATATAACACTAAGATAGACTTTCAGGATTAATATTAAAGGACTTCCTATCATTTTGGTAATGTATAGATTTTGTGATTTTTCTTAGCAATACATCCCGGTCTGGATACCGGCAGGTAGAGGAGGCTCTGGTAGAGATGTACATAAGAGTGAGAACACTGACAAGGAGTTTCAGGCTTGACCTGGGGTATTCTGGTACATAACAACGGGCTTTGATGCACTTTGGGTTATGATACTCACAGAGGATATGCTTAGGATAATTTACATTTACTTTACAAGCAATTATGAAGTATTTATGAGTAAATATTCCAAAAAAGAAACTAGTTTTACGATTATGAGACCATATGTGTAAAATATTCTATTAATGTTGATAATTTTTCTCGTTTTTTGGATTATACAGTATCATATGATCTAACATAGTGTATGATTCCATTTAAAAACGGTGCCCAGTAGAAGAAATGATAGCTCTCGTAATATGCACTATCCAAAGAGTTAGAAGGATCATATATTTCATTGTCTTCCGTAATAATTTATAAGGGAAATAGTCTCCAATGTATTCTCATCATATGAAGAAATAGTATCATGTGTTAATAAGATAAGTAATGAATTCTCTGAGTCATATGGCTTTGTATTTAAATAGGAGAATAAGAGGATGGCAGAGAAAAATATGGATAAAGTGAAGAAGGGAAACAACAATCTTCTCCCATGTGATAATAGTGGAAAGAATCACCTTGGTAAATGATTGAAGGGATGGGAGTTTGTTATAAGTGTGGTAAAAAAGGACACCAAGTTCATGATTGTAAGGGTAAGAAAAAGGTTTCAAATGTAAAATGCTTCATCTACAAGGAGTTGGGTCACTATTCAAATAAATCTCCCAATCATCAGAGTATACTTCAAATGATTCTATTGGATAATAATCAAGTTATGATACTACCACAGATGATGAAGAATGATTAGTGTTCTTTTGTTGTTATTGAAGAATTTTTTCATTTGAGTATTGTATTGATGATGTACAAGTTATAAGAATTATAAAGTATATAGGGATTGTATTGCAGTAGAATTTCATTAAGGATTTGATATTATATGGTACAAAGTAAAGTGACATAGTTTCTATTTATAAATTATAGGAAAAATATGGTTGGGGGAAATATAACCCTTAATATCTTTTTGGAACTAAGATTATTATTTCGGAATAAGAGATAATTGGGTTGGATAAAGTATATTGGATATTATTTACATCCTTGGAACATATTAATGGTTTATTTAAAAAGTGGTGTATACCACAATTATTGGGAGTTTTCAAAATTTATGGATTTAAGTAGTATATCTTGTATTATGTGTTTTATAGAATGAATAAGGAAGTACATACATATTAAAATAAGGTTTTATGATAATTCATATTTCTATAATGTTTTAATAAAATACATGATGAAGGTATCCAGATGTTTTTATCTGACTAAAGAGATCTTCGTTATGTTTACCTTCCTTATAAATTTTGTACAGGGAGTTTGGAAATAAGTATTTTGGATTATTCTAATTGTTGGAATTGATTAAGTTGAACATTGGATGATATTTTTTAAGGTTATAACATTTACTATAATTTTCTGTTGGATTTTTTTAAAAAGGACAACCCGGAAGTCGGGTGATCACCCGTCACATCCGGCAAGGCCGCGAGACTTGAACCCGCAACCGATAAGAGATATGGGTGCATCACCTACCACTAGCCTATGTGATGTTCTGGTTTGTATAAGTTAGTTTTAAAAAAATGGTCTGATAGATTAATTATAAATTGTTTTTTTGGAATAATATACAACTAGGATAAATAAAATATTTTTAGGTTCTAAAAAGAGTTTGTGGTAGAAATTAGTTAAAGGATGGGACACTATTTGTCATATATTCTTTTACTTCATTATTATATGAAGAAATTAATTTTAAGAATTAGGGAAATGATCTTAAAACTAATAATATTTTATCCTAATAACTTATGTTTTTTCTGAACTCCTGATATTTTAAATATTCAAAGATTTATGGATTTAAGACCCTCAATTTTCCATTCATTTATTTGTGATTGGTGAACTAAATTACTATTGATAAATATTTACGTTTTTTTATCCAATTATAATTTCCACCAATGTTATCCTTTTCAATATCCTAATTTGGTGGTGACTTTTTCATTTCCCTTTCCCTCTTATGAAGACTAAATTTATTAACACAATTTATGATGTGGTTTTCTATAAAGGTATTTTCTATTTTCAACATTTTATTTTCGAAGAACAGTCTCAAAATGCAGTGATGAAATTTATTGAAAAGGGAATAATGTAACACCCCAAGCTTCCATGATATGTTTATCTTTATATAATACAATAGTGTGCAATGTACACAACACCGAGTTCAAGTGCACTACGACCTATCAAACTAACTGTTTATTATGTTGTTAGGAATATTATTAACCCAATTTTGAATTTATATATCACATATAATATTACCATTCATATATTGTGTTTATTAGACATAATAAAAGGATAAATCCAATTTTATGATATATAATAAGTATATTTCAAAAAAAAACATTTTTTCCGCCTTTTAATGGAGAACCCTTTTTAACTAAAATATTTGACACTTTTAAATATTAAATTTGACGAAATTAAATTCTTTTTTTGAAGTAGGACATAAAAAATTAGTTTGGATAAATTTTTGTAACTTTTATAATAACTTTAACATTTCGATGAATGGTGAAAATACTAAATTTTAATTGAATACAATTGTTTTAATCAAAATTATTTATAGTGTTATATTATACATTTTAGTGGTTTTAAAGTATCATTAGATTATATTATTATCATTTAATATAATTTATGTCATTGGATGTAATTTCACCTTTAAATTTTACATAAACATATGTCAATATTTTGATGGTTTTTACTTCTTAAAACCCAATTTTGGGTTCGACAACATGAAATAATTTTAAATTAATTTCGGAAAATTATGTGTTTTTAATATGGGAAAATGGATTCCATATTTGGAATTAGGAGTTCCTAGTTGTTTAAATGTGTATCTTTTATCTTTAGTCATAATGAATAGTTAATTCAGTAAGTATTTTATTTATCATGGTTAAATGGTAAATCCGGTAAATAAGGGTAAAAAATAATATTATAATAATATTAAATTACCCTAAGACTTGTCTAAAAACTATTGTACGATACATTCCCAATGCTGGGAATACTTGGGTTGTATTTTGGACCCCATGGAGCCACTTGGGAGTGATAATGACATTTTATATTAAATATTTTATAGTAAAGACAAAAATAACATAAAAATGGATCAATTAGTAAAACAATTTTTATATGAGGTTATATAATTTATCACTTAGACTATAAATTCTCATTATAAAACTAATAAAATTTCATACATCATGATACTTTATTTATAATTTTTAGACAAAAAATAAATATATTTATTTATAACAAAATAATTATTCAGTATTTTCCTTAATAATTAATGAATCCAATAATTGATAGTATAAATATAAAAATAAATGTAAATTGAGATTTTTGATGCCATAAACGAATTTTATAGGTTAATATAACATATTGGGGTAGATATAATGTATTTTTTTAATGTAATAAATCTCTTTTCACTTTCACAAAATCCAAATACAAAATAGTGTCAAAATTTACATAAATGAGTTTTTAAAACAAATACTATATTATTAAATGTTATAATATTCCTAATAATCTATGGATCTACCAAAGGACATAGATAAGGTTAGATATGTCAATAATTAACCACTTGGGGTTCTATTGGAATTTTATAGTATGTTTGTTAACTATGTAATATAAAAATAAAAGAAGACATTGTAAAAGATAAACCATTTAACTAAGAGTTAAATCTAAAAGATAAGGTTAAAATGGCGGCCTAAACTTGACTAAAAACTATTGGTAGAGACCATTTAGACCAATCCACACCTTAGACTCTAAATATATCCATTTGGATTAATTAACAACCTAAAAGTATTCTATATTAATAAATTAATATTTTAAGCTCTTCCTAAAGTAACCCTCACCTCTCTTATAAATGGGTACTTCCCCTTCTCTAGAATTAATATATCCAAAGCTTTTTAGCTCGGCCAAACCCTAATTAAGTATCTTATAAACATCCCTCACTTCATCCTGGAGGAATTACTTATATTATATATCCATCATATGGATCCCTTTGGATCAAATAAAAAGAAGACACCCGAAGAAGAGGTAATAATTTCAGCAACTCTTTCAAAGTTCTTTTCTTCTTCCACTTACTCATTCATTATTTTTTACAAACAAAAATAATAAATCCAGGACCTTATACATACTGTGATTTTATTATAAATATGGTACAACCATATTCATTATTCAATCCATCCTATGAATGATAATGTCCTAATACGTGCATAGGTACTACTTACCATCTCCATGTTGTGGTGTAGTTTGTTATTCAATGGTTCATTATTGGATGGGTATAATAATGAGTATAATTGATTTAAATTAAAAAAAATTAATGTTAATGATTTTTTATATATAATATGACATCCATTTACATACTATTTCACCATCAGAAGAATGATATCATCGCCTGTGCATATGTACGACTTACCGTCTCCACGACGCGACGAGATTCATTTCCACGTTCACCATTCAAAGATGATTATAAAAATAAACATTATTAATAAGTTTTTAATTTATGAAATAATAAATATATTTTAAATATATATATATATCTATGGGTTTATTTACATTTATCTCATTCACTTACTTCCATTCAACAAGATATGAAAATGGAAACAACTTTATGCATACGTACAACCTACCATCTCCATAAATGACGTATTCCATTTCATATATCTATCAATTATACATATTTATATTCTGAATATATATGATATATAAATAATGTTTTATATTCTGGTTGCAATTCATTCTTGATATAATTAATACTATCAATAATAACAACTTAAAGTACTTATGATAAATAAAACGATTATTACCCGAAATGTTACATTAACATGGAAATAATTGTTAAATTGATAGTATAATGTCATAAATTAATCATGTATGATATCATAAATATTAATATGGTTCTGTTATAATTTAATAACATAATATGGTCACTGTACAGGAGGTTAAATGTACCCTTGACCAAAGTAAAGTACATGGTCAGGGTTAATACCTCAATCTCATTATTATCCAAGATTGTTCATGTGTAAGTATTTATAGGGACATATACATTATCTATTTCCATGGTTCAAAAAAAAGTTTTTAAAACTATTCTTATTTACGAGAATCTTTAACTATTACATCATTTTAAATTTTATAAATATTTATTCTTCTAAATAAGTCTCATAAATGTCCACGATTTCAAAATGGTTTTAAGGATTTATTTATATGGACATGAATGTTTAAAAAATTTATTTACTTTCAAAAGATTCAAATTGGTATGTAAAACATTGATTTCAAGGTATATTTTAAATGTATTGGTTTATAAATTGTGTGACATTTAAATTATTTCATGAAAAAGGTATATTTCTCTCAATTAGTTTTATTGATCATTTTCAACTATGTCAAAATGATTTACTAGATATTATTCTTGATTGAGGTTGATTTATTATAATACAATATTCCATATTTTATTGAATGAGTTTTGATATTTTTGACTGTGGAAGTGCTATTTTTATAACATTGATGGTTTTTGGTTAAAGTATTGACATTTCTTATGATATTTTTAATACGAATGTTTATGTTATGTTTTCCACGTTTTCATATGAGGAATGCATTGGATATAGTAAGTGATGTGTGGGGCCCGCTATAGCCCCTTGATGCATTGGTAGGTATCTTGAGACAGACTTGTGTTTTGGATGAAGGCCTTGATGAAATTTATATTAAGGGTCTTGGCAGGAGGCCTTGACTTTGTGGTTAAGATGTCCGACATTATTCATTCCATCATTATGAGATTTCTTATTAATGTTACATGTTATTATTAAACTAGTATAATATCCATGTGAATAATTAAATGGAATCATTTGGTTTATCATTTCCATATTATGTTGATGTTTATGTTTAAATGGCTTGTCTTTCAATTTTATGCTTTCCCATAAAATATTGTGATTATTTATGATAGCTTCTTCTATATTCTTTGTCTTTACTGAGCATCTGAGCTCACCCTTTTCTTTTGTTTTATTTTCCCAGAAATCCAAGAAGTGTATTATTAATTATATGAAGGTTTAAGCCAAGGGAATAATGGATTCCACAAAGGATTATTTATCTATCTTTTATCTTAGAAATTTTAATGTAATGTTCATTTATGTAATCTATTTTCCAGGACGGCTAAACTGGTCGGTCTTTCGGGACTTGATTCATTGTAATCATTCCATTTTTATGTAATAATGCACTAAATCTAGGTAAATGGGGTCAGGGCGTTATAGTTTTCTTGGTTTAACTAGTTGTTTCTAGAGGTTTGTTGAAAATGTTCATGGCTATCTAGCCCACAAAATCAATTAACTCAAAAATGTTTTAAGTTCATCTAAAAATATGTGATGAATATATTCGGGAATTGAAATATGATTGGTGAATGCTCATGTGTTGGAACTCCCTTCATGGAATAGAGAATTTGTTATATATATTGATACTTTGTTGAAATCACTTGGTTGTTCCCTAATGTAGAGTTATCTGGTGATTTCTTACGCTTCACGTTAGTTGAAAACTCATGAATTAAATTACCCTTACAAAAATTTTCAATTAGCTTCTATTTTTTTTTTCTTTTAAAATTTGGAGACATCATTTGGATCGATTAAAATGGGAGTTATATACTGACAGTTAATGTTTGAAGTATATATTTACTCATATTTAATTGAACATGAGATAGATAAGATGGCTGTAATTAATAAAGGAGTATGATAGCATGATTCATTACAATCCTAGAAAAGCTAACAAAGTGGTTGATGCCTTGAGTAGTAAATGTAATTATAAATTAACCATTTTATGATTGGAACATGAACCTTTGATTAATTGTTATAATAACTTTGGCATGAATGTTTTTGGTTTTGGAAATTAATTTATTTTGATTCAGGTTGAAGTGAAAACATCTCTATCAGACTGAATTAAGAAATCGTTGATAAAAATAACATGTTGCAGAAAAATTTATAATTTGTTCAGAATGATATGTTATATGAATTTAACATTGATATTTTTTTTTGTGATTTGTAAAGAGAATATGTGTTACTTGTGATTCACATGTGATGAATTTGTGGTTAGGTGAAGCTCAAAGTTATCTGTTTTTAGTTCATCCTGGTAGTACTAAGTTATATAGAGATCTTCGTGAGTATAACCGGTGGGATGGAATGAAAATAGATGTTACTTACTTTACTGTGAAGTGTTTGAATTTCCAATCGGTTAAAGTTGAGATGCAGTCACTAAAAGGGATGCTTCATCCTTTTATATTATTATATTGGAAAAGTTATAATATATCCATTGATTTCATTGTGGTATTAATAAAGGCTTCTTGATTTTCACTACTTATTTTTAAAGGCCTTTAGTAGTCATTGGGAACACGATTAAATTACAGTATAATTTTTCATCCTCAATCAGATGGACAGTAATAATGAACAATTTAGTCCTTAGTGGATATGTTCCATGCTTTTACAATGGATTAAAAGGTATTTTGGGATCAAAATATTTATTTCATTGAGTTTTCTTATAGTAATAGTATTCATTCTAGTATATATATGGAACCATTTCAGAGATTACATGGAAAGTAGTGTTGAACTCTTGCTTTTTTGGATGAAGTGGGTGAAAGGAAGTTGGTGGGTACACAACTGGTAAAAGAGATGGTGGAAAAAATCATTTTATTCTCAAACACATGAGGACATCTCTGAGTTGGTAGAATGGTTATGCAGATAATGGAAGGAAGGATCTTTCTTTCTAGGTAGGTGATCATGTCTTTCTTGATGTTTCACCATAGAAAATTCTGATGTGTTTTAGTGTGATGGGAATGTTGATTTCACTATTAATTTGACCCTATGAAATCCTAGTGAAAGTTGGATAAATTGCCTAAAGAATGACTTTACCTCTATGTTTAACCTAGGTAGACAATTGTTTTCACATTTCAATGTTATGAAAGTATATTCTGGATCCATATCATATTTTATTTTTCGAGGAAGTTTAGTTGGAAGAGAATATTTCTTATGAGGATCATAGAGTACTGATTCTTAACCACATAGAGAAACTTTTGATGAATAAGGTGATTAATCAAGTAAAGATTTTGTGGAAATCCATATGGTTTAAGAGGCAACATGGGAATCTAAAAATGCTATGATTATGAAATATCCCCAATTATATGAAAAATAAAAATATTACGGCGACAAAATTTCCAAAATGGGTGAAGGATGTAACACCATAGGTATTTATACAATAATAAGTTTTCATATCTATTAATATTTATGAATAGGATATTATTTTTATGTTAAAGGGGAAACTATGTTTGATGTTATAATTTACATGCAATAATGGGTTTCTCCAAAACCATACGTTACACATAAGACTAAGTTATACCAAAAAATAATATATTATTAATATTATTATTTTAAATGATTGTTATTACCTAGCCATTGTATTGGAAGAAATGAAAAAACTAAAAAAATTCTGTTTTCACAAATTTATTAATTTGTTTTACATAAATTATATAATTTTTAGGGGCTCAAAATGAGAATAAATCCTATTTTAAGCACCATATACTATAATATTTTTAAAATGTATTTTTACCACCCATTGATAGAAAAAACATTTTAAATATATATTTTTTTAATTTTATAAGTTATATTGAAAAAATGAACTTCTTATTTGGAAGAGGGACATAATAAATTACAATTGTTTAAATTTTTGTATTTTTTTGATAAAATTCATATTTTAAGGAATAGTAAAAAATACAGCATATTAATTCGAAGAATCCTTTTTCATTTAATTTGATTATATATTTAGGTTATCTATTTAGTTTATGTTAATGTGTAATTGAGTTTTGTTTTTATTATTTAATCCAGTGTTAGTCATTGTAAGTTATTTCACATTGAAATTTGATATAAAAAATGTCAATCTTTAGGTGGTTTTACTTTAAAAACGTTGTTTTCCCATTTTGACAATAATATTTAATTTTCAATTAATTAATGACATTTATTTATATTTAATTAAGAAAAAATGGTTTCCATATTTTTAATTAGAAGATCAAAATTACCAAAATACGTCTATTTTAATTTAGGACACGTTAAATAGTAACATTGGTAATTGTTTTTATTTACCACCGTTAAAGGGTAAATCAGAAAAATAAGGGTAAAAATATTATTATAATAATATCCAAAGAACATAAAACTTCTACTAATCATATTTGTTGAGATATAAATGACCAAGATAGCCCTTGGGAGGAATATTTGTCCCTTTGAGACTACTTGAGTGTGATTATGACACTTATAACTTTTAATTTAAAGTAATGTAAAATACTTTATAATCATATATATTCTTACTAAAAAAATTTAATATGGGGTTATTTAAGTTATATATTTAACTATAAATATTATTTATAAATATAAAATTCTTTTCTACATCATGATATTTAATATATAAATTTTTGACATTAAATAATAAAATTTAATTATGACCCAATGATGATGCAATGATTGCATTATTAATGAAGGAATCAAATAAATGATATTATAAATATTAAAATAAATACTATTTGACATAATTTATGTCATCCACGATTTTCATAGGTTAATATGACATGTTATAATACTATTAAATTCTTTGGTTAGATTTTATCCCTCTTTTTAAATATTATTTAAATTCAATAAATTGAATAGTGTTAAAATTGACATAACAGATGTTGAATAAAAATAGTAATTTAATAAATTATTTTAAAATCATAAAAATGTTTTAAAATTACATAGTTATTATGATAAGGCCAAACAGGTCATTAGTTTTCCAATAAAATTTAATGTCTCTTAATATTAAACATTTTGTTACCATAATTAAAATTAAAAGAGAATAATTAAGTGTGAACGCAAAAGATGTTGTTTAAAATAAAATAAATACGTGTATAAAAATTATTGGATGAGGGTATTTTGAACTATACTCATATTATCTTCTACATATATCAATTTTGAGCCATTTGGATTTAAAATATATTTTTTATTAATTTAATATTTTAATACTTTCCATGGGTGCCCCTTCCCTCTCTTATAAAAGGGTACCCTCTTTTCTCTAATACTCACACTTCCAAAGCATTTTGGATTGGACAAGATCCACCCTGAACTCTTCCTTGAATCCCACCCTTAATCCTCAAATCTTATTTTTGGGTATAAAGACTCCCAAGTCCTCCTTTTGGTTTAAACCAACAGAAGTTACCCAATTAAGAGGAAACACATTCTCTAATGTTTTTAAGTTTCATTTCCATTATCAAAAATCTATACTTTTCCTATTTTATTAATACATGAAAATAGTATCCTAAATATACTTGGATTTTTTTATGAGGATTTTTTAACCTAAACTTACACACACTTAAATTTATTATTTAATGAACATATTGTTTCTATGCACGGAAAACTACTGCATCACGAAATAATGATTGTTCAATTCCCCCTACCGCCAATCATATTGAACATTATAATAGACACTATATTTATATATTATATATATTATATTTATATTTTAATTATGATTCTATAATTTTTATTTATAATATACCTATATCATTTACATGTTGTTTAAATATGATAATTTCGTTTAAGGAACTATCGACTACCGCCCCCTTAAAGTGATATAACTCATTCCCATTATAAATGGAACATAAGAAGGATGGTTTTATTAAACTTGTTATAAAAAAATGAAATTAATATAACAAGTTTTTTAATATATACATAATATTTTATTATTATTCTTTTAATATCACAAATAAATCGAAGTAGCATTCATGCATACACATGACCTACCATCTCTACGATCAGTTCATTTCATTTCATATCACCAAATATTATGGATATTATAAATACAATGATATTGGATATAAATAATAACTAAATCATAAATTATATTATATAGATGGATGATTTTTTACCACCTAGAAAATTTACAACCAAACAAGTTCATTTGCGACTCAAATACAGAATATCAACAAAATATCCTATATGAACATAACTAATTATGTAATTTTTATAATATGATAATAAGTGATATAAAAGGAATAATAAATTTGAAAAAGATTCTCAATAATCTATAAATTTACCTATTTTTATTATTTTGGAACATAATAATTGTACATAATGATTCAGACTCAAGGTAAGGGACTTCTTCTTAGTTTCCTTTCACTGAGGAATATTTTGATAATAATAACCACCTTCATTTATATGGTATATAATAAATCCCATTGAGTTTTAATTTAATTAAAATTATTTTAAAAGGAATCATTTTTATATGAAGAATTTTTCTAAATAAAAAAGGAGTTTTTTAATAGATGCGGTGACAACAACCTTTTTGCCACCATTACCTTTATTTTCTATTTAGCTTCCTCTACAAGTCATAACGTTTTTAAATGAAAAGTAAATAATATATTCCCTTTCTCGTTATTTTGGTATTTAAAATGGTATTGGTAATGGATTTATTATTTCAATATCTTGAAATTATATCATATGATTACAATATGGAAATTTTAACTTTAATTTTTCATGTTTTATATGCTAAGATTATGTTATTGTTCTTGGGAATTGCATATGTATACTGGCGGTTCCATTAGAAACTGAGGGTGGGAGAGCCTATGGTATATCTCCCACGCATTGGGTAATGAGACACAGAAAATCAATAAGTTTTCTCCTAATAGATTTAGGGAATTTACTCTGATGGATATTCCAAACATATCCAAGATGGTTACTCCCTATGTACCATTGCAAGCTACTATGTAATTATGATATATATTACATAATTTACCTTTATGATTTATGATTGTAATGAAGTTCGTTAAGATTCTTATGATTTCATGGTTTTATAAGTATTCATGGACTAACATTTTCTTTCCTTATTTTATCAGTTAATAAGATTTTGTGCACATCATAAGTTTTTTAAATTTTTTTCAAAAGGTAAAAGGATGAGTAAAAGAAAAGATGGAGTCAAGAATATTTTTATCAAGGAATGAAATGAAGTTTTATTTATAAAAGGGTTTAAATTGGTGAAAAAATGGAAGTGGTTTTGAAAAAATCCCATTGTATGATTATGGGATGATATGTATTAATAATGTCTTAATTCTATAAATCCATAAACCTGAAAGGATCCTCAATATGAATTCATTACATAAATCAAGATTATGTAATTTCTGAAGATGGGGACTTATAGTTAGTGTTAGATGATGTTTTAAATAACTTTAAGTCTTATGATATTTTTAATATAATGAGCATAAATTATTTTTACTTTATGGTTAAATTTAAATGACATATAATTTGAAGATTACCATGATTATTTGTTTATGATTTGTGTGTTTATAATTGTTTTCCATCGAGGAAATTGGACTGCTATATTAGGATGGAATCAAGAGGAAAATAACCTTCCAAATCAGCAACGTGAGATGGTTGGAATCAGAACTAAATATTTTTTTGTAGTGATGGCACAATTGACTGAAGATATAAATGGAGGTGGTATCCATGTACTAGATCAGCTAGATCATCCTACTATGAACATGTCGGTAGTGAAGAATTCAATGAGGCAACTCCATCAATCATTTAGAGGATCATCAGACCTTATGATAGCTGAAGAGTGGATTAAATCCGAAGAAACAAATTTTGATGTCATGGGGTGTTCAAAAAATCAAAAGGTTAGTCTTGTTGTGTACCGTTTTGAAGGTGAATCTAATCAATAGTGGTTGATGGTTAATAATATTTGGGATTTGATGCTCTTGATAGGGATGAATTGAAAGGTATTTTTCTTGAGAAATAGTTTCCTATTTTTGATAGAATTAGGATGGAAAAAAAGTTCTTGGAATTGAAGTAGGAGGATGAATCAATGGATACCTATAAAGAAAATTTTACATGACTAGTGAGGTATACTCCAAATTTAATATGGGATCATGATAGTAGACCCAATCATTTTTACTCTGTATTAAATCCAATGTATTGAATATAATTTTCTTCTCGCGAGATCAAAAGTTATGAAAAACTTGTTCGATGTGTAGAGGAGGAAATTGAGTTTTGGTATAGTAATGTGTTATTTTCCAACAAGAATAATATGAGGTCGATATGGTAAACTAATGGGAAAAATTATTCAAAAAAGTCTGATTGTATGAAAATTATGTTTCATTTGGTGAAAATTTTGTTAAAAAGGAAACTGGGGAATGCCTTTTGAATTTTGGTAAGTGCTTCTGATGTGGTAAAATGGTGTATAAGGCTCATAAATGCTTTAAAAATATTATGGTAAGAAAAAGCCCAACATTTAGTTAGTGAAATGTTTTAAATGTAACGTGATGGGTCATTATGTGAATGACTATCTAATGAAGAATTTGAATGATGGGAAGAAGTAAAACTATAAGTAAAAAGGTGTCATGAAATCCTTTGAAACTACTTCAATAGATGTTGTGCCATCAAATGAAGTGGTTTCGGGTATATTGTTTATTTATTAAGATTATTCAAATGTGTTTTATTTACTCTTGATCTACAAATTCTTCATTTTTCTGAAATTTTCTGGTAAATTGGAAATTCCATCTCATGAATGAATCCAGATCTTATGGTAAAATCAAAATAGGGAAATGATGATATAAAAATAAATTATAAGAACCTTCATATCCTTGTGTGTGTAAATAATCTTCCGGAAAACCTTATTGTTTTTCCTATAGAAAGGATTGATGTTATTCTGGGTATGGATTAGTTTTCTATATAATATTCTCTGATTGAATATAGAGATAAAGAAAATTCTTTTATGAATGAATTTATGATCATGTGAAATAATGAACACTTACCATTGGTAACATACCAGAAATATGATAAACTATTTATAGAAGGAAATTAATGTTAACATGCACATATTGTTGAAAACAAAGGAACTATTCAGTTTAATGATGTGGCAGTGGTAAATGAGTTTCTTGATGTTTTTCCTGATGATTTTCCTGGTATTATACATGATTAGAAAGTTGAATTTATGGTTGAATTTTTCCCTAATGTTAAGTAAATTTCCATAGCCCCTTATCGAATGGATCAAATTGAACTTTTAGTGTTTAATAAGAAAATACAAGAGTTGTAAGATGAAGGTTTTATTCATCCTAGAACATAACCATGGGGTGATGCTGTCTTATTTTTTAGAAATAAAGATGGTTCAATGAGATTTTCATTTATTGTAGAGATTTTATTTACATCAATGTTCAGAAAAAGTATCCTTTTTTCTTTATATTGATGATTTGTTTGATCAGCTCTAGGGAGCTCGGTATTTTATGAAGGTTGAATTGAGGTCAGGGTACCATCAACTGAATGTAAAGGTAGCATAAATTCCAACGGCTGCCTTTCATACAAGATATATCCATTATCAATTTATAGTTATTCCATTTGGGATAACTAATGCACCTATTGTATTAATGGGTCTTATGAAAAGAATATTTCATTTTTTCTTGGATAACTTTTGGGTTGTATTTATTGCTTATATTTTAGTATATTCTAAAAGTAACAAGGAGCATGAAATTTATTTTAGGGTTGTTTTTCAAACCATAAAATAAAATAAATTGTATTGTAAATTCAGAAATCATGTGTTTTGGTTACAAAAAATTTCATTCCATGGTCACATTGTTTCTAAAGAAGGCATAACTATTGATCCGACAAAAACAAATGTTTTTGTAGCATGAACAAGACACTCAAATATAACCATGATGTATATTTTTCTTAGATTTTAAGGTTACTACCAAAGGCTTGTTGAAATTTTTTCATGGTTATCTAGCCCACTGGAAAAGTAAACTCGAGAAGGTTTTAAGTACATCTGGAAAAAATAATGGGATGAATGTTTTTAGGAATTGAAATGAATATTGGTGAATACTCTAGTTTGGGAACTGCCTTCCTAAAATGATGAATTTATAATGAATAGTGATGATTCATTGAAAATACATGGTTTTTTACAAATAAAGAATGATCAGGTAATTTCTTATGCTTCACATTAGTTGAAAACACATGAGTTAAATTATCCTACACTTGATTTGGAATTAGCTTTTTTTTATTGCTTTCAAAATTTGTATGCATCATCTGTATGGAGTTGAGTTTGAAATATATACTAACCATAATAGTTTTAAGTATATTTTATCTCATAAATAATTGAACATGAGATAGGGAATATGGATACAATTAATCAAGGTTTATGATTGAACAATTCATTACCATACTATAAAATCAATCAAAGTGGATGATTATTTGAGTCGTAAAAGTAATGCTACATTAACCATGTTACGTTTGGAACATGGCCCTTCAATTAATTATTTTATTAACATTGGCATCGAAGTTTTTGGTGCAATAAATTCCTCTATTTTGTTTTAGGTAGTAGTGAAATCATCTATATCAGACAGAATTAAGTAACCATAGAATGCAGATAGTGTGTTTTCAAAAAAAGATATAACTAGATTAGAAATGTAATTTATATGAATTTATCATTGATAATGCTTGTATTTTGTGGTTTGGAAAGAGATTATGTCTGCCTTATAATTCACAATTGAAGAAGGTGTTTTTATGTGGAGCTTATAGTTCTCTGTTCTCAGTTCATCCTAGAAGTACTAAGATGTTCATAGATATTCAGGAGTATTATCGGTGGGGTGGAATGAAATGAGATATTTCTGACTTTACTATGAAGTGTTTTACTTGTCAAAAATTTATAGTATAGAGGAATTTACCAAAATAAATTCTTCATTATTTTCCAGTACATGAGTGTAAATAGGAAAATATATCGATGGATTTTGTGGTGGGATTACTAAAGACTTCTTATGGTTTACTTATAATTTTTGGAAAGGCCTTCATATGTCATTAGGAAATGAATTAAATTACAGTACATATTTTTATCCCCAGTTAGATGGTAAATGATAATGAACAATTTTGAATTTGGAGGATATGCTACGTGCTTGTTGAATGGATTTCTAGGGAAGGTGGGATCATCATCTTTATTTGGTGAAGTTTTCATGTAATAACAGTTTTCATTCTAGTGTACAGATAGAACCATTTGAGGCATTATATGGAAAGCGATGTCGAACTACATCTTTTGTGTATGAAATAGGTGAAAATAAGTTGAGTGGAACAAAATTGGTATAATATATGGAATTTTTTTTTTGAAACACATGTGTAAATCTCAGAGTAGAAAAAAATGATATGCGGATAACCAAATGAAGTTTATTTTTTTTGAGTTAGGTGATCATTTATTTATCAAAGTTTCACCATGGAAAAGTGGGATGAATTTTGGTTAGATGGTAAAGCTAATTATGTGGTTCATTGGACCCTATAAAATCCTATGTAATGTTGGATTAGTTTCCAATAGAGTGGATTTACCTCCATGTTTATCACAGTTACACAATGTTGATCATGTTTCAATGTTAATAAAATATATGCCAGACCCATATTATGTTTTGAGTCATAGGTAGTTCAGTTGGAAGAAAATATTTCTTATGGGGAAAATCTATTATAGATTCTTTACCAAAGAAAGAAAGTGTTGTGAAATAAGTTAATTCATTAAGTAAAGTTTATTTTGAAAAATCATATGGCTAAAGAGGAAACATGGGAATATGAAAATTCTATGATGGAGAAATAACCCCCACTTATTTGATAAATAATAAAATTATAGTGATGCAATTTCTAAATGGGGGGAAGGATGTAACATCCATGTATTTATAGAATAATACATTTTCATATCTATTAATATTTATGAATAATATATTATGTTTATGTTAAATAGGATTCTATATTCGATATCTTACTTTACATACAACAACGAGTTTCTCTGAAATCATACATTTCACATAATACGGAGTTATATAAAAAAATACATTATTATTATTATTATTATTTGAAATGGTAGTTATTGCCTAGACATTGTATTGGAGGTAATATAGAAAACTAACTAATTTATTTCACATGTTTATTAAATTTTTTTACAATAATCAATTAAATTTTAGAGGTTTAAAGGAGAATAAATAAAATTTTAGGCATAAAATAATCTAAAATTTTTAAAATTTACTTTTACTGCCTTTTGATGGAGAACCCTTTATAAATCTAATTTTTTCAACTTTTATATGTTGTATTTGAAAAAAGTAACTTCTTATTTGGAATAAGGAAATCAAAATTTATATTTTTTGATATTTTGGTATTTTTATGATAAATTTTATATTTTAATGAATAGTGAAAAATATTTCATTTTAATTCAAAACATCCTTTTCATATAATTTATTTATATAGTTATGTTATCCTTTTAATTGGTGTTTAAGTGTAAAATAATAATATTTTCATCATTTAATATAGTTTTGGACATTATATGTAATTTTACATTGAAATTTGATATAAATGCATGTAAATATTTTGATGGTCTTTACTTTTAAAAAACCTCTCTTCTCATTTTGAAAATGGGAAATAATTTTTAATTAATTAATGAAACTTCTTTATTATGATATCATAAAAATGGTTCCCATATTTGTAATCATAAGTACCAATTTATGAAAATAGTTCCCTTTTACTTTTGGACATGATGGATAGTAACTTTGGTAATTATTTTTATTTACCATGGATAAAGGGTAAATTAGGAAAATAAGAGTAAAAATAATATTATATTATTGTAAAAATACCCTAACACTTGTCTTAATATTATTTTATGAGAAATGGCCAACCCAAGAAACCCATGGGACTAAAAAAATTTCCATTGGAAGCCACCTGGGTGTTATAATAAAACTAATAACTTTTAATATAAAGTAAATGAAAATATGTTATGAACATATATCTTCTTACTAAAACAATTTTAGTATCATTTTATATAAGTGATATATTCATATATAAATATTAATTATAATTATAAAAAATTTCCCACATCATGATATCTTATTTATAATTTTTATACATTAAATAATTTAATTTAATTTTGACACAATGATAATGCATTGATTGCCTTATTAATGAGGGAATCAAATAAATAATATTATAAAAATTAGGATAAATAATATTTTAGATAATTTATGTCATAATATATTTTTATAGGTGAATATAACATGTTATAATTCTATTAAATGCTTTGGATTGATTTTATCTCTCTTTTTATATTTTATTTAAATTCAATAAAAAGAATAGTGTTAAAATTGACAGAATTGAAGTTTTATAAAATTAGTAATTTATTAAATTATTTAAAAACACTAATTTTTTTTAAAACTAAAATTTTATTATGATAATATCTAAAAGTTCATTAATTATCCTATTATAGGAAATTTATCCCATATATATAAAATTCAAAGTCACTTAATATTTAAAATTTTGTTACCAGAATAAAATTAAGGGAGAATAATTAAGGGTAAACTGAAAAGATATGGTTTAAAATTAAATCAATACATGTATAAAATTATTTTATGAGAGGATTTCGAACTATCATAATATTATATTCTACATATATCAATTTATATCCATTTTGATTAAAAAAATTAATTTTTATTAATTTATTATTTCAATACTTTCTGAGGGTGCCCATTCCCTCTCATATAAAAAGGTACCCTCTCTTCTCTAATAGTCACACTTTCAAATCCTTTTTGTTCTGCCAACCTCTTCCCAAAAACCTTCCTAAAATCCATCCCCTCATCCTAGAATCCTACCTTATGTATGAAAGTCTCCCAAGTAATAATTTTGGTATAAACCAAAAGAAGTTACCTGATTATGAGGTAACACCTTCTCTCATAATTTTTAGTTTCATTTCCATTATCCACTATATATACTATTGATATTTTTTGATTAAAAAGAATCCCCGGTATAATTAATATACTAGGATGTTTCTATGATGAGTTTTTAACCTACATATACAGACACGTCAATTTAATGGGTAACAATCATGCTATCTCGTTATATGGTGACCTACTTCCACAAAAAAATTATTATTGTCTAATTTTCACCTAAAACGTCTCATATTGTACATTATGATGGAAAATATATTTCTATATGATATAAATTATTTTTATATTGTATCTATGATTCTTTAATTTCTATTTATGACATAACTTTATTCTTTCCCTGTTGTGTAAATACAACAATTTCATTTGAGGAAGTGTGGACCACCGCCCCCACAAAGCAATATGACTCGTTCCGAATATACATGAAATGTAAGAAGGATGGTTTTATTAAACTTATGATACATAAATAAAATTAATATGACACAAGTTTTACAATTTAAATACCATTTTATTATTATCCTTTTAATATTACAATAAAATGGAAGTAGCGTTCATGCATGCGTACGACCTACCATCTTCATAAAATATGCATTTCATTTCTTATATCCAGATATTATAGATTTTATAAATACATATATATTGGATATATATGATATTTAAATAATGAATAATATTCTGGATATAATTTAATTCTGACCACATGGAAAATTTACATCCAAACAAGATCCTTTTTGACTCAGGTAAATAATGTGGAAAAAACGTATGATATGAACATAAATAATTTTGTAATTTTTGTAACATAATGATAAGTGAAATAAAATTAATATTAAACCTTAATAAGGATCTCAAGCAAGTATAAATTAACCTGTGTTTATTATTCATGAACATAACAATTGTACGTTAAAATTCAGACTCATGGTATGGGTCTTAGTCTTAATCTCCTCTCAATGAGGCATATTTTGATAATATACACCATATTATTTTATGTGTATATAATCAACACCATTGAAATTTAATTTAATTAAATAGTTTTCAAAAGGAGTCTTTTTTAGATGAAGTATTTTATTAAATTGAAAAAAGGAATGTTTTTTAAAATATGCGGTGATAAAAAACTTTTTGCCACTGTGACCATTATTTAGTATTTGGATTCCTATAAAATCCATAATGTTTTTGAAAGAAATGTACATACCATATTCCCTTTTTCAGTATTTTGGTATTAAAAATGGTTTTGGCAATGGATTGATTATATCAAAATCAAAAAATGATATCTTATGATTATAATATGGAAATTATATTTTTACTTTGGGCATGTTTTATGTGTTATGTTTATGTTATCATTCCTTGACATTGCTTATGTATATAGGTGGTTATGTGATAAACTGAGGATGGGTGAGCCTGTTATATCTCTCCCATTCATTATTTAATGAGATAGAGTTAAACAGTAAGGTTTCTCCTATGATATTTAGGGAATATTCTATGATGGGTATTCCAGACGTAACTGTGATGATTACTCCGTATGTAGCTTTGAAATCTAAAATTTTAGTATCATAGAGATTCCAAAAGTTTTGTATATGATTTATGATTTCAATGATGTTTTTTAGGATTATTATTATTTCATGGGATTATAAATATTGATGGAATAACATTTTAATTTTTTATTTTATTTCTTACTTAGTTTTTGTGCACATAACTAGTTTTTAAAAATGTTTTCACAGGGTATAAGGATGAGTAATAGAAAGGAAGAAGTCAAGAATATATTTATCAAGTAAAAAAATCACGTTTTATTTATAAAATGTTTTAATTTGGTTGAAAAAATGGATACAGTTTTTATAGAATCATCTAGTATGATTATGGGTTGATATGTATTAATAGTGTCTTAATATTATAAATCTCTAAACATGAATGGATCCTTAATATGAATTCACTACTTAAATGAAGATTATTTAATATCTAAGGATGGGGCCTTATGGTTGCTATCAGATGATAGTTAACAAAACTTTATATGTTTGGATATTTTTATTGGATTTCCATAAATTAATTTTACTTTATGGTGATATTTAAATGATATAGAATTTTAAGATTACCAAGATACTTCATCTATGATATGCATGTTATGAATTTTTTTAAATAGAATAAATTGGGTAGTTGTGCTGGGATGGAATCAAGTGGAAAAAACCCTTCCAAATAACCAACCTGAGATGGTTGGAATCAGAACTAAATATTGTTTTTGCAGTGATGTCACAAATGACTCAGGATATAAATAGAGGTGGTATCCATGCACAAAATCATCCAGATCAACCACCAAGGAACATGTTGGTAGTGGATAATTTCATGAGGCAACTTACTCGACCATTTACTGAATCATATGACCTTTTGATTAGTGAAAAGTGGATTAAAGCCCTAGAAAAGAATTTTAATGTCATGGGTGTTCAATAAATAAGACGGTTAGTCTTACTCTCTACAATTTTGAAGGTGAAGATGATTAGTGGTGGTCGATGGTTAAGAATATTAGGTATTTAATGCACTTTATTGGGATGAATTGAAAGCTATGTTACTTGAGAAATATTTTCCTATGTCCATTCTGCATAGGATGGAAAAAAAAATTCTCGGAATTGAGGCAGGGGGATGAAACAATGGCTTCTTATGAAGAAACATTCACATGACTGGTAATGTATTCTCAAAGATTCATATGAAATATTGATAGTAAAATCAATCATTTTTACTCGGGACTAAATCCAATGTATCGAATGGAATTGGCTTCTCATGAGTCCAAAAGTCATGATAAACTTTTTTATTGTACGGAGAAGTTGGAAATGGAGTTTTTTGATGATCATGTGTTCTTTACCAACAAGAATAATAAGTGTTCATGATGTCACACTAAAGGAAAAAATTCTTCCAAAAAGTTTGATTGAAAGAAAATTATGTTTGCATTTTGTGAAAATTGTGTTTCAAATCACACTGGGGAAAGCCTTTTGAATTGTGTTAAGTTCTTAAAATGTGGTAAAATGGTGCATAAGAATTATAAAAGCACTAAAAATATAATGGTAAGAAAAACTATGATATTCCGTTATTGAAATGATATAAATGTAACGAGATTGGTCAATATGTGATCAAGTGTCTGATGAAGAATTTGAATGGTAGGAAGTAGCCAGAACATAAGCAGAAAGGTGTGGTAAAATCCTTTGATACTATATCAGTATTTGTTGGGCCATCAAATGATGTGGTTTCAGGTATATTGAATATTTATTAAGATTATGCCTATGTTTTTTTTATTCTGGGTCTAAAATTATTTCATTTATATGAATGTTCTTGGTAAATTTGGACATCCATCTCATGAATGAATCCAGATATTATGGTGAAAACACTATAGGGAAATTTTGATATTAAAAAATTAGAAGAATAATCATGTCCCTGTATGTGGAAAGAATCTACCTCCAAACCTCATTGTTTTCCTCTAGTAGAGTTTTATGTTATTCTGGGTATGGATTAGCTTTCTATTTACCATAATATTATTGACTGTAGAGAAAAATAAGTTTCTTTCTTGAATGAATTTTAATTGGTTTCAAATAATGAACCCATACCATTGATAACATATTATAAATCTGAGAATCCAGTAAAATATGGAAATCAATGTTACCTTTCACATATTTTTGAAAACAAAGGAACTATTTTGATTAATGATGTGACAATGTTAAATGAGTATATTGATGTTTTTACTGATGATTTTCCTAGTATTATACCCGATCAGGAAGATGAATTTATAGTTGATTGTGTTTCTGATGCTATGTCAATTTCAAAACCCCCTTATCGAACGGCTCGAATTTAACTTTTAGAGTTAAAGAAGCAATTTTTGGAGTTATTAGATAAAGGTTTTATTCGACCTAGAACATAACAATGGGGTTCTCCAGTATTGTTTTTTTAGAAATAAAGATTGATCAATGAGACATTCCATTTATTATACAGCCTTAAATAACATCAATGTTAAGAACAAGTATCCTTTACCTCATATCGATGATTTCTAGGATTATCTCCAGGTAGCTCAGTATTTTTCAAAGGATGAATTGAGGTCGGGGTACCACCAATTGAAATTAAAGGAAGCAGTAATTCCAAATACTTCATTTCCTACTAGATATGGTCATTATGAATTTATAGTTATGCCATTTTGGATAACTAATGAACCAATTATATTCATGGGTTTTATGAATAGAATATTCCATGAGTTCTTGGATAATTTTTTGGTTGAGTTTATTGATTATATTTTGTTATATTCTAAAAGTAAAAAGGATCTTGAAATTCATTTAATGGTTTTCTTGCAAACCATAAAAGAATATAAATTGAATGGGAAATTCAGAAAGTGTGCGTTTTGGTTACAAAAAATTTATTCCATGGTAACATTGTTTCTAATGAAGGCATAACTATTGATCCTACGAAAGAAAAAGATGTTAAAGAATGGCCATGAAATAGAAATATAATCGAGATTCATATTTTTCGTTGTTTATAAGGTTGTTACCAAAGGTTTGATGAAAATTTTTAATGGTTATCTAGCCCACAGAAAAAGTTAACTTGAGAAGGTGTTATGTATTTATGGAAAAAATAATGTGATGAATTTTTTTTAGGAATTTAAATGAAGATTGGAGAAAGATCCAGTTTTGGAACTGCCTTCTATAAATGGTGAATTTGATATCTACAGAACTGCCTTCTATAAATGGTGAATTTGATATCTATAGTAATTCTTAATTTAAAATACATGGTTTTTTTTCAAATGTATAATGATTATATAGTTTCTTATGATTCATGTTTATTGAAAACTCATGAGTTATATTATCCAACACATGATTTTTGATTAGCTTTTGTTGTTTTTTCTTTCTTAATTTGGATGCATAATCTGTGTGGTGTAAAATTTTACATATATTCTAACCATAATATTTTTAAGTATATATTTAATCAGAAAGAATTGAACCTCATATATAGAATATGGTTGGAATTAATCAATGTTAATGATTGCATGATTTTTTACCATTCTATAAAAGCAAACAAAGTGGTTGATCCTTTGTGTTAGAAATTTAATGCTATATTTACCATTTAATGTTAGAAACATGACCCTTCGATTAATGATTTTATGAGAATTATCATGGAAGTTGTTGGTGTGGGAAATTCCTCTGTTTTGTTTTCAGTGGTGATGAAATCATCTCTATCAGACAGAATTATTAAATGAGAGAAAGTAGATAGTGAGTTCAAAAAGGGTATAATTGGATTCGAAGTGTAAGTTACCTGAATTTAACATTGATGAAGGTTGTGTTTTTTGAGGTTTGGAAAGATATTATGTCTGATTTTTGATTCATATTTGAAGAAAGATCTATTATGTTAAGCTCATATTTCTCTATATTCAGTTCATCCAAGAAGAAATAAAATGTAGAGAGATATTCAGGAGTATTACAGGTGGAATGGAATGAAAAGAGATATTGGTGGCTTTAGTATGAAGTGTTTTACTTTTCAGTTGGTTAATACAGAGTGGAAGTTACAAAAATGGATGCCTCAGCTTTTTCTAGTAACAAAATTTAAGTAGGAGAATATATCCATGGATTTCATAGTGGGATTTATAAAGACTTCATGAGGTTCAATAATAATTTTTGTAAAGGACGCCCTAATTAATTGGGAATTGAATTATATTTCAGTACAACATTTCTTCCTTAGTCAGATGGGCACTTAGAACGAACAATGTTGATTTGGAGGATATGCTACGTGCTTGTTCAATGGATTACTAGTTAACTTGGGATCAACATCATTCATCGGTTGAGTTTTCTTATAATTAATTTTTTTATTCCAGTATACATATGGAACCATTTGAGGCATTATGTGGAAAGTGGTGTCAAACTATTTCTTTTGGGGATTAAGTAGGTGAAATGAAGTTGATGGGACCATAATTGGTTGAAGATATGGAGAAAAAAGATTAGATGATTAAGAAACACATGAGGACATCTCTGTGTAGGTAGAAATATTATGTGGATAACTGGGGGAGTAGTCTTTCTTTTGACTTAGTGATCATTTATTTCTGAAAGTTTTAACATGGAAAATATAGATGCATTCTGGTATGAAAAAAATGCATTTTAATTCAAAACTACCTTTTCATCATATTTTTTATGTAGTTAGGTAATCCTTTTATTTGGTGTTAATGTGTAATTGAATTAATTTTTTATCATTTAATCTAGTATTGGTCATTATATGTAATTTTTCATTAAAAATTTATATAAAATCAATTCAATCTTTTAGTGGTCTTTACTTTTAAAAAACATTTTTTCTCGTTTTAACAATGGGAAATAATTTTAATTTAATTTATGAAACTTCTTTATTATGAATTCAGAAATATGGTTCTCATTTTATGAAACATAAGTACCAATTTTTGTAAATAATTCCTTTTAAATTTTGGACATAATGAATAAGAACTTTGGAAATTATTTTTATTTAACACGATTAAAGGGTAAATTAGGTAAATAACGGTAAAAAGAATATTATAATAATATAAAACTATCCAAACACCTCTCCTAATATTATTTTATGAGATTTTTCTAATCTAGAAAAACCCATGAGACTAAAAGTTTTCCTTTTTAAGTAACTTGGGTCAGATTATGACACTTATAACATTTAATTTAATGTAAAGGAATGTATGTTATAAAAATATTTCTTACTAAAATAATTTTAGTGTAAGTTTATATAAGTGATATATTTGACTATAAATATTAATTATAAAGATAAAAAAATTTACTAAATCAGGATATTTTATTTATTATTATTAGACATTAAATAATTAAATTTAATTATGACACAATGATGATGGATTAATTGCCTTATTAATGAAAGAATCAAATAAATGATATTATAAATATTAAAATAAATAATATTTGGAATAATTTATGTCATAAAAACTTTCATAGGTGAATATGACATGTTATAGGACTATTAAATTTTTTGGATCGATGTTATATCACTTTTTAGATTTTATTTATAATCAAGAAAATGAATAGTGTAAAAATTGACAAACCTGATGTTTTATAAAAATAGTAATTTATTAAATTATTTTAAAATATGAAAAACCTTTCAAAAGAAAATATTCATTATAATAAGGTCTAAAAGTTCATTAATTTTCCAATTATAGTAAATTTACCCCACATATGTAAAATTTAAAGTCACTCAATATTTAATTTTTTTTAGTAAAATAAAATTAAAAGAGAATAATGTATGGGAAACCGAAAAGATATGGTTTAAAATAAAATAAATACATGTATGAAAATTATTTAATGATAGGATTTTAAAATATCCTCATATTATCTTATAAATATATCAATATATATCCATTTGTATTAAAAAATTAATTTTTATTAGTTTGATATTTTAATACATTCTATGGCTGCCCCTTCACTCTCATATAAAACGGTACCCTCTCTTCTCTAATACTCACACTTAAAAAGCATTTTTGTTTGGAGAAGGTCTACCCAAAACACTTCCTATAATCCCTATACTCATCCTAGAAGCCTTCTCATATGGAATAAAGACTCCCATGAAAGACTTTTTGTATAAACCAAAAGAAGTGACCTGATTAAGAAGTGACACCTTCTCTCAAGTTTTTTTGTTTGATTTCCATTATCCACTCTATATAATAGTATTATTTTTTGATTAAAAAAATCCCCAATATCATCAATATACTAGGATGTTTTTATGATTATATTTAACCTACACTTACAGACACCACCATTTAATAGGTGACAAACAAATGATTTATTTGTTTAATGAACTACTGCTTCATAAAATGATGATTGTCCAATTTTCCACAAAAACCACTCATGTTGACCATTATGATGGAAAATATATTTATATATGATATATAATATATTTATATTGTATTTATGCTTCCCTAATTTTTATTTATAACATAACTTTATGCATTACATGTTGTGTAAATACGATAATTTCATTTGAGAAAGTGTGGACCACCACCCCCACAAAGTGATATGACTCGTTTGCACTATACATGAAACCTAAAAATGATGGTTTTAATTAACCTATGAGACATATATGAAATTAATATAACAATGGTATTATAATATACATATAATTTTATTATTATTTTTTTAATATAATAATGAAATGGATGTAGCGTTCATGCGTACGTACAACCTACCGTCTCCATGAACGATGAATTTCATTTCATATGTAAAAATATTATGGATTTTATAAATTCATATATACTGTATATATATTATATTCAAATCATGAATAATTTTCTATAGATAATTTAATTTTGATGACATGTGAAATTTACATCCAAACAAGTTCTTTTTCGACTCATGTATCGAATGTCAAAAAAATGTCTGAAATGAACATAAAAAATTATGTTATATTTGTAACATGATAATAAGTGATATTCAAGGAATAATAATCATGAAAAATGTTCTCAATAAAGTATAAATTAACCTATGTTTATTACTCAAGAACATAACTATTTTATGTTACGAGTCAGACTCAAGGTATGTGACTTCTTCTCAATCTCCTTTCCTTGAGGAAAATTTTTATAATATACACTTCATTTTTTAGGGTATATAATCAACTTAATTGAATTTTAAATTTAAATAAATGGTTTTTAAAAGGAATATTTTTTATTCAAATCATTATTATAAATGTTAAAAGTTATGTTTTTTGACATATGCAGTGACAATACCGTTTCTGCCACTGTGACCATTATTTGGTATTTGTATTCCTCTACAAGACATAATTATTTTAAAAGAAAAGTAAATACCATATTCCCATTTTTGGAATTTTGGTATTGAAAATGGTTTTGGGAATGGATTGATTATATCAACATCTTGAAATTATATCTTATGATTTTAATATGGAAATTTTATTTTTCCATTATGCATGTTTTATGTGTTAGGTTTATGTTATATTTCTTATACATTGATTATGTATACAGGTGGTTCCATGATAATTTGAGGGTGGGTGAGCTTATTATTTCTCTCCAATGCATTGGGTAATGATATAGAGGTAAACAACCCATTTTCTCCTAAAAGATTTTAAGAATATACTATGATGGGTATTCAAAACATAACCATGACAGTTACTCTCTATGTAGCTTTGAAACCTACAACGTAAGTATGATATGGATGCCACAATTTAACTTTATGATTTATGATTGCAACGAAGTTTTACAGGATTCTAATTATTTCATGGGATTATAAATATTATTGTAATGACATTTTATTTCCTTATTTTATAGCATACTATGTATTTTTTTACATCCCATGTTTTTAAAAATGTTTTCACAAGGAATATGGATGAGTAAGATAAAAGAAGAAGTCTGGAATATTTTTATGAAGGAAAGAAATCATGGTTTATTTATAGAAGGGTTTTCTATCATTAAGAAAATGGATATAGATTTTATAGAAACATCTTGTGCAATTATGGGATAATATTTATTAATAATGTCTTAATTTTATAAATCTCAATACTTGAAAGGATATTAAATGTTAATTCTTCACCAAAATCTAGATTATGTAATGTCTAAGGATGGGGACTTATAGTCGATATGAGAGGACTATTTAGAAAACTTTATGTGTTAGGATATTTTTATAGAATGTACATAATTTATTTTTACTTTATGTTGAAATTGAAATGATATAGAATTTGAAGATTACCACACTACATTTTCTATGATATATCTGTTTAGAATTGTTTTCCAGAGTGGAAATTGTGAAGTTGTGCTAAGATGGCATCCAGATTAGAACAACCTTCCAAATCTGCAACCTGAGATGACTGGAATCAGAACTAAATAGTTTTTTGTAGTGATGGAAAATTTGACTCAGGATATAAATAGAGGTCATATCTATGCAGATGATCATCCAGATCAACAACCGAGGAACATTTCAGCAGTGGATAATTTCATGAGGAAACTTCCTCCATCATTTAGAGGATCATCTGACCTTGTGATAGCTGAAGAGTGGATTAAATCCCTAGAAAAAAAATTTATGTTCATTGGGTGTTTAAAAAACCCATGGTTAGTCTTGTTGTCTACCGTACTGAAGGTGAAGGTGATCAATGATGGTCGATGTTTAATAATATTATAGATTTTATGATCTTGATTTTGATGAATTGAAAGGTATTTTTCTTGAGAAATATTTTCCTAAGTCTGTTCAACTTAGTATGAAAAAATATTTATTGGAATTATGGAAGGAGGATAAATAAATGGATGCTTATAGTGAAATAATCACATGACTGGAAATGTATGCTCAAAATTTCATATGGGATCCTGATAGTAAAATCAATCATTTTTACTCTTGATTAAATCCAATGTATCGATTGGAATTGGATTATCACAATTTTAGATGTTATGAAAAACATGTTTGTTGCATCGAGAAGGTGGAAATTGTGTTTTTCAATGATCTTGTGTTCTTTACCAAAAAGAAAAATAAGAGGTCGAGAAGGAATACTAAAGGGAAAAATTCTTCAAAAAGATCTGATTGTAAGAAAATTATGTTTGCATTTTGTGAAAATTGTGGTAACAAGAACATAGGGTAATTCTTTTTGAATTACGGAAGGTGCTTATGATACGGTAAAATGGGGCATAAGGCACAAAAAGGCAATAAAAAATATAATGGTAAGAAAAAATCTGATATAAAATCAGTGAAATGTTTTAAATGTAATGAGATGGGTCAGTATGTGAACGAGTGTCCAATAAAGAATTTGAATGATGGGAAGAATCCATAATATAAGAAAAAAAGGTGTGGCGAAATCCTTTCCAACCACTTAAGTAGATGTTAGTGGATCAAATGAAGTGGTGTGTGTTACATTGTTTATTTTTTAAGATTATTGTAATGTGTTTTTGATTCTGGGTGTACAAGTTCATTCATTTCTGTGAAATTGTTTTGGTAAATTGGGAATTCTATCTCAGAAATTAATCCATATCTTATGGTAAAAACACAAGAGGGAAATTTCGGAACAAAATAAATTATAATAATATCAATTTATTTTTATATGGAAATAATGTACCTGCAAACCCAGTATTTTTTCTTATAGTATAGTTTGATGTTATTTTAGGTATGGATTGGATTTATATTTACCATGACATGATTGACTATCAAGCTAATGAATTTTCTTTTATAAAGGAATTTAGGTTTTTGTGAAATAATAAACCCTTACCATTGATAACGTATCAAGAAGATGAGAAACTGGTAAAAGATGGAAAATGAATGTTAACATGCACATATCGTTGAAAACAAAGAAACTATCCAGATTAATGTCGTGCTAGTGGTAAATGTGTATCTTGATGTTTTTTCAGATGGTATTCCTGGTATTATACCTGATCAAGTAGTTGAATCTATAGTTGACTTGGTTCCTGATGATAAGTCAATTTCAAAACCCCCTATCAAAAGGCTCAAATTGAACTTTTAGAGTAAAAGATAATTTAAAATATTTATTGGATAAAGGTTTTATTCAACCTAGAACACCACCATGGGGCTATAATTTCTTTTTTTTAAAAGTAAAATATGGTTCAATGAGACTTATCATTAATTATAGTGCCTTGAATAACATCACTGTTTAGAATAAGTATCATTTTCCTCATATCGATGATTTGTTTGATCAGCTCTAGGGAGCTCCGTATCTTTCGAATGTTGAATTGAGGTTGGGCTACCATTATTTGAAAGTAATATAATAATACAATCCAAATAATGATTTTTTTTCTAGATATGGACATTATGAATTAATAGTTATGCCCTTAGGGATAACTAATTCACCTATTGCATTCATGGGTCATATGAATAGAATAATCCATGAGTTATTGGATAATTTTTTGGTTGTTTATTGATTATATTTTGGTATATTATAAAATTTAAGAGGTTCATGAAATTCATTTTTTGTTTTTCTTGAAACCATAAAAGAAAATAAATTGTATGGGAAATTCTAAAAGTGTGAGTTTTGGTTACAAAAAAAATCATTCACTGGTCACATTGTTTTTTAAGAAGGCATAACATTGGATCTTACTACAAAAAGTTGTTGAAGAATGGCCATGAAACACATATATAACCAAGATTCGTATGTTTCCTCATTTCAAAGTTTGTTACTGAAGGTTTGTTGAAATTATTTCATTATTATCTAGCCCACTAACAATGTTAACTCAAGAAGGTTTTATGTACATCTCGATAAAAGAATGTGATGAATGTTTTTAGGAATTGAAAACAAGATTGGTGAATGATCTAGTTTTGGAACTTCCATCCAAAAATGGTGAATTTGTTATTTATAGAGATGCTTAATTTAAAATACATGGTTGTTTCCAAATGTAGAATGATAAGGTAATTTCTTATGCTTTAGGATAGTTCGAAAATCATAAGTAAAATTAACCTACACATGATTTGTAATTAGATATTGTTGTTTTTTCTTTCAAAATTTTGATGTTTCATCTTAATGGTGAAATTTTTTAAATATATACTAACCATAATAGTTTAAAGTATATATTTTCTCATAAAGAATTTAACATGAGATAGATAAGATGGTTGGAATTAATCAAGGGTAATGATTGCATGATTCATTACCATCCTAGAAAAGAAAACAATGTGTATGATTCCTTAAGTCGATAAAGTTATGCAATATTAATCATGTTATGTTTGGAACGTGACCCTTTGATTAATGATTTAATGAAAATTGGAATATAAGTTTTTGGTGCCTGAAATTATGTTGTTTTGTTTCAGGTGGCTTTGAAATTATGTCAATCAAACAGAATTAATCATGAAGAGAAAGTATATAGTGAGTTGAAAAAAGGTAGAATTGGCTTAGAAGGGTATTTTACCTTAATAAAACATTGATAAATATTGTGTTTTGAGGTTTGGAAAGAGATTATGTAAGCCTTGTGATTCATAATTGAATAAAGCATTATTATGTAAACCTCATAGTTATCTATTTTCAGTTCGTCCTATAAATACTAAGTTTTATAGAGATATTTGGGAGTATTAATGGTGGGATAGAATGAAAAGAGATATTACTAACTTTATTATGATGTGTTTTACTTGTCAATAGGTTAAAGAAGAGAGGTAGATACCAAAAGGGATGATTCATCCTTTCCCAGTACCAGAGTGTAAATGGGAGAATGTATGCATGGATTTCGTAGTGAGATTACTAAAGACCTATCGAGGTCCACTTCTATGTTTTTGAAAGGACTTCATAAGTCATTGGGAAGTGAATTAAATTTTAGTAAAGATTTTATTCATCTGTTAGATGGGTTATCATAATGAACAATTTATAATTTGGGGGACATGTTATGTGCCTGTTCAATGGATTACTAGGGAATTTGGGATCAACAACTATCTTTGGTTGAGTTTTCATATAATAACAGTTTTCATTCCAGTACACAGATGGAACCGTTTGAGGCATTATATGGAAAGTGGTGTCGAACTAAAGATTTTTTGGATAAAGTATGTGAAATGATGTTTATGAGACTATAATTGGTAGAATATATGGAGAAAAAAGTTCAGTTGATTTAGAAACACATGAGGACATCTAAGAGTAGCCAGAAATTTTATGCAAATAACCAGAGGAAGGATCTCTCTTTCAACTTAGGTGATCATTTCCTTCTCAATGTATCACCCTAGAAAAGTGTGATGCATTTTGGTAAGATGGGAAAGGTGAATCCAAGGATCAGTGGTTCCCTATAAAATCCAAGGTAAAGTTGGTTTAGTTCCCTATATGGTGGATTTACCTACAAGTTTATCCCAGTTACACAATTTTTATCTTGTTTCAATGTTATGCAAATATATTCCAGACCAATATCATGTTTTGAGTCAAGAGGTAGTTCAGTGGGAAGAAAATATTTCTTATGAGAAATATCTAGTACATATTCTTTACCACATAGAGAAATTGATGTAAAATAATTTGATTCATTATGTAATGGTTTTATGGGAAAATAATATGGTAGAGGTGAAAAAACGTGGATCTGAAAATTATATGATAGAGAAATACCCCCACTTATTTGATAAGTAAATAAAATTTCAGTGATGCACTTTCCTAAAGGCGTGAAGGATGTAACATCCAAGTATTTATAGAATAATACATTTTCATATTTATTAATATTTATTAATAAGATATTAATTTTATATTAAAGTGGACTCTTTGTTTTATATCATACTCGACATGCAACAATGGGTTTCTCTTAAATCATATGGTGCACACAAGACCGAGTTATACAGAAAAATATTACATTATTACTATTATTATTTTAAATGGTAGTTATCTCCTAGACATTTTATTGTAGGAAATGAACAAAACTTACTATATTATGTATTCTCAAGTTTATTAAATGTGTTTACATTTATCAAATAAATTTTACAGCCTTGAAATGATAATAAATCCAATTTAAGGCATAAAATAATCAAATATTTTAAAAATGTAGTTTTACCACCTTTTGATGTTGAAGCCTTTTTATATAATTTTTTTCTACTTTTTTATATTCTATTTGAAAAAAATAAAATTTTTATTTGGAATCGGGATATAAAAAATTACCTTGGTTGAAATTTTGGTATTTTTATGATAAAATATATAGTTTAATCAATATAAAAAAATACTACATTTTAATTCAAAACTAACATTTCCTTAAATTTATTTATATAGTTAGGTTGTCATTTTAATTTTTGTTACATTTTAATTGAATTATGTTTTTACCATTCAATCAAGTATTTTTCATTATATATAATTTCTCATCGAAATTTGATATAAACGCATGTCAATCTTTTGGTGGTCATTACTTTTAAAAAACCCATTTTCTTATTTTGACAATGGGAAATAATTTTAAATTAATTAATGAAACTTCTTTATTATGAATTCCAAAAAATGGTTTCCTTATTTGGAATCATAAGATCCAATTTATACAAACCATTCCGTTTTACTTTTGGACATGATAAATAGTAACTTTGGAAATTATTTTTAATTACCACTGTTAAAGGGTAAATCTGGTAAATAAGGGTAAAATTAATATTATAATAATATGAGATGACATTAACACATGTCCAAATCCTATTTTAGGAGATATGACCAAACTAGAAAATCCATGGGACTAAAATATTTCCTTTGGAGGCCACTTGGGTGTGATTTTGACACTTATAACTATTCATTTAAAGTAAAGAAAAATATGTTATAAACATATATATACTTAATAAAATAATTTTTGTATGTGTTTATATAAGTGATATATTCGATTGAAAAAATTAAACAGTAATCTAAAATTTTTTTCTAAAGCATGATATTTTATTTATAATTTTTAGACATTAAATAATTAAATATAATTATGACACAATGATGATGCTGTGATTTCCCTATTAAAGAAGGAATCATACAAATGATTTTATAAATATTAAAATAAATAATATTTGACATAATTTATATCATACAATACTTTTATAGGTTAATATGACATGTTGTAATACTATTATTATTTTTCATGTTATCTCTCTTTTTATATATTTTTAAATTCAAGAAAATGAACAGTGTTAAAATTTACATAACTAATGTTTTATAAAAATAGTAATTTATTAAATTATTTAAAAATCATAAAATTATTTAAAAATTAAAAATTGATTATGAAAAGATCTAAATGTTCATTATTTTTCCAATTATTTGAAATTGACCCCTTACATGTAAAATGTAATGTCTCTTAATATTTAAAAGGTTGTTACCAAAAGAAAATTAATAGATAATAGTAAAGGGTAAACTGAAAAGTTATTGTTTAAAATAAAATCAATGCATGTATAAAAATTATTTGATGATAGGATTTCGAAATATCCTCATCTTATCTTCTATATTTATCAATTTAGATCTATTTGGATTAAAAAATAATATTTTGTTAATTTAATATTTTAATACTTTCCAAAGGTTCCCTCTTCCTCTCTTATAAAAAGGTACCCTATCCTCTCTAATACTCACACTTCCAAAGAGTTTGTGTTTAGAAAAGATCTACCCAAAACTCTACATAGATACCTCCCCTCATCTTAGAATCCTCCCTTAGGGCAGAAAGACTACCAATGAAGATATTTGGTATAAAGGAAAAGAAGTTACCTGATTAAGTGGTAACACCTTCTCTCATGCCTTTTAGTTTCATTTCCATTATCCAGTCTATACTATTCTTATTTTATGAGTAAAAAATAGCTCTAGTATCATCCAAATACTGAGATGTTTTTTTTAGTTTTTAACCTACACTTACACACGCCTCCATTTTAAGGGTAAAAAACTTATTATTTCTTTGTACGGTTAAATATTGCCTCACGAAATGATGATTGTCCAATTTTCCCCTAAAACTTGTCATGTTTTCCATTATTATGGAAACTATATTTCTATATGATAAATGTTATATTTATATTGTATCTATGATTCTTTAATTTTTATTTATAACATAACATTATGCTTTCCATGTTGTGTAAATATGATAATTTCGTTTGGGGAAGTGTGGACCACCAACCCCACAAAGCGACATGACTCATTCCAGCTATACCTGGAATGTAAGAAGGATGATTTTATTAAAACTATGAGACTTACATGAAATTAATATAACATCGGTATTATAATATGAATACCATTTTATTACTATTCTTTTAATATGAAAAAGAAATTGAAGTAGTGTTCATGCGTACGTATGGCCTACCGTCTCCAAGAATGATGCATTACATTTTTTTCTCTATATATTATGAATTTTATAAATATATATATACTAGATATATAAGATATTTATATCATGAATAATATTATAGAGATAATTTAATTTTCACTATATGAACAATTTACATCCAAACAAGTTCTTTTTCAACTCATATACCGAAAGTCGACAAAACATCCTATATGAACATATAAAATTACGTAATTTTTGTTACATGATAATAAGTGATATAAAATTAATAATAAACATGACAACTGTCCTCATGAATATAGAAATTAATATAAGTTTATTATTCAGGAACATAAAAATTGTACGTGACAAGTCAGACTCGTGGTAAGGGACTTAGTCTCACTCTCCTTTCATTGAGGCGTACTGTGATAATATACACCACCTTATTTTATATGGTATATAATCAACCTCATTGACATTTAATTTCATTAAAATGTTTTCAAAAAGATTCTTTTTTATAAGAATAATTTTACTAAATGATAGAATGAATTTTTTTGACATATGCTGTGACAATGACCATTCTTCCACATTGACCATTATTAAGTATTAGGATTCGTCTACTATCTATAATGATTTTAAAATAAAATAAAATACCATATTCCATTTTTTCTGTATTTTGGTATTGAAAATGGTTTTGGAAATGCATTGATTATATCAAAATCTTGAAGTTATATTTTGTTCATTGGAAAATGAAAATTCTATTATTATTTTATGCATGTTTTATGTGTAATATCTATGTTATAGTTCATAGAAATTGCTTATGTATATCGGTGGTTCCATGATAAACTGAGGGAGGGTGAGCCTGTGATATCTCTCCAATGCATTTGGTAATGAGATAGAGTTAAACAATAATAATCCTCTTATGAGATTTGGGAAATATACTATGATGGGCATTCTATACCAAACTATGATGGTTACTCCTAGCGTAGCTGTGAAATCTACAATGTAATTATGATATGGATACCACAAGTTACCTTTATGATTTATGTTTGATGTGAATTTTTTCAGGATTCTTATGATTTCAGGGGTTTATAAATAATTATGTACTAACAGGTTCATTCCTTATATTATCCCTTACTGAGTTTTTGTGAACATCCCATGTTTAAAAAAATATCTGACAGGGTATAAGGATTACTAAGAGAAAGGAAGAAGTCATGAAAATTTTTATAAATGAAAGGAAATTATATTTCATTTATAAATGGATTTCCATTGGTGGGAAAACAGATATTGTTTTCATAGTATCGTCTTGTATGATTATGGGATGATATGTATTAATAATGGTCTAATTATATAAATGTCTAAACCTGAAAAGACCCTTAATTTAAATTGAAGACATAAATCATGATTATGTATTGTTTAAGGCTGGGGACTTATACTACCTTATAAGAATATTTTACCATTCATGAGAATTATAAGGATTTTTAGTTGATCACAAAGATGATGTGTATATCTTATTCAAGAAATAATTCATATGACAATCATCATTATCGACCACTAGAGGTTGAGGTTGCAGATCGAGTATTATTTCTTATATCGAATATACTAGGTCATTGACTGTTTATACAAAATGGTAAGATTTATCCTCAGTTCATTGGATATTTTGATATTGTGTAGAGAGGTTGGTTGATAAACTATCAGTTTTCATAATCTCAAAGGTACCAATATATTCATTATGTCTTCCATGTTTTGTAGCTTCCTTGATACCTTTCCAACCCATATTATACTTTTTATCCTAAGGATTTTGAGATACAGGTAGATATGTCCTTTGAGGAGTATCCAATCTTTATTTTGGACCAATTCACGAAGGCTCTTTGAGGTAAGTAATTTCCTCTGGTATTGGTGTTATAGAATCCTAGCTGCATATAGGATGAGACCTATGAGAGAGGGGCTAACATATGTGATCAATGATTGGAGTTATTCTTATATAATATTTCACCACCCTTGGAATGAAAACTTGGGGATAAGGTTATTTATGGGGGTAAGATAATATGATGTCAACTTTTCAATGAGGTAAAAAACATATTAATTTAATTTTTAACTTTATTTTGTCATAATGGAGTGGAAAATGAGTTTTTGGAAGAAAAAAGGGTGTCTGGGGATTTTTCGGAGCATGGAACCCTGGATTTTGGATAAAACAACAATGCCACATGGTTTGTATAAAACATGCCATCCAATCCACACAGTTGGAAAAAGACATATAGGGTTATCTTCTACATAGTCAGTGGTCCACAAAACATGATAAAACCATGAAACCATGCAACACAACTATGACTGTTTGAGGAAGAGGGTGAACATGAGTTACACCCAAATTTTATAATGGTGCGTTGTAAGTCGTCCCAGGAGAATCATGGGGAAGATCTAGGCACATCGATGGTTCATGATTATGAAACTATTTGAAAAAAATAATGGAAATTTTAAAACATTGGAGAAATGAAAATTTTACACTCATTCATTTTTAGAAATCACCCCTCCTTCTACCACCATTTCATGCAGATATTAGCACAGCTCTTCCTCTATTTGATCTGTCTTAAGCCTAATGTCGGGTTTCATTCCCTTTCTATTATTGGGACTCTAAATAAATATATATCTGTCATATTGGATTAAAAAAGTAGGATATAATTTACTTTATATCATTATTTCTCTATTATTTTCTTCTAGAATGGGTTATTTCTGTGTGAGATCATATGCCATATTTTAGGGAATTTTTACGTTTTTTTGTTTTCATTCAATGTGGACCAAAAAAAAGTCTAAAACTAGATGAGTGTTCCTATTAATAAATAAGGTAGGTGGTATTTAATTTATATTTCAAAGCATGTGGCATTATGTTATTTTTTTTATTCCACATGGTGGATTTCTCCTTATGTCTCTATAAAAACACAAATAAATCTTTCTAAGTTGATGGCAAGTATAGATTTGAACTAGTACCCATTTTTCTTAATGGAAGAGGTCCCCATTAACTTATTTCACCCTGTTAGGTCTACATATAGAAATTTCCCTTGTTATTATGAATTCTTATATGTCCAGTCGAAATTCAATGTGGTTTTGTAAATGTAATGTCAATAAGGAATTACCTAAAAAGTGAGTGGTATGAGCACATCATGTGTTTAAATAGAGAAAATGGTTACACCATTGTTAATGTGGAATGTTAAAAATGATAATTCATATTTTTTCTCCCTTATACTTATGATACTCAAGCATGAAATCTGTTATAATTTTTATACTCAGGAATGGAGTCCCTTATACTTCTGAAACTCAGACATGTTTTCCATTAAACTTTTGATACTCGTGCATGAAATAATTTATACTTATGATACATGGGCATGGAATCCATTATACTTGTGATACTCAATAATGGAATCCATTATACATTTGATACTTTGGCATGTTTTCCATTAAACTTGTGATACATGGGCATGGTTATCGTTATGACTTATGATACTAGTGCATGGTGTACCATACTATCTTATGAGACTCTAGTGACTAGACATGGATGCATGTGTCACGCCTTAAGTCCTATCTAGACATATGTTTATATACATATGGTTATGAATGTCACAATTTATATAACACAATATAGACGTACCTATATATACACTTTCACAATTATGTCTGTGGTGACATATGTTTAAAGGGTTTTTCGAAATGGGAAAAAGAAGGTAATGTCAGTCCGGTATCCTTTAAGAACCAGAGTCGAATGATTAAAGTATACTTTACTACTTTAACATTGTTAAATCATAAAAATTATCATATTATATGCATTCACTGGATATTCATAGACACCATTGGTGGTTTCCTACTAAGTATATATGACACCCTATTCAGGTCTCTGTTTGAAACCTAGACAGACTTTGGGGATACTGGTAGGGATTGGGAGAAGTGCATAGTTGTCGATGCTTGATATGATTGTATCATGGGAGCAGGGAAAACAAGAATGATATATGGCCCATGATGATATATGTAGATAGTATTTTTGTTTTTTGGTTATTTTGATATACATATATGTATGTTTTACTACTACTATGCTTCCCTCTTCCTTTTGTATAAAGATGGGGCATTTCATCATTGGTATATGATTATAGATATTATTACTGATGACTATTTATTTTATCTGGATGATTTACCTTAATATAGTAATTTTTGTTCTTATTTATCTATATATATATATTTGATATCTATGCTACTCTAATCATGCGGGTATAGTCTCTTCAATGTTACACCTTGGACCATGGATTCTACTTGTGAACCTCTAGCATACTGGGAGGTGTGTATGAGGCCATGTGACCAATCGACTTGGGTAATTTGTTGTTATTCATAATTATTGTGGGTTTTATTTCTATTTTAATCCTATTTTTTATATGAATTATATTTTATTAAAGGGATTATATATTTTGAATCAGAATTATAGCATCCCACATTTTGGACAGAGTGGAATTTTTTATAGAATTTGAATTTTACTTTTAGAAGATGGGTATGTTCTTAAATTGAGTTTCAAAATGTAAATAAATAACATTAAACACTTAAAATTTTATTTAGATAAGTTTTAAGTATTAGGTGGTTTCTTAGAATATTGAATGAGTATCAGATGTATCATATCTGAAAACTCAATTTTGGAACAAGCTGCCAAAGGTGTACGGTTTGTCTGAAACTGTGAGGCCATCCTAGAGAAACTGTGTGGCCTATCCCATGAGCCTAATGGTGTGGAATGATTATTTTTAACAATTAAAACCCATATTCCTTGTTTTTTAGGTGTTACAGAGGGTCTTGTATAGGGGACTTCATAGGCTGGGCATGGTTTGTCAAATCGTGTGCCTGGAAAAGTTCCATGTACTTTAATAATAGATGATTGGTATATATAATTCCCAAATATAGAATAAAACTGTGTGGAACATTAAAGGTATTAATTAAAAAAAATATTTCTATCATATATCTAGTTCCTACCTTCCTTTCTCTCCCCAATCGTTCAGAACTACCCCTACGGTTGTGGGAGCTCCTCCCTTCCTCCCATAGGCATGGAGCTATTTCCCTCATCCAATTTAAAAATCTCTTTTCACTAGTCTCATTGGATGCATACAATAAATCTCTTCATTATTCTTTTTCTTTTTCATTATTTTTCATTTATAAGTTTTCACTTTCTGCATGAGATCTAATTTAGCCAATTTTTAGGGTATATTCCATTTCATCAATTTCTCCTGAACCGGGTCGAATCGAAGCTCGATATTGAATGAGTAAAGAATACATAGTATATGGTAGGTGGTATATGGATTATACCATGAATTATTTTTCATTTATATATTTCAAAATTGTTCGATATTCCAGCTTCTCCATGGGTTCCCTTTTTAAATTATGAAATTATATATGTAGAAATAAATTCCAAAATTCATGTAGCCCTAGTATATAAAATTAAAAAATTGGAGGTTATCATAACTAAATAGAATCATCCCATGGGTGTGATTATTAAATTTAATTCCTTTTTATTAATTTATTAATTGTTTAAATTAATTTTATTGAACTTTTGGTCCTTGATAGGTTAGTTATGCTTATCAATATGGATCCTTTATGCTTCTAAATTTAAATGAATTATATTATGCCTTGGTTGTTTTCACATGGACTAAATGTATTTTAAATGGAATAGTCAAATATAAATTTAAAATGGAGAATGACATGGATTAAATTACTTATCCCCAATTTATAATAAAACAAATTTTTAGGTGCATTGTCTTGTTTAATAAAATATGGTAATTAAATAGAAATAATTTAATAGATGAATAACATTCTTATGGACCTAAAATCCATTATGTATACATGTTTTGTAATGCACCATGCCTATTAACATGAACATCCAAAATACTTAATTTAAAATGGTTGCATGATTGTTATTAATAGTTGAGTTATACTCAGGTTCCCTTTTAAGGAACAACTTATATGTGGTCATAGGTGAATGAATTAGGGATGCTCGGAGAGATACTTGGGATACTTCATAGGAAACACATTAGATGGGGGCATATGATATTCGAGATTATATTTTCTATGGTTTATACATGGGTTTCCATTTTTACATAATTCCTTTGATGGGATCTCAGTATAATTACATTAGATTATTCCTTGAGCAATACATAGGTTTTATGTTTATGGAATTCTCTAGAAGGGCTCATTGGATAAATGAATTTTCTCAAGGACTAAGTGATACTAGGGTTTCCATATATAGAACACATGGATAGAATTATAGGGATATTGGATTTAATTGGAAAAACTTGGGTCCCCTCCTTATGTTACTTCAATTATGTCCACATAGAATAAACCAAATTTTGTGGCCCCTTGGGCAATACTCAGGTTCCTTATTATGGGATTCCATTGACATTCTCATTGAAAAAAGGATTATTATCATGCATGATATTAGTACATATACTAGGGATATATCTTTATGATAGTTATTATGCCAGGATTAATTACTTATGTTCCCTATTTAGGATTTATTTGCTAATTTCCATAATTAAATATATGGCCCAAGAGCTACTTTTATGTGGAACCCTTGGCCTTCTACCCTGGTTCCACATAGGTGCAACTGTATATGTGAAACTTCTTGTCTGGTATATACATATATATACTAGATGGGATTTGTGCATAGATATTATGGATTATTTTGAAGAAGGTTTGGTTGGCTATGTATCCCAGAGGAGCCTTATCCCAACTTGTTTATTTAAATTTATTTACTACCATATTGATATACTTTAATACTATTGTATTTTATATTGATTAATTAAATAAGATTTAGACATTATTAGTGGTGTCCTACTAAGTATATCTCAAACACTTTTTGGGACAACATTTCAAGGGGGTACCCGAATAGTCCTCATGTTTTTTGGTTCAATTTTATGTTTTATTCTTTTGTTTTCCATGTGCATGTTGGAGCTTAGGATGATAGGACTGAGCATGAGCTAACGTTCCTCATGAGGATAACCCTTGGGAATTGTTTTCATTTCCATTACATATGTAATGTACTGTATTTTATCACCTATTGAATGTTTAATGACTGAGATCATGAAGAATCATCTTTACATGAATTCTTAGTCAGAACTTTGGTGTTATCCATTATTTTTCTTCTTTATCATTTATTTATAATGATCTCATTGTCGATTGATTTAGATATTATTACACCACTGTGATTTTCAGATCATGAGGATATAGTAGACAAACCATACCTTCATTACACCTTCACCACTAGTAGGTGGGGTCTTGAATATGGAGAGGTGATCTTGAGGCCATGTAACAAACCATATTTAAGAAACATTTCATTGGATACTGGGTTGGGATGTTACAATGTGGTATCAGTGGGGTTTATTTTACTTTTCATTGCATTTTTTTGATACCATATATGATACTAGGATTCTTTCAATTCTTGTAAATATCAATGTTTGGGAGGGATCAACCCATGCATAGAGGAAATACCAAGTAATTAGAGATATGATTGATGTTCATGTTATTCATTGTTATAATAGTATATGATTTCACTTTACGTGAATGATGCACTTTATATAATTACTGAGTTAAGATATTTATAGTATTTTATTCTTGTAACAGTATGAAAAAGTAGTAGAATTATGTGCATCATTATAGGCACATAGAGATTCACATTCAATGCATATTAAATTCCATGTAGATTTCATTTCTTAACTTCCAGATATATGTTTATGTGCCATGTGTGATCAATTTAACATTATAATTTGTGTGCAATTATTGTGTGATTTATTATCATAAATTCTTATATATAATTTTTATGTTATTGTTTTTTAGGCTGCATGATTATTTATCATTTATATCTTCTTAAAATTATTAGGTAACTAATTTCTATGTTTTCCTATACTCACTGCTTATGATAGAATCACTAGATAAGATTTTGAGGTACAATTGGTTATTAAACTATTTTTATCAACCAAAATGGAAATATCACATATATACTGATGTTTACACCTTATTTAACTAATCATAACATGTTTGAGCCATATACCATGGATTTCATGGGTTGAAACACACTAGTTGGGACTAAATGGGATCCAATTTGTAATCTATAAATTGTATGAGCACTTTATAAATTGGGAAATGGTAACCGATATAATCAAACCATCATATAAGAATATGATATACCATGAAACCATTATATAAATATAAAATCTATTAAATTTAAAATTTAAATGAATTGGTTTCTTATGGACTTTTTAAATGACTCGACCCATGTAGGTCAGTCTTGACCCGCTATAGTTACAAGATAGACCTAAATCAACCCAAGATGTTGGTAATGGTTATAAATTCATAACACATGTACCCACAAAATGTGTTTCATAATTTTAATGATTTAAAATGTTTTAGGTTTCATTTGTATGAACCTTGAATACATTAATAGTTTCCATTGTTTTGATATGTGTTTTTATATAACCTATGGGGGATATATTAATAATATATTGGGGTAGTTATTGAATGTGTTAGTGGCCGCATATATGTGTTAACCTATAGATTTATGGTCGTATATTACATGACTAGTCCCGTTTTTAATTTATAACAAAACTATTATCAACTTTTATGTTGTATTTATATGAGGAGTTAGTTAATTAAAATTCAAATTAAAACCTAAAGTACGTTTTACTCTTTTGATTAGAATTAGAATTTTATTTATATAAATTTTTTTTGAAGGATTATGGTTAAATAAATTATGATTTAAAATTTACTTTATAAGATAAATTTATTAAAAAGTTATAGGATTTCTTCTACATAATAATACTTGAAATTAAATTTGATAAATAAATTTCTATGTTCCTTGTGGGGTTCGAAAATTAAATTCTCTATATAAATTTTTCCTTATAATTGGTACATGACCCTTAAATTTATCCTTAAAAATATTTAAAGATAATATTTAAACAAATTATTTTGATAAAAAAACCATAAATAGGTTTTATTTTCCTTGAAACTCAAGTAAGGGTGACTTAAATATTTCATCAATTTTTCCACGGACTAGAATTTTTGTGTTTCCCATAGAATTAATCCAGCATAATAGATAAGAAGTAGAGTCTAGTGATCATTTACGATGTGACTATTATTTTATGATTTTATGTTTCATGCTTTATTAAGGGGATATCAAGGTATAGGTATCACCCTTATAGTCTAAAACATTTCTTGGTGTTGTGATGATTTTTAGAAGAATGTTTTCATTCAGGTGTTGGTTGTCCAAAGTAAGACCATTAGTTCTAAAATGGAACCATTTTTTATGGGTATTAATTTGATAAATTGAGCCCTGTTAATGGAATCTGCATTTTTTAATTATATATTTAAGTGGGTTAGAATTGACTAGGGAATTTTCAAATGTTTAGAGTTATGTGTGACCCAATTTTTTCTTCTTTTGTGATAGATGACTTGGGAAGTCGTCAGTAAAATTTATTGTCACATAGATAATATGGATTTTTTATAGATCTTTTATGTGTTCCATCAGATATTGGTATTCATAGATCCAATAAGCCAATAGATATTATCAAATAAAGTGTCTTTTTTTTGATGAAATATAGGGGTATAATGTGTTGAAGCACATGGTGGTCGTCGACAAGGTAAAAAGGTACAATGAACAGTATGAGTTTGGTGGAAATCCTTTATTCCTTTGAATATTATACTCTAATAAAAATTTATCTCTAAGGAAGAGTTAACTAATAATTAAATAAATATTACTCATCCCCGTGATCGATATGATGTTGTAAAAGGATCAGGTGTTGTAGAACTACTGATGGGTTTAGTTTTGGATTTTATTCTAAATGATATGCCGCACTAGGACATAACTATGGTGGATTATTTCACATACATATGATGTTCATTCTGATTTCTCATGCATTTAATAATATGGTTTCCCCTCTCCATTTATAATATTAATGGGTAAAATCATGTTGGTCACATCTAGAACCCATTATCGGAATTGGATGGATTGTGTGTCATGTAATAACATACTGTTTCAATAAATGTTAGGTAAGAAACTCCTATGGTGGAGATAATCATCTAAATTATGGTAAATATTTTCCTTCTAAGTAGAAGGAACATAACCGGGGAGGAACATTTGAAAATGTTCTGTACTAATTTTGAATTCCCATGGGGATGGATATTTCTAAAATGTTTTTATTCCTTTAAATATGTAATATTATGATACGACAACCTATGTATGAAACCATCGAAAAAACCTATTAGTAGAGTTCAACTACATTGTCTATTGTTCAGTGATCATATGATGAATTAATTGTTGATGCATTGTGTTTTGTTTAAGATATTACACTGGTGAGTTTTGTTGGGCTCTTTCTAAAGAATTCGGCCAATGGGTTTTCAACCATTATTCTTGTCTGTAGCTCCATATAGTTTGTAAGGAACCTTCCTATGAGACCCTTATTGGATAAGATGGGAATATTTGATATATCTTAAAAAATAAATTGGATCCTCTATGTTTACTCTTGTATTATTGGTTATCATTTCCCCTTCCATGATGTCATTAAGGGTAAACTGAGAGAGTGTTTGCTATATATCAACCAAAATTTAAAACTCCCTTATGTTTCAATAAATAAACTCTGTGGGATTTTTGGCCAGGGAGATTAGGTAATTATATATGTGAGTATTCCATGACTGATAATTAGTTTCCTGAGTAGGAATTTCATGGATGGAATCATGGACACCATTTGACTGGTGACCTGACTTCCATTGGTCCGAGTTAGTTTTTTTGATACATGGATGTTCCATCCTTGTACAAACATCTTACATGTTAAAACCAGAGGATGAAATACATCATATGTACTCCCTAGTATCAATTTTATTATTCGAAGGATACATGTGACTTTACTAAGGCTCATGTTAGACATTATAAGGGTGATGAACCAAGTTTTTCAGATCAAACATATACCTATGTTCATGCGGTAGCATGAAATCATTAATAAATGTTTCATTTAGATACTTCATTGTAGCAGTTGTCGAACTGTGATGAGAATTATTAGAGTGATATCGAGGTACCTTAGTTTAAATGCATCGAGATATAGTTTTTGATATGCATATTTTATCTAAGAAGAAAAAATTTCTAGTTAGTATATTAGAGGTGGATCTCCTTTAGATTCACTTCTATCTCTTTTGATGCATATGGTCGATGAGGAATCTCTTTAGGGATCATTATTGTGATAATTCAAGTGTAGTGTGAGTCGACTAAGGTTTTTTGTGAAAGTTATATTGACCTATATAATATATGGGGTCAAATATTTAACCAAGGTAATGATCATGATGTGAGCATTGTTAGAACACTATGATCACACTTAAATATAAAATTTTGATGGTAGAGGTTTTGTGGATCATAATTGGACATTAAATGATAGAAAACATTATGATAATATATATATATATAATGATTAATTTTAAATAAAATTTTTCATGTGTGGATATTTAATGGATGGGGTAAGCTCCTTCTCAATTATTCAGTTTGGAATACAAGTGTTGGAACATGTTTTAACAACTTATGTATCATGCGCTTAAAGGCATTCTTAGTGGTGCATTATGCGTTTCAAGAAAAACAAAACCATTTAAATTAATATTAATGAAAATATTAGGTTTTTTGATGATTTTTTGTTTCCTAATGTATTCTTAGTTATTATAATTTTTATGGAGTAGAAATTGTAGCATCCAGCATTTTTGATCGGGTGGAATTTCAGAATGAATTAAAATTTTCTTTTTGGTGGATAATTGAATTATTAAATTGAGATTAGTAATGTCAATATGATGATTTGAAATATTGGAAAATATTTTTATTTATATCTAATATGGTTTAGGGTGTTTACCAAATGTTCAGATGAGTTTTGGATGAATCGAAGAAAGAAAACTCAATTTTTTATGAAGAGGCAGAGGTGCTTGGTTTGTATAAAACATTACAGCCCTCCAGAAGAAATTTTGTAGCACGCCCAATGATCCAGTGGGTGTAACATAGTTTCTTATACCAATTCACACTTGGTATCACAACCATGTGGGATTTTCATAGGGATTTATAGAGGAGACTGTACAAGTTTCACCATGTGTCGAATACCATGCTCCTAGAAGTGTTCCCCTGACAGTAGCACACTATGGATGGAACATGGTTCTAAAAACCATGTTTCCAAACCAAGAGGTACATTAAATGGGTTTAAATAAAAAATTTACCACTAAACTATGTTTTTTTATTCCAAACATTATTCAACTCACTCATGTAGAGTAGCCTCTCCAGCTGTTGGAGCTTGTCCTCTGTACTCCTAGCCATAGATTTATCTCTACTATCACATATTTCAATCACTTTTCCTCAATCTCTATAGATTTATATTGGATTATCTCTTAATTCCCAATGTCATTTTCATTAAATTGATATCTATATTTGTTGTTGTATTTGTGTAAGGTAATTATCTCTATTTTCATGGTGTTTGTCAATTTCTTCAATTTCTCTCTAATCAATTCGGGTTAAAGCTTCATATAAGATGAGTGAATCATCCTTAAGATAGGTTAAATGGTCTGTGGATTATCCCTTAAGATCATGTCTATTTATAAATTCTGATTTTATGTAGTACGATGGATTATTCATGCATTTCATTTTTAATTTATGTAGTATAAAAAATATAACATAATAATTTTGGTTGAGTAGACCTTTTATATTAAATTAATCTATTTGGGGTATTGGAATCTAATAGATTCATCCATGGGGAATGATATTTGATTTCCTCCACTTATTAAAAAGGCCATAAGGATTTAAAATAATTGGAGAGAAGTTTTGGAGATTTATATCATAGTTATGATTAATAATGTTGGTTAATCAACCTTATAAATTGAAATGGATTATATTATGGAATGGATGTTATATCATATCCCCCATATATTTTAAATGAAATATTAAATTATAATTTTTAAAATTAATAATGATATGGATTGTATTCCTTTTCCATGATTTATAATAAAACCACCTTTGAGGTGTGATGTATTCTTTAATAAAATGATAAAATTAAATCGAGACAATTTAATTGATGAATGACATGATAATGGTCCAGGGTATCATTGTTTATAGATATTTTGAAATACAACATTCTTACTAACATGTCCTTCCATATCAAAGTTTTTCAATGGTTTTATTATTTTTGTTTTGTTTTGAGTGGTACTCAGGTTTATTTTTAAATAATTCCTTGGACATGATCATATAGGAATGAATTATGTATTCCTTGATTGATACTTGGTTTCTTATATATATAATCCCTTGTACGGGCTCATAGGATGCTTGAGATTATATTATCTATAAGTCATACATGGGTTTCCCTTTTTATGGAATTCTAAGGATGGGATCAATGGTCACTTGTAATATATTATGCCTAGAGTGATACTTGGGATTCTTCTTTAACGGATTCCCCTGATAGGATCTTAGGGTTGATGACATTCCTCACATCCTAAGTGATACTTGGTATTCCTTTTTACATATTTACATAGAAGGGATCATAGGGAAATCAGAGATCACATGGGGTTACTTTGGTCTCCATGTTATAGAATACCAAGGATAGGATCATAGAATACCCAAAATTACATGAATCCTTGGGAAATACTTGGCATCCTTATTACAGGACACCTTATACAAGATCATAGGATAAACAAATATTATCATGAATTTTATCATTACATATAAGTATTGATGTCTATTTATTGTAGTTATGATGCTAAGACGCCATAGGTATGTTTCCTAGTTAGGATGTCTTGGATGATTGCCTTATTTACATAAATGACCCACATTCTATTTTTATTGGGATTCCTTGGCCTTCCATCATGTGTCCATGTTCGTGTAGGTATATATGTGAAACAAATTGTCTGATGTATACATACATATACATTATGGCTGGTGTGTAGAGATATTCTAGGTTACTATAAAGAATGTATGGTGGGATAGGTGTCCCTAAGGAGCATGAGCCTGACTTTTTTTTATTTTTTATTTACTACCTTATTGATATATTTTCTCACTGATTTATATTATATTAATGGACTAGATAATGTTATACACCATTGCTGGTAGCCTAATGATTATTTCTCACTCAATGTTTGGGATTCTATTACACTAGCGGTACTCAAACAGACCTCATGTTTTCAGTTTCTAGTTTATGGTTTTTTATTGTGTTGTTCATATGGACATGAGATATTATGAGAACAGTTCTAAGTTGGAGCTTATGATTCTCATGGGGATATCCATTGGGGCCTTTTTCATTTACATTATTTAGGTACAATTTTGTATTGTATCACCTTTTTTATGTTTACTTCTTTATATTATTTGGTATCATATAGACATGAATGCTTGGTTAGAAATTTGGAATTGAAGATTATTATTCTGATTATAATTTTATAAAAAATTCTACTTATTTTAATTGATTTATTTATTTTTATACCACTTTTTTTTCTGATCATAAAGGTGCATGCTCCCCAATATACCATCATTATACCCCAACAGTTAGTTAACATCCTCTAGAGTATGGGGAGGTGTGGTTGATGCCATATGACTGACCATCTCAAGGATCCATTTTAGTGGATCCATGTTCAGAAAATTAAAATAATAATTCATATTAGGCAATAATTTTAGCTTCATTTTGTATCATAATTAATAGTAAAAAACTAAAAATTAATTATCATGGTTAAGATTGAAATGTGTTTGTTGGGGATTAAACAAAAAAACTAAGGGTATGTGCTTCCAATTAATTTTTAACAAATCCTATTTTACGGATTTTTTTGCCTTATAATATCCCATCATCAAAAATACATCCATTTTTAGGTATTTTTCATGGGAAGGACATTCTTATTTTTTTCATTTATAAAATTTCAAATTATGTTCCATCCCCACTTATAAAAGGACACTTCATATATTCAACTATCCACGCATTAAGATCCTTTTGGGTTAGAAAATACCTACCCAAATCCATTCCTTACATTACTATTCTTGTTATAGAGGCATTTTATTGATTATTATGCCCTCCTAACAAGTTTTTTGGTGTTTACCTAAAGAGGTTGTTAGAAGAGCAGTTGTAGTTCTTAACCGAGAATTTGTATAATATTTGTTCCCACAGAAAAATGATATATTATTCAACCATACTGATATAATAAAATTATTATCTTCCATGTATTAGTATGTTATTATGTTAATGTAATAACCTACATCTATCTCCTATTCCATCAAATTGGAAAAGAAACTGTCGATCGTGTGTAAGGAAAATTACTACCTCACAAACCGATGTAATTATTTTTCCATCACCACCTCTCATAGATGGATATAAAGATGGATTTAAAGTGTATATATTATATTTATGAAATAATTACAATTATTTTATTATAATATTACATCTTAATTCCCACATTATTATCCCTTGTGAAATTATAATATCCCTTGTTCATTCATCTGGACTAACACCTCCACGAAGCAATGTGTTATAGTTTTTATTTTGCTTTGGAATGGATGGTTTTAAGGATATATATAACGTATATATATATATATAATATTTATTAAAATTATAATTTAAAGGTGAAATATTATTTACCTTTCTTTCATTCCATCTGTTGAAAAATGGAAACATCATTTGGGTGTACATGCGGCCTACTGGCTCCGTGAATGTTGTAATTCATTTGTCTATTTATAATTTTTATTGATGACTCAAAATATATATATAATTAAATTATATAATATTTATTTTATGATTAATATTATATATATTATGAAAAAATAATCAAATACAATGATTGAAACTATCAAAGAAAAACAGGAATGAAAAATAAAGCAGTTATCACATGGAACCCAAATTTTAAAAAAGAATTATTATTAAACATGGTGGTAAAAGGATTTAAGTAAACAATATATTGTATGCTATATTATGTTATTTTTCTATAATATATGTATAATAAATAAAAATTTACTATACTTCCATCTTAAACACAATCAATGGATGTCTGACCTAAGTTATGGGATTTTCATGTCAGTTTTATTTTTTGGGGGCACATGCCTTATAAACAAATTTTTTATTTTGTGTGGTGTGTATACATTATTTGAACATATTTTATGGTAATTATCATGAAAATTATTGGATACATATATCAATAAAAAAATTTATTTTATGGAGATAATGTTTCTAATTATACCAAAGTGGTGAGTGTTTTATGTTATAATCTACCTGTTTATCAATATTTTTTATGAATATGTTTCTGATGTTGAAATTGTATTATTTATCATTCTAGAAACCAGTGAATTTTATTATAATATATAAATTTATTCAAATAAATTATTTTACTTTCATTTTCATCTCATTATGTACTCAATTAACATAAATAATATTTTGAAGGACAATGGATATTATTTATCGCTTCCGTCAAAAATACATTCACTTCCATGTTAATGTTTTATAAAAATGTTTAAAAAATGTTTTTATTATTATAAATTTATTTTTAAATAAATTATTACCTAATTATGATTTTTTTTAAATATTTAAAAAAATATTCTTGTCATTTTTTGAATGAAATACCCTTAAATATTTACTGAAAATGTGAAAGGAATATCTATTTTGACGTGTATGGAATGAACAGAATTATTCACAATCATGACCACTAAAGGATTTATACCTTCCTTTATAATTTTAAATTTTCATTTTCAATGAAAAATATTTTGAAAATATTTTGTGATATTTTATTTTTATTAGGATATTTTCTAAGTGGAAAGGTTATTTTACAAAAAATATTTAAATGATCTCTTAACGTAATTTCTATAAATCAACAACAAAACCCCATTATTATAATTATGACCTGATAGAGATATAAACCAATCATACCATCCTTATTCATTCTTTATATTCTTTATTATTATGATTACATTCTGCATATGAAACACATTCAATTTCAACCGGTTATGAAAAGAGGAATTTATGAAATTATTATGAAATCCAAATCTTTTCCACAGACAACATCTTAAGGAAATGTTCATGAAAACCATTTCTATTCCACAGGATATTTCATAATCAAATGTTTATGAAACCCATTTTTTCAAGGATTATTATATGATAAATGTTTAATGATCTTGTGTCACTTATCTATTGCATTTTTAGTATGTGATAAGTGGGAATATAATTATATATCCCCCTAATTCATTGAATAATTATTAATATAATGAGGTATTTTGGACTAGAATGGGGAGTGAACCTAGTTTAGAAAAAAAAATTCCACTGTATTTTTATAGATATTGAACACTGACTACTATAGTGGTTTGCATAGTGAACCCAATCCACAATGATAATCATGTAAATAATCCTTGACTACAAAAGAAATGATTTTATATAATTTTCTGAATGAAACAAATCTATTCATTATGTCAACGTTATGATCTCATGGATTATGTTCTTTGATTAATTTATGATTAGTGAATTATGAACACACTAGATTTATTCTATGAGTTCAAATTATGATCTATGATATGTTGGGTGTGGTTTTCAAGTGTTATTATCACTTTATTGAATCACTATTCTAATGTTATATTTATGTAACCACTGATATATCCCTTGTTTAAACTTTCTAAGAATATGAGATCACCCTTTATTATATTTCCTTTTCCAAGATTATAAATTATGGTATTATGTATGATATATTTAAGAGGGTTTCTAGTTATAAAGAAACAATTTTTATATATCCTTGTTGTTAAAGGAACTTATCCAATATGATTCTAGATTGGATTTTTAAGATATATAATTAATATTAATCTATGAATATGTGATATTTATTTATGAAAATTTTGTGATTTTCATAGTTTTTATTAGAGAAAATGAAGGATTATGTTCCTCGGGAACTCTTATATTTGAAAAATGGTTAAAGCATGGAATTATACCGAAGGGATTCATAAGGAAAAGGATTCCACATGGGACAGTGGTTTGAGTCATTCCTATGAGGTGTATCAACATATGGAGTTCTCTGATAGGTATAAATTATATCCCACTATTTATATTTCCATAACTTATTGTTAGTATCATTGTTTTGTTTAGTTAACCTATAGAAACTAGGATGAAAGAAAAATTAATAACAAGGATAAAAATTAGTATAGAATAACACCCTAATGTTATAGTAATGGTTATGGGTGTCCTATGTAAAACAAAAGGATCCAATTATTGACAAGGAGTTGTGAATTATAATTCCTAGGAATTATTTTTAGGATTATATGATTGATCACTCTAATTAACTATTTTCTGTAGTCATAAAAACCATTTTTGATTCAATATGGGATTGAACATAGAAATATGGATTTGAGGCCATAATATCTATCCTCAAATATTGAATTATCTTATTTTATATTAGTTATATGAATTCCTATATATAATTAAATCTTTCAAAAAGGTTAATTCATATACTCAATGATTAGATATTGAAATAGTAGTGAAAACCTATAATGGCATGATGATCACACCACAAGTCTATGTGTCTTATTTGATTGATGTTTTTGGGAATATGATTCCTATTAATCTTATTATTATACCTCTCATTGTATTTTATGTTATCTTATGTATGGATGGGTTACCTATTCATAAAGCCCATATAAATATTCAAGGAGTGGAAGCCATTATTGATATTCTAAACTAACCTGTGATCTTTTATCACTGTGATGATAAATATGAACTTCCAATAGAAAATAAATACATAGAATGGGTTTTTATTCCTATAAAAATGAGAGTTTTATCATAGATGGTTGGGGAGAAACTCAACACTGAAGATATACCGATTTTTTAGGATTTTGTTGATGTTATTATAGAATAGTTTCCTAGTCTTCCAATTTATCACGATGTTGAGTTCTCAATAGAACTCATACCTGGTGTTATTCATATTTCAAAGACTCTATACAAAATGGCCCTAATTTGGTATCAAGATTTTAACTACAATCTATAGGTCAACCATGGTAAGGGGTTCATTTAACAAAGTGTGTCACCTTGGGGTCTGCCTATTCATTTTTAATAAGAAATATGGACCAATGTGAGTCAGAATTAATTATCAAGAACCTAACAAGATCACTATTAAGAACAATTATACTATAACCCATATTGATGATTTATTTAATCAATGGTGTAGAGATTAATACTTTTCCAATATCTAACTTCATTCTATATATCATCAACTGCGGGAAAAGAATGAGGATATACCCAATATATAATTCTATAAAATTCATATACATTATTAATATATAGTGATTCCATTTGGTCTAAATAATTTCCCAACTATATTTATAGATTTAATGATTGTAATCTTTATATATTTTCATGACATATTAATGGTATTATTTATAGATTATATTATTTTATATTCATAAAGTAAGAAATAAAATGAAGATCACATGATAATGTTATTGATGGCCCTATGGAATGAAAATTTATATTAAACATTTACCAAGTGTGGATTTTGGATACAAAATCATTCATTTTTGTCTCATATAATATCAATAAAGGGTATATCTATTAATCTATCACTGAATGATGTTACTAAAAGTTATCCCAGAAAAACCACTATGATTAAGATTCATAGTTTTCTTGGTCATTTTGGATACTATAGAAACATTTTTGAATAATTTATCATGACTATCTAATAAACTCACCAAGATAACATGGAAGGAATACATGTTCATTTAGAAAAATGAATGTGACAAAAATTACAAGTAAAGATAAGGATATCTAGTTCACATATTCTCACATTAAACTAGAGTTAACAAGGGTTTTAACACTATAACGATGCAGTTAAAAAGGGATTGGGATGAATTCTCAGACAGAGTGATATGGTGATAGCTTATACCACATGATAATTCAATGTTCTTTATAAAAATTTCCTAAATCATGATTTGATGTTACCTATGAAATATTTTTCATTAATGATATTGAGTAATTATATTTTACATTGAATGGTGTGGTATATATACTAATAATAAATTTTCACATAAAAATAATTAAATAAATTATATGAAGATGGCTGGAACTGATTAATGATTGTGACTACTCAATACATTACACATAGGAAATGCAAACAAGGTGGATAATTATTTTGGTCAAAAGGATCAAGCAATATTATCTATGATGAGGATCCCAACACATTAAATATTTATTGATTTTCAAATGGTGGATATGAGAATCATGATAGAAGGGGGTAATTCTTATCATTCCCAAATGAGTGTTTAACCATCTATCTAAGTGAATAATAAAAAGGTTCGTAAGGAATATATCGACCTACAGAATAATGTAAAAAATATTCTTGGGTTTATCCTTGATTATGATAGAATGATATGGTTTTGGAATAGTGTATATTTTTCATACATTCCATAATTGAAGGATCTATTAGAGTAACCTTGTAGTTCTTTATTATCTATTTGTCATGGAGGTATACAAATTTATAGAGACAAAAAATAATTTTTTTAGTTAGATGGAATGAATAGAGTTATTATATTTTTTATATAACGATTCATGGTCTGTCATCTTGTTATAGAAGAGAGAAGAAATTATAAAGGGATGTCACAACCATTTCCCATACCAGAATTGAAATTGGAAAAATAACCATATACATTGCCATCAGACTCCCCAAAATATCTAATCGATATAAATATATTTCAGGTGTAGTCAATCTCCTTAAAAATTCAGCACACTTAATTACTATTAGATAAGATTTATCTATGTATATTTTTTCTAGGATGTACATTAAGATATTGGTAGGGTTTCATGGAGTATGATTTTCTATTGTATCTAATTGGGATATGAGGTTTAGCTCGATGTTCTGATGAAGTCTTTATGAGGATATGAATACAAAATTGAGATCCATACATTATTTTCAACCTCAGATAGATGGTCAGTCTGAGAGAATTATTTAGACTATGGAGGATATTTTGAGATCATATTCTTTATAATTTAATGGTTTTTGTTATTAACACCTTTATCTAGTCGATTTTTCGTAAAAAAATTGATTTCACTTAAGAATTGAAATGGATTATTATGAATCCCTCCATGGAAATAATTATAGAAGAACAATTTTATAGGATGTAGACTGAGAAAGAAAGATATTTAGACTTTATCTAGATGTGGAAATGGAAGAGAATTTAAAAGGAATTATATATCACATCAAGGAATCACATTTCTAATAAAAATGATATATTGATAAATCATTGTCGTGAACAAAAGTTTTAAGTTTGTGAGAATATTTTTCTATAAATATATCCACAGAATAGTGTTATGAGATATATAAATAATGGAAATTTGATCCCTTGTTATATTTTCCATTTAGGTATTATTAATAGAGTATAGAAGGTTTCTTATTTCTTTGTGCTTCCACCGAACCTATCCCATGTTCACAATGATTCCCATGTGTCTCTCTTGAGGAAGTACATACTTGACACTTCATATTTACTAAACTTAGTGGTTATACTACATGAAAAAAAAATCTTATAAGGAAAAAATGACAGATATTATTGACCATAGAGAGAAGGTGTTATGAAACAAGACCACTCACTCTGTCAATGCTTTGTGGGGAAACCACCAATTTGAGAAAGCTACATCAGAAACTCAATATATGATGAGCCATAATTATGTCCATTTTTTCAATAAATGTAATAAAATTTTGAGGCAAAATTTATTTTATGTAGGTGGAAAATGTGACACCCTAATATTTAATGAAAAAATATTCATATAAATTTAATTTCTTTGATGGCATCTATTACATGAAATATCGATTATAAACAAAACATGATATACTATGAGTATATTATTATTTAATGTTGAAGTTATAACCTTGAAATTGAATTGGAGAGTATAAATACAACTAACTAAATTAATATAAGTATATGGTTTAAAAACCATTAAAATAAATTAATTTTTAATGAATTAACAAGAAATGAAAAAAATCATTTAAGAGTAAAATTAGTGTTTTTCTGAAAATCTATTTTAATAAATGTAATTTGTTTTTTTATTAATAAATTAAATTAATAAATATTTTTTAAATATTTAAATTAATTTTATATATTAAATTTAATCATATTTTTTATCATTTAACTAATATTTTTTTATAGATATGGAATAAGAATAGATCCATTTTTAGGATTAAGAACTGTATTTTTTTTAAAATAAGTTTCATCATATTTTGTGCCAATATTTTAAAATTAATTTTTCAAAATTTTATAAAATTTCATTTATGAAATTAATTTCATTATTGAAATAAAAATGATAAAATTAACATAGCATAATTTTTTATAATTTTTTTAAAAGGATAATTTCTCAACAAATAGTAAAAAAAATTTATTTCCAGTTGAAATATACATTTTAATTTAAATAATTTAAAAAGTTATATTTATGTATAATGGTTTGAAATGTAAAATTAGATAAATTATATTATTATTAATCAAATTGTGGTCTTTGGAATAACTTTTATTTTTAATTTTCGTTTAATGTTTTTTACTTAGGAAAAGAAATTCATTGGAAATCAACATTTTCTTCATGCTTGTGGGTTTTATTTTAAATTTATTTAAAATAATTCTATGAAATTAATTTTTAAAAATGGATTGAATAACATAAATAAAATATTTAATATTATTTAATACGTTAAACTTAATTATTTTGATAATGAATACTAAAACCAGTAAAAATTGATTACTTTGGTTATGGTTAAAACAGGTTTAACAGGGGGTTAAAACAAAATATAAGGTTAATTATTCCAATGAAATATTTTTAAATAATATTATATGGAAATAATTATACCTTATATTATCCCAAATTTTAAAATATGTCCATTCAGAAGTGTTTTTCTTGAGAATGACTTTGTCAATTTATTTACTTTTAGGAAATTTCAAAGTTGGTTCCATCCCCCACTTTTAAATGGAATCCTTCTTTCATCTTATATTTACACACCAAAATCATTTTGGATTAGAAAATACCTACCAAAAAACCATACTTACTTCCCCGTCCATTTCCAAGAAACCTTTTTCTAATTAGTAAAATCTCCTAAGAAGGATTTTAGATGTTAACCAAATGTGATTTTATGAGAAATACGTATCATACTTAACGGAGTGTTTTTATTTTATTTCTTATTCCACCTACATAATATAGTATTCAAAAATTCTGATATAACAACATCTTTATATCCCATATATTTAGATGATATTATCTTAATTTTGTAACCTACATCTTTAATGACCCAATCAGTTATAAATAACATTCCCCTTTTTTAATTAAAATGTCTTTTTATGTATTATGGTTACAGTAAACACATAAACTGTTTTGGTTTCATTATATACAATTTTATTAAAAATAATATTAATTATTATTACTATTGATAATTTATCCACTGAACTGTAATCACCTGATTATTATAAATATATGGTTTTAAAAAATCCAATTAATACAGACAATGGAAGTGATAACCACAACTAATTGGATCATACCCAATGAAGACCATTTTATGGAGCATCCAAGAGAGATATAATCACAGGGATTTTCCCTTCAAAAAAAACATGATGATATCTAAAACATAAGAATGAGTGAAATTGTTTACAAGATATGTTGAAGATCATCCAGATCCCATCCTAAACCATATATGTTGAACCACCCCATAAACGTATCATTATCGCGCACCTTATTCTTAGGGAGTTTTTTATTGTATTAAATGGATATTTATTAAGACCCTCGAATAATTATTATGAATATTATATTTTATAGAATAATAAATACAATTTCATCCCATTATTATTAATTTATAAAGGTTTTTTATTTTAATTCAATAAAACAAAAATATTAATTTCTGTTAATATTAAAATTCAACTAAGGAATTTATTTTTATGAATTAATGGATTCTTGAAATAAAAAATATTTTAATAAAACATTATTTTTAAATATTTTTTATTAAATAAAAATGATCATATAATTTTTATGATGTCAAATGTAATTTTTATAAGGGTTCAAAAATAGTTATTGTCAAAAAGACAAACATTTCATAATAAATGTAGATTTTATTTTGAAAGTAAAAAATTTAAATATTTATAAAATTAATTATATAAAATGAATATTATTTTTTAATTAAAAAATCGAAATTATTAAATGGTTAATTTTTCATTATTTTTTCAGACAGTTAATTTTTTTGTGAAAAATTAATTACCGTACAAATATAAATAGAATATTATCCAGTCATAGTGAACTAAATGTGATATAATAAACACAATAAATGGTCTAAAAATAAAAATAATTTTTATCTTTAAAATAATTATTTTTTTCTTTAATTAATTTTATAAATCCATTATAAATCCTTCCATACCATTATTAAATTTTTAGGTTTTAAAATCATTTATTTAAGTGTATGAATCACCACCACATAATCAGAGAAATTATTTTATTATTTTAGGCCCTTGTCCTTTTAAAATAATTATAACCACTCCCATAGGTCTAATGCCTTGGTAAAAACCACTGGGTGGTTTGTTGTTTTGGTTTTTTATTACGTAGAGTCCAAAAAATAAATAGGAATGAAATACCCCACTATTCCTATATAGACCCACCCTGTATCCCATTTATCTTCACTCAAACTACATAGAGCACATCCATACTCTTCCCTAGACTCTCTGGAGTTTTCCCAAGCCACCCTTAGTCTCTCAAAAATCACATCCTGAGCATTTGGAGTCACACACTCAAGTAGGGTATTTCTCAATTCTCATTTCCATTCAAGAACCCCTTTTAGGTTATTCTTCTTAGTTTTAGTTTTTGGTAGTTTGGATATTTTTTCCAACATCCCTCTTACTGTATTTTTTTTATAAATGATTATAGACCACTTTCACTCTCATTAATCCCTCCCATGACCCTTAATGCACACCCATTACCATACTAATTTTTTATAAGGGATCCTCACACTCTCTTCTTTATTAAAGCTTCCTTATTATCTTATGCCATCTATTTTGAATTAGTTTTTTTGGGATATGTCTTTAAATTTAACAATTTCTGAATATTTTATTTCAAAATGATGAGATAACCCTTTCTCTCTCATCAACCCATTTTATGACTTTTTTTGTGACGTCATTATGCTTCCAAAATTTCACCACAACTTTCTATTCCCAAACAATTGTGTAGTGAACACCATACCGATTTCATATCATGGGTATCAACTGTGGATAATTTTACTTATTTTACTTGGGAATTAGATTTATTTATTCCACATCCCTTGATAGTGTAATAAATTATGATGATTATTGAATCCATATTGTATGATATATGTTGCACACATAAGCCAAAGAATGAAATAAATGTGATAAGTTTTCCTAGAATTAAATATTTCTCCAATACATTGGGTAGTGTTTTGTCTCGTGAGATGTATTTTTGGGAAAGGTAGTGAACCAGATTCAATTATGGTACTTTCAACAATATGAAATCTCGTATTTGTATTCTTGACCTTCGATTATGATGTAGTGTTTTAACTTTTTTCCACATTTCACATGTTTCCTTTGTGATTATCAGTATATATCATGTGTCATTGATCACTGTTCTGATTCCTACTATTTTTATACCCCATTTATATGCCCATTTTTCAACGTGTATCACCTTATTCGATGTTTGTTACCCTACTGGGTTTTATAACTCACCCCTTTCTAATGTTTGTCCCGAGTTTATCCGGTGCAGCTTTAAAAGGTGCGGAATTTTAGAATCAAGTTAAGGATTTTTTAATAATGTTTTTGTTTCTCATATTCTATATACTATTCTATGTACCAAATTTCGAAATATAATATACTTATTGATCATCTAGGATATATTAAGTGTGAATTAATGTAACAAATAATCTATTAATGTGAAATAAAGATCATAGTAGTTATAGTTGGTATCACAAGAAATTTTTTGTTATTTTTTGCTTTAGGATTATAAAACATCGATGAACGCCTTAGAAATAAGACTAAGTATAAAAAAAATCCCTAATTTTTTTTATGTACATACTACGTTTTTTATAGACTAAATGCATCCCTTTATAGAAACTATATTTGGACGTGGTTCAAGAATTTATGTGCCTATAGGTACCAACTCCAACAATGTGTGTTGGGCCCAACTCCGTGTAACCTGGTACACAGAAATGGGCCTTACTGCACCCCAATTGTGACAATCTATGGGGACATGCTTTAGTAAATTCATAAGCTCATTATGAACCATTATTAAGGGAAAAAATCCCCTGAGAATATATGTTAGGAAATAGATCATGGATAACATAAATTGAAGCATTGAAATTTATAAGTAGAGAAATAAATGTAATTTATAGGTTACCTAACTATTTTCCTTGGATTCCCCTTTAAATGTTTATTTACTGAAAATAATCACCCTTAATTTTCCTTTTATTAAAGAAAATGTCTGAAAATAGGAGGATTAATGTAAATAAACAATTCAATGAGAAATAAAATGATTGTCCCAATGGGATGCCTACCCTGATTGGTGTAGGAATAAAAATATTTATGACAATAATATCCTTTCTAAATTAGGTTATATATAGAATCCTAGATCTGGAAGAGTTCCCCAATCCCCCAAAGAGAGAACAAGTTGTGATTACATCCATTATGTGATAATGGACTCCGACTTTCAATGGTTCCTGTGACCCCATAATATCATATGAATGGATAAAATTAATTGAAAATATATTATCCATCCTTCAATGTTCAATGAAAGATGAGTTTCTACTATCTATTTATCATATGGAGGGATAATTTTATTAGCATTGGACACTGGTAAAAAATACGAAGCCTGATTAAGTGATCAAAGCGATGGGGTGGTGGGAATTATAGAAAATGTTTTTCGATAAATATTTTCCATTCACTCTACAACTTTAAATAAAAATAGATTTCCTATCCCTCAAGAAAAATATGATGAATATATCAGGGTGTATTAGAAAAATCCCCCCAATACAATCACAATATGGCTCTCGCTTTGTCATTACCCCAGAATGCAAGATTGACTGCTTCTTTAGTGGGGTAAAACCTTGTATATAAAAATACCTATCCATCCATGACTCTGATAGATATGAGGAACGTTTTTGGGGTTCCCTCAAATAGGAAATGGAGTTCGGTGAATCTCAACTGTATCAAGGGGATATAAAGAGGAATGTAGTGTTTAATTCTGGGTGATCGATAGAGAAATCCTATAGTGCTATGAAATTTCAGCTTCCCACTTATCAAAGTTGTGGAAAGAAGAACCCTAGAAATTTCCTAAGGGGGTAAGGAAATGGTTTATGAGCTGGAAGGAAGGGAAAAAGCTAATGATTATCGTCAGGAAAAACCTTATAATATGATGAAGGAAAAGAATGATCCTGTCAACCCTCACTGCATTTTTCATTAAGATAACTGCAAGATACTATGGAACTTTGACAACCACTGTAGTAAGATAGGGGTATTTTGAGACAACCGACAACCTCCAAGGCAACAAGGGAGAGCATCTTCCATCAAAACTACTATAGTGGATCCTGATAATGATGTGGTGATAGGTATTCTAGTTGATCATTGAAGGATAGAAAACAAAATCTTTTATTATAGTTATAAAAATTTATTCATATCACAAAATATTAATATATATATTCAAATAGAACTACAATGCTTGTAAGTAGAGTTATCAGTGAAAATGTAAAATGGTGAATTTATTTCAACCTGAGTACATAACTCTTCTCCTGTCATAATTTTTGGGATGAAATTTCAATTAAATCATTCCATACTCCATTTATTGGGATTTTAGGCTATTATAGTCATGTATTGGGTATCTTTATATAGATTCATCACAAATTGTTTTGATAAGGGAATAACTCTCCAAATTGTGAATCGACCCCCAATTCTGTACAAGTGGAAGGACGAGGATGAATCTTTTTTAACACCAACATCCAAAGTATGGATATTATTACCCTATGAGAAAGAATATCTATCTCATGTGATTGATTAAACAGGAAAATCTTCAAATACATGCCCACTGTGACAGAATACGCTGATGTGTTTATTGAAGAATTGATTGGTTTTCCTCCTTGTTGAGAGATTGAATTTTTAATCTAGTTTTTACATGGGGAGTAACCATTATCAAGACATTTTATTGAATAGTTTCTGGGGGACATGAAGATATGATGAAACAAATATAGGATAATCTAGATAAAGGAATCTTATGCCCATGTGCTTCACTATGGGGTTCAACAATCCTTTTTATCAAGAATAATTATTTGTCAATGCACCTTTTAATTAATTATTGTGAGTTCAAAAAGATCATGATAATGAACATATATAATCTTCCATGGATTGATTAATTTCTCAATCATATATGTGGAGAAAAAACATTTCCAAGTTAGATCTATGGTCCGGACATTACCAGGTTGTGGTGAAGAAGTTGGATACCCCAATACTGATTTCCATAAAAGGTAAATGCATTACGAGTTCATAGTGATGCATTTTAGGCTCACTAATGTGCCAAAAATCATCATACACTTGATGAATATAGTATTTATATATTACATAGACAAATATTTGGTAGTATTTATATATTGTACTCTAATATGCTACAAAAGGAAAGAGAATCATGAGGAGAATCTGAGTACAGTGCTAAAGACCTTCCGAAAGGAGAAGCTTTCTTCCAAGTATAGTAAATTTGAGTTATTGTTTAAGGAAGTCTCATTGTTGGGGAATATAATCATAAGAAATGGGATATCTTTAGGCCATTAAACAATAAAATAAATTTAATGATGGTAAAGGCCAACATCTATAATAGATATTTGTAGTTTCCTTGGGTTATCAATGTATTATTGTTTATTTGTTGGATAATTATCATGATTTTCAAACCCTATAAGAAAGATAACTTGAATAGGAGTCATGTTTTCTGGGAATGCTGAATGTGAATAGATCATCAAGGAGATGAAAAGGAAGCTTATCACTTCACATGTGATCAAACTAACCATAATTGGAGAGATATTTACGGTATTCATAGATGTTTTATGGAAGGTATTAGGTTGTGTGTTAATTCCGAATGAAAAAATCATAGCCTATTACTCAATGTAGATGAAATGTATTGAATAGAACTATAAAATACTTGATCTGGAGTTGGTTGTTCTGATCATTGATTCTAAAATATGGCTGCAGTATCTCTTTGGGGAGTAGTGTGAAATATATACATATCACAAAAGCTTGAACTATATATTCAAAGAGAAAGATATGAATATGCACCAACAAAGATAATTATATTTTATAAAGACTATGATTTCTAAATTTAATACATTATTTATAAAGAGAATAAAGTTGAAGAAACTCTATATAGAAAGGATCCGGAAATTATTTCCCTGATGAGAATTTAAAGGGATCCAATATTCTTAGATATGAAAATGATGGACCTGGGAATCCTAAAGGAAGGAACATTATCACACCTTTCAAAAAAGATTTCTCAACCTTCCCTTTGGGAAAAAATAATGGATGCTGAGAGAAATGATTTCATAATATAGAAGATAGTGGAAACTGTAAGAAAAGAAAAATCCTCAAAATTTCAAGTTAATAAATAAGGGGATTTTAGATTTCCATAAAGACTATATGTAGAATCAAATTCAAAGTTAATGAAGGAGTTTTTGGATGATGAATATAGATCAAACTTCTCCATCCACCCATGAATCAAAAAGATTTATTGAGATCTATGAGAGAAAAATTGGTTTGAAAATATGATGAAGGATATTATACAGTATACATCAAGACGTCTTTTATGTTATAAAGTTGAAGTGTAAAAGAAAAAAATAAAATTAGATGATAAAACCATTACCCATACCAACATGGAAATTTGAAAACATCACCATGGACGTTTTCACTTTACATCCAAATCCATCCAAGGGATACAATTCTATATGGGTTTTTATGGATCATCTATCAAATTCATCTCACTTTATCTCAATTAGAGAGGAATTATCACTGGATACACTTTTATGGATATAAATATTATAATTATTGAGGCTTCATGGATTACCAATATCAATTTTTTCTGATAAAGATCCAATATTATCCTCTATGTTATGTAAGAGTCTCTAATATGCTCTAAATACTAATTTGAAATTCAGTGTATCTTATATACCTCAAACTGATGGTAAATTTTAATGGACTATCCAATCACTTGTGGAAATGTTGAGATCCTACTCAATTAACTCAAATGAGGACATGTCCAATATCTTCCTCTTATCGATTTCTCATACAATAGTAGTTTTCACTCCAAAATCCAAATGGCTCCCTATGAAGAGCTTTATGGGAAGTAGTGTGGAACTATTCATAGATGGATGAGGTTGGAGAATGAAAACTATTAGGTCTATATATGGTCTGGGAAATGGTGGAAAATGTCAAGACCATTCCGCATCATATCAAGGATGCTTAGACTCGAAAAAAGAGATCTGATAACAATCTTATAAGAGACCTAGAGTTTGATGTTAGAGAAATGGAATTCCTCTACATATCTCCATGGAATAAAGTGATGAGATTTTTGGGGAAGAGAATGCTTGGTCCAAGATACATCATCCCCCTTGATATCCTTGATCACATCAGAACGGTGTCCTACCAACTAGTACTCTCAACGAACCTTTCTCAAGTACATGATGTATTCCGTGTATAATTCTTGAGAAAGTACACACCAGACCACACACTTGTAGTCAATCTACAGGTGGTACCATTGGAGAAGGAACTTTCCTATGAAGATCGTATGATTAAGACCTTAGATCATAGAGACAGCGTTATATGGAATAAGACAATACACCTAGTCAATGTGTTATGGAGAAACCATAAGTTAGAAGATGAAACATGGGAACTAGAGGAGGTGATGAAATAAACTTACCCTCATCAGTTTTATTATTGGAAATGAAAATTTCTAGTGAGATATTTCTTAAGGGGGGAGGTTGTAACAACCTGAACTGTTAAAAATAAAATTCCACTTTTGTTTTAATTATAATTTCTTATTATTTATTATGGTTATAGAAAAAGAAATAACTCTTTTGGTTTTATTATATTCAATTGGATTTAAAGACCATTAAGTATCATTACCAATGATAATATAGTTGTTGAATAGTGATCACGTGAATATTAGAAATACAGGGTTTGACAATTCCAATTGACACAAACAAAGGAATTGATAACCTCAACCTGTAGGCTCGTACCCTATTCATCCCATTTATCAAATCTTCTAAAGGACATAGAATCATTGGTATTTTTTCCTAATCAAGCCCAATATGATATCCAAAAACATAAGCATGATAAATATTGTTTATGGGGTAATTTCTAGTCATCAAGATCACATCTCAAACCATGTATATTAAACCACTCCATCAAAGTCTCATCATCGTAAACCCTACTATTAGGGGGTTTTTTGGTTTATTAAGTGGATAATTATCATGAAAAATTCATTATGATTTTGGAAATTATTTTTGATTTAATAAAGAATTTATTTTCATAATATTATCATTACATTATAAATGATTAAAATTCTTATTCAATAAAACACAAATAATATTTTTTTGTAATTTTTAAATTCGATAATGGATTTATTTTGATGAATTAATAGATTTTTGAAATAAATAATATTTTTATAAATTTTATTATTAAATTATGATTATTAAATATGAATGATCCTAAATGTTTTATGAATTCAAATATAATTTTTATAAGGGTTTAAAACTTTTATTGTCAAAAAAATCATCATTTCTTAAAAAATATTGATTTTATTTTACAAGTAATTATTCAAATTTTTATAAAAAAAATCATATAAAATGAATATTATTTTGTTCATCCAAACATTGAAACTATCCAATGGTAAATTTTACCTAATTTTTTGTGATAGTTGAATTTTTAGGTAATAATTAAATACCATACAAATATACATTGTATATTATGACATCATAATGACTCCAAAGTGATGTAATAAACACTATAAAAGATATCTATGATAAATGATATTTTTTATATTTAAAATAAATACATTTTTTATTTATTTTATTAATTTTATAAATCCATTAAGAATCCTCCAATATAATTAATATATTTTAAGGTTTTAAAATCATTTCTTAAATAGTATGACTCACCTTCACATAATAAAGGGAATTATTTTATTAATTTCGAACCATGGATTAATATAATAATGATGTCCACTCCCATTTTTCATAAACCATGGGAAGAATTCATTGTATGTTTTGTGGGTTCAATTATTTTATTTTGTCGAGTCCAAAACCTAATTAATAAATAATTCACCCTCTTTTCCTATATAGACACACCCATGATCCCATTTATCACCACTCAAACACCTTGAGGCACATAAATACTATTAAAATAACTCTATAGTGTTATACCAGGGTTTCCCAATTATCTTAATGATCTGCTCCAAATCATTTGGAGACACACAATCATGTAAGGTATTTCTGTCTTCTCATTTCTATTCAAACACATATTTTATATTATGCTTCTTAGTTTCAATTTTTTCTTGTTTGGGTATATTTTCATATAAAAAATTACTTCAAATTTTATTTTAAAATGATCAGATAAACCTTTCACTCATATTAATCCCTCTCATCAACCTTTTTATACACCCATTACAATGCCAAAATTGTTGTAAGGGATCCCCACCTCCTCTTCTTTATTCGTTTTTCCTTATTACATTATTTCTTCTACTAAAAATTACTTATGTTGGGATATAAATTTAAATGACACTATTAATTCCTATTTGATTTCAAAATTATGAGATACCCCTTTCTCCCTCATCAATCCATTTTATAAATTATTACGTGACATCGTTATAGTGATGAAAGTTAACTACGATTTTTGATGGAAAAACAATTGTGTAGTGAATACCTTATCCAGTTCCTATCAAGGGTGTTGAACATTATACAAATTTAAATATTTTAATTTTGAATTATATGTATTTATTCCACAAACTTTTATTTTTGAAAAAATTATGATGATGATAGAATCAATTTTTTATGGTCTATGTGGAACACAAAAACATGAGAATGAAATAAATGTGATTCGTGCACCAAGAATTATATAGCACTCTAATACATTGGGTAATGTTTAGTCTCACGAGACATCATATTGGGATAGAGAGTTAACCTGATTCCTTTATAGGAATTTTCCATCACGATTTCCTAGCGGTTTAGCCTTGACATCTATTTATGATGGAGTGTTTTCAGTTATTTTAACATTTCTCATGTTTTCTTTATGATTATCATTCTATATCATGTCTCATTGGTCATGTTTATGATTACTACTCTTTTTATGACCCATTTATATTCCTATTTTATTACTTGTATAATCTTATTCCATTTTAATTCACTTAATGTGCTTTAAATATCACCCCATTCTTATATTTGTCCCTAGGATACCCCATGTAGACTTAAATGAAATGAAAAATTATATGCATATTAAGGATGTTTTTAATAATGTTGTTGTATCCCATGTTAAAGATTATATTATATCAATGTATTTCCCAAATACACTGGACTTATTGATCTCACAGGTTTTATTATTTGTACATTAATAAAATAAATCATGTATTAACGTGAAATAAAAAACTAGGTTGTTATGACATCCATCTCCTCTTCCATCACATGGAAAATGAAATTGTTGATCATGTGTATGGACAACAACCGCCTCCTAAACCGATGTGATTTATTTTCCATTACCACATCTCAAAGATGGATATAATTATTGATTTAAAAAAATATGGTATTTATACATAATTTTAATTATGTAATTATATAATCCTGTCTACATCGTTACCATCATTACCATTAAAAAATGAGAATGTCCCCATGTATTTGTGTGGACTACCGCCTCCAAAAAGTCATGTGATACAATTTTCATTTTTTATTAATGTGGATAGTAATAAGGATATATTTAATTAACATATATGGTATCTTTTAAAAAATAATGAAATTGTAAATGTGATTTTTTATATACATTTATTTATTCCCATCAATTGAAAAAATTTAAATACCATTCATGCGTACGTATGAACTACCATCTCCATTAATGATGTAATTCAATTTTCTATATATAAAAATTATGGATGACTAAAAATATGAATATATTGAATTTATATTATTTTTATATCATGATTAAAAATGTGGATATGTTTGAACAATAATCAATGTACAAGGACCGAAACTACCAAATAAAAGCACGCTTGAAAAATGAAATAGTCATCATCTGAAATAGTAATTTTAATAAAGATTAATTAATAAACATATGGTAAAGGGTTATAAGTATATAATATACTATATGATATATATATATATATATTATTTTTATATAATAGATATATAAAAAATATATATTTATTATACATTCATTTTGAAAATATAAAAAGGAAGCTAGGCCGAAGGTATTTTATTTTTTGTCTAACTTATTTTTATGTGGGATACATGCCATATTCACCATGTGTTTATTTTTTATGGTGTATATACTTTACATGAACTTATTTTATTATTATTACCTTGAAAATAATGGGATATAGATATCAAACTAAAGTTCTTTCCTTCATGGGTATTATGATTATAAAGCTTCCAAAGTGGTAATGATTTTATGATACAATGTCATTGTTTATTTGGTCTGTTTATGATTAAGTTTCCAATAATGATATCTTATGATATATCTCTAAATATACTCATGAATCTCTCAACCTATGTTTATTTCTACAAATTAAATGTTTTCCTTTCATTTCCATAACTTTATGTACTCAAGATACTGAAAGAATAATTTGAATGAATATCGAATTTATTTTTCCATTTAGTCTAGAATCCTTTCTCTTCCATGATGATGTTTTCAAAAAATGATATAATTTTTTTATTATAAAATTACATATTAAATTAATTTTTACCCATATATGTATTTTACTAAATAAAATTAAAGGAAAACATCTTTTAATTTTTAGAATGATGAATTTTTAAATTGTTTTCGAAAATCTGAAAGGAACATCATTTTTTATTATGAAACATTAATGGAATTTTTTGCTACCATACATACTGAATTATTTAAATAAAAATTTATAAGTTTCATGGTTTATTTTGAAATAAAAGTATTTTAAATTTTTTTTTTGAAGTCTGATTATTAAAATGTGTTTCTCAGAGTAGAAATGTTATTTTCCCCAATAATGTTTTAAGTATATTTAAATATTATCCATATAGATCAATTACAAAAACCACTAATTTTAAATTAGAATTATGGGGGAATTGATCTAATTATAACATCATTATTATTTCATATGATGTTTTATTATTATGATGAAATATTTTTTTTTGAAACATCTTCCTTTTCCACAGGTTATACCATGATGATTTGATGAAATGATTATGAAACCCATTTCACTTTAATGGGTTATGCCATATTCAAATGTTTTGGAAACCAAATTCTTTTCTTCGGGTTGTGTATTAATAAAATTATTATGAAACCTGTTTTTTTCATTGGTAAGGATATGAAGAATGTTTTATAATCATGTGGAAGGCATCAGTATCATTTTCATTATGTGATGTCTCATACCAGAATTACATATCCCTCTAATTAATTGGGTAATGTTTGATATCCCATGAGATAAAAAGGACTATAATAGTGAGTGAACATGGTTTATTGAGGGACTCTATCAACTACGATAAGCATGGGTGTGAAACCTAACATCTATGATGTCTTGCAGAGTAATCCTAATCAAATATGATAGTCTTGGAAGTATTACTTAACTACTATAGAAATGACTTTCTATACTTATGTATATGAAACAAATATATGTATTATTCCAATGTTATGCAATCATGGCTTATGATATTTTATTACATTATGATTCTTGCCTTATGAATATTCTTGATTTATCCCATTACATAATAATTTGATATATTATATATAGGGTGTGGTTTTAAAATATTTTCTAATGTTCTCATACCCTTATGCTCATGTTTTGTTTAAGTGGTCATTGGTATCTCGCTTTTTTACCCATACTGAGCATATAAGACCACCCTTTCTTATGTTTCCATTCCCTATGTTATGAATAAAGTTATTAAGTATGATATTTATAAGAAGGGTTATAATTATGATGAACCATTTCTTTATATATCCATGTTTACAATAGAACTAGACCTTTATAATTATGGCAGGAATCATTATGTTATGTTATGAATATTAATCTATTAGGATGTGAAATATATTTATGAAAATGTGGTTCATTTTACTTATATTTATTTTCTTTATTATCACTTATAAAACTTCTTAAAAAGTATCTTACTCCATGAAATATTTTCTCTATAAGTTATATTAGTAATTCAAAATTATTTCATTGAATTATATGGTTTCATTTTGGAAAAATTCTACTATGATCTCTATGTTATTAAATTTCAAAATTCATGTGATATTACCTCTTCTATTTGAATGATTAAAATGATTTTTATCCTAAATTTATTTCTTTTAGCAAATTCCTTATTCAAAAAACTATAATATACTTGGAATAAATCTAATCCCACTTAAGTGGTTATTTCTCTTCCATATATATATTTAACCATCCTGATAATTTTCTCCTATCGTATTGTTATAACTTATTATGTATTAAATAATATTATCAAAATTAATCATTTAGAATTTTTAAAATGAATTTTTTTATAACTCTTTTTAAAATTTTGGTTTTCAACAATGTTATTTAAAAATATTAAAATGGGTTATCCATACTGTTGTAGTCAAATTATTTATCTACCTCTCTAAATTAGTTTTGATAACCTTTATATGTTTCCAATGAAAATTGGTTGATTATAAATTTTATGGAAAATATATTCCAAAACCATGACATCACCTTTTCAAAAATAACTATTGAATTTTATCTAAAACACCATATTTAATTATAGTGGTACACAAAATTTGTCGAAACTCTTTTATGGTTTCACTAAAATTTCTTATTTAAAAAAAATATTTCCATGGAAATAATTTTTCATAAATCTCCCTCTACATGATATTATGAAATAATATTTTGTGTGATTGATTTTTAGGCATTGAATGTTTTCATCCTTAAGTTTAATTTTGACAATACTATCTACAAACTTTGTGAAAAAACTAATTTCTTTCTACGGGAATTTTATGGTTTAATGTATGATTTTTATCAAGTGGCATGTATATTTTTGGATGAATGATGTGTGTGGTCCTATATCTAACTCCAATTTATAGATTAATGTTTAGTATCTCATGATCTCAAGAAGGTATATAAGTAGTATCTGAAGAATAAATATGTACATGGTTTCTAGACAAAGCCTGAAGATGTATGTGTGTTATTTCACAATCCTAATATGGTATAAAATTTGAATAACATCTTAAAATGGTACACGGGTTACTCCCCAGGCTTAAATTGGTATACAGTATGTCTCCCAAGCCTAAAGAGTATACATAGGTTGCTAGAAAAATCCCACAAGGATATGTAAATCATGTTTTTATTCTTATTCCACTATGTTATTTTATATACATATGCTTATGCTTGAATGATTTTTTTAATATATTGGAAATTATTTTCATGTATCAATGATTCAATATTGTTATTATATTAATCAAATCTATTATATGATTATTATTCCTCTTTTTTGACCTTATTATGGTTTTGTGATCCTCAAATATTCTAATTATATATTTCTATCCTTATCCATGATGTCTCACATGATTATGTCCAAACACATACAATTTATTAAAATACATATCGTATTATGTTTCTAAGTTCTCCCCTTATTTAAATTAAATAGTTTTTTAGTATGAGTTTATATTATGAATCATTTAGAATAAGGTACAGTATGGTTACATTATGAAGTAATTTTTAAAAGTATTATAGACTGTGATATTTATATATTTTAGCTACAAATATATAAGACCTACTAGTTCATGGGAATTATTGGACAATTTTGAGATGTAAAATTTAAAATTTTTATATTAAATATTATTATCTTAGTTCATTTCACATAGTATCAAAGAGAGTATAGAGTGAATGTTATTTTAGCTCTCAACTTAAATTTATAGGTTTGGAGTGTCTCAACTAATGTGCATTTCAAGTAGTTATTTCCAAAAAAAATTATATATAAATTCATAAAAATTTATATTTTTCAATTAAATAAGTATCAATTAGATTTGGATCATATCTTTTATTCGTAGATAGTTGATTTAAATCCAATTTCATATAATTTTGATTGAAAAAGTTTATTGTGGATCAAAAATGGAATATCCTCAGATGATGGAATATTAAGTTAGTGATACTTTTGTGAAAGAATGAAATTGACAAGGAAGAAACATAATAGGAGGATTTTACGATTCCCTAGTAGAGGATGAAAATCGTTTAAGATGATAATTCTTAAAGTATTTACTGGGGAAAATATCCTATGGTGAAAAGAAATATAATTCATTAGTTCAGATATGTTTATTAGTTAATCATTATTACAAAATATTATATGTAACCTTTATATTTTATATAAACAAATTGGATTAATTGAATTAAAATTTTGAAGTTGAGTGATAAACAATTAAGAAGGTGAATTGTTTTTATAATGTATGAAATTTATAGGAGTGTTTTCATTAAGGTTTAAGATTCTTATGAATTTGGATTTTAGGGAGATGGATGGAGTGGTTTTATCAAGGCTATAATTCCAATTGAATGGTCATAATCACAATGTAACCAAACCATAAAAAATAGATTTGGGGGAAGTGGAAAATTCTTGGTAACCAATAGGGTAACATTGATCCTGTATTTTGACCCTAAATGTTAATGTTGGACATCATCCCTAGTATTGGTTGGTGGTAGAATGAAATATTGTTTTGATCTAAAGGAAACACGTTATTGAATAATTATATCAAGGATGGTTAGGGTGTATGTATCAAGTAATGATGAAGTTGATTCATCAAAGGTGGTGAAAAGAGGGGAGTACTAGACGTTTTTTCAATGAGAAATGTGTCAGGATGGCTAGCCACCATCATGTCCTATAATATGTTCTAGTAGCTAAACTATGATGGCTATTATTGGGGATATACATTTTCCCATTAATGTATCATGGACCCATAAGAACTAACCACAAACGACAGTTGGAGGTGCACTGAGATTATGAATCATGTGTCCCATCGAAAGTGATATAGATGAGGCACCATAAAGGCTTCATGGTCCCCTATATCCAGCCACATATTTAAAATAGGTCTTCACTATTTAGGTGAACCACTTGGTTCATCATGGTTTGAAGGACATAATTACTTTATGGTTACATGTTTTTTCATATGATTGTGTCCTGTTGACCCATATGGGGGATAATTTCCACTGATCAAGAAAATTTCCTAGACATTTTCAGTTACTTGATTATGCCCAAATAGTGAAATAAATCATAGGTCATGTTGATCCATCATATCCAAAAAAAGAGATATTTTCGGTACACTTCTAATAAACCTAAATCAATGTGTAAAAAATATTTCACACTCTTTTCACATTAGTATGACATGACGTACACCCTTGGTGGCTACAATATGGGTGAAAACTTTATCTTCATTGAAATTTCATAGATTCTAAACTATGTTTATATTAAGGGAGATTAAATATTTCATTCTATGTATTTCTCAATATAGGTTATGACAAAAAATAATTTTTATTTATTTGGGGATGTTTGTGGAGCTTGATTGGTATACTATAAATTTTCACATTATGATTGGAGGTGTGGTTTGAGCATGAAAATCAAGTCATTTAGTATACAAATACATATATCTTAAATACTTTTTCTTATTTATATTCATTATGATACTTTTTTTGTCTTACCCAAAATCATTATGTCCCACCCATGTTCATTGTGTGTTATCTAATAAGGGGTGTGTTCTTCTCCACAACCCTAGTGAGGAGACTAGGCTGGTAGTTGGGTTTTTCGATTCCAGGGTATACATGTTGATTCTCTTATAGTTATGATATTCCATATTAGATATGATTATTTGTCTTATGTTTAATCTACATAATGAATTTATAAATTCTAAGATTTATTGTACAATTGAAACCATTTTTTATCAACTAAGATTTCATAGTATTTTCTTTTTTAATTTGTTGTACCCTACTAGTTATGTAAATACTCATCTGTGTATGTGAATTCTCAATGCCCATTCGCATGTCTTGTGTATAAAATGTATAGTTCAGTAGTGAAATTGGTGGAAGTATTTTCGAAAGATTTTAGCACATCCTTCAAGTGGTTCTAGAAATATATGTTTTGGTTTAGGTCATGGATTTATAGGGACATATCTTATTCTATATAGAAGGTTGTTCTCTATTTATGGAATTTTATTGGGATGTATGTTTCACTTATACTTTTCTATTTTAATATATTTTTATTTTAAACATTTATTGGATGATTAATTTATAATTGTTATCTTCTTCTATTATTTTAGTTTTATTCTTTATAATTATTATATCTTATGTACGGGTGTTCATTATAAACTAGTGAATTAGTCTGATTCCACCCAAAATGAGAGATATGAATACTTAGTGCTAGTAAAATGACAATATTCTATTTGAGGTGGGAATGTAGTGGAATACTAAAAACACCACTACCTATTATGGGTTCTGGTGGGAGAGGTCTTGTTATAGTGGTGTACAAGTATATTTTACTAGTAACGATGTATAGAGTTAGTAGTCATGTGAGGAATGGTTTATGGAACATTATAGTGAGGGTGTGAAGGGGAATCAAGTTTGGATCTATGTCCAAGGAACATAGTAAAGGTGCAGTGGATGAAGTATCTAATCAACATGACTATGATAAAATAATTGTAAACTCAGTATTTTGGGGAATTAGTAATAGGAAAATAAAGGTATATACATCAAATACGTATAATTTATTATTTTCCATATCCTTCTTGAGTTATCTCTCAAGAAATTCATTATTGTAGATGGTTTTCCATAAAAACTTCATGATTCCACTACATGAGAAGAAACCTAGGATTCTAAGGCAAGGTCATCACATAACCATTCATAAGATAGATCCCTTTTTGATGACTTTTTGAGAGAAAATGATTCTCATGAGGGGTTGGTTCATGAGGTTTTTCCTATGGGTGAAAAACAATGGTATTACCTACCAATTTTTGTAGTGATTTTACTCACCTACCATAGTATACAAAAATTTGTCTTCATGTTATTTAAGTATTATTCTAGTATATTGAGATAAAAATGAGTATAGGATGAGTGAATTACATGATTTATTTCAGAATAGAAAATATAAGTTATGAGTTCATACATTCCATTATGTATACAGTGACTTATTGTAGGTGGTGTTATGAGTTATTCTATTAGTGTTGATGCATGTGGACCTGATGGTCATGCTTTAGGAAAACCATCCTTATGTTGCAGTATATTTCTTTGGGGGATTATTCATATAGACATAAAATGATGTGAACTGAAATAGACTAGGTTTGAGAACATATGTTTTTAAGACTATAACCACGAGACATTATGGTATACATGAATTAGGGATCTCTTTTAGGTTTATTTTGGTAGTATAATAGAAATATAGTATTCATTGAGATTAATCTATCACAAATTTCACTCTCTAGAAATGGTCTTTCATGGATTCTTTATAGGATCAGAATTTCTAGTGAGGCCTTTCTAAGATTATTTTATTAAAATCTATCCCATAATTTATCTCCACCTACATCATGGTGTTGGAGTGAGACCTAATGTTAGAGATAATACTTATATAGGGGAAATGGGTGGAAAGAGTTGGTGGAATACATCCCAAAGTAGACACATAATCCATGACAAGACAATGTTAGGTGTCTCAATCATAATAGAGTTAGATGGTAAGAGACAATTACTAGATTAGGGGATTATTAGTGAAGCATTTAGGTAGAGAATTCCACTATAAAAAAGAAATTAATATTTATAACTTATAAGGAAATGGTGTTTTGGAACATAAAATCCTAACTCTTTGAGATGTGGGGTATGATCAAGATGTTGATAGACCTCTACATCAGTGGAAGTAGAGTGACTAAGGACCATTTAAATGAGATTGGTGTGGTCCTCATATAGGTTGTGTTAGTATATGAATTGATGGTTTTCCAAGAGGAAGAAATATAGGAGGATGTTTTTATAATAATCTACATCCCCCATCACCCACTAGTACCCCATTTCTGCATTAGAGGGATGAAATATACGGATGTGATTTGCTTTTTCTTGTGTAGGGTTATAATCCATAGGAACCTGCCATTATTTTTGGTACGATCTGTGTCTTTTCTACATTATAATAAATAATTATAGACATAAATACGTGATATTTTTTATAAATGTATCTATTTTTCATTATATAGATATTCCCATTTATCCCCTAGAAAGACCCATGAGGATGGACATTACTTTTGGGATTCATCCAACACTCACACATATCTTCCAAGAATTTGATATCATGTTTATTGGAGAGGGGATTTCATGGGATCTCATGGTTGTTTCGATGAAGTCATAAAACATCATCAATGGTATGGACTAACAATATTTAGTACATATGAAGAGAATCTTCCACTATCTAATGGTGAGGTTTTTCCTAGAAAATGAATTAAGATTTTACTTTATGGATCAGAAACAATTCTATATGAGGTCATTGGGTCCTTTGAGAGGGATCTTGTAGTTGATCACTAACAAGTTGGAAGGTTTGGATCATTGTATAGAAAACAAATTAGGTGGAGAATTTCCATAAATGTTGGATAATTCTATAGAAGAATTATCTAAGGACATGCTAGGGAAATTCACATCAAGTGGTCTATTTTTGTGTGGACCAGTACCTCGCGACTACTCTGATATATTGCACAGTTTATGAAATATCCCCTGGGTGAATATAAATTATTAATTGTGATGTTAGAGGAACTTCTAGAGAATTTTTTTACTAGGCCCAATGTGTCCTCATTTTTGGTTGTTTTGTTTTTCACCAAGAAGTATTAAAATTATTATATGTTGGTTATTTAATATCATTGTACGATGTAGCATAAAATCAAGAACAAATAGACCTTTTCAAGGACTGGTGAAGACATAAACTAGTTAAAGGGATAGAAGTAATTTTCAATGATCGATCTTTGCTATGAGTACCACTATCTTCATGTTTGAGAGAAGGATGTTTAGAAGTTGGAAAATTTATTTTTCTATGCCATTAGGATTTTTTGTTGATTCCCATCAGCATTATGAATTCAATATCTGTATTAATGGGCTTCGTATAATATATTTTTATCCTTTTATAGAAAGAGTTTTGGTAGTATATATTGATGAAAATTTTAATTTTTCTACGTCAAAGGATGTGCACACAAAGAACCTAAGGATTTTCTTGGATAATGTATAAGTTTTGGATTAAAGTTGTCCACGTTCTAGGCCATGTTCACTCAGAGGAAAGAGTCACTATAGACCCTATGAATATTGAGTTTTTGGCACCTTGAGAGCCACCCATGGTTATATTTGAGGTATGTAGTCTCCTTAGATTAGTGTGGTATTATTTAATATTTTTTGTATATTTTCTAGGTTTATGGGGACCATGATTACCCATATTTTTAATGGGTGTCCATTATTTGGTTCGAGTAGTTCTATAAAAACATTGAAGAAGTGGATGAGTTGTGATCATGTATTACATTTTATAGAGGATGGAGTGGTGTATGAGGGGTACATTAATGCCTCTAGATCAAAAAAATAGATATTTGATAACGTATTGTAAGGTTGTAATTTTTTATGGGTCATGGAATTTGACACTCCATGAGAAAAATTAAAAACATTAAAAAGATAAATCTAGAAGAAATAGTCTTCACCTATACAACATAGTGGCATATATTCTTGTGGAGTGGTTCATATTATATTTAATCCATCATTGTCTTTGTTACATATTAACCTGTTTAGATATTAATCTAGGTATAAGGTAATGGTTGGTGTTCTATAAAAATTATAACATTGATATAGTATATACTCTTAGAATGGGAAATGTGGTGGTTGATTCCCAAATAATGAATTATGTTCCCAGTTATTATAGGAGGAGTCAGAGTATTTGACCTCATTACAGTTATCCTTGGGGGATTAAAAAGGTGTGTGCTATCTTTAATCGATGGTTAGGACCCCACCGCTTCTTTATTCATGGTTCCAAATCAGCTAGGGACATAAATTTTGGGTTTTTTCATGATTGTATATCCATATGAGAGTCACCCAAAAGATATTATAAATATATCGATCAGGTCATCATCTTCTATGGATGAAAATGGTAATAGACATTTATGTGAGGATGTTCTAAGGGTGCTTCATAATTTACCATTAATGGTTTACCAATCAGTGTAGAATATGTACCAGGACCATATACACAAATTCTGGTGGGAAGGGATGATGCATAATGTTTACCTATTTATTTAGTGATGCCACACCAATCAGTAGGTGAAAGTACATCATGAAGTCACATCATTTTTGTAAAATAATATTGAGGATTTATAGTGAGATTTGTATGGCATATAAATGGATTTAATCATATTAATCCATTGATAAGTGAGATTTTGTGACTATATCTTAGTGATCACTGATCAAATAATGAATTTATATTTCTTAAATGTTATTTGGTGGTAGAGTTTAGTATAGAGATTAGGAATCATGTGCATGGATGGGGTTATATAACTGTATCAGATACCCTCAATGGTCAGGTTTTATCTTGATTCCTAGTATATGTCCTAGTTGTGCAGATTCAGACATGATGATTTTGGGAACCAATTATAGATATGTACAACATTCCACACTGAAAAAGATCAGAAAATAAAGTGAACCATTTACGACAATAATGATATAGTGAGGGTGGGAATGTTTTATTTTAGTCATAGGTAAAAAGATCAATTGAATTAAATTGAGTTAAATTAAAACAATATCCAAAATGAGACTATTAGACTCTAACCCGTCAGGGATCTATATGAGAGACCATAGAATTAACCCTTATACTATGTGGGGAAAATAGGTTCAATGGTACTGGGACTATAGATGACGTGGGAAATTACATTGAAAGTGAAGGTTATCCAAGAGTGAATGATAACCACCCCTGAGAAATAATAATTCCAATGTGGACTGGAAGTTGAGATCTCTAGTGTTTGAGGATGGAAATATTTTTTCCTGATAGTATATCATTAATGATGTTTTTAAATATTTAGTCAAGGATATAAATTTTTCATGATACTAATTATCCCAATCCAGATCAGGTAAATATCTCCATAGTTAATACGCGTATAAGGCCTTCAGGCCATTGGATGGATGATCAACATGAGAGGGTATTTTTCAATGATATGTTCCACTAATGGGAATACTTCAGAAACATAGGGACCTTTATAAAATCACTTTGGAGAAAGAGGGTCATTTCTTGGTACAGTTACCAAATCACATTATAGATTTATATATTTTGGATAAAATTCTATGAGTGTGGGGTGGATGTAAAGACTTGGGTTTTACTATAGGATCCATTTTAGAATGTATATATTTATATATTTATATATTTACATCCATGGTGGAAAATAGTAAATTTATCTGAATATTTAAGCTTATAAAAATTATCTGATGTCCCTAATTAATTCAGTGTGTGGTGTGTATCTCAGGAATAGCCAACATTAATTAATAAATTTGGGAGATCCTCGGTTTTTATTATATTTATAAGAATAATTTTTTTTTACCCACATGAGTGTATTATCAAAAAAAATTATTTTCCTCTTCTGTGGTGCATCCAACATAAATTTTACCACAAAAGTTTCATATAGAAAATGCATCTTATACTTGGTGTAGTATAATATCTATTAACATTTGGGAATTTGGAGTACGTCATCATTATTAGGATTAGATGATATATAAAAAATATATATGTTTTGCATATATTAATTTATTAATTTAATAAAATTATGTTATAAATCCATGATATAACTTTATAAATCAATTATTAAGAAATTTTATCAGGTTTCTACTTGAAACCATGGAAATATTGTCACAAATTGAGTAAACTTTTTGATGATGTTTTGGAGGATGAATCCATTTGTTAAACATCATCGAGAATAGAAAATTCACCTAAATATGACATTATTTCAAGGTATGTATTTGAAATTTTGATTAAGATCCTTTATTTATGAATATTTGTAAGAAAATTTAGGTATAATAAATTGATTATACTATTATTGAATATGATCCAAATTTTCTCGATATTATTCATTGATTAATAATTTTTCTATAATTTTTTAATTAGACTCAGGTTCAAACCATGTTCTATTTGAATCCACATTTTGATGAAATAAATATATTTTATCTATGAGATATAAATATATATATACAATGGACCCTTTCATATTATTTTCCTTCCTCTTCCTCTCTATCTCTCTACCTCTCTCCCTTACCTTAATTATCCCCCAACTCATTTTACTTTTTCTAACACATGCATTCAAGAGATGGCTATTATCAATAGCATTGGATAATCGTAGGATAACACAATTATTCATTGATAATGTGAAATTGTATAATAGTTAGAGGTGGTGTCTTGGAAAATAGTAAACATCTAGGAATATTGAAGGAAGTTTGATGATAATTGTATGAATGTGAGGAGTGACAACCTTTCTTATGGCCTTTAGATTCTATAGAAGTGTTCTCATCGTTGTTTTTTGTGTGGTGCACGAGGGAGAATCCCAAGTTAGTCTATATGGTATGTGGACGTGGAACCATTAAGGCATCATGACACTGATGGAATCATCTAAAACCTATGGATAATGACGCAATAATATGGTGGCCTTATTAGGTTACAGTAGGATCTGTAGATGTTATTTGGGGTCTAGGCATAGTTGAAGCACCAAATGGATCATTACAAACTTTTATTTTAGTATCAAATAACGGTTAATATAAGAATTTCATCAATGATAAACATATTGATCAATATAATTAAATCGATGGTAAATTATTGATTGAACACTAGAGAAAAAACACATGATCATCACATATTATTAATAATTAATTTAAATAATAAAATAATTACCTTGTATTGAATTATCTATTTTTTGATACACATAAAAAAATTATCTATATTGTACCATCATTACATTGTAGGAATCAAGTGGAAATCCCCTCTCGCAGTAATCCACACATGCTCCATCATCCTCTGAACATCGTCATAGGACTCTCTAGGTGTTAAAATGGAAGATCCTAAGGCTTATCTTGTTCCCCTTTGATCACCCAAATAATTTCTTCAAAATTAATTATCTTGGATCTTTCTAGACTCTATCGCGGAAGGTGAAGGAGGATCACTCCTTGTTCATGGGAGCATTATTATAGAATTAGGATATCAATGGATTTTGATAGGATTCACTAGATGTTGTTTTGCATAAAAAACTAAAATGGAAATCCATTAATAAATAATATATTTGGTTCTTATACCACAATGTTTAAATAATGATAATTTTAAATGCCCGTTATTATTTTTCGTAATCCCTAGAGAACCTCATGTCTATAATAATATTGTAATTATTATTTCTTGAGACATGAAAAACTCATTAATTCATTAAATATTATTTATTTAAATAATAATAATTATATATTATTTCTCACCATACCAATAAACCCAACTTACCATTCCACCACAATATTAATAATACCTTGAACAGTGACTATTTATTTAGCAAATAAATATCCTTCCAACATCTGATAATAAATTAATCGATATTATACTTACTAAAGAGAAAATAAATATTTTTAAACATTTTTCTCACAAAATATTCTATTGAATAACTAGTGATGGAATATATGTGACCAAGTAAATATTAATAATAACTAAAACACACGTAGTACTAATACTTACTAAATTTTTTAAATAATTAATCATATTATTATTTAACATATGTTCTTGATACACTTATTGTGTGACGCTTTAGGCCTCTTTCTCAGTTTCATTAGGCAAAGATGCACCAAGTCATGGGTTATCATCTCAGAACACATCAAGTCACACATAGAAAAATAGTTTTTTTCATAAAGATATAAAACTGCATATGAATACTTATTATGTAATATAATATCCTTATCACAATATCTCAAAACAAGTAGATTTCTTTCTAGTTCCATTAACTTATATACTTTATTTCTATTTTTTTTTTGACTTTCTGAAAATATAAGTTTCCTAAAAAATCATATCCATGTATTTATATAGGCATATCATTTCCATAAAATGGCCTAAGATATAGACCTCTATTAAATAAGGTCAAAATCCTTCCTCAAATTATTCATTAATTAAATATTACATCTAACACAAAAAATGGATACTACATTGTTGTGAATATATATCAGTATTATTTTTATCAATAAATAAACGTACACGAATCATGAAATATAATAATAATATTTTTTTTATGAACCAATAAATACATCCATTATTTTGAATATCCAATAAACCATATAAATTTTTATTTCCTACTTCCTTTTCTGGTTCTCATACTCACCTACATTTGAAATTACTAAGGGAATACACCATGAAAAGGTGTCTCAAAGTCTTATAAGTCTCCACCCTTGATATCCTTTACCTATTGTGTCCCTAAAATGACTTAATCCCCCAATAAAATGTATATTTATAATACTATCATGTTAATTCTATTTTTTAATAATATTATGGAATTTTTATGGTCATTCATGCAACAACTACTCTTAGAAATTTTTCACATACTATATCACATAGAAGAATATTCCTGTTGTAAAAATAAATTTTTTGATTTTCAAATCTATGAATATATATAATAATAATTATAAAGGAGTTGGTTATAAGGAACTAACTCCAATAGAGTCCCACATTTACCAGATCCAACTACAAATAACATTTATTCTATTATCCCTTGCATGATACTCTTGCTTATATTGAAATAATTCTTTAGTCAATGGGAATACCATGTTTTCTTCTATTAGAAATCTAATTAATGTAAATATACACCATCTTAAAAAACCTCATGATATGACATTTTTTGGAGTATGTTCACTATTCATTGGTGTGACCATGCCTCTTTTTCATATGCCACTACTTTAGTATTATAACAATATAATGTGATGGCATCTTTATATATTGGTTCCACATAGAAATATTGATAAAAGCATAATATTTATATGTCCTATTTTGATACCTAAAAATTGATATTTACTCTGAAACCATTATAGAATCAGTGATAAATTACTTCTTTAAAACCTTCCAAATTACACATTCTATGTTGAAACTGGAAAAATATCATGACACTAAAATTAGATCATTCCGATCTATTTGAAAACTAGTATTAGTATAAACCTCATAAAAATATCCTTATATCCTCTATACACCAGGGTCATATACAATGTTCATTATTGTTACTTAAGGAAAATTATAATTGTAGATGATTTTTGATCACTGAGATAGTATAGATATTTTCTACCATGATCATTGCATTGGAAACATCGTGTATAATATATAAAATGAAAAATATGATTTATCTTATCCCCGATGCATATGGGATCTTACTCATTCTCTCTTTCTCCTATTTTTTCAAATGAAACATTTCCCTAGAATAATTTATACCAAGGGACACTAGAAACATTACCCTCTTTTATTTTTCCATAATAAATATCATTAGAGTCTAATAAATATATTTACTTTTTTTAGTCCAAGCATCCTTTTTGATCTATTAAGAATGACATAGATCCATAGAATATTGGATTCTTAACCTAATTGCATTACATAGAAATACATTCATTACTAGTCCTTAGCAAATTATAAAATAGGTATTTTTTCAAATAAATAATATGTCTTCAACATAGACTAATAGGATAATGACTACGTTCCCAATAAACCATTTGAAAAATCACGAAAAACATTTATATGTAACTCAAATAATTTATTTTAGCCTCATAAAATTGAATTTTTCATGCCATGACTGAATAATTAAATCAATTAATGGATCTTTAAAACATTCATATATTTTTTCCATCACCGGGAGTAAGAAAACATTCTAGCTGTTTCATTTAGAAACCATCCTAAATGTTCTAATTAGGGAAAACTATTTTAAAATCCATCTACAATTATTTTTTATTTATGGTGATATAGATAGTGGAATTCTAATCGATTTTATCATGGAAACTTGAGAAAAAAGTTTTTTCATATTCTATGCATTGATTCTATTTAAACCCATTATCATCTAGACTTACAATATAGGTACTTAAATTTCCTTATATACCTAGTTTTCTCTAGAATGACATTTTGTAACTAAAATGATATAATAAATAGGTGGATAAACAAAAACCCAAACTTGGTTCTGATAAATGGAATCTATTGAAGAATTCTTGTCTTTTTTCTCTTATTCATCTTTTGAGATCTCTAATGTCTTTTTGTTGGATATAGGTTTATTATTTTCAACCAATAATGAGTCAACATCAGTGATAGTATGAATCTCTCCAATTGAAATATTTTGGAATATACTAGGTTTATGAATTTATATATTTCTATTAATATAAAAAGAATTATCTAATAACCAATATGTAGATATTGAAATATTATAACTGATTAAAAAAGAAGAAAAATCTTCCCCTTTCATTTGGGTGATTTTACTCTTCTAGTTCCCTTCCATAACACAAGAAAGCATACCACTATATTTTCTTTTATCCATTTCTATATCATCCTCTTTATGTATGGATGGTGATTGTAATAATATTATTTTTTATTAGTCTTGGTACCCATTAACATGTTATTTATTCTCTTATTCTTCACAACAAATGTGGGTTTGTCACACCCCATGTCCTTGTCAACTTGATGAATCAAAATAAGAAATTCTAAAAGAATATTTTCATTAATGAACATGTTATAATTAATAATATAACTAGATTAGGAAATGGGTAGTGAGGAATGTATGATATGTTTTTGAAACATATATGAGACATTAATCCTAATGTTTCTAATCATTTAATGTTGCTAATAACCGGGAATACAAGAGGTCTAACTGGAACAGGCTCTCTATGATTGCAAAAATACAATGAATTGGTGATCTTATGTATCTCTACTCACAACTTCTCTTAAAATAAATCCTAAAGGTGTGACATCATGTTACATGAATCCATGGCTTTGTGTTTTTTTATAGATCATTTATCATGGATGATACCATGAAACACTGAACATCTATGTAATAATTAAAATGTTTATCATCAAAATAAAACTCTTCCTCACTAATCTCTTTAACAATAACATTAAGAATAGTTTCTTCTAGAACATTAAATTTCTTTTCATGGAATAGGATAATGAAAAAGTGACTCTTCCACTATTGGAAATTAGTTCATGTATGAAGGTTATAATTCTATACTGTGGATTATAATGATATGTTTGAGTTCATTTTTATTTTCATTTCAATACATAATAAGATCACAATTTTGGTACATTATCTGATAAAATTATATAATAATAGTATATTATAATTTTTTAATCTCCCACTACAATATCAAAATAGAGTGGAACTCACCATTGGCTTTGGAACATTTTGTTTATATAAAATTCTTATGCTAAGATCCCACACTCCCCTACCTATGATGTTTACATAGGTCGGACCAGAAATTTAAAGGTTATGAGGTTGGAATTATAAAATCAAACTACATTAACGCACATTTTATAGATTTTTGGAGTGGACTCCTCAATCCTAAAATACATAAATTGGATTTTCTTAACCTTTATTTCTTAGTTACACTATTCTATGCGTGGGAAGTCAGTCCTTGATTTGAACTATGTTTGGTTGACAAAAAATTTCTAGTTAGAATTCCATTTTAATTGAAAGCACCTCCACTTGGGCTGATCAATCACTTTGGTATATGGTTACATTTCAAAATAATTTATGGAAGGAAATGATGGATTACTATATATAATTGGTGTATTTTTTATATTTATATATAAATTTATAATTTTTATATTTATTACATTTCTTTTAATTTTATGTCAATTTTTTTTAAGTGATTAAACGTGTCTTAGATAAATTTTATGCTGGAACTAATTTTTATTAGATCTATATTTAATTCTAGTTAATTGATTAATTCATGTGATTTTAAAAAAACATTTATAATAAAATTAAAGAGAAATATGATATAAATAAAATAATAATTTAGTATGATCATGAGTTTTTAATAATGGTTAGTTTATCTAATGGATGATAAACCAACCATCTACCTAGGGGAAAATTCATTAAACCATGAAATGAATTGTGTTTCTTATTTCCACTATTCCACCCATGTACCTACCAAAATAGTTTCTCCATGGATCCAAACATAAACCACCTCCACTAAATTGGGTTCTCCATACATTACTTAGGCTTTTACTCTATCCTGTATGAGGAGAAATAACAGATTTTTACGGGGTTTACATAACATAAACCATGGTCTAACATTCCCTTACGTAATTAGAGGATAGATAATGTGTTAATTTTATAATTACATAAAATAAACCAATAGAAAATGAATTTTTATTCTCATGAACATCCACATACATGAAAAAAATTACACATTTATTAAAATAACATTCAATTCAAGAAATTCTTATTCAAGAGAAATCATGAACGAATCTATTGTTTGTCTTGTTTAATGACCCAATTATTTTATCTTAATCCCCTATGTATTTTATTTTGAATAACAAACATTGAAATTTTAAACAAATTAAACAAATTTATTTTAAATTAACTCTGTACAAAACATGTACCATCGATAAAAAACTGTGAGTACTCTTCCAAACTACCTAGCATGTATCATACTAAAATATTGTCTACTCTTAAGTCATGTGTCAAAATTCACTTATCATTTAATTTACAGGTGTGTACAAAGTTTAATAAATGACATAGGGAATGCATGATATTTATGTTGTGTGTTAGGTTTCAGTACATTTAGAGTATTTATTGTGTTATTACATATACACAATATGTAGTTCTAACAATAATAAATAAATTAACTAGTCATTTATTATATTTAAATCCTATTACTATATAATCAATCCATGAAAAAAATGGATTAATTGATTTCTACATAGGATAAATGGTGTGTGATATCTAAGTCACGTGGTCATCAGTCTTCTTATCCATGTAAGACAAAACATGGTCGTCTTTGACTAATGTACTACACATCATATTTGCATGTTTCACAACATGAAATTAGGATGACTGTATACCATACTGGACAAAAAAACCGGAAATGATTTAAAATACACACTATGTGTAATAAATACATATAGATCGAATTAAATCTGAATTAATTAACAAAATCAATCAATGTTTTAAACCTGGTTAAATTTAATATACTGATGGGCTACATTGTGTGTAAACTTTTGTTATCTATATAGAATCCCCAGCACATCCGGATGAGTTTTTGATTTATTTCATTTATAATATCAATTAATTTTGATTATAACTATGATAACAAAAGGGGAAGAAGTGTGGATTTCATTATTCATATTAATGGAATATTAAAATGAAATAGAAAACTAATGATAAATGTGTAGATAAACACAGATATTTAAATAATTTAAAATAGTTTTGTGTATATTATGATACCACTTATAGGTTTTTTGTATAGCACGATCACTTTATGGGGCATGACAAACTTGTCTTTTTGTCATAAAATAATGATTAATTTTGAGATTTACAATAATAATAAGCACTATGAACAATGATATTGAATCAATGATTAATTGATGATTGAATACTGAAACTAAAACACAAAATCATCTCATAGAGTTTATAATTAATTTAAACAGTTAATAAATTAACTTTTTATTAGTTATTTCATTTTTGATGAATCTAAAATTATTCTTAGGTTGTACCATAATTTTTTTGATTTAATATATTTGATATTCCCCCCAGGTATGATCCACACATGATCAATGAAACTCTAAATGTAATCATAAGAATCTTTGGGTGTTATCATGGAAAATACTAAGACCTACATTGTTCTCTTTTGATCACGACATAAATCACTTCTAGAAAAAATATCTTAGATCTCTATAGACTCAAGATTTGAATTTGGAGGAGAATTAGTCTCCATTGATGAGATTTTTCTTGGATAAGGGTCCTCTCTATGGATTTTGAGAGGATTATAAAGATATTTTTGGGCACTCCCAAAAACATTGAAACCCATTTAGAAAAAATATGGTTGGGATTATATACATATAGGGGTAGAAAATAATAACTTCATTAAAATCCTTATTATTTTTGACAATCCTTGTAGAACCCCATTTCTATAGTAGTAGTTATATTATTTTTTCTTAACATGTTCTAAACTCATGAATTAATTTAATATTATTAATTCAAATAATATTAAATATATATTATATCTCAACTAAACAATAATTCATGTCCATCAATCCTACATAATATTTATCAGACCTTGAATAATGAATATTTATTTAATAAATAAATATAACTTCATTATTCACCAATAATTACAAAATATTTATAATTACTAAATAGAAAATTAATAATTATTAAATATGATCCTCATAAAATATTCTATCAAATAAACAATGAAAAAATATACGTGATCAATAAATCATGGTTATTTATTAAACCTTTAGTGGAAATAATATTTTCTAAAAATGATAAATGATAAATAATATTATTATTTAATTGAGGTTCTGGATACACTTTGTGTGTGACCCACTAGGACACTTTTCTGTGGCATTAGGTGTAACAACCCAATGTATAATGTTAGCATCTAGAAACATGTCAAGTATCCCGTAGTGAATGAATTTAATTTTCAATTATATAAAACCACATTGGGAGGATTGTAATTTAATATAATCAAATTATCATGATTTCTATAATCAAGAAGGTTAAATGTGGGTTCCATTAACATGTGTGCTTGATGTCTATTTATTTTAATTTCAGAAAATTAAACTTTTCTAAAGAACACCTTTGACATAGATTTATATAGTCTATTTAATTTCCATAAAAGGGAATATGATACAGAAATCCATTATATAAGGGTAAAATACTTTCTCGCATTATTCATTAATAAAATATTTCTCATGACATACTAAATGTATGATTATTTACTGAGAACATATCTTACAATATTTTTCATCAAAATATTAAATTATGTCCCTCATTTTTACATTATTAACAATTTTAATGTCTAAAAATAAATAAAAATTCCCATAACTAGGGAAATACCATTACATATATAAATTTGTATTTCCTATGTGCGGGTCTCATTCTCATAATTTCTTACATTGGAAATTATCTAATACAAACACCATGAGAAGATTCATAATATTTATATGATCTACACCCATGATAACTTGTTTCATTTTTTTCCTAAAATGATTCCATCATGGTACAGAATAAATATTTAATAATAATATCATCACACATTTGATTTCTCGTTATAGTACGTTGTTATAATGAAAATTTTGTGCTAAAGGTACTTTTAAGGAATTATCACATACTAGGTCACATAGAGAAATAATCATTATGTGAAAATAAGTTTATCAATATTCAAAACTATGAATATTGGTAATTATAAATTACATAGAATTTGGTTCTACGGAACCAAATTGAACACGTGGTTCCACAAAGGTATGGTGGACCCCTATATAGTTGTAAATGTCTTATATAAAATGATACACTATAGTGGTAAACCATATAAGTCACCTTATGATGAAAAAATATCTCCTTTAAGGTTCTATATATATGGTGTGATAGGATCCCAGTATCCTTATTGCACTAAATGGGCATCGGTTGGGAACAGCCTAGGTTACCACTCAAAAAGGTATATTATCCAATCCTATAGGATGATATGAAAAGTTAAAACCGATAAACAAACTCACATATATGAGTTATCTGACCCAAACTATGGCCAAACATGGTGAACAGGATGGGTCTACCCAACCAGACACATCACATGATGTGAATGAATCTTGAGTTTCCCAAGATTATGTCCCATGGAACACTATGTATCAAAAGGAATTACCTCAATTTGTCCTTTATGAATTATATATTTGGTGTCTGTTTTGGGTGTGTTAATAGATTACTATGAATAATTTTCCACATTGCTCACAATGGAATGATTACTTCATACATTAAAGATTGTTTACAATATGGGATATGATAACACTACAGTTTTCTCTTTAAGGATAAAATAGGGATTTTTGAATGACGATAGAGGTTTTCAATAGACCAATACCTCTCCCTTATATAATCTAAACTTCTTATGTGTTGCTTAACATTCATTTATTATGTACTATACCAATTTATTATATGAATTATCATATTTTGTGTACTATTTAATGAGTTTTCGGATCTTATCAATGACTCTTGTGAGGTGACAAGGTTTTGAGTTAATTTATTCAATTCCCAAGGCTATGTGTTTATTTTATTATGGTTGGGTAGTGAGGAGTTATATTTCCTTCATCCCTCATTTTTAATCTCCCTAAATCATTTCTAGGATTAAATAATTATTCTTCCCTTTTCACCCTTGTGGTGTTTGAGTTTACTTGTTTCAATATTTCCTTTATGATTTTTGGTAATCTTGTTGGGTATACATATACTCACCCATGATTGGGATTTATCACTAACACATTTCATGTATCGTTAATATGACACATTGTTCAATAAATAATTTCATAAATAAGTTTTCTATAGATATTAATGGATATTGAGAGTATTTTGAGAAGGCATTGTATTCATTAATAACATGGAATTTTGGGGTCATTACTTCTATTATATAATTGGGAGATTCATTTTTAGTGAATTTAATAGGCATATATTTTTTCCATGTACTTTTTAGTCATACCATTTTTTCTCTATGGGACTTAGTTGTTTCCATATGAAGACATATTATCTATTGATAATAGTTACTTTTTTTCATCATTATTATATCCTATGTCATTTTGTGTGTTGTGGATAATTGTATTAGGATAAGGAATGGCATTATGATAAATATCCCTTATTCTTACTAGTCACCATCACATATCCTCTTTGGGGTGGGCTTGGAGTGGAATACTTTCCTTACCATTACCCAAGAGGGGCCTTGGTGGGTTGGGTCTTGTCATAATGAGACTATGAAGTTAGGAAAAAGAACATAAATTCTACTCAATATATGTGAAATGCTGCTAAACCACCATACCCATCAACCAAAACATCATTCACAACTCTTTGGGAATCACAGAATGATTTTTTATTTCTATCATCATCTCCACCTTATATCATTTCTGCGGATATGGGTTTAAGATTTGATCATGGCTTGTATCATGATTAACATTATGTCAAATTGAATCTCGTATTTTCTATCTTTGTTCATTATTTTTACATATTTATTTTATATAAATATGAAAACAAATTGTATTCATTATTCATCTTTATTATTATTTCAATGATTCATCCAGATCCCAGATCATGACATAAAATTTTAGGATTTCAAACAATAAACATCTAGGTGGGTGGATATTATTCCTTATTTGAAATTGGAAAATTTATCATGCTTAATTGATTGATGATGATTTTATATCGAATAAATTTCAGATATTATTTAGAATTTATATATTTTTTTAAAAAACACTGATTTATAAATTATATGACTTTTATCCAAAATAATTTCAAATTTTTACATCCATTAAAAATTTAAACTAAAAGAGGAAATTGTGTAAATGTTAAATTTAGAATAAATTATTTATTTTTATTAACTTATATATGATATTATTTTTGTGTACGGGATAAATGTAATTAATGTTTGATCAAATTTTTAAACCTCTATGATATTTCTATTGTGATGTAGTAATAATGAGTGTATGTATTAGGGAAAGAAAAATTATTATGAAATGTTCTGAAATGAGGAACCCCACTCCTTGTTGGCATAATGTATGAAATGAGAGGATTGATTTGTAGAAATGTAAAAATCAGTTCAAAAATGATGACAGGGTGAGTGATGACTATAATTTGACTCAGAAAATGATAAATCCATCTATTAATCTAGATGGAATTTATATAATTAATTTATACACTGATATTTCAGATCATGCTTTTAATTTTCATTATATAATGATTATATTTGGGAAATCTGAGCATTTTAATTATTTGGAAATGAAAATTTTATATTGGATTTTAGGAAATGGTGAACTTCCATTCATTTTGGGAAAATAATGTTTTTGGAAAAAATAAATAGTAATAATATATTTTGATATCATGGTTAGTATTTACAGTTTTTTGGAAACAAATTTATTTTCAAAAATAAAAGATTATTCTTGGATTTAACAACCTAGAAAGGAAAATAATTTAACAAATCAATGATTTTGCTTTGAAATATTTTTTATTTATGATACATTGGTTGAAATTTTATTTTTAGGATTGGTCATACATCATAGTATTTTAAATTCATTATGGAAGTCTTAGTGAATTCATAATCAACCCTTATATGCGCACCTTAATGGACAAGTAATTTTGATTTAACATGATTCATAAAAGGGGATGGATTTTTTCATTATAAATTATTATCCATGTATCAATATTAGTGATATGTTGATGGAGGTAATAGATTTTAGTTTTAGTTTCATTTTATATTTATTTATCAATATGTTTTCTTAATATTTTTCTTAATATTTTTTTATAAAACATGTATATTTCTATAATAAACCCATGTTTTAGGATTATTATTGTTGATAATGAATTTTAAATTCATTTGAAAGTATAATTTTCAGTTATGGAAATTTAAGGAAAATCATTCCAAAAATGGTTTATTTAATCATTCACCACTTATTGGAAGCAGATGAAAGACAATATTATTATATTTAATATATAATTTACAGATTATATCCCCACCAAAATCAAAATAAACGGAAATTTTCCAAAATAATAAAAATTTGGGTGAATTTAAATTAAATTCATAAAAAGTTTAATATTGCTATTTTATTGACTAATTACATTTTGTACATTATTCATCATGGGAAAACTTATGTTTTATGTTTTTTAATGCCTTAAAAAGAAGTGGGTTAAAGACAAGAGTAATTAGATTTGAAATATATATTATCTATTTATCATATTCAATGAAATAAATATGTATGTGGTTGTGATTCAATGACCTAGATGAAATATTTCATTTCATATATGATGGTGGAGGTATATTATATTAGACTTGTGACATGATCTTAGGAAGATGGAATGTCACATATAAGGAAAGAAATGTGTGATTGCCAGTGAATTATCATACACATAAGATGTTTATATATTAATCGAAATATATGAAATTGTACATTAATATTATTGTATATCAGAAAACATACACTTGTCTAGTATTAGTTTAACCAGGCACATCCACAATCCATGAAGGTACCTAACACAAATTTTCATTTTCAATAAATTATAATTATAATAATATTTTTTGGAATTATATTTTTGTATTTTAATTATTTTTTGAATTTTATTTATTTATAACATGATAATGGTTAGGAGGAACATACCCATTATTCATGCATCGATTTTATAATTTGATTGTGCATAATAAAAAAATTAGTGTATGATTTTAATAATAATGTATCCTCCATTGGTGGAAAGAAAACATCATTCATTATATCCAAGCCTCCTATGATATTTATTACTTGATTTATGAAATGTTAAAATAACATAATATAATTTATATTATGCTGATATAATATTTGTATTTTAATTTTGATATTTATTCTTGTTTTCTATTATTAAATATATATGTAATTGATGATGATTATATATATATATATATATTACTATTAATATTACTATTATATAATTACATAAATAAGTAATTCCAATATAATTATAGTGTTTTATATAATTATTATCATTTTAGGATAAATAATATTTGTGTGTGTTTTAAGAAAATTCACAATAAAAAATTATTTTTCATATAATTATTTTATATTTACTATATTTTTATTATTAGATAACATAATGAAAAATGGTGGGGATACTATTTTCAACTCTGAATTATTTATTCCCATATGGAGGATTCCCCCATTCTTCATCTTCCTCCTGAATACAAATAAAATGTCTTAAAAAATAAATGTTAGGATGTTTCAATTTCTTTATTCTTTTTATTTCTTTTTTTTCAATCTTCCAATCATGTTTTCTATATATTAAGGTTTTATATGGAAATTGTCTTTTTCCATGTTTCTAAAAAACCGCAAATTTCTTGCGGTTTTTGGTTTCAATGTTATATAATATATTTTTCCTGCCACCTTCCATTATTGTTTAATGAATGCTACACAGTTTCATTGACAACAAGATAGATTTAACTATGTTGTTTTTTTATCTTAAATAATTTTTTTAATTAATAATTTAAATTGGTTTTTATTTCTTATATAGTACATGTATAACTTATTTATGATTGTTTCCTTTTGATTTTTATTATTGTTCTTCTTAACCCATGTAGTGTAATAAGATTTTTGTTAGTTATCTTATGTAAAATTACATTCAAGTTATTCCATGAAATAAAAGTATTTAATAATGAAATTTGGTGACCTAAATTATTTAAATGAATTTAAAATGTGACTTTTGTATAATGATTGATTTTATAAAAAGGATTTCTAATGGGTTTTTAGGAATTGAATTTCTATAGTGATACTTTATTCCCCTAAGGGTTTTCCTAAATCTTTTTTGACACATATCGTGAATTGATTGGACTTATAAATTATTTATGCGTTATTTTTTAGTCTTATATTGGTTTTTTACTTGAATTTAAATTAATTTATGATGTTTTTGGAATGATTTTTTTTAATTTTTTCTTATTTATACTATTTTTATCCTCTTATTAATGTATTGTAAATGTAATCATGATAATTGACTTTAATAATGATTTTGATGTGGTAAGGATATACGGGGTTGTGATTTGAGATATTTTGGTTACATGGATCCATTGGGTAGATTTGTGGGAAGATTAAAATGAGTGTTATATCAGTTAAGATTTCAATCATCCTTGTAATCTTATTCCAGATTTATCTCTCCCAAAGGGGGTTCTACTCGACAATGATGTAATGTTATTTTAGGTTTTCTCACATATAGTGTGGAAAACCAAGTTTTTTATTGATAAATATTACATCATTTTAGATGAATATTCAACAAATAACATTAAAAAACATTCCATAACAATAATGGTTTAGTTTCTTTGGAAGGTAGAAACACAAAAATATTGTTTATGTACATTCATCATAATTTTTAATAAAGATCCTTTCACTCTATACAATTTTTTACATACCCTACGTAAAATCAATCTTCATAACCTATGGAAAAGAAACATAATAAAGTTTGAGATCAGATGTGTCATAAGATTAAAAAATGGAGAAACAAATCAATGATCATATGTAAGAATAATATAACTGTAAGGGCATGATATCATGATACTACCATGAAGTGTTCATCAAAGATTTATCATGGATCATTATCATGATTCATTAAATAAAACTTTATTATTTTAAATATATGAATTGTTAGAGTGATTGATCACCAATAATTAATCATAAACCATTATTTCAAGTCTTAAGAAAAAAACTTGTCAAAAACATGGAACCATCATAGGTATTATAACCATTAATATATAAGGTAAACTATTAAGACTATCAAATCATATATGTGTACACATCAAAATATATCTCACATATCGTAACAGATCATGAATTACCACATGTTTCCCATAGTAGATCTAGTATCCCTATCTTTTTCTTATGGTATATCAAAGACATCAACCTATTTCCCATAATTGTCTCATGATATATAATTATTTACACAATCCATTGATGGGATATATAATTTCAATCATACCCATCCCATAATGAAAAATATATATATATATATATATATGTTCCCCAATATCATAAAACATTAACAATAGAAATATAATGTAACCCATAGAAAGGAAGTAGGTTTCAGAAACATTTCATCATTTCCTCATAGAATAATTCATGGAAAATAAATAGGTTTCCTAAAAAATACCATCATTATAATCCTAAACCACATAGAGAATGAATAAAGATACTATCACTGGATTATTTCCACAATAATCAAAATTATAATCAAAATTTTTCTTAATATAATGAATTCCTTCAAAAGATCACTGTAATTTTTCTTTAGGAAAATACACGTTCCATTTTAAAACCACTTCTTTAAAATCTAAAAATTTCCCATCAAATTGGGAAACCATTTTCTCTAAAAAATCCATGGAAAATTGAATAGATAGATTCAAATCATTGGTTGGTCATTATGTAAGGAAATTATATTTAAAACTTTTAAGTTAAAACCAACATTTATTTCCAATTATTTCTAAAAATTCAAAAAGTAATTCATATGGAAAACTACAACATGATTATTTTAAAATAATTTTATAGAAAATATGTAACATCCAAAGAATATATGATATAAATTCATTCAAATTAGATTAAATTTTTTGGTATCTTGAATTATATTTAACTAATAGTTTTCTTTTTTTCTTTTACACAACACCAAATTTATCATTCATTTCATACATCATCTAATTTCTTTAATAACAGCTATTACAGGCCTGACTGAGTTTTATGAAACAAAAATATATTATTAATTTCTAATATTATATTCATCACCTAACCATAGGAATATGAAAAATTTGAAGGATTAAATTAATTATGAATATATATTTTACACATGTTTAAATTAATAACTCTTTGTTGTCCAATTAATTAGAAATGAAAATAAAACCAATTGAATATAAGGGAATTGTTTTATACAATAAAATATTTTTATTTCAATAAATGAATTTTATCATAATATATGAAATTACTCATTATTATTGAACAATAAAACATAATTTTATATTTTATATAATCAATTATATATTATTCAATTCATCCAATATTTTTAATAGGCATAAAATAAGTATAACTCTAATTTTAAGCATAAAAGCTGCATTTTTTCAAAAGGTAGTTTTGCTGCCTTTTAATGGTAGAATTTTTCTTAAATTGTATTTTGAAACATATACAAATTTTATATGAAAAACGAAAAATATTCTTTGATATGGTAATTTCATAATTTACTTTGGGTTATTTTTTGATATTTTTCAGAGAAGTTTCATTTTTTATGAATAGTAAAAATATTGGATTTTAATTAAAAAAGCACTATCATCTAAATAATTTATATTTTGAAATTATATTTTTAAATGGTTATAAAGTATAATTAACTTGATGTTAAATCATTAAATAAATTTTATGTCATAGGAATAAATTGCACAATGAAATTGGATATTAAACCATTTCAAACATTTGAAATTTTTACTTAAAAAACCTACATTCACATCCTGCAAGTGAGATTAATTTTAAATTAAATTCTACAAATTCTGTAATTTGAATTTCAAAAAATATATTATTTTCTATTAATTATCAAAATTTATAATTTATTTTAATTTATACATATATTTTTACCAAATATATCATAAAATTAAATACAATTATTTATAATGATTGTGTTAAAAATATGTTTACTGAGTGGTTAACCATTAATCTTACTGGGTCAAATGATATAGAAACATGTCTAAAACCAAATTTGGTCAATATTTAGACAATATTATTTATTTTATAGAAAATGTTTCCCTATTTTAGGAACACTATGTAAGAGATACATCCAAATAGTATTTACCTTTTTGTATTTACAAGAATGCCACTCCTCTACTATTAAAGGCGCTCACTCTCCACACTTATTGAAACCTATAAAGCCTTTTTTATCATAAAATATCTATCCAAATTATTTACCAAAATCCCTAATATTATCCTAAATTCATAAATTTTTTAATACTTCTAACCCACGAAGAATTTGAGTTTAAATCATAAGGAGTTACTTGGAAAAGAGGAAACATTCTTTGATGAGAAATTTGGTTTTGTTTCTTTCACCACCCATTAAATTATTTTTATATAATTAATATATAATAACAACAGTATCTTAAATATATTTATTTTTTTTATATTATGTTTAGTTCCTAAAAATTAAAAAAACCCAATAATGGGACACGCAATAATCATTTTTGTGTACGGTGAACTACCATCTCACAAACTGATTTCTATCATTCTTCTATTACACCCTTTCAGGGATATGAATATTGATGTATTTGTAGTTTAAATTTTATATATATATGATATTTATAATTTATTTATTCTTTTTTAAATAATATATATCATATATCTTCATTAATTCCATTTTGTGGGAATATGATAACATAATTTTTGGATGTATGCACAACCGCCTCTTCAATGCGATGTGATTTTTTCACACATTTCCCGAAACATATTCATGAAGGGTTATTAAAAAATTGAAATAAATTAATTATATATGATATTAATGAAATAATGATTTTTTATAAAATATAATATATCATTTTCTCCTTACCTTTTCACACACTGAAAATGTGATAACGTCTTTCATAGATGTGTGGACTACCATCTTCTCGAAGCGATGTGATGAGAATGTTACCCGTGCGTTCGAATGACCTATTGTCTTTATGATTGTAACATTGGTTTTATTTTCATAATTGTATTCCATGATTGGTTTTAGAAGTATAATTTATGTACAAACAAGATTATTATTTATTGATTATTAATTTATATATGTGTAAATAATAACCCATTTGATCATAGTCTATATACCAAAGATCTTTTGGACATATAAATAAAATATGGTGGAAACACCATACATAAAAATTATTTATTAAATAATTATATATAACTCTTTAATAAGTGAAAGAAAATTAATACAAATATCTAATTTTTTTCAAGAATGTAAACAATTAACATGGTTTTATTATTCATGAATGTAAAGAACATGAGTGATGGATCAGACTCAAGGCTAGGGACATCATCTCAATTTCCTTTCATTAAGTCATATTTTGATGTTATGCACATATATTATTTTATAAGGTTTGTATAATTACATATTAAATGTTATATCATTAATTTAATTTATTTTGTGATATTAAAACTTTCAGTTGATTTTAATCATTCACATATATCATGATTCTAATCTTACTCAAGTAGTAATGGGATTTGTAATATTACTTTTATTTTTTGTAGTACATTGGCCATATTATCCAATTATTTTTGTTGTGTGGTGTATATATTACTCATGAATTATTTAATTTATTCTTATACATGAATTTATAGTTATTTACATATCCATTTAATGATATCATTTCATGGGGTTTGCAGTTTCAATGTTAACAAAGCAGTAATGTATTTGTGTCATAATTTTCCTACGTTGACATGATTGTTATGTTATAAAAATATATTCTTTAGTTAGGAGTATATAATTATAATTTTACATGTTATATAATGAATTTAATTATTCTCCTATTTTATACATTTAATTTAATGTTATTCCTTCGTATGGATTATGATTCAATGTTACCAAAGTGGTCAGAGTTGTTTTGTTACGGTCTCATCATTTATCGAGATTGTGTATGCTTTTGTCTTCATTATTGAAATCCTATCATTGTCATGACTTATAATATTCTATGGTTATTCATTATATTTTCATTTAATAGTAATTGTTTTTCAATATTTGGTACATAGGAAAATTTATAAAATGATTTTAACGAAATCTAACTTTATTTCTCTCTTTGGATGGAAATAGTTTTCTTCCAAAACAATATTTTCTAGATTTTTTTAAAAAAATAATGAAATTCTAAAGTAATTTCCATTTTTTAACATCAAAAACACTTTATATTTCTTATAATAAACTAGGGTAATTTTTTATGGATATCATCCCCATTCTTTCGTGGGATGGATTGTGACCGTTTTAAAGATATTATCATAGAACATGTTCCTTTTCCATTTGTTAACCATGATAAAATGAGATTGATACAGATAATGTTTATTTTACATGGGATAATCATGTATCAATGAGTTTCTAATGGAACACATTAATTTTAAATGGGTAAATCATGTTGCAAATAGTTTTTCATGGAACCCATTCATTTTCCACGGGTTAATCATGCTTCACAGAGATAGTTAGGGAACCCACATCCTTTCCATTGATTAATGATGTTCTAAAAAGAATAATTATTTTAATGGGTTATGATTAAATTAATTCTATATTTTATAATTCTTTATTTCTTTCATGGACATTATAAATGATAGGTGTTACCATATATCACCAGGTGAGCTAATTATAACTTATATAATGGGTATGCCTATATAGCCCTCCTATGCATTGGATAAGGACTATATTCTATGGATAATTTTATTTTAAGTTTGATATATGGTTATTCAAAAATTCTATGGTTATAAAAGGGCTCGTTTAGGGTTATTTAATGTTTCTAGGAGATGTTGTTTCATGATACAAATATTTTTTTATCTATAATTTCTATGGGTTTATAATATTTCTCATGATCAAGATTATTATCACATGGAACATGATTATTTATTCTAATGACTCTTTATGTTTCCATGTTATCATGTTTGATCATCCATGTGTGTATGGGTATGAGTGGTCATAGGTTATCCTCATTCATTTTTTTAATTTCATCATACCGTTATGCTCTTCTTTTGTTCACAAATGACATTCATTTTTCAATGATTATGTATTCCCTTATTGTCAATTTGAGCTCACACTTATTATGTTTCAGTTTACCCATGTTATAAAAAATGTAGGTGAAAAATTATGTCTATAATGGAATTGAAATAGATGATGTTGATGACCTAATTTGAATTAATAAAAACTATGATAAATGGGAGAAATTTTAATTTGAAGACATATGAGTTGTTTAGGAAATAGTTTTTCATGATTATCTAAAACTATAAACCTAAGAGGTCCTCAAGAATTTAAGGGATCTAAGTTATAATTTTTTATTTGAATGTTTGAATGAAAATAATTAGGTCATAATTATCTGGATCGTAGTCAAAAATTTAATGTTTGGGATTTTAGTACAGGATCCAGGATTGTTGGTCCCAGTCTATTATTGTTAGTATCAATGGTCAGTTTAGATAAATTTACAGATTATGATGTTTTCATGTGAGGTTATCTTAATAGTTTTGGATACCTTCATAGGTCTATAATATTAAGGATGATAATAATTTCAATGTATTATACAACCCATCAAGGTTTTAAGAGGTGACATATTTAAGTGATTAATGAAATTTTTGGAGACATTTTTGGAGGATAAGGTATTTATAACCCATGGGGAAAAAATGAAGACTTTTTAGGGAGGAATTATTCATCAGGATTAAGAGAAAGTTATGATAAGCTATATTTTCATTGAAAGCCCATCCCATCAGGCGAAGTGCAAGAGATTGATCTCATGACCAAAGGATGGCATGGGTTTCACACCCACTACTAGCCTATGGGATTTCTCGGTTAGAATGATATTTTTATAAGAAAATATTAGGTTTATTTTGGAAAATATTGTATTTCATGTGAGTAATAATGGTTTATTTGTCATATAATAATATATGATCAAATAATTCTCATCATTGGGTTTCAAACCTAGTTATAAAAAAATGACTAATTTGAAGGATAATTATTTATTGAATGGATTGGTTTGAACTTTTGGTATTAATTTTTAAGATTAATGTACAGTATGACAGTTTATTAATTTTTGGAATTATATTACAATGAGCTAACAATCTTGGTTTTGGTTAATTTCTAGTGACAGGAGGAATGGCTTGTTAACCCCATTATGGTTATGTGGTTATTAAAATTTTATTTTTATACTTCTGGCATAAGAATTTTCATCTTGAATACTCATCATTTAGAGAAATATTGATATTATTTTGTAAATTGGTTAAAGGATGAAATTATACTCATCATGTATGTATATTCCAGTTTTCTTTTTCTTATGTTCTAGATGGTAATAGAAATAATTAACTTTAAGAAAATGATCTTTAATCAAAATTAATATCCCAGTACCATAAATTCTGATGTACTGGCCGTATTTTATATAAAGACCAATAATTTGATATCCGAGAATTGGTACCTTAATTTATTAAAGTATAATGATTAAATAGATTCAAATCATGAATGGCCTAATAGTTTAGTAGTCTCGGTAAACTATAATCTTACATGAATCCCATCATATATTTGGAATAGCAAATAAAAAATAATACATAAAAATTAAATTTCTCAACATCCTTGATATTCAACCAAGAATTAATTTTATTATCTTAGGGAAAGGAATCATAATAAGTGTGAGTTCAAATAATCAATAAAAGTTAAATATAGAGGGACAAATAATGAATCAAGGAGCAAAATTAATATAGAAAGAAAAATATCTGAAAAAAAGTCAGTTAATCAATAATCTAAGAATGATATGCATCAGTAGATTTTAAAAAAGTTAAAATAATTAGATAATTATAAATTAATTATAAATTTATAATTTCATAATTATTTGACATCATGTATCTATCACATGAACTGCTACCATCAATACCTTTCATGAGACAATTTAATCTACAAGTAAAAACCCATTAAATTTTTTTAACTATTTCCTCTCATAAGACTTATACCACAATGAGGTTCTATATAATTTTGATCCCCACATGACACAGAAATTATAAATAATTATTCATATATAGCATAATTAATTCAGTTAATATACAGTTCTCCTTATGAAATATTTATATTGAATAAAAGATACATATTTATCAATATTTCTAGAATTAATCAAATAAATTTCAAAATAAACATTGTATGTAAAAAATTGGAATGTGATTCAGGATATAATTAAATCCATAATGCAATAATATGTATATTTTATAGAAATTTAATTAATAAAAAAATTTGTTTATAATAAAATTATTATTTCAAGTGAATGTTAACAATCAAAAAATAATGTGACATTGAACAATAACATTTATCGTGTGGTAATTTTCATGTTAAATCCCATTGGATGAAATAATTCAAAATTGAAACATAAAATACTATGAGAAATTAATGAATTAGGATTTTTAATGTCAAATTTATAGTATATACACCATGTTTAGGTGAATTTTTGAAAATTAACAAATAATTCTCAACTGAAAGTAAATTGAGACAGAATCCAATATAAATACCAAATCATTGAACTGGGAATTAACCAAATGAATATATTAGGTGTATCAACTATAAATAAACATAAAACATGTGTAAATATATCATAATTTAATAAAAATCCATTTCACACATAATATTAGAATGATATGAACAATGAAGTTGGATTTTAGGGCAATGAAAGTATATTGAGTTATAACACCCTTACCACTTGTGACCAGAAGAATCATATTCTCCATAAGACTATTATTAGTCAAATGAAAAATTTAAAACAATGATTATAATGAGATTAATGATATTATATATCAAATGGAATGATTTACCCACCAAAAATAAAAAAAATAAGTGGTGAGTAGGGAATATATCTAACAGATGTAAACGTACGACAAGAAAACCCGTACCCCAAGATTCCCTTTAGTGTATTGTTTTTTAACCTATAGTGTAATGCTTAAATATAGTTATTAATTAATAAAATAACTATATTAATATTTATAATACCGTATATGATCATTTTATAATATCTTATCATCAGTTCATTAATAATGTTTTATTATTTTCAATGTTTCGGGAGCGTTTGTTTTATGGTTTCATGGTATGTTCATTTCTATATAATTATGTATTTTCATTGTAAAATAGAAATAAAACTATATAATTAAAATGAAATGTAATTAATTATTTTCCAAAAGTATAAAATTTAAAATTTTTCACTTTTATTTCATGCCCGATGATGATTCATTTGATAAAATGTATGTGATAATTGTTTAGTTTATTTTTGGTGTCTATTCCAAACATCACAAACTAGTTTAATTTTATTTAATATTATATCTATAAATTTGTTCCATGTCATGAAATAAGTTATAATATACTTATTAAAATCTCATTTTTTAGTAATAATTTTTTTATTACCACCCATGTAAGTGGTAATGGAAAATGAAAAAAAAATCATTATTCATGTAGCCAACCAACTAGCATAATTTGGAAAATAGTGTCATTTCATTGAATAAGAGGAGTTAATAAAAGAGATGGATATAAGATATTCCATTATAAATATAAAATTTTAATATATAAATCATTCTATAATTATTGTTACTATATTTATTAATTAGGTGAGGAGAATGTAAAATAAGATAATAAAATAAGAGTGGTGGTTTGAGAAAATTACCTATTGGATATCACATCCTCGAAGGATCACTTAAATATCATTGAATTTTTCTATTAGTGATACAATTAGCACTTGTGTGTGGGTATATTAAGGTGGATACTTTTTGGTTGAAATTTTTGGATATTCAATGATTTTTAGGAGAAATGGGGTGGTGAGGGGATGTATTTGTACTTTTGGATGGGTGAATTTAAGTGATTAAATAATGATTTTATTATACATAAATCCAACTATATTGAGTTGGAATTAATTACCACGAATTTTTCTGATACTTAATGTTTTAATGGATGTTTAGGGTCCATAAATACATCAAACAACAATTAAATTTTGTTATTTTTTGGTATTTTATTATTTTAACATTTCACTTCAACTTGTTTTATTATTTTACATGTATTGCAGTAAATATTTTTTTTACCACTGTAATATTTTATTCCAAAAAATTAAAATGACCTTAATTCCCAATTTGGAATTTCTGATTTAAAATATTTAATACATTTTTCCAAATTAAACATACATAGATAGTAAAATGATATTTAAAATTAATCCCAGATATGAGATGTCAAAGCGAGTTTTTATAGATAAAATTATACAAAGTTTGAATTTTGTATATATTAAAATTCAACATTATAAGGATTATAATGGAATAAATTATATTTAAACATGAATAATTCATCTAATATTAATTTAAAACAGATTTAAATCATAATTTATCATTAAAATTTATTTTGATGAAAGGTCTTTTTTCAATTAAAATGTAATATTTTTCACTTTTGAAAAAAAAATGAAACTTTGAGAAAAATAAAAAAATTCAACTTAATCTAATTTTAATATCCCAAATTGGAAAATAAATTTTATTTTTTAATTTTTTTTAAAAATGTCAACAAAGTTTTAAATAAAATATCCATTAAAAGGTGGGACATTTTTATTTAAAAAATATATTTCATTTTAAGATTCAATTGGATTTATTATTATATTAAGATTATGAAACATACTGGGTTAATTTAAAAAAAATGGTTGGATATAAAACTTATAAATTTCCTTAATATATTTAACTAATAGTGATTAATATAATTTCTAATGATAAAATGACATTCTTGGCATAAATTTATTTTTTTAATAAAAACACATCATTTATATTGAATTTTTTTTATAATAATTTCTAATTGACTAAAAACCAACGAATTAATATTATAAAAATTTGTAAACTATATTTTCATACTTTAGTCAATCATATTAGCACCCTAAATTTTAACAACTAGTTTTTTAAAATCATGTTAAAATAATAATATTTAACCATATATCTTAGGACGTTTATGCTATGTGTTTTGTGAAACCAATACTCTCAAAGAAATTGAATTTATTTAAGAAGACACATAACATAAAATATTGGTATATAACATTCTAAATACATTCGATAAATTTCATTTTCAAAATTTAAAATTTCACATAGAAACGGAAATTTTGATGTTTTAAAATTATTTTGGGGGAAACCCCCATCGTATATAGGGTTAATAAAACATCTACTTAAAATAGGGAAAGGTAAATATGAAGGGAAGCAAAATAAATTGATTCGAAATAGGAAGTCAGTAGTAAAGGGAGATAATATGGGCAAATAAGAGAAATCTAACTGTCATTTTCTCATGAAGAGTGATATAGAAAAGGGTAATTATAAATTTAACCATCATAAAATCATAAATCATGTGATCAGTTAAAAGACCATTGATTTAAGACTATGAAAATTCAATTAATACAGTTTTTGTTCCAAAATACTTTTCCTATAGTTTAGGGATTATTTTACTATACATATAGGCAATCCAGAAAATAAGCATTATTTAATTCCTTTCATATAGTAATCATAATTTCATCCTTGGTTGTACATTGATCAATATAAAATTAATATCTTATGCCCAGAAATGGATGTAGAAGATTACTTTTTCAGTCCAAAAGGAATTTTAATAATTCATAAGACCAAAAAGTCATTCAATTGAAACTATTAATATCACATAAAAAATATATGACTTCCACGATCACTATAAAATCGTAATGAAAATATGCATGATTCAAAAAAAAATATTATATTGTTGAATATATTCCATAAATACAATGATATAATAAACCTTAAAAATATATCATAAATCTTAAAATCAAATAAAAATTTCCTGGAAACAAATACTATCCCATAAACATCAATATTTCATTATTATCTCAATATCAGGAACATATTCACTATTATCTACCAAAAATAATGTATTTTCAAAAAGATCAACTTCAATAGAAACAGTTCTCTTTGTTACTATTAATATTAATCACATGATTCCAAATCCTTAATGAATAAGTAGTATAATCCTTATATATTACTTTATTATTAAAATGAAAACATAATTATTGAATCTAAATATATGGGAACTTAATCATTCTATTTAATTCCTAAAAAAATAGCTACACTTCATTAACTGATTTCTAATTTCTTTTATATTCCAATTGTAGTCTCGTCATTTGGGGTAGTACAACTATTACTCATATAACCTTATTTATTCTATTCATGAGACTCCCCCTAGGATATATATTTTCATAATTCTCAACATTTCATCACTTAAAACATTCACTTGTCAATAATATCCAAGAAAGAATTTATTCTAAACTTTTTAATTTTTCTTAGAAATTACTTTATTTATATCCTTCTTTCAAATAAAAAAACATACTCTTGTTCCTCTAAAAAACTCAATTGGGTGTTTCATCTCAAATTATCAGCATATTTTTCTTTTCTCAATGATCTCCACAACCCGATATCTCAATTAAATATTTCATTCTCTTATTTGGTGAGTCTGATAGTTATGTAAGGTGAATGTTTTTAATCATATATCTCCATAACTGATTATTAATAAACACAATATCCTTCACTCTAGCCATCATACCATTTTTTGTTCAACCCCATACTATATATAAAATTCATTCTTATCTCAGTTCTTTCTAGTTCCCGCCATTAACTAAAACAAAAATGAAAATTGTAATCATCATAATACATTAATTATAGTGATCTAATATTATTCAATGTATGTCTAAATAATAACAAATTCTTCAAAATCATAATCTATTTTTGTTTAACCTAGTTTATACATTGTCATTAACAAATCTATAAAATATTATCATATACTAAGACTTATCCTGAATGGTAGTCATATGGTTATCCTCCATAATCTATAATTTCCTAAATCTATTTCCAATGGATTCTACTAAACTTCCTCCAATATCGACTGTAAATACTTAGACTCCAATAGCCCAAAGCTCGTGCCTTAAATTATTACATTGTAATTATTACAAGGAATCTCATCCTGATGGACCGAATAGTTTAGTAGTCTTGGTAAACTATATACATACATAAAACACATTTTATATTGGAAATAGAAAATGAAACCCAATACATAACAAAAAATGTTCTTAATATCCTTGAAATTCATTCCAAGAATTCATATTCACATCCTAGGGAAAGGAATGAAAATAATAGTGATACCAAATACTCAGTAAGGTATAATTATAGTGGAAGGAATAATTGATCAATGAGCATAATTAATATGGAAAGGTAAATAACTGAAAACACATGCCATTTAACTAATAAACTGAGAATGAAATGTGTTCACTAATTTCATCATAGTGAAAATACTATGGATAATAATAACTAAATTATTAATAAAGGAAAATATTAATTATTATATTTAATTTATATAACACATGAACCTTTATCGTGAAGACCTTTCAAAAGATGGTTAAATCTATAGGTAAAAACTCATTTAATTAGGCCAACTATTATGTCTCATTAGAAATTTTGATGCATCAAAGGGATATATAATTTTAGGACCCACCCATCACTGAAAGTCCAAATAATTATTTATATATCAAATAATTTATTCAATTAATAATTATTGTTCCTTATCAAATATATTTATTGAAAAATATACTGATTTATCAACATTTGAAAAATTAATCAAATAAATATCAAACTAAACATTGTATGTAAAAAATAGAATAAAATTTAGGCTATAACTATATAAATAATACAGTAATATGGATATGAAATATAAATTTAATGTACACTGAAAATTTATTATAATAAATTGATTGTTTCAAGAGAAATTTAACAAACACAAAATAACGTGATATTGAACAACAACATATATCACTTGGTAATTTTCACGTTACATCCACTTGGATGAATTAATTAAAAGGGAAACTTAAAATAACATGATTAATGAAAAGGTCGGGATAATACATTTAAACGGGATAGTATATACAACAAATATATGTGAATTAGTGAATATTAAAAAATAAGTCTCAATGGAATGTAAATTGAGATAGAATACCTTACAAATATCATATCATCGATGTGAGCATTAATAAAATGAATAGATTAGGTGTATCCACTATTAATCCACAAAAAACATGTTTAAATACAAAATAAAGTAACCAAAATCCAGTTTACATATAATCTTATCTTGAAACAAAAAATGAAGTAGGCGTTTAACCCAATGAATGGAAATTGAGTTAAAAAATCACATACCACTTGTAAGTAGTCAAATCATTTACCCCATAAGATTAATAGTTTTAAAATTGAACTTAAACTAAAATTAATATAATGGGATTAATTATATTATATATCAATGGGTAGTATCAATACATCACACACAATAAATAAGAGGTGAATAATGCATATATCTCAAAGATGTAAAAGTGAGATGAGAAATCCCTTACCTCACACTTCCCATTAGTGTAGCATTATTTAACTAATATTAAAACTATTTAAAGAATTTTATTAATTAATCAAATAAATATATTAATATTTATAAAACCATATATTATCCATTTATAACATTTTACCACCCATTAATCATAAATATTTCATTATTTTTATGGTTTTGGGTAAGTTTGTTTCATTGATTCATGGTCAGTTCATTTACGTAAAATTATGGATTATCTTTTCAAATAGAAATTAAAAAACATAAGTGAAATTAAATTTTATTCATTCTCTTAAAAAAAATTAAATGGTCCCATTTATTATTTTTCTTTTATACACTAGGATGATTCATTTTATGAAATGTTATTGAAAAATGTTTAGTTTACTTTTAGCAAGTTTTCAGAACATCACGAACTATTTTTTACTTAATATTATGTCTATATATTAGTTAGAGAACATTAATTAAGTTATAATATACTTATAAAATTCTTATTTAAAAAGAATAATAGTTTAATGGTGTACAATCACTGATTTCTCTACAAGGTATGTTTTGTTTACGTTTTAGTTGGATTCACTTATTTTGATTAAATAAGTTTTTTTAAGATCAAGAGAATATTAGAGGGTGTTCCCGGAGTTAGGTACATGAAAAGGGGAAAAAATGACTTTCTTGGCTATTTCACGGTTTTTTCATGGTTATTTATAACTGTGTGGATCAACCCAGGTAACCTTGAAAAGGGGTAGTTTTAAGATAGTTCCATCTGCATGGTTTTCACATAGATTGGAGAATCATGCGGGTAAAATGTGCAGCCCAGTAAATTTGAGAAATTTAAAAAAAATTCCATTATAGGATTTTTCTTTTCCATTTGGGATTTTTCTCCTTCATCCTTTGAACCCTAGTGAAGTTCCAAACAACCATGATCTTACATGAGGTGATTCTCCTTCGATCCTAGGTCATATGGGGAGCATTTAGTTGAGGATTGAGGATCTAGGTAAGTTTAATCCCCTCTTTGATTCATTTTCTTGATTAGGGTTTGTATATTTCCCTTCTCTCTATATGAAGCTCTAAAAAATTCTTTTTATGTGTTATTTATGATGAATCTTTTTAGGGGGTTTAGATCATGATATAAGGCCTTGATTAAGGGCGTTTTGGCCAATGGATTTGAGGTATGTGGTATACAAGTTATATCCTATAGTTATTATTTATATTCTTTCATGTAGGGTTTTATTATTTCCCTCTTGATGATGTGTTCCAGGTTTCATTGGAATAATTTCATGTATTGTGTGTCTAAGTGACCAAATTAATACCTCATGAACCCTATGGGATTCATGGTGGATGATGTAACTTATTTTAGGGCCACCCATAGGGTGCGCCGACCCTTACGAAAGGGCTAACAGAGATTTAAGGTATGGATTTGACTCATGATGTTGTAAATACTTAGTGAATGTAATAATTTGCTAATGTAATGATTTATAGGGTTTGTGGATAGTTGTTTCTAATGTGGTTAAGGGTTAAGGGACAGTTTTTTTATAATTTATATGTGATAAGTGGGATTAATGAGAATATGTTATGAGACCTAGTTGTTCATTAATATGCTTAGTAAGATAGGAACAAGAAATCAGAAAGAGGGATAAATAGTTATGTGGTATAAATGATGAATGTGTTAATTAATTGTGGCACGATGTTAATTTTACAATTTATTTGATATTATTGTGATGTTTCCAATGATATTGGTTATACTTGTTTGTATTTTGGTTGTTGCGTAAATGGATAAATGAGGATGTGAACATGGATTAGTTGAGTGGGGTATAGACATCAGGTTTCATTCCCATGGTTCAAGCTTGAATGAGGTTATAAGATCCTCCCACAAAATTCAAAGGTTAGGTAAGGGGAAAGAGTTCTATTCTCTTAACAGTTATATTCCACCAGAACTGGGGCTTCGAGTTGAGGATAATGTGGTTATTATGATGTGATTCCTAGTGAGATAGGACTTTATTGTTCACATATTCATTGAAAATATTAAACATGGCTAATCCATTGAACACATGAAAAAGGAGTGAACTAAACCGTGAGATTCTTATGTATTGAATGTGGCTTAAAGTGTAGCATAACATAAAAGATCATAATTTAGAATGGCTTATTTAACTATTTTACATTACATTACATTATTTACCACTTTCATGCGCTACCAATTTGACTAGATATTTTGTACACACCATTGGTGGTGGCCTACTAAGTTGTACTGACACCCTTCTCAGGCCGTCATTGAGTACCCAAGAAGATTTCAGGGTTGAAGGTCAGGAACGTGGCAAGGGCCTTTCATTGAGAATTGAGCTAGGTTCAGTATATTAATGGGGGAGGTCCAGGACCTAGATCCAACACCGTATTGGTGAATACACTATTTTCCTTTTTTATTTAGTTGTTTACTTGGAATTGTAGCATGACAGGAAATATTTACTCCTAGTTATTGTTTTAAGCCAATTTGGGGTTTCTTATTTATTCATGTTCATCATATATTTATATTTATTCTAATATTGATTATATTTTCCATTGTGTATTACTCTGAAAAAGAGGGTATAGTCTCCCCACTTGACTCTTAGACCCTCGCAACAAGTCGGAAACCTCTAGCGTACTAGGAGGCATTCTTGAGGTTATGTGGTGACCCGGATTGGGGCACCAGTTTAGTGGATCCTAGTTTGGGGATGTTACAATGTGGTATCAGAGGATTTCATTTCTATTTCATAATATTTGGGGATGGTAGATAAGATCTTAGGACAATTTCAAAACTTGGTAATGGGCTTGTTCCTGGGAGTAGTTTACCCATGTATGGGGGAAATCCCAAGTCACCCAAGGTGGGAAATGATGTTCTTGTGGTTTGTGGTCACATTTGAAGATATTTAATGAATAAGTGATGCATATGTAGTGTGATGTGATAGTTTTATAATATTTTACTCAAGGTCAGAATGGCATCACGTCGGGCGATGTTGAATCATTCGTGTAACATATGTATATAATTTGCACGCATCATAGTAGGCACACACACATGGGATGCGTGTATGGGACATAGATAATAGGATTCATTTGATTTCATGAAAATGATAAAAATCGATTCAAAAAAATTGTCGGAATGATGTGGAATGTATGGTTTGTAACCATGTGAGTTGGTTTTCGATTTTTCCTTAACCTTGGTGGGGTGTCTAGGGGTAGTTTTCTAGTATTTACTGGGATTGTTTAGGTAGTGTGTGAGAAATGTTTTTTTTATGGAACTTGAAGAGCCTTCATTTATATTTTTGTGAAGGATTTATGGAATTTGGTCTAGGGTTGTGATTAGCATTGTAGAGAGATGCCACCTTGAAGACATGTGCCAGTTGGATGACTGGAGGATATTGCTGAGAATGATCCCCCAATAGTGAAGCAAGGGGACCTAGTGGTTCAAGATGATAGGGAAGAATAGTTCCCTGATAACTTCACTCATTTTATGCAGATTATGGAACGAGACCTGGGGTGGGTTGCACTAAGTATGTTTGAGATGGCTGGGGTGTTTCAGTTGTAGCACCCTCCGACCATTACCAAAGATAGTGGGATAGAGGCATCGGAGTTCTAGATAGAGTCTATCCAGACTATGCTTGACCATTTAAGGATTCCTCTTCAGAATAGAGAAAAGATAGCATCCATGATACAGAGAGGCCAATAAAATCATTGGTGGGACATCATGGTTCAAATAGAGAATATTGATGGAATGATGTGGAAGGATTTTTAGGATATGATCCTCCAACACTGTTACCTTGAAACCATGAGGCTTGTGAAAGATGTGGATTTTTTGGGCTTGACCCAAGGGAAAATTTATGTAATAGACTATGTTATTTTCTTCACCGATTTACAATTCTTCATTCCAGCATTGAAAGGAGAAAAGGAAGTTGTGGGAAAAGGTTTCTAAGATGTACTGAGATATGGGATCAAGTCTTAGGTGAATATCTTCTACTTGAAAAGTTTTTCCGAGGTAGTGTATTAAGACCTTATCATAGAGGGGAACCAAATGGAGGATTCATGTTGTGAACTTTTGGTGCCAACTGAGTAGGCATGTGATGTGTCTTCCAATAGTAAGAACCGAAATTCTAGAAATTTTCAGTAGGGTGGATTCATGAAAAGTAGAAAAAAAAGGTAGTTATCTCATCGGGTGGTGATCAAGTGTGTTTTATTAGTGTGGTAGGCCATGGAATATGCATGGCCCATGTCCCCTACAACTAGTCAAGTTTAGAGTATTCATTAGGCTAGGCCATGTATAATGGTTCTATAGGAACTCGCAACATTCAGGAAATGTTGAAAGTTAGTGGAAGATGCTTAGTGCAGGAAGGGGTTCAGTTAACCCATATCGTGAAGGTAATTAGAGAACCACGGGTCGCACTGGTTGGTGTGGTGGATGTGGAACTCTAGGGTGAGATCATCCTTACCATGAGGTCATTGTTGTATAGGGTACACTGGCTAGAACCCAGGGTAGAGGATGAGGTTATCTCCCTATCATTCAGACTACACCAGAAGGTGCTGAGGCAGGACCGTCTACCTTTTGATGTACGATCTTTGTTTATTTCATGCTCTATAGTGCTTTATTTGATACATTTTCTACACATTCATTTATTTCTTCTCAGTTCATATTTATTTTGGGCTTAACTTTGGAGAGTGTGTGTGGGGTAATTTAACTTGATACTCTGTTTGGGGTATGAGTCGAAAACATCATGCAATATAAGGGTTGTGCACCAGAGGTTGTGGATATCATTTTCAATGGGATATATTTATTCTAGAGATGTCAGGTTTTGACCTAATCATGGGTATGGATTAGTTGGTATTGTCTCGAGCCCATATCTACAATTACTGGCATCGGGTAATGTCCACATCTCTCGAAGGACGCACTTATTTCCTCTGTGGTGAGTGGGATACTTGAGCCTGCTGCTCAGGGCCACTATGCCAGTATATGGGATAACTCACAACCCAAGTAGAATACCTTATGTCAAATGAAGTAGAGAAATAGTAGATAGTCTTCCCTCCTACTATGAATTGGTTTCTAGACGTGTTTTAAGAGGACTTCTCTGCACTACCACCTGAGAGAGACGCCGAGTATATGATTGAGTTATTACTAGTAGTGGATCCAGTTTCCATTCCACCATATCAAATAGTCCCAGTAATGATCCAATAACTAATGGTTTGGGTAGAGGAGTGGGAGCATAAGGTTCTTATTCATCCTAGTACATCACCATGGGGATCTCTTAGGCCATTATCTAAGAGTATGATAGATCACTAAGGCTATGTGTCGATTATAGGAAGTTGATCCAGATGACGATGAAGAACGGATACCCTCTTCCGAGAATCGATGACCCATTTGGCCAACTCAGAGTATCCTATATGTTTTCAAAGATTAATTTGAGATTGGGATACCATTAGTTGAGGGTGAGACTTTCTGATGTACCCCAAACAGCTTTTCAAAGAAGGTTATGGATATATGAATTTTTTTAATGTCATTTTGGTTGACCAATGAAACAACTCTGTTCATGGATCTAATGAACCAGATATTTAACTCGTATCTAGATCAGTTTTTGGTTATATTTGTTGATGGAATCTTGGTGGACTCTAAAACTCATGACTATCATTCCAAACACATTGACATCACCTTGAGTATACTAAGAATATAATTTATTCCAAGCTATAAAAATGTTAGTTTTTGATTGATGATATGCAATTTTTGGGATATAACATTTCTTTGTTAGGTGTGTCAATGGATCCAGATAAGGTACATGATGTGGTGTCTTGGGAGTAGATGAAGAACATTTCTGATGTTTTGAGTTTTCTATGTTTGGATAGTTATTATCAGATGTTCATCATATATTTCTTTCATTTGACACAGCCACTAATAGGATTAAAAAATAAAGGTTTTAAGTTTTAATGGTTAGAGGTTTTTGAGAATTATTTTAAAGAGTTGAATAAGAGATTTAATAACACATCTATTTTGATCTTTCCCGTAATAGGTAATAAGTACACCTTGTTCTATGATGTTTCTGGTGTTGGACATGGGGCAGTTTTGATGTAAGATGATGGTGTTGTAGTTTACGGGTCGATACAGTTTATTCCACATAAAACAATTACCTAACGTGTGACCTTGAGCTAGTTTTTTTGATTCATACCTGGATGTGTTAGAGGCATTACTTGTTTGGAGGAATCTTCACTATGTTTACCTACCATAAAAGTCTAAAATAAATCTTCTATTAGTGGGATTTGAATATTCGATTTTGAAGGTGGGTTGAATACCTACAATACTTCTATTATGAGTTGGCCTATAAAACAGGGGTGGGAAATAGTGTGGCAGATTCTATAAGAAGGAATACTCAAAATCTAGTGGTTTAGGAGTCCAATCTAGAATGGATGGTGATGGCCCTATTAGCTGAGATGTGTTTAGAGTTATAGGATAGGCATAGGTGGATGGATCTTGCATCCATAGCAGTTGAATCTGCACTTTTGAGCCAGGTCAAGAGGAGTACGGTTGAGGATCTAGAGTGTTTGGAAAAGAATGAATGTCATTATACTGTGGATTCACATTCTAGTTGGTATTTTGGTGCTGATGGAGTTTCTTATATTCATGGTCATGTTGTAGTACTGATAGGTGTATGAGAGGAGTTGATGCATGACTTCCACATATTGAAGTGGGTGGTGCATATTGGTTTGAACTAGATGTATTGTGATCTCCACATTTAGTATTGGTGGTCTGGAATGAAGAAAGTGGTTTTGGGTTTTTGTTGAATGATGTCTTACCTGCCAACATGTGAAGGGTGAACATCAACATCCAGGTGGGTTTTTGTGTAAATTTCCCATTACGGAGTGGAAGAGGAATGACATAACTATGAAATTTGTGGTCATTCATCCGAGGACACTATGGAATAATGATGTAATCTAGGTATTTTTCTACCATTTGACGAAAGTATCTCATTTATTACGGCTCCAAGAGAATTATATAGTGGACAAATTGGGTGATGTATATGTTCGAGAGATAGTGTGTTTGCACGGTGTGATGAGAACCACAGTTTCGGATCATGTCTATGTTTCACCTGACATTATGGTAGGGATTGGATAGAGTTCATGGTACCAAGGTGTTTTTGAGTTTCACTTATCACTCGTAGAGTGATGGGTAGTCAGAACGTACGATCTAGGTAATGGAGGAAATGTTGTGAGCTTGTATGCTAGATTTCAGTGGTTCATGGGAAAAGAAATTGTCTCTCATTGAGTTTGATTACAATAATAGTTTTCATGATACAATTTAGATGGTTCATTTTGAGGTTCTATAAGGGAGACCCTGTAGATCTCCGCTATGTTGGTTGGAGGCTAGGGAGTCTTATAAATTAGGACAAATTCTCATTCAGGAGACGTCAAAGAAGGTTCAATTGATTCAAAATTGTATGGAAATTTCTCAGAGTAGGAATAATTCATATTCTGATCGGAATTATAGACCTCTAGAGTTTATGATGAGTGACAGTGTGCTTATCCGAGTGTCACCATGGTTGGGTCGTCGTTGAATTCAGAAGTATAGAAAGATGGCTCCCAGGTATATGGGATGATTTGATATTATAGAGATGATTGAACTGGTGGATTATCTATTATCTCTTTCAAAGAGGTATAGTAGGATAAATGATTGTGTGATGCATCCTTTGAGGTGAATCTGATTCATATTGTGCATTATTGTGAGATGTTCTTGAGGGGAAAGGTTGTGCCTCTGGTTTATGTTCTATGGTAGCATGGAAACATCAAGGAGGAAAATTGGGAGCGATAATAAGATATGTGGTCTCAGTGGTATACTCAATTTTCCATGGAAACTTATTAATACTTGAAAGTAGCGGCTCAAGGAAGATCCCTTATAAGCTGGGGAGGTTATAATGTCCCATATTTCTTTATAAGATATGTTTTATTGAAATTTTAGTTTAATTCCCTTATTTTTATTACAAAATCATTCTTCCAAGTTTATGTGAGTATTAGCGGGTGTTCTGGGGGTCATGACATGAAATAGGGAAGAAAAAGGAGTTTTTACATTTTTGAACCGTTTGCACTCGGTTAGTGAGAACAGTGCAGAATGGTCCAGGTAACTATGAAAAGGTGTTTTTTTTGGATTGTAGAATCCTAATAATTTGGAAAACCATATGATTAATCTGTGTGGCCTAGTAACATTGAGAAATTCACCAAAATGAAATTATGATATTTTTCTATTACACTCGGGATTTTCCTCCTTCCTCTTTTTAAACCTAATGATGAGCCAAGCATCCAAGATCTTCTAAGAGGTCATTATCCTTTGATCCAAGACCATTTGGAGTGTCTTAAGTTGCATATTCAAGATCCAGGTAAGGCAAATTCCGTTTTTTCTACTTTCCCTTTTTGGGGGATTGTATCTTTATATTCTCTCTATTTGAATCTCTAAAACCCTTATTTTTTTGTGATATTTAGGGTAAATATTTGAACGGGGTTTATATGAGGATCTATGGCCTCTATTAAGGGTGTGTTCGCGAAAATTTTTGACGAAGGTGGTCTATAAGTTATATCCCATAGTATGTAATTATATATTTCGATGTATGGTTTTACTATTTCCCACTTATTGAAGTGTTCTTGGTACTATTTGAGTAATTTTATGTATGAGTTTCTAAATACCCAAATGAATTCCTCATGATCCAAGTGGGATATAAGGAGGCTGTTGTGACTTATTTTAGGGCCACCCATAGGGTTCACCTACCCTTCCAAATGGGAAAACATAAATATAAGGTGTGAATTTGACTCATAATGTTGTAAAAACTTAGATAATGTGTTAATTGGGTCATGGGATGATTTAAAATTGTTATGGATAGTTTTGTCTAATGTGATAAAGGTGTAAGGGATTTTTTGGTAGGCAATTAAATGGGATAAATGGGATTAATAAGAATATGTTAAGACACAATGTTGTTCTTGAATATGCTTAGTGATATAGGCATGGGAAATAGTAAATGGGGAAAATATTTATGGGGTAAAAATGATGAATATGTAAATTGATTATGTCATGTTATTAATTTTCCAATCTATCTAATATATTTGAGATCATTCAAATGATATTGGATATACTAATTTTTAATGTTGTTTTTGTGGAAATTGATAAATAAGCTTGTGCACATGGCTTGAGAGAGTGAGGGTATAGACATGAGGTTTTACACCCATGGATCAAGTTTAACTGATTTTCTAAGATCCACCCTCTAAATGCACGTGTTATGGAATGGGATGGAGTTCTATTCCCATAACAGTTTCATTATATCTGGACTGAGGCTTCAAGGTGGGGATAATTGGTTATTATGATGTGTTGCCTAGTGAGATAGGACTTGATTATTCCCATAGGACTTGAGAATATTGAACATGCCTAATCCATTCAACACATGATAAGGGAGTGAAATACACCATGAGGTGCTTATGTAGTAAATTTGGATTAAAGGGTAGCATAACCTAAGAGATCATAATCTATAATGGCGTATTAAATTTTTTTCCTTTTCATTCAATTATTTACTACATGCATGCACTACATATTTGACTCAATATTTTGTAGAAACTATTGGTGGTGGCCTATTGAGTTGTACTCACAATCTGCTCGAGCCTCAATTGGGTTCTCGAGTAGATTACATGGTTTCAGGTCAGGACTGAGGCATGAGAGTAGTTCTTGGGAAGTGATTTGGGTTTGGTATGTGAAAGGAGGAGGTTCGGGACTTGGATACCAGACTATTTTGGGCATTCCTCTATTTTCCTTTCTTTTTGGGTTGTTCACCTATCACTGTAGCATGACATGGAATATTTATAGTGTGTTATGGTTTTACCCATTTGGGGGTCGGTTATTTGTGGATGTTCATCAGTTTTTTTATATTACTTCCACTATTGTTTATATTTTTCATTATGACTTACTCAGAAAAAAGGGGGTATAGTCTCCCCACTTGACTCTTAGACCCTCACTGCTAGTCAGAAACCACAACCATACAGGGAGAAGCACTCGAGGTTATATGGAGACCAGGCTCGGGGCAACGGTTTAGTGGCACCATGGTTGTGTATGTTACGAATGGCCTACTATGGATGTGGTAATGTAAAATGAATAAAACCATTTCTCACATATCCTATTAATTATCATAATTTAACCTATAGTTTCGTTTATTTTGATAAGAGGAGGTAATAAAAGGGATGTATATAAGATATTACAGTATAAATATAAAATCACAGTATATAAATGATTATGTAATTATTATTTATTTGTGGATGAATTAGGTGTGCATAATTTAAAGAATGAAAAGAAAATAAGCTAGGTTGTTTGAGAAAATTATCTCTTGAATATCACCTCGATAAAGGATCCCTTAAAGTCATTTTAATTAATCTTTGGGTGAGACTAGAAAAACATAGATGTGGTGAGAGTGGGGAGGAGAGATTCTAGTTATTATTTGAGTATATTGAAGTCTTTTTTGGATAAATTGGGTGCTGATAGGTGGTATTCCTTGTCAATGAGGGGTGGTTTAAGTGATTAAATAATGATTATTTTATATATAAAGCCAACCATATTGGTATGGAATTAATTTCCCAAAATTTGGATGATAATTGGTTATTTAATGGATGGTTTGGGAAGTTAAAAACATTAAACAAAAAAAATTGTAATTTTTATTTATTTTATCTTTTACTTATTAACATGAACTCATTTCGTCATTTTACTTATACTGTATTAAATATTTTTCTTACCATGGTAACTATTCTATTTTTCAAAATGAAAATGAACTTACTACATAATTTGAAAATTATGATTCTAAATATTATATCCTTTTTACCAAAATTTATTCACAAAATTGGATAAATGATACTTAAAATTAATCCAATAAATTTTAATGAGAAAATTATCAAAATTTTGAAATGTTTTCATATAAAAATTAAATAAGAGAATTATAATAATGACCTAATTTGGATTAATATATGTATAATTGATATATTTTGACATTTAAACGAATTTAAAATATAGTTTATCAGTAAAAATTATTTAGATGAAAAGTCGGTTTTCAATTAAAATGTTGTATTTTTCACCTTTCGTCACAAAATAAAACTTATAAGAAAAATATCAAAATTTCCCCATAAGAAAATTTTGATTTCCCTATTTCCAAAATTAATTATATTTTTGTCAAATAAGATTTAAAAAAGTGTCAGAATATTGTTTTATAATAGGTGTGCTATTAGAAGGCGGCAAAAATGCCTTTTAGATAATATATATATTTTATAAAGAAAATATGATTTTTCATATCTTAATCCTAACCAACTTATGGGAATAATTTAAAAATATTTTACGGTATATAAAAAAATATTTAATTAATATATTTCCTTAAAAGTTATTAATTTAATTTATTATGTTAAAATTTCATTATGTGTATAAAAATGTTTTTTAATAAAAACTCACCCTTTATATTAAATTGCTTTTTATTTTCATTTCTAATTAATAGGTAACCAATGAATTTATTTAATAAACATGTGTAAACTTTATATTCATAAATTAGTTAATACAATCTACACCAAGAAATTTAAGTACTATTTTACCCTGGTTGTGTTAAAATATTAATATTTAATTGTATATCACGGTTCATTTAAGCTTGGGGTTGCGTGGAACATATGTCATCAAAAAAATTGAATTCATTTAAGAGAAATACCATAAAATATTTCGGTTTTAAATTTTAATAATCACATATTTACGTTTTTTAGACCCTTAAATTTCCATTGATCATTCACATTTTTTTGATCAATGACCTCAATAAATCTCCATAATTATCTACATGCTTCCTCTATTGGCAGCTATTTTAACCTATATGGAAACATATTTTTGTGTAACATAAGGTAACCATTATTTATTCAACTTTCCATTAATAAGGAATTATTTCTATATTTCATTGGTATAATATGGGTTTCAATAAAGGAACTCTAAAAATTTAAATCCATTGATAAGAAAGGGAAATTCTGAGGGTGAAATTCATTTTATGGGGGGTAGGATGCAACATCAAAAGATTTTATGAAATAAATTCATTTAAATTATTTAAAATATTATTTTATATTTCATTACATGAAAATAATTGTTTATATTCCTTTATACAAAACACTATGTTCAAAGTTTTTTGCACGCAACATCCAGTTTCCACAATAATGTCTATTAAATGCATGACTGAGTTTTATTGAACACCGATATTCTACTAATATTTACTATGAAAGTTATCACCTAGAATTTGGAATAGGGAGAATTAATTGAATTAAATGAATTATCAATGTATTTCTTTAAATTGTTTAAATAATTAATTCTTTGGTGAGAAATTAATTATAAATAAAATTAAGGAAAATTTGAATATAAAAGAAATGTTATTTATAAAAAAAGTCTTTTTATGACCACAAAGGTGTTTTTTCATAATAATCTAAATAAATCACTATTAGTGAACAATATAAATAAATTTATATGTTCTATATTCAATCAAATATATTTCGATTCATTCAATAAGTTTTATATGAATAAAATTAGAAGAAATCCAATTTTAAGCATAAAAATATGTATTTTTGTAAAAGGGTGTTTTACTGCATTTTAATGGAATAGTTGTTTTAAAAATAAAATTTGACCGTTTTTAAAATTTTATTGGAGAATATGAAATTAGTTTTTTAAATAATAAATTAAAATTTTACTTTGGTGGATTTTTTGGTATTTTTAGGAAAAATTTATTTTTTGATGAATAGTGAAAAATACTAGATTTTAATTGAAAACATTATTTTTTCTAAATAATTTATGTTGTAAAATTATATTTTTAATGTTATTTAAAGTAAAATTAGTTTTTTTTAAATAAATTAATCTAATTTTGTACATATTAATATATTTCACAACGAAATTGTATATAACAACATTTCAATCTTTTGAATTTTTTAACTTCAAAACTCGATTTCTCGTCCCGTTAGTGGGACTAATTTTAAATTACATTCTGCCACTTATTTGGTTGTAATTTGGATAAATTGATTCCATTTTTTGGAATCATAATAATTTATAATATCTATTATTTTCAACTTAGTTTATTACCAAAAATATTAGTGACAATAATTAAAATTATTTACGGTGATTAAGGTAAAAATGAGTTTAATTAGTGGTTAATCATTAATCATAAGGGACCAAATGACATTGAAAATTTTCAAAAACCAATTATATGTATATATTTAGAACATATAAATTTTTTTAAATGGTTCATTATTTGTGGAGAATTATGTAAGGGATACCTCCCAATTGTGTTTACCTTTTGGTATTTGCAAGAATGTCACTCCACCTCCACTATAAAAGGGCACCCACTATCCCCATTTATCCACAACTCTCAAGCATTTTTATTCATAAAAAAATATACTAAAATAACTTCCCATAATTTTAACTCTAATTCTATATGTCTCAACATGGTAATCATGAAAACTAGTGAAGGTATTTTGTTCAAACCAAACAAAGTTATTCGAAGAAGAGCTAACATTCTTCAACGTGAACTTTTGTTTTATTTCTTTCTCCCCCAATTAAAATCATTTAATATCATTATTATATAAGAAAATAAATATATTAAATATAATTGGATGTATTTATTTTAATTTCATGACATTAAACTTCACACACTTCCATCAAATGGGATAAGCAATAACAGTTCATGTGTACGGAAGACTACAACCTCTTGAATCGATGTCATTTTTTCTTCCATTAACAACTTTCAATATTAAGAATAATGATGGATTTATATATTTTATTTCAAATATATTATATTTATAATATATTTATGCTTATTACATGATTATATAACATATACTTTCATGCTTTATATTTTTTGGGAATACAATGACATCGTTTTTCGCCCTGTAAACTACCACCTCCGCAAAGCGATGTGATTCGTTCACACTTTAAATGGAATGTACTAAGGATGGTTTAAAAAATAATATGAAATATAAATGTAATATATATGAACTTAATTATAAAATTTTATTTTTTAATATATAATATATTATTTTATTCATAACTTTTCACACACTGAAAAAGTGATAACATAGTTCTTTGACGTGTGGACTACCTCCTCCATGAAGCGATGTGATTTTTTTTTTCATCACAACCACACAAGATTGATATATATAAGTATATATAATAAAAAATATTAAATTTATGAAATAAGTATCATTATAGAAAGATAAAATTCACCAAACATCATTACAAAATGATTATTGAAAAATGGGAACGTTACTCAAGAGTATGTACGACATACCATCTCCATGATTGTAACATTGGTTAATTATTAATAAACTTATACATTGATTGGTTTTAAAGGGATAATTTATGTACAAATATTATGGTTATTTTATTATTTTTATTATTCTTTATATATATAAATATTTACACCTTTGACCATAGTTGACATACTGAAGTCATTTTTGACACATAAGCTGAATATGGTCAAAACACCTGACTTAAACATAGCTGATTAAGTAATTAAATTTAACATTTAAATAATTAAAAAAATTAATAAAAATTTTTAAAAATTTGATCAATAATGTAATAAAATAACATGTTTTTATTATTCAAGATTAAAAAGAACAAGCCTGACGGATCAACCTCAAGGTATAAGGATTCGTCTCAATTTCGTTCCATTAATGAATATTTTGATGTTAGGAACCTATATTATTTTATGTGGTGTATATAATTACATATGAAATTTTATATCCTAAATTTAATTTATTTCATGATATTAAAATATTCAATTTATTTTATTCTTTTATGGATCTCATAATTCAAAATTTCATCAAGAAGTAATGGAATTTCTTGTCTAAATTTCAATTATGTGAGACTTATTCCATATTCACAACTAATTTTTTTTCTGGTTTATATAATTCCACTGAATGTATTTAATTATTATTATAATTTTTTTATTGGTATTTATATTATAATTTTATTATCACTCCTTCATGTGGTTTTTAGTTTCAAAGTATCCAATGAGCTAGTGAATTTTTCTCACAATTTTCCTTCTTTGAGATTTCTGTTATATTATACACGTATAATTTTTTATAAGGTTTATATATTAATCCATTTAAATAATATATCATTAATCTCCTTATTATCCTGATATGATATGTTTGATTTAATTTTATTCATTCATATGGATTACAATTAAATGTTACCAAAGTGGAAACAGTCTTTTGTTACAATCTCATCATTTATTGGGATTATGTATAATTAAGTCTCTATTATTAGAATCATATAATTATAATAAATTATAAATTCATATGGTTATTAATTATATGTTCTGATAATAGTACCACTTTACACTATTTGGTAATAATAATAATTGAAAATGTTTTTAAGACAATAAGACTTTGTTTTTTGTTTTTTTTTTGAAAAGTTGTTTTCTTCCAAAACCAGTCATTCTAAAAATGTATTCAAAAATGTTTTTAATGAAATTTAAATTGTATTTTCTTTCATCATAATACAAAACCCTAATTTTTACCTATAATACACTAGGAATATTTTGTATTGATACCATCCTAATTCTTTCTTGGGATGTATTATGATTGCTTCAAATATATTTTAATGGAACCCATTCCTTTTCAATAGGATAACCAGGATTCAAAGTGACTGTTATGGAACCTATTAATTTTCCACATGTTAATAATGTCTCAATGTAATTTTTATGTAACCCATTTCTTTTTTATGGTTTAATAGTATCTTGACGATGTTTTTATGTAACTTGTCTATTTTCTATAACTTAATCATGTCTGTCACGACCCGTCACCCGAGGCCAGTGTCGTGACTACCACAAGTCTACCTTCCATAGGCTATGGATAGGAGACTAGCACCAGAAGCCATATCTATAAAACATGAAGGAATTTCATTTTTAAACTGCACACGCACAGACTAGGTACACAACAATAGTAAAAAATATAATAAAATTGCTGAAATAAAAGTGTAAACTGTAAGTAAAGGAGCCAGTATAAAAGACCAACTGAAAGAGATACAGAAAAAAGGAAAAATAGTGCCTGAGGTCTTCTTCCAAGGATTCAACCTATAGGGTAGGTACTGCTCGTCTTTATGGCTCTCCACGTCAACTAGTCACCTCTGTGCATCATTTGTTCTTGTCTCCCTAACCTTGGTCAAAGCATTCCATTATCTGCACAGGACACAACAAGGTGCAGGAAAATACCGTGAAAAGGTGAGTAGAACAATAACTAGAAGGGACCCCAAGACCCCCAAAGGTCTCCCAGAATTCCACAATGGAAAACCAAAAAGAATGATCCCAATCGCAAAGTACAAGTAAAGACTCAGCTAAAACTAGGTATAAAACTTAATAAACATGAATAATGATGATTATCTGTAACGCTAAATCATCTTATTCTATTGATAAATTAAACTGGTGAACCACAAAGAAGTCACTCTATCAATTATCCACATAGGGTTGTAAGTCAGTGATTCACACAGGGTTGTTAGTCATTGAACCACATGGGGACCTATGTCGCTGATCCACTATGGGCTGCTCTAAGGTTGTTCATTGTTGGGTCATGATATTGCTGATCCACACAGGGTTATAAGTAATAGATCCACATAGGGTCTTATGTATTAGATCTACATAGGGTCATAATTCTTTGACCTACATAGGGTCATAAGTCGGCAATCCACACATGGTCATAAGTCATCGATCCACACAGGGTGGTAAGTTGTCGATTCACACAGCATCATAATACATTGATCCACACATTTTTGTAAGTTTTTTATCCATGAAGGGGCTCTCTAAGGCTGGTTCTCAATGGGTTTTGTAACTGTTTATCCGTAGATGGTCATTCTGATGCTGATCCACAAATGGGTCGTATGTCACTTGACTGTCAGCCACAGGATTCCTACACCTGGTGTGCTTGAGTTCTCGAGAAACTAATCCATAATACAATGGTAATATTCCAACTACCATGAAGTCCCACAAATAAGTAAACTAATGGATAGAAATGTCATAATGGTTCCAACAGATAATACGGTGCGTCAATCAGATGCTCGGTCTAAAAGTTATAGACATTTTAGTGTCGAGAGCCCAGTCAGATTCAAGTCTGATCCAACCCATCCAAACACAAAATTTCTCCAACACTCTATTGGAGTATCCTAAAAAAGAACGCATCATACTATGGGTTCTAGTTCCATAGACGGTTCATCAGATAGACGTCTGGTTTAGAAGATAAGCTCATTTAATAGAAATTGGGCTAAAAAGGGTCTGGGTCTGGTCTGATCTGGTTGGATAGACCCCACCCTGTCCGCTGGACATGACCTGAACCTGTTGGGCTCAGCACAGTCTAGATGTGCATGGTTCAGTCTAACACTGAACGGGCCTCAGAACTAGTCCGACTTGCTATCTGGGCTCGGCCCGCCTCCCCGAACGGACTAAGTCCCTTCGGGCTCCATAATTAGTAGCGCCAGGGTGGCATTGCTCTACCTAACCGGCCTGCGTGGACCAATCAGCAGTAGGACCCCTGGGCATCGGTCTGCCCTCCACTATGGCTCAGATCCACGGACAACCTCTACGGTGCACTTCCACAGTGCGCCATCGCCATCCATGCGGTCAGCAATGGTCGACCACCCCTATCCGCGAAATCACTTTTGGGCATTGCCACCTCCTCAAAACCAACGATGGTTGGCTGCCGCCACTGGTCACCAATGGTATCTCACTGGTGGAACTTCGATGGGCCACCGGTGAAGTTCTAGTGGTCTAATTTCATTATCTTCTATGCATATGGGCCTCCCAGGATGCTGCCTACACTGAGTGGCCCTCCATTTAGCACTTCCACCTATTTGTTCTGTCGGCCACAAAGAACACAACCAAACCAAGAACGATGGAGGATCCATGCCTTGGTCAGTTCGGCCCGCACCATCTACATTAGGGTTATAATAATGGAGGAGTTGAAATATAATCTATAGAATATAAATTTATAAAACACTTCGAAATAAATCAAGACAAACCCCTACCTGGAACTCGTTGGAAGAAGTTGTGGATGAGGAAGAAGGGACTACATTTGAAGATTCTCATCGAAATTCGTTCGTTCTTCATTCTTCATTAGAGTATCATCATTTTGTTAGAGCTTCCTCACATCGATCCCCAAAACCCATTCCATAGGTTTGTTTAAATAGAAGAGAAGGAACCACCCATGTTGGATTTTGTTAATGTGGTTCATTAATGAATCATAATTAATATTCCATTGATTCAACAAATGTTGTGGTTACACAACCCAGTGGTCATGTCATTAAATGACTCCTATTCAAGACTAATGTTACATTGTGGTCCCGCCATCCACCACTCAATAGTGAGAAGATAGTAAAATAACTCATTGTGTTATTTTATTAATTTTTTGTAAAGTCAAAAAAATTAACTTTTTCATTTGACCCTTGCTAGTTGATGTTATGCTTCGTCTGAGAAAATCTTGGTGCTATGAATTCAACATTGTGCTCAGATTTGTAATTTGAGCTGTAGTTCAAAATATAGAAATTGTTGCTCGCATGTTTAATGAATGTACCTTAACAAAATAAAAAAATTATGTTCTATGCTCTCCAGGCCACGGAATCATGTGCCTTAAATTTTCATTGACTTATAAGAATCCCAAATAATTTAAAAAATATATTTGGAAAATTTTGGGTCTTTAAATCCTCCCTGCCTTAGGGATTTATGTCCCCAAAAGACATAACAAAACTAGGGAAAATGTGGGGGTTCTTAGAATGTATCTAAACCTCTCACTCCCAGATGCTCTCCTAGAGGATCTGTGTTTCCACCGAACTCGCACCATAGGAATCAACCATCCATTAAGGACCTTCTCCTATCAATCCTCTATATCCACTGGGAACTCTACAAACATCACCCCATCGTCAATGGCTAGCTCGCCCCAGTTGATAACGTGTGATGGTTCATGAACATATCTTCTCAGTTGTGACACATGGAAAACATTTTGCACCTGGTGCATCTGTGGGGGAAGATCCAGGCACTATGCCACCTCGCCAACTCTATTGAGAATTTGAAATTTTTCTATGAACGTCGGAGATAGAATTCCATCTCAGCCAAATCATTGCAATCCTCATCTCGGCGAGACCCGTATTAAGAACTGGTTTCCCTCCTCGAGCTCCAAGTGTCTCAGTCTCCTGTCATCATAAGACTAATGTCTACCCTATATAGTCCTCATCTGCTCAGGGAAGATCTGCACCTTCACAGTGGTTTCCCGTACCAACTCTAGAACCATGAGTGTTGACTCCCCTGGGCCTATCTATAAAATAGGTGATCTGAATGGCCAGCCATTCAAGGCCTCAAACTGTGCCATGCCAAGGGTGGAGTGATAACTATTGTTGTATGAAAACTCCTCCAGTGTTCGGTGGTACTTCCAACTATGAGAAAAATCTAGGAAACATGTATGAAGAATGTCCTCCAAGGCCTATATGGTCTGGTTTGTCTGACCATCTATATGGGGGTAAAATATGTTCTCAAGCATGCTAGAACTTGATGCTCAGCTTTCACTTGCAGATAGGTGATGCATCATGAAGTGGACTTGGACACCACTTTCATCATCCCTGGACATCAGTACTAACAACAGAGGTCATGGTACATCTATGTCACACCAGGATGTACTGCCAAAGGGGAAGTATGGAACCACATTAACACCTCCTACAACAACATAACTAGTTATAAAGAACATCATATAAATAAGATGATGTGCTCCCCACCTATTGGAAATCCATCAGGAGAATGTCCTGAGGATATATGAGCACATAGAGTCTCGCAGACAATGTACCTAGGTTGTTCCTCCCTAACTCACTGAATGGGTGGGGGAGTGACTGTCAAAGACTGAAGGTATGTTACTCTGTCACTATCAATAAAGGATAACTACAACATGACTAGCTACTATGTCGCCTCACACAGAAACTGTAAATCAGACCTCCTACTAAGTGAATTTTCCACCATGCCCCCTTCCCAAGAGTATAAACTATCTCAAATACATAGAACTAGTGGAACTCTAACTATCACCAATGTCTCATTTTTGGAAAATCCTACGGTAACCGTTCCATCCACAATAAAGGCTTCCCATTTAAATTAATTGATGTTCCCATAGTCTCTTTGGTAGAGGGTGCTCATTCTCCATGACCACTTATTTAAAGTGATGGTAATCCACACATAACCTTGAAAACTGACTCTTACTAATCCCTTCCTTTGAAAGTCCCCCAACTATACTCTCAGCTCCCTGAGCTCTTTGGGAGCTATCTGATATACTGATCTTGATATTGGTGTCATCCCTTGGTACAAGACAATGTAGAAGTCCTTCTCCCATTAAGGAGGTAGTCCTGGAAACATGTTTTGAATGGATGTTCCTAAACTCTACCACTATTTTTGGGAACTAAAAACTCAAAATACATGCTTCCACGAGGGTAAGGGTGGTCGACTCAAGAGTGATCAGCTACACCTTCTTATGAATGAGTTTATGTTGTGTTGCTTGGGTTTCCTTTTTCATCGACCAAGGAAAACCCCATTCCAATGTTGTAGATATACCACATCCTTTTGCCTAAAATGGTCGATCTAAGAATGAATTATAGATGACTATTCCTTACCCAAACTAATTTCATAAGGCCTCAACACTACCACCAAGAGGTTCCAACCGAAACTCTTTCCTCAAGGGTGTTGATCACACTGTCGGCATAAGTGTGATTATCGAGTCAACTACCATGGGTATCCCCAGACATAAGGGTCAATTCAATAGTTTCACCAAAAACTATAGGTGTTGAAAAAGATTCATGACAAGAAGAAATGATTAGTACCTATGTCTATTAAAACAGAAACTATTAGTAGATACAGACTATACATCAAATCATTCCTAGAGCCCTTTTGTCATTCTCATTAACCACATAAAGCTACTCCTTTCCCCTATCCTAAAACTCCCTAAGCCTTGTGGGTACTAAATAGGGGTGCCGATTGTAACATGTCGAATTGTATACACCTCATGATGTTCTCTTAACTCCTATTTTACATCTTCTTCCTTGTAGATTCATCTGTCCCTATAACATCCTCTACCCAAAACATTCTACACATCCAAGTCTCTGAGATTGATGTCTATTTATGACATTCCCAATACTGACATTCACTGGTTGTATCTTCCCAAACAAATAATTTTCAACCAAAAAGGTTTTCTCTATCACTCTAAGATAATTTGGAATGCTTAGAAGAATAGGTCTGGCTCAGATGTCCCAAAACACATCTCGCTTGGATGTCTGAGACCTGAAGAACTGGTTGAATCATATTCATCAAGTACTTTGAAAGGTTGGTATTCCATGATGAATATTCAGCTACTGACATGTTATCCTACCGAAGCTATATAAGCACATAGGAACACATACTCCTTAGCTTTTTATGGAAATACTCCACTTATCTATTAAAGGTTCTCAAGATCTATCCATGGAAAAGTCACCTCATCATCTGATAGGGGTATTCTAAACCCTTCCATTGCCCTAATGATCCAAGTATAATTCTAACTTACAGGACCTCCATCTGTTCTAATGGTCCCCTAACTAGACGGAAATGCAGTCTCCACTACAAGCTAGTCCTTAGCCTCCGGTGAGTTAGTCTATCCTCCAAAACAGAGGGGTATCTTTTACTGAAACACATGTAAGGAACTAGTCCTACATGTGTCCTCTACCGGTATAATTGGTAGTAACTTATCACCAATGGGAAGTGGTATCACTGGGACACTTTTCGTGGGTACTATCCCAGACAACATTCCATGTACTATGGTCTCGTCACTCTGTGGACCATCCTCAAGGTCGTGAATAGGAATCCTGAATGGCTGTCTATGTGGATGAATCATGAATGAGTATCAAGATGAACCAGATTCATTAAGTTATAACTGGTGAGCTAACACAAAAGAGATCAAGACAAAAAAAAATTAAAACACATGCAACTAGTGTTTTCGTGTACCGTGTCAGAATATAGAGTTCAGGGACCTTGTGTTTGGATACTTCGGTTGCTGAACCAATAGTAGACTCCCTGGACTAAAATAAGAACTCAAGATACAAAACACTATTTCCCCCATTGAAAATACAGACTCTTAGTTATTATGGTATAATTTACCGCCCTCTGATACCACTTAGTCACGACCCATCCCTCGGGGCCTATGTCGTGACTTCCCAACACCCTCCTTCCATAGTCCAGGGGTTGGCGACTAGAACCAGATGACATATCTCTAAAATGGGAAGGAATTTCCTTTTTAACCTGCACACACATAGACTAGGTACATAAAAAAATTAAACCACGTAGTAAAACATCTGATGTAAAAGTGTAAACGTATAGTAAAGGGGCTAGTATATAAGCCCAACTGAAAGAGATACAAAAGAAAAGAAAAATAGCTCATGAGGTCAACTGCTAAGGATCCTACCTTAAGGGTAGGTACATCTCATCTATGTGGCTCTCCACGTCAGCCGTTCACCTCTTTACACCATCTGGTGCTATCTCCATAACATCAGTCAATGTTGTTCATCGCTGCATAAGACACAACTACGTGCAGGAGAATCTGGTGCAGGGGTGAGTACAACAACACCCAGTAGGGACCCCGAGACCCCCGAAGGTCTCACGGAATTCCACAAAGGAAAAACCACAATTAATTATCCAAAATAAAAATCAAAAGTAAATACTCCACTCAAAGAATATATAAAACATAAATAATGGGAATAATGATGACTAGTTGTAAAGCTAAACCATATTATTCCATAGAGAAATTCCACTGGTGAACCACGAAGAAGTCTCCCTGTCACTGATCCACATAGGGTCGTAAGTCACTGATCCACACATGGTTGCAAGTCATTGATACACAAAGGGTTGTAAGTTGTTGATCCTCGATGGTCTGCTCAAAGGTTGTCCCTCATTGGGTCGCGCAATAGCTGATCCACACCAGATTATAAGTTGCCGATCTACATAGGGTCGTAAGTCGTCAATCCACACTGTGTCGTAAGTCGTCAATCCATCTAGGGTCGTAAGTCACTAATCCAAAGAGGATCATAAGTCATTAATCCATGACAAGCTGCTCCAATCCTGTCCATCAATAGTTCATGCTACTACTGATCCATATAAGGCTGTTCTGATTTTGATCCACAAAGGGTCGTATGTCACTTGACAGCCATCCACCTGATTTATGCACCTCGTTCTCTTGAGTTACCAAGACACCGCTCCTCAATCAAGTAGTTGTATTTAAAATGCCACAATGTCCCACTAATAAGTAACCTGAAGGACGACCATGTCATATGTGTTCCAACGCTATAGATGGCGCGTCAATCAGACACCCGGTCAGTAAGTTATAGAAATCTTAGTATCGAGGGTCCAGTTGTATTCGAGTCTGATCAATCCCGGACATACTCAAAAATTCATTAAAACACAATTGAATTATGTCAAATCGAACTCCTCAACCTAAGGGTTATAGTTCCATAGACGGTTTGTCAAATGGATGTATGTCATAGAAGATAAGCCATTTTAAGCAAAACTCGGCTAAAAAGGGTGTGGGTCTAGTCCAACCTGGTCGGACCGATCCAACATGGTCCACTAGGCAGGGACAAAACTGGCGAGGCTTAGCCCGGTCCGACTAGACCTGGTCTGGCCTACTGGGCTGCGGGCGAGCCCTGTTGGGTCGCGGGCTCAGCCCAGCCCACCAGGTCGGGCTCAGCCTACCTGCAGGGCATATTCTGCCTCCCCAAATGAACTATGTCCGTTTTTTATCCCCAATTATTAGGGCTAGGGTGGTGGTGCTCCAATTGACAGGTCTTCGGCAACCCATAAATAGCGATACACGCAAGAGCCGGTCCACCCTCCGTCGCTGCTCGATGTCCTGACCCTCCTCCATGGTGCGCTGTTGTGGCGCGCCACCACCGACAATGCATTCGATGTCGGTCGTCCGCCCCCTGTCCTCCATGGCCCCTTCAGGCGCCATTTCCTAATCATGGCCGGTGATGTCTGGCCACCACCTCTACGTTAGTAGTACTACACTGGAAGAACATCTGCAGGCCACTAGTGAAGTTCTGGTGGTCCGATTTCATTCTCGTCTATTCATAAGGGCTTCTCGGGATGCCACCAACATTGTCTAGCTCTCGATTTATCCTCACCTCCTTGTTTCTCAGTCTCCAATGAATAACACAACCAAACCAAGAATGACGAAGGGCTCGAGACTTGTTCAGTTCGGCTCACAACCTCCATGTTAGTGTTATAACAATGGAACAGTTGAAACATAATCTTGAGAAGATGAATTCATAAAACTCTTAGAAATAAATCATGACAAACCCCTACCTGGAACTCGCTGGAAGACACTACGAATGTGGTAGAAGGGTCTCAATTGAAAATTCTCATCAGCATTCATTTGTTCCTCATTTTTCGTTAGAGTAAGTTTATTCCATCATTTCTTCAGAGCTTCCTCACGTTGACCCCCAGAACCCATGCCATATGTGTGTTTAAATAAAAGAAAAGGAACCAAACATGTTGCATTTTATTAATAAGGTTTATTAATTAACTTCAATTAATGATCCATTGATTCAAAAAACTTCATGGTTACAAAAGCCAAGGGTCATGTCATTAAATGACTCCCATTCGAGCATAATGTTACACTGCAATCCTGCCAACTGCTGCTCAATTGCAAGATGAGAATAAAATAACTCCTGCAGATATTTTATTATTATTTTTTAAATTCCAGAAATTAAATTTTTCATTTGACCCTTTCCGGTCAATGTTAAGATTCTCCTAAGCGAATATCTCCATTGATAATTCATTGGTGCACTTGTATTTTTAATCTGAACAATGGTTCAAAGATTAGAAATTGTCGCTCGCACGTTTGTTAATCGTACCTAAAAAAATTCAAAATTCAATTCTAGGCTCCCCGATCCTTGGAATCATGTGTCATCAATTTTTGCTAACTCATAATAATCCAAAATAATTTAAAAATATATATAAGGAAAATTATAGGTCTTTAAAATGTCTCCAAGAGATTTTCATGGAAGACCTTTGTTTTCTATAGGTTAATCATGTTTTAAAGATATTGTTATTGCACCCATTTTCATTCCATGTGATAATACAGTTATAAAAGTATCAAAGGTAGATCCAATGTGTTTTTGTGAAACTAAATCATTATTATCTTTATTAATTATTCAATTCTCAAACATTATAAATCTTTTGTTCACCCAGATGGCTCCAAGTGAGCGTTTTATAGCATATACAATGGGCGTGTCCAGATTTCACTTCAATGAATTCGGTAATGATTATGTTCTTTGGAGAATTATATTGGAAGTTTTATACATAGTTATTCTATTTTTATGCGGTTTTCAAGGGTTCTATAATGGTTTTATGAGATTATGTTCCATTATACCAATTTGTTTTTCCTGTGATTGAAAGGGTTTATAATGTTTATCATAATCAAAATTAATGTCACAAGTCTCATGATTACTGATTCTAATTAGTCTTTCCTTTTATAGGTTTTCATGTTTGATGATCTGAGTATTTTTGTGTATGAATATTCTCATGTTATACTCATGCATTTTTAATATGTCACCATGCCCTTATGTTCATCTTATGTTCACTGAAAAGAATCAATTTTTAATGTTTAAGTTTCCCCATACTGGTCATTTGTGCTCACCCTTATTGTGTTTCTTTTTATCTTGGATATAGTGGAAGATATTGAAGCGGTTATTTTTATAAATGATTTCAAAATTATGATGTTGATAAAATAATGTGAAATAGTAAAATATAGGTTAAATGGGAGAATTTTTCAATTGTTGACTTTTGAATTGTTCTTATAGGAGTTTTTTTAATACAATAAAACACTAAAACATAAAACCCATTTGTAAATTATGTGATCCAAGTTTTAATTTTGATGTTGTAAAGTTTGATGGAATAAAATAGGGTCATAATAATTAGCATTATATATGGAAATTAAAAGTTTACAATTTTAGCACAAGATTTGGGGGTGTAGGTCCTAGGATATTTTAAAAAACATGGAGAAAATGGATTTAAATATTCATATATGAATAGAATAACATTCATGAAAACATTTGAAAAAAACATTGACATTGAAGAAAATGATTCCTGGACAAAGAGGAAATCAAATTCTCTATTTCTCAAAAAACTCATAATCATTTTGAGTTTCCTAGAGAAGAAAATGGTATTATTACATGATAATTCCATGAATAAAAATAGGAGTATAAAATGAAATGTATTTATAATATTAGGATTATATAATTTTCTTTACAAAAAATAAAACATAAACTACACCAATTAAAAGGGTACTGAAACATAAATACCTTACTTCAAGTAACATATTTATTTATACACATTTAAACATCCAATATAATAAGTATACAATTATTTCACATGTATTAAATGATCAAATGCATATATATTATACTATATATTATTTATAAATAATAATTAGTTATTAAAACCATTTTTCTACATGATAACTACTTCAGTTTTCAGTAGTATCAATCCTTATACATTGATCATGGTTGAAGCATCTATATATTGTTATTAATTTCATAAGTATCATATTTAATCATTATATCTACATTATAACTATTCATAAAAATAGATTATGAAAAATTAATTACATCACATTTTTGAGATAGTAGTCCATACATACGAGTGAATTGTGTATCAGTTTTTCAATGGATGAAAATAAATAATGAAAAATAATAATTCCACTTTCTAGAAACATAATAATATCCAAGGAATAATATATATTTTTTAATTCTATCATTTTTACCAACATTGTGAAGTGGTGATGAAACATTATATGAATTGATCTGTGGAGATTGTGGTCTACATGTAAGCACAGGTATTGTATGTTTTTACAATATAATGGAAACGATGTGGATAATGGGTGATCCATCATCCTAATAAAAATATATTATATTGGATACTTTCATTTAATTATTTATAATAGATTCCATATATTTTGTTGTAGGTAGAATAATAAATAATGTTGAACGTACTTGATTAAGAGGTATAACATTCCATTGAGGAACCTTCTCTGTATTACACCACAATCCTTGAACGGTTGGTATTTTGGAAGGATAAAAAACTCTAGTATGTGAGAAAGGAATATGGGGTGGTGTTATAGAATGTATTTTTTGATATAATGTTCTAAAAAGGTTTGTTGACTAGTGTAGAAGAGTTAACCTTTTATAAGTGATGGGAGGGGCACTCTTATAGTTGTTTAATGTATTACATTAATATAAATTAATATTCAGGTTCATGTAGAACCATATAGATATATATATATATATATAATATATGATAAATATAAGTCTAAATATTCTCATAAAATAATACTTAGTCATTTTTATGATATTTTTATCTTTTATCTATTATTTTTAACCCCCATCCCCATTAATTATTTTGATAATTACCTCAGTATTAATGTGTTTTACTATTTATGGGAAATAAATGTTAGAAAAAAAAGAAGAGTGAAACATAAGTGGAACAGAAGGATATATTAAACCATATCCCATTAACTTACCTACATATTTTATTTTTAGAAATTTTTAATATTTCAAAAAAATTTCAATTAATAAAAGATTTCATGAAGGTCATTCTATGGACATTTTATAGTGTTTGATTTTAATGTCAATATCATTGTAATGGAACTTGAATAAAAAACCTTTAAAATGTATATAACGTTATTTTAACCTAAAAATTACATGGAAAAAATCATTCTATCAAATTTCAATACTTTTAATATTTTTAAAAATCATTAATTTTTTTTATTAATTCGATAAATACTTTGTCAGTATAGTGTAAGAATTTATGGAAATTAATAAATAAAGAAATTAAAAAAATCCATTATTTTGAAAAATTAATTCGTATATGATGTAAATATTTATTACCAAATATAACATCTTGTTATACTTATGATAAAAATTAGGAGTAATTAAAGTCGAGGGAGTTTTAGGACCCCGGGACACCCTGAGAGGGGAGGGGTGAGTCAGGGTGACCACTTTTTCTTTTAATGTGATGGATCTTGTTCCCACGTTGGTAGAAACTTTTTGAACCTGTATGATGATTATGTTTAGAATGCAAACATTCACATGCACATAGAAGACACATCCCTTTTTTACTTGGTTCACCACTAAGGGCTACGTCCAAGGAGCATACGCCGATAGATGTCGGTCGTACCAAAATCCACTATGCTTCACTAGCGGTAGATTACAAAAGTTCGGGTATAGTTACTCTATCCCAGGCTCACTGCCTTTACACTTGTTCAGGGATAGCTCACTGCGTCCCTCGGGTCACTCCCGTTGACTCCCCCAAGCTCACTGCTGTTGGTGAAGTCTCACTCAGTTTATAGACGTGAAGGTCTCTTCATCATTTGCATAAGAATGCATCCTTTGTTGCATGTAGATGCTCTATTGAAGTCCGACTCTCACCAGAAGCAGAATATCACTTTTCCTTGAATGCATCGGGTAGTCTCTCGGCTTTCGTGCAGCTCCAAACAGGTCGGTGGGCTTCAGCAAAAACAGGCGTGCTTCTCCAAGACAGTCGCGCAAGTCCCACTACAGCGCGCAAGTCCAAACTGGCGCGCAAGTGTCATCAACTCACATGCGCGAAGCTTCCTTCCCCACCTTCAAACTTGCGCGGTCCACTTCCTTTCTCTTCCAAACCGCCTTGGGCGCACAGCCAACAACCGGCGCGCAAGCTCTACTTGCGCGACAAAACCACCACCTGTGCGTCTCGACCACCTGCGCGACGAGAGCTCGAACAATCTCGAAGTCTTGAGCTCCGTGAGAAATGAGAAGGGGTGGTCCAGTATTTATAGGCAAACTGGACCCCCTGCGCGGCGCCGCGCAAGTCCCTCAGCGGCGCGCAAGTCTTTCCTCCAGTAACCTATGTCGCGCAACTCACTTGCGCGACCCAACCAATACTTGCGCGACCTTATTTCCTTAGCCAAATTTTGATGTTCTGATCCTCAAAAACATATAGCGTGCAAGTCTTTTATCCTCCAAGATCTCGGCGCGCAAATACCTTTTCCAAAAACACTTTACTTTATTGGCCGATTTTTAGGCCCAAAAATTTGGCAAACACTGGGAAACAGCGCCACCTTCACTACTCTATTCTGCTTGAACGGTATGATCTCTTTGTTGGTACACATCCTGAACTTCCACTGAGGATTGACAAAAAACACAAACCATACGCCAAATCTTGCTTTGAAGACCCTGGTTCCAATAATCTCCCCCTTTGGGTTTGTTGGCAATCAGAATAAATTCAATAGATCTCCAACCATGAGCAAACCCAAAAAGCAAGAATCAACTCAGCCAACACTCTAAGTCTACGTGAGCAAAGCTCGGTGTAGAAAATAAGAGAGGAAGCTTGAATTGGGTTCCGGTGTTTTGAAATTATCCATGACGCCCGATGTTATCCTTCTTTTACTACTTATCACAGAAGAATTTTGTGCCTTGAATTTATTCCTTTCTCCCCCATTGACAATAAAACCAAAGACCGATAAGATGTTCAACGTTCAGCTCAATCCATACTCCCCCTGAATAGTATCTCCCCCATAATCCTGCATCACATCCATAAGCAGATATAAACAGTTAAAACAAACGGGGAGAGGGGATTTCCAGAGCCTCCTTATGTAGTAGGAGGTGGTTGAACACCGAGGTTCAACCGATGCTTCTCAAACACAGCCGCGGACAATGGCTTGGTCAGGATATCAGCCACTTTCTCATCAGTTCCATCATGATCCATTCTAATCACGCCTTGTTCAACCTTCTCTTTTATAAAATGATACCGTATTTCAATATGTTTTGTACGAGAATGCTGAACCGGATTCTTCGTAAGATCAATTGCACTTTTGTTATCAAAATAAATCACCATTGGTTGCTGCACCTTATCACCAATATCTGTTAGCTGCTGCTTCATCCAAAGAAGTTGAGTGCATGATTTTGTGGCAGAGATATACTCAGCTTCAGCCGTACTAAGGGAAGTACTTTCTTGTTTCTTGCTCAACCAGCCAACACATTTCTTCCCAATATAGAAAGCTCCACCACTAGTGGACTTTCTGTCTACCACATCACCAGCCCAATCAGCATCTGAAAATGCGGATAATTCACTGTCCCTACCTGCAGCAAAAAATAACCCAAAGTTATGTGTACCGTGAATGTATCTCATGATTCTTTTTACTACTGCCATATGTTCCCCTTTTGGATTACTCTGAAAGCGGGCTGCAAGGCATGTGGCAAAGACAATATCTGGCCTTGTCGCTGTCAGGTACAGTAGGCTTCCAATGATCCTCCTGTACATGGTGGGATCAACAGAGTCCCCATCCTCATGCTTTCCAAGTTTAGTTACAACTACAACCGGAGTTGACATTGGTTTGGAGTCTTGCATATTGAACTTCTTCAGTAGCTTTCTTGCATATTTTTCCTGAGAAATGAAAGTGTATTCCTTCTTTTGAATCACCTGCAGCCCCAAGAAATATGTGAGCTCCCCAATCATAGACAATTCAAATTCTGATTTCATGTGGTTGGCAAATTCATCCACTGATTTCTTCCTACTGCCACCAAATATAATATCATCAACGTAGAAAAGAACCATGAATTGATCTTTTGGAGAATTCTTCACATAGAGATTGTGATCAACTCCTCCTCTTTTGAATTCCAACTTCTTGAGATATGAATCCAGTCGTGAGTACCACGCTCGTGGTGCCTGCTTCAAACCATATAGAGCTTTCTTCAGTTTACAGAACTTTGTTTCATCAGTACCCAGAACAAAGCCCACTGGTTGTTCAATGTATACTTCTTCTTCGAGTACACCATTCAAGAATGTTGTCTTAACATCCATTTGATATACTTTATATCCTCTTTGGAGTGCCATGGCAAGGAAAATCCTGATTGACTCCAGTCTAGCCATTGGAGAAAAGGTTTCTTCAAAATCAATGCCTTCAATCTGAGAGTATCCTTTACATACTAGATGTGCCTTGTTTTTGATGACACTTCCATGTTCATCAAACTTATTTTTAAAGATCCATTTGGTACCAATCACATTTTGACCTTCGGGTCTCTGGATAAGATCCCATGTCTGATTCTTGTCAATCTGATCTAATTCATCATTCATGGCTTTCACCCAAGATTCATCATTAGCAGCTTCTTCGAATGAGGATGGCTCTACAACTGATAGAAATGCATATGGCGTGTTATTCCTCATTCTCCTTTTTTGAGTGGGTGCACTCCTGTCCCCAATTATGTTGGATGGATCAATATCAGCTCTTCGATTTCTCCTGCGAGGTTCAGTAGAATTTTCTTCAGCCATAGTTTCTTCTTCAGATTATTCTTCTGAGTCAATATCATGATGTGACTGCTGAGTGTTTTGAACTACTTCATCTATTTCTTCATTTGTATTTTTTTCACGTTCACATTCTTCTTGATTTTCTATCACATCAGTATATGACGTCCTTGAAGCATTCGTGGTTTTCTCTTCAATTATCTTAACATCACTGCTTTCCACAATTCTTCCCAAACGCTTGTTGAAGAATTTGTAGGCTTTGCTGTTCATTGAGTAACCAAGGAAAATTCCCTCATCTGAATTGTCGCTATATTTCCCTTGATTTCCTTCTTTGTTCCTGATGAAGCATTTACTTCCAAAGACACGGAAGTATTTTAGAGAAGGCTTCCGTCCATGCCACAATTCATATGGTGTCTTCATCTCACCCATATAGAGTCTTGTTCGATTCTAAATGTACACTGCAGCTTGAAAGGCCTCTTTCCAGCAATGTCGTGGAATACGACTCTCAATCATCACAGTTCGCGCCATGTTGTTCACCTGTCGATTCCTACGTTCAACAACTCCATTTTGTTGTGGAGTTCTCATAGCAGCTACCTCATGTTGTATCCCATGCTTCTCTAGATAATTCTCAAATTCAATGGACGTGTATTCTCCTCCATTGTCAAATCGCAACACTTTGATTGTTCGTCCAGTATCATTCTCGGCGATTCGCCGATATGTTTTCATGCAGTCAAGGACTTGCTGTTTCTTGTGAATGACCATCACACATGCCATTCTACTGTAATCATATATGAAAAGGACAAAGTACCTTTCTCCATGTGTTCCGACAACATTTATTGGACCACAAACATCTATATGAATCAGATCAAGAAGGTGAGATGCCTTTTTCTTCTTTGGCCGATATGAACTGCAGACCAGCTTCCCACAAATACAAGCATCACAAGATTTTTCATGCTCACGCTTCAGGTTGGGGATGTCCATGACAATTATAAATTTTTATATTTTCTCCATGTCTTGTTGATTGATGTGTCCCAATCTCCGATGCGACAAATTTTTTTCTTCTTTAACAGTCATGTAACATACATTTTCTTCACTATCAACCTGATACAAGTTGCCTTCTGTTCTGCATCCTTTCATAAGTGAATTGCTGGTTTTTCCCTTGATAGTGCAGCCTTTCTGATTAAAAGTAACTATAAGTCCTGAGTCACAGAGTTCACTCACGCTGAGGAGATTATGACGTAGGCCATCTACGTAAAGGACTTCAGTCTTCTTTAGTTCTCCATTATCTAATTGGGTACTTCCACTCCCTTTGATTTTGAGAGCCCCATCATTACCAAATCTTACTGTACCATCAACATTCTTTATGATATTCGTTAGTAGGCCGGCATTACCCGTCATATGAGATGAACAACCGCTATCCAGAATCCAGGTACTGTTGTTCTTTGTAGCTTTGAGGGCTACCTCTGCAAGGTTCGATTTCTCAATCTTCTTCCTTTCCTTCCATGAGACATTAGATTGAGTATATAGCACCGATGGCCTTTCAACTATCTCTTCCACATACCCAGGTTCTTCATAGTCAAAGTCTTCTTTGAGAGGTGAGAACCTGTTTGAAAGAGCAACACTGTCTTGCTGACGAGACTTGACTTGTCTTGAACTTCGGTATGAGGTGTCTATGTCCATTCTCTGCCTGCAATTAACGGCCTTATGACCAAAGTTAGAACAACGAAAACAATATCCATAGAAATTATTTCTTCTATGAGAATTAGGATATGAGATTGTTCTCCTTTGTTGAGCATTTATATCTTCTCCATTCAGATAGCTTCTTGCCTCTTCACAATAAGACATGGTATGGCCCAGATAGCCACAGAACTGACACTTCATGAGAGGAAATTTCTTCTCGCTTGAATTTCTCCTAATATCTTCTTCCTTGGGAGAGTAGTATGACTGTCTGTCATTTTTGAAATTTTGAGGATAATTTTCGGGTCTCCTTTTAGTTTGGATTGAGGGTTCCTTTTTCAGCACTCTAGGTAACATTTCATCATGTTCAACTTTCATCTTATCTTTCTTTTGGATCTTTTCACTTCCAGCAGTTGTTGACTCAACCTCACAGCCAATTCCACTCTTTCCCATGCAAACGGGTCTTTGATCACTCAAGCTTTTTCCAACCCCATCTGAACCACACGTGGCTCTTGCTAGTAATTCTGCATCTGAGAATCTACCGAACTGTATTTTCTTCCTCGATTCTTTTGGAATTGATTCAGTCTCCAGTTTACTCCTTAGAGTAACTACTTCCTCCTCAAGACCCTCAGCAGTCTTGGATTTTTCATCCAGTCTGGATGTGAGGTCATTGATGACCTTTGCCTACTCTTCAATTCTCAGCTTCAGATCAACTACATCATCATTGCTTTCAATTATTTTAGAATGTACCTTCACAAATTCTTCCAGTCGTTCAATTTAAGCTTCAAGTTGATCAACATATTCATCTGATTCTTCTACAATTGATTTCCACTTATTGCAGCTCTTACATTTAATCTTAAGCTTACTAACCGCATCCTTAAGTTGCACCTCAGGATCTACACAAGTTCTCAGTTGTTTTTCTCCATCAGTATCTTCTGACTTTTCAACAGCGGCCATCATAGAAGCATGGTTCCCAGTTTTGAATTCTGGTTCTTCTTCATCACATAATTCATTTTCATCTTCTTCCTCTTCACAGACAAAACTCTTCCTTTGAATTTTCTTACCAAATTTGAAGTCTCCCCTTTTGAAGAACCTTCTCTGAGGCTTTTTGAAGTTTTCATCTTCACTGTCATCATCATTGATATTCTTCAAGCACTGAGAGGCAATGTTCCCATCTTTTCCACAATGGAAACATGCGAGAGGTAACTTCCCTTTGAATTTCCCTTTCCCGTTCTGGAACTTCTTTGCAATGAGAGAAAGAATTTCTTTCTCTTCATCATCATCACCGCTACTATCCTTTGAGATTTTCAATTTATACATGGCCTTGAATGCCATTTCCTTGCTCACCCGAGTCGTAGCATCTTCTGGTTTGACTCTCATTTCATATGATACCAAGCTGCTCAGTAGATCATCTAGAGAAAGTTTGGAAAGATCTATTTCCTCAAGGGCTGACACCTTCGCATTATACAGAGGTGGAAGTATTCTTAATATTTTCTTTACAATATCAATGTCTTTTATTTCTTCGCCTAAACCCCGAATTGCTCCAACCACTTCAGTAATTCGATTGAAGAAAGAGTCTGCATTCTCGTCTGGATGCATCTTTAGATCATCAAACCGATTGTGTAGCACTTGTAGTTTTGCCTCCTTCACTTTTCTATCTCCTTCATAAATATTCTCAAGTTTATCCAACATGGATTTTGCTGAGGTTCAATTCATCACCTTCAGGTAGATCTGATCAGAAAGGGCTGCAGTGAGAGCATTCTGTGCTTTAGCATCTTCATCAAGAAGTTTCCTTTCTGTTTCAGTCATAGCCAGACCTGTTGGATCAGTGACATGTATTCCTTGCACAGTAGAAAAAAGAACTTCCATTCCAAGAGATCTTAGATGAGATCTCATTCTGTTCTTCTAGATCTGGAAATTGCTTCCATCGAAGTGAGGGACTCCCCTGACATTGACCTCGTTTTCCCTGACGAAGAAGGTCAGATTCAACACCAGCAACCTGGCTCTGATACCACTTGTAGGACCCCGGGACACCCTGAGAGAGGAGGGGTGAATCAGGGTGACAACTTTTTCTTTTAATGTGATGGATCTTGTTCCCACGTTGGTAGGAACTTCTTGAACATGTATGATGATTATGTTTAGATTGAAAACATTCACATGCACAGAGAAGACACATCCCTTTTTACTTGGGTCACCACTAAGGGCTACGTCCAAGGAGCATACGCCGACAGGTTGTCGGTCGTACCAAAATCCACTATGCTTCACTAGCGGTAGATTACAAAAGTTCGGGTACAGTTACTCTGTCCCAGGCTCACTGCCTTTACACTCGTTCAGGGATAGCTCAATGCGTCCCTCGGGTCACTCCCGTTGACTCCCCCTAGCTCACTGCTGTTGGTGAAGTCTCACTCAGTTTATAGACGTGAAGGTATCTTCATCATTTGCATAGGAATGCATCCTTTGTTGCATATAGATGCTCTATTGAAGTCCGAATCTCACCAAAAGGAGAATATCACTTTTCCTAGAATGTATCGGGTAGTCTCTCGGCTTTCGTGCAGCTCCAAACAGGCCGGTGGGCTTTAGCAAAAACAGGCGCGCTTCTCCAAGACAATCGCGCAAGTCCCACTAAAGCGCGCAAGTCCAAACTGGCACACAAGTGTCATCAACTCACCTGCGTGACGCTTCCTTCCCCGACTTCAAAATGGCGCGGTCCACTTCCTTTCTCTTCCAAACCTCCTTGGGCGCACAGCCAACAACCGGCGCGCAAGCTCTACTTGCGCGACAAAACCCCCACCTGCGCGTCTCGACCACCTGCGCGACGAGAGCTCGAACAATCTCGAAGTATTGATCTCCGTGAGAAATGAGAAGGGGTAGTCCAGTATTTATAGGCAAACTGGACCCCCTGCGCGGCGGCGCGCAAGTCCCTCAGCGGCGCGCAAGTCTTGCCTCCAGTAACCTCTGTCGCGCAACTCACTTGCGTGACCCAACCAACACTTGCGCGACCTTCGTTCCTTAGCCAAATTTTGATGTTCTGATCCTCAAAAACATATGGCGCGCAAGTCTTTTATCCTCCAAGATCTCGGCGCGCAAGTGCCTTTGCCAAAAACACTTTACTTTATTGGCCGATTTTTAGGCCCAAAAATTTGGCAAACACTTGGAAACGGGGCCACCTTCACTATTGTTTTCTGCTTGAACGGTATGATCTCTTTGTTGGTACACATCCTGAACTTCCACTGAGGATTGACAACAAACACAAACCATACGCCAAATCATGCTTTGAAGACCCTGGTTCCAACAGGAGTGACATTTTTGTATTTTCCCTTTATAAAAAAATAATACAAAGGTCGTCATTAAAGAAATTTTTCACCAAGTGGACATAATTTATAGGATTAAATGGGGATAATAAAACTAAAATAATCTAATTGAATAAAGGAATTTTTTTAAGAAATGTTAAAGCCTTATCTCATTGTTTTAAACTTGTTTTACCAGTTTTACCCTTATTGATGTGACAAATATTTACCAATGTCACTATTCATAATGAAAAAAAATTAAGAGGCCAATTTTATAAATTTAGAAATAATTATTTAAATTATATGATCCATTTTTCATGATTCAATTCCTAAAAGTTGTATAAATTCATTTTAAAATATGTGCGCAAAATGATACGTACTGTTTTTTGTGTTCAAATGCATATTCCAACAAGAAACGATATTTATTCTATTCCCATAACACGTAAAAACATTTAAATGAATATAAAAACATTTTATTGAACATATTATGTTTTAATTTCATTAAAATCATTCATCAATATATATTTATCCAATCTATTTAACAAAAATGCATTATATGCATAAAAATGGTTTTCAGAAAAACACATCTGTTTACTTTTAAGAACTTTTATTTTAATTTCTATACTTTTGAAAACCAATTCATTTATGTTATACATATTAAAATAACATTCATTCATAATTAAGTTACCCTATCCATAACATCCAATCCAATTACTAAGAAATTACTATTACATTAAATAATAATATTTCAAACATATTACACAGTATGTTTGAACTCTTTATTTCATGAAAACCCAGATGTAAGTTAAATAAATTTTATTTATAGAAAAATATAACCTAAAATATCGTGGTTCTAAATTATACGAATCTTATAATTAATTTTCACCCAAAATTAAATCACTCCAGCAAAAATAAATGAGTGTATATTTATTACATCACATCTTTGGGTTTGCATGTTTCTTATTCAAATTTATGATTCCTCTAAATAACAATAACCATGACATTTGTTATGTTCTATAATGCTTTATCTATATGATATAGAATATCCATTGGTTTTTCATCATTATCTACATCTCTATATATCATTATGAACAATGATTTCATTGAATATGAAAAATCATGTATGTACTTCCTCAGGAGAGATTCATGGAACACATCATAAACTTGAGTGATGTATAGTGGAAGCACTGAGAGATAATATACCGTCTTGATGCAATCAGGAATATTAAATGGAATGATTAATCAAGGGTTTAAATTTCCCTTCATTCAAAATATCATATCATTTTTATAAGTACACATTCATATGAATAATTTATCACCATATTTGAATTAAAGATCTCACCAAAAACAATCAATATAAATTTTCTCTCAACTCTGAGATTCCCAAATGTAGTTCCAAATAGATCTAACCTTCTCTATCATCTACTTGGAAGGATCACATACCAAAAAAATTATTTATCCATGTTTATCCTATCCTTTTAATGTTATTAACTTTTTATCAAATAAGGATTCTTATGTATCCATATGAATGATAGAGTAAAAGGAATTATTGTAAGAAAGTTTTACCATATAATGTTTTTGATCCCAACAACCTTTAAAATAAATAGAACATGATCTCAAAATATCTTCTATTGTTCTAATGGTCATTTTAGATTGATAATCTCTATGATGGTGGTACGTATTACTGAACCTCAACTATATATCTAGAGCCTACGGAATACTTCTTATGAAATTTGAGGAAAACCTTGGATCCCGATAAGAAAAAAATTAAGAGTCGTACTCCATGTAATTTCACCATTTCCTTATGTATACCATAGAAAGCTAATAAATAGAGAATATTCTCTTATTAGAGTGAAGTGTTTTGAATTCATAAGGTTTCCAAATAAAACTAAAATAACATTCATCCCTATAGAAGTTTTGGGGTGTATGATGATGAAATAAATCGTGATGATTTACTATTTCTATTCGGTATGGGTAATAATTATAAAATCTTCATAGAATTTTATATCTAATTGGTAACTTACTAACATAAAAGGCATAAAGATATATACATTACAACATCCCACCACATGTTGTACCTCCACTAATATTTTTCATATTTATATATATTTATATACTTCTAGGATGAATAGAGAATTTTGAATGTTGAGCATTATCTAATAGTTCCATATTAAATTTTATTACCAATGGGATGCATACCTGGTTCTTGAACCATATAATTCAATCAAACTAATTATTTAGATCATCAATATTTTGACCATATTTTTCAGTTCCAAATCATCTTTTTCCACCTACTTAATCATCACATAGATATATGGTTCTAAATTCATCTATAAAGGATAGGATATATCCCTTTTACGTAGGTTCTCAAGTTCCATTTTCTATAAATCCATAAGTATGGGATCTATATATATCAGAATCAGTGATAAATAAACTTGGACATTCTAAATCAAGTAATCCACCCCATTTTCATAATTTATAGGCTTGTAATGTATTTAATATTTATAATCATTAATCAAATCCTATCATACTCTCTAGATCATATTAATTATTCCTATTTGAATATATACATCAATTCTTTTTATCCATATATATATCACCTTAAACCATAAATATAATTCCACCATATATTTTTTGAAAAAATACCTCTGCAATCTATAAATCATGAGTTAAATAATGTTTCTCATGATTTTTAAATTTGTATGAGGTATATATTTTCACCGTAGAATTTTACCTGAAGACACATCACAGTCCCTTCTATGATCCGACACTATAGATCAAAAACCATTTTCCACTATAGGGTATTGTGAACATAGGTTTACTAACCAACCATATCATCATCTCACTGTAATTCATATTATATTCATATGTACATAAGATCATAACCCACTTCAATGGAAATTTGTTTAGTAAATTTAATTTTCAATAAATCTATCAAAAAACATTGGTGGCATCCAGATAACCCAAGAAAACTACAATTTTCAGTTACTATGGTTGGTATAGTCCTCTACTCAATAACTGATATCATTAAAGGATCCAACAATATACCCTCAACTGAGATAATATGACCCAATAATGAAACTTTTTTAATCCAAAATTCCCACTTGGTAAATTTTTCATACCACTTCCACTTTTAGTATCCATACTGGGTTTTATTGAAAGTAAAACAACATAATCTCTATCTTTACAAATATTTATGATTTTATCATATACGTAGGCTTTCCCCTAGGGTTTTAACTAAGGTTATCAAATCCTAATATCTATAGATTGAGAAAACTCCACTCTCATACCAACTTAGGTGACCTGATATTTTCCTATACAAATATTACATCATTTTAGCTGAACATCCAAAGACAACATTATGATCCACATAAAAAGTGTAAATGTTTTATGTATTGGGATACTGAAAGAATAAACATATTATTTTCAAGTATTATTCATTATATCTCATAAATTTCCTCTAAATTTGTACCATTTTTACATACCCTGCTTAAATTCCTTCATAACCTGGGGAAAGGAAACATAAGAAAGGGTTGGCTCAGATGCCCAGTATGGTTAAACAATAGGGATATCAATCAATGATCATATTCATGAAAAAATCAATCTTACGGGTATTAGATCATGATAATAATGTATATAGTTCATAACCAAAATATCACATATATTAATCAGGATTCAGGGAATAAAATGTTTGAATTTGAAATACTTCAATAATAATTTTGATAAATCATAATTAATATATCAGGAACCATAAGTTAAAATCATAAACATTAAAACATGTTATGAAATTGTGGCATAATAACAGGTATAGAAAAAAGTTCATATGTTATTTTTAACTACTGATACCATAAATAAAATTTGATTAATAATCAACACCAATTTCCCTTATCATAATATATTAGTCATTATCACTAGTTTCTAATAGTAAATTTGGTATCCCTACCAATTTTCTATAGTTTATTAAGCACATCAACTCATTTACTATAATTATCACGTGAGATATAAGTATTTACAAAATGAATTAAGGGGATATATAATTCCAAGACCGCTTGATACAAAATTATAACCATACATATGTGTTTCATAAAATCATAAAAAACCATCGTATCACCATAAAATAAATATAGGAATGGAAATAGGTTTAATACACATTTCATCATTTCCTCATTGTATAACCCATGCAAAATAATATGGTTTCAAAATAAATCTCATTATAATATTCCTAATAAGTATATAAAAATATTAATGTTCGTATAATTGGATTATATCTCCATTAATGAATAAATAACATCAAATGAAGTTATCATAGTTGAAAATTCCTTTAAAAGATAATTGTTATATTTTTTCAATAAACTTCCTGATTTATTTTAAAATCAATTCAATAAAATATGAAAAATCTACTAAATATTATGTAAAACATTTTCTTAGAAAAGAAACATAGAAAATTTTAATGGAATATTTAATTAATTCATTGGGTATGATAATGAGAAATTCTATTCATGCTATATATTTTTAAACAATGATTTATTTCACTTTTTTCAGAAAAAGTCAAAAGTACCTTGTTTGAAAAAATATAAGAAAGTTGTGTTGATTTTTTTTTTATAAAAATAAAAACAATGGGAAATTTAATTTAAATAAAAATAGTAAAATAGTAAAACTTTCATAAAAAATATTAAAGGGAAAATTCACATGGAAGAAAAATATTCCTTAATATATAGGAAATAAATTACATTTTTCTAAACAATATTTTCCCGATATTTGTCGGTACTAGTGAGAGGATATTTAATAAAAATTTTGAATTACATGAATAATAAGAGGTGAAAAAATGAACATAATTTATCATATAAGGATCGTATGATTTCTTCAACATAAATTCAATCCTAAAAAATCATGATTAAAATGGGATTGAACCATAAACCACTTACATAAAGTATCATATTTCATCATAAACACTAAAACCACATCTATAATAAATATTTTTTTATTATAAATGTATTATAGAACTATAATCATATATATTATACCATATATGACTTCATAATAATTTATATTATAAAAAAAATTATTCCATGTGATAATTTCTTTGTTTTTCATCCATTTTTGGGCTCATAAATATAATCACTTTGACCATGGTTTAATCATCACAAGAAAATTAAAAATTTCATAAGTACCATATGTAATAATTATATATAAATTATAAATAATCATATAAAATTTTGTTGAAAAATGAATTAAATCTACTCATGTAGATGATAGTTCATACATATGCATGAGTGATGTTTCTATTTTTCAATGGATGGAATGAAAGAAAGGTAAATAATAATTCTACTTTACAAACCCAAAATGATAACATATATATAAATTTATTAATTAATATATTTATTATAAACATAAATGTGAAATGGTAATGAAAAAAATGAAAAATATCACTTTGTGGAGGTGGTAGTCCACATGTACGCAGAATAGTTGTTTTGTTTTTCCATATGATGAAAAGGAGGCGGATCATGAGGGTACATTAATACTAGTAGAAATTCAGTATATTTCATATAAAAAAGTCATTATTTCAAATCGATACCATATATTTTACAGTATCAATAAGAAGAAATAAAAGTTAAAGTACTCGGTTAATAATTATACCTTTCTATTGAGAATCCTTCAGTGGTTTACACCTTAAGCCAAAAAAGGATAGTATTTTGGAATAAAAATAAGTTATTATATGTGGGGAAGATACATTTGATGGAAATATGTGATGTATTGGTTGATATAGTATATTAAAATGGGGTGTGAAAGAGAGGCAATTTGGTGCCCTTCTATATGTACCGGTGGGATCACTGTTGGGATTACTTGAAGTATTAAATTAATATAAATTAATTTTCTGCTTAATGTGTCTCAAAATTGATATATTTAAAATGTAGGATACATATAACTAAAATTTATCTCATAAAATAATATTTAGAAAATATAATTTGATTTTTTAACCCTTATTTTTTAGTTTTAGGCCCTCGTTATCCTTTTTTACAATTACCACAACATCCAAAAAGAATTCCTTTTAAGGGTCCAGAATATTTCCATAAAAGTAAAAGTGAATAATAAATGGAACATCCTTGATATTTTCAATCATATATAATTCCGTTTTATGAAGATAGGGTCTTTATATATTTTAAATAATTTAATAAATTATTAATTAATGAAAAATACCATTAAGGTCATTTTTGTTATTATTCACAATGGCATACTTTAATGAAAATATGATTAAAATTGAATTCGAATAGTTTTTTTTTAAATCCCAATTATTTTATGTTTATGTAAAAATTAAATAGAACCCAATAATTAATCCAAATAATAAAACTTTTTATATTTTTAAAATAATTTATTTAATTTTTCTATTAATTTAAATAATACTTTGTCGATATTGTATACGAATTTAAGATAATTATTCAAAAATCATAAATTAAAAATAAATTACCATGATAAAAAATTAATTTATATTTCAAATAATAATTTAGAACTCAACTTCCCCTTTTATATCCTTATGATAAAAATCTTGAGTTACTAATGACAAGAGAGCTACATTTCTTATTTATATCTTTCTCAAAATAATTTAAACATTATAATCGAGGAAAAATAGAAACAAGTTGACATATGATTGAGACCATTGTGAAAATAGTCATACTCAATTCATCCAATAGGATAAGGCTAATTTTTATAGAAAATTAAAAGACTTATCTGAATGTTTTAACAATGTTTAACTATTTTAACCTTATCAAAGTGAAAAAAATTAGGATGGTTTCTATTCATAATAATAAAAATTAAAGATACCTATTTATGAAATTTGAAACTTATGATTCAAATATGTGATCTATTTTTCAAGATTAAAATTCATAGAAGTTTCATAAATTCATAATTTCATAACTATTCAAACCTTACAAAAAACATTTTTATAAAAAACCATATTTGAGCATAAAACATGGTTTATTATTTTTACATTCCTATTAATAACTTTTAGAAGAATATTAAGAAATTTGATTGAAAATGTTGTTTTTTTATTTCATTAAAAGGATTCATAAATAGTTATTTATCTTATTTATTAAAATAAAAACCAATTTTCTGAAGAAAAAAACCCACAGTTTTGGAAAAAAAATCACCTATATTTACCTTCAAACACTTTTATAATCATTTCTAACCACTTTATTACCAATGGATTTTTTTTATAAATATTTAAACAATGTTTTTAGTAATTTATTTATCTCTATTTATACACAAAAATACAATGTATATTTGATAATTTTCATATTAAATTATAATATTTCAATATAATAATGTGGTTTATTTAAACATGGTGACGCATGTAAAAAAATATATCAATGAAGTCAAAAAAAATTATAGTTATTTATGTTATAAAATATCACGGTGTTATAGTTATTTTTCATAATAGAGTTCTAGTTGATTCCATTTGTGAGGTCCAATACTATTTAAGTTTACTTGAGGTTTTTATCCCATGTCGTTTTCCATTATATGCTAGAATGTTTTGTTATGTGACATTCATTATAATTTGTCTTATGTTACATAATATTTATCAATATTTATTTCAATTTAGATTTACATTGTCTATGTCCTTTATTATATTAAAAATTTAGTATTTTTCATTAAAAAATATTTTATATATATTCATTTTAATACACTATTGACTGGTTATGTGGGTATGGTTATTGATGTTATCCTCTGGAGTGGACTACCATCTCAAATAAGGAGTGGTAGAAGTGGTGTCATACAAATGATCTCATTCCATATAGATTTATTTTGGTCCCTATTTTAATTTATTTTATATTTGATGTTCTCCATACAGTTTTTATCAGGATTTTTTAAATACATATTATGACTTGTATGAATGTGAGTGGATTTTGATCTATTTATTAAATCTACACCATTAAATTTCAGTATTTTTTATTATTAAAGGGTAAATCATCCCCATTATACCTATGATATCCTTTGGAAGTTATACAATCCTAGGGTTATCGTGAATACATCATAGGCTTGTGGCACGCAGGTTCAGGAAAAATTGATATTTATTCTAGAAAGTATGTTACAATGCACTTATAGCAGACCACAGACTACCAACTCTACTAGATTCCAAAAACATTTTCATGTAGATCCATACTTCAACACCAATCATGTAGTATTTAAATTCACATAACCACGTGATTCATGGATTATCTATTAATCCAGTCTTTATATTATAAAATATAACTCAACCAAGAAAGTAATTTCATCCTTCATGGAATAATATAGTTGAGTGAATCTGTGATTTTTCTAATATAAAATAGTGTTATATCTACATCATCCAGTATATTAAAACACCATGTTTTAATAGATATTTGTATTTGTGGATCCAAGTATATGATATTCACTCTTATAAGACTAGTCTAGATCAATTAAACCATTTTTCAAGTCGCTGTTGATGAAGAAACCTTAAGTACCTGCTCATATGTATTTACCATTTTCATCATGTAGTCACCTTGAATAAAAAACACTCTAATTCAATTCCCACCCAATAAAACAATGTAATATTTACATATTAACTATGTCAAGTATATCATTATCCGTCATATCTAAGACTAATGTAGATCAATTTTACAACTATATTAGCACTCAAGATGTGTACCTGATATTATCCATTTTTTAATCTATAAAACGATCTAACCAGCATCTAAATGAACTCATATATGTTGTGTAAAAAAATCATTCATAGTGGATTTATGATTGTTTGTATATTCATAGGTGAAATTACATTACAATGAATAACATAGATAACACAGGTTTGGATAGAGTGTTATCACAATCGATATTTATTCATTTTATACTGTGTACTAATAAAATTGGGTTCAATTTAATTTTTTAAATTAGAAAACCACTATCACAAGGATAAAAAGAGGTTTTCCAAATAAAAAACAATATCAAAGGATGATCACATATCTATATTTCATTTTTTTCATCATTGTATTGTTAAAAAATGTTATAAAATATCATGATAGTTTATGGATCATTTTTTATAGAAGTTTTTGATAATATCCATGGATTGAGATAAGGTAATGAATCTATTATAATATGATGGAGTGGTACCAAGTTTCAAATATATGTCTCAAACTATCCATGAAATATTGTTTTAGTGGGTGTAATAATAGTTTCCCATATGATTGGAATAGTCTATGATATGATAACATATATATGAGATGTCAAAGTAGAGTGGTTGAAAGTCATGGAATGTGGTTTTCTCCCATGATACACACATATCATCAAGGATATATCTACCACTACAAATGATAAGGAGTTTTTATCATATAAAAATGACTTGATCTTATAGATAAACACATATCATATCACATTACACAAGGTATCATTAAATTGGATATAGGGAGAAGGGAATAGTTTGTTTTTTTATTATAGCACATCATCAAGAATGGTAGGTTTCTTTCCCTAGGATGAACTATTTAATAAATATAGTATTCTTTTATCATTACACACCATGATAAAAATTCAATATATATAAAAAATCTTTTAAATTCAATAAAACACCTAAAGGATTATTGTAACACCCGAGACTTTTATGTTATATAAATCGTCAGAGGAATCTTTTTCTACACAACACTTGCTTGGCTTGCTTTACACGCAATCGCGACCTTCCTCGATAGCTTGCGTCGTACGCAATACCGAGTTTCACTAAACAACAATATGCTATTAAAACTAGCCGTTAAGAATATTAATAACCACTTTTTGAAATTTGATAAATTTTATTTTTCAAAATGGACTTCATTTTTGGACTCAGAATATCGAAATTAGCCTAGGGTGAAATTTTGGTATTTTTCTGAAAACTTTCAATTTTTGATGAATAGTGAAACCACTAAGTGGTAGGTTAAAAACTGAATTTTGCATAAAACTTAATTTTACCGCTTCTGTGATTGGAATTTCGAAAATCCGAGAGACACGGTTAATATCAAGGACTAAAATGTGGTTCAAGGAGATGAAAATAATTTTTAGTGAATAGTAACTTTTTACTTTTTTTACCGCGGTTAATAGTAAATAGGGTAACTAAGGGTAAATATGATATTAATATTACCCTAACACATGTCCTAATTCTATTGGACAAGTGTAATTCGACCAAAAACAAACTTAGGAATAAAATATAACCATTTAGGCCCACTTGGATTAGATTAGGACATTTATTATTAATTTATTTAAAGAAGGGTTAAAATAGTTAAAATCAAAGTTTAATAAGTAAATCATTTTTAATATGGGGTTATACATAAGATAAATTCAATTGTAAATATTCATTAGAAAGCTAAAAAGATTTCCTACATGATGATATTTTATTTGTAATTTTTAGACATCAAATAATGTAATTTATTTATGACACAAAGATGATGCAGTAATTATCTTATTAATGAAATATTGACATAATTGATGTTATAAACACCAAAATAAATGTAATTTGAGACTTTTTATGAATTCAACTAATTTTATAGGTTACTATGATATATTAATGTTGATTTAATCAACTTGGTTCGAACATATAATTCTTTTATGACTTTCACAAAAATCATATATCAAATAGTGTCAAAATTGACACAAAATAGTTTTTAAATCAAATATTATATTATTAATTGTTATTTTATTCCTAAAAATCTAAGGTTCGGCCAAATGACTTAGATAAGGATATATATTTTAATAATAAACAATTTGGGGTTCGTTTGGCATGTTATAGTAAGTGTATTAACCATATAGTGAAAGAAAACAAAAAGACATGGTAAAAGTTAAATTATTTAACTTAGAGTTAAATCTAATTGATAAGGTTAAAATAATACCCTAAACTTGTCTAAATCCTATTGGTTGATAGGATTTCGACCCTTCCCCACTTTATCTTCGAAATAAGACCCTTTGGAACCATTATAAACCGATTTTGACTTTAATATAAAATAATATTTTGAGATATTCCTAAGGTGCCCCTCTCCTCCCTTATAAAAGGGCACCTCCTCCCCCTCCTCCTCACACCAAATTGAGCACTCAAGCTCGGCCAACCCCTGCCATTTTCTCCTCTCCACTTCCCTAGAATAATCCTAGAGGTCCTGGTCTTCTCCAAAGACCAATCTTAGTTCCTTAAGTGGAGGATTCAAAGAGGCGTTCCAAAGAAGAGGTAATATCCATTACCGATCTTTTCAATATCTTTCTTCTTCAACTTCTTCTTCTTTAGTTGTTTCATGATAAAGTAATAACATCAGTATTACTTACATACTGATATGTTATTATAAATATTAAACAACCCTATTTCACCTTCTATCCATCCTACGGAAAAATGAAATCACCACGCGTGCGTACGTACGGAATATCGTCTCCACGCCGTGGTGTAATCTATTTTCCACCATCACCTTACAAGGATGGTTATAATGGTGTAATGAGTAACTAAATATGATTATTATGAAGTAATATTGATACTGAAATAATATATATATACTCCAATACAATTCCACGATCATAGGAATGATATCATCACTCGTGCGTACGTACGGAATACCGTCTCCACGATGTGATGCGACTCGTTCTACATGATCTTCATTTCATAATGATTATATAAATGAATTGAATGAATGAATATGGTATATAATACACTAATACCATTATGGAAATGAATTATCTATAACCTAAAGATAAGAATAATAATTTATTCGACAAAACACGCATAAAAACAAAAAGTTATAAAGACCTGAGTAACAAGTAACAATGAAATATTACTAACAAGAAGCTAATAATATGACCATATATGATATCATATAAATATGTATGATTCTAGAATAAGTCAATAACATTATTTAAACCATTATACAGGAGCTTCGGACACGTACAAAGCTAATCGGACCTAAGGTAAGGGAAATATCACAATCTCATTTTTATCCGAGATTGTTTATTCGTAAGTATTTACTGGGGTGTATGTTATCATCCACATCCATGTTTACTCAATATTTAATACTATTTCCATCCACCTAAAATTGTTTAAATCCATTTTTACCCTTCGGTGAGTTTTTAGTAATACGTATGAAAGGAATCTTTTGTCGTTTTTCGTACGAGGTACTTTTTGACTTTTCTGACAAAAGTACGAAGAATGTTTTTTTTAACTTATATGGCATGAATGGATTTTTAAAACATTGTTTCCAAGAAGCTTCCTTTACAAGTTTTCAAGTTTATTTTTAATCAACTTCTTTTATTTTAAAGTTGTATGACATGTTATGAAAGGAAAAATGTTTTTGAAGAAGAAAGGATATTTTCCCCAAGAATTCAATTCAAGTGTTTTATCAAAATTATTTTCCATCTAAGATAATAAAGGGTTCTGTTTCTATCCATATTTTTACATTGGTTTGACTATGTTGTGATGGAATTATGTTTATGAATTCCTTTATCATATATGAATTGATTTATGATGTCATGATGTTTCAAGAATCCCATTTTTGTTATATATGTTATGCGATGATGTATGTTTTATGATTATGTGGCACACATAAGAAAGGATTCATTATAAGATGGGTGGGACCTATATCTCCCTCCAATGCATTGGGTAATGATTTTATATCTCATGAGATAGACATGGCTGGAACGGAAGGTTATTTCGGTTCAGTGATACAGGACTGAAACGAGGAGTGAACTCGGTTCAGAAAGGGACTTTGTCCACTAAGATAGTCTTGGCAATGAGTCATGACTAATAAGAAATTATTTTCCATGATTATGTGTGCATGCCACAAAGATTCAAGTTTTATGTTATGATTATGGGGATCTCATTTTCACTTCTATGATTTATTCCATGTTAAGATATTATGATCTCTTTTGCAGGTTTTGATTTTCAAAAAGATATGATATGATTTTTATTTCCTTTATTTGCCCTTGCTAAGCATTTGAGCTCACCCTTTTATGTTTTCTTTTCCCCAGGTCAGGAAGATGGATATTAAGTAGAATATGCTAAAAGGGACCCTAGATATGATGAAATAAATGGGAGACACTGTAGAAGATTTATGAACCAGTTGTTTATGTTTCCCAGTTTCTAAAGACACTATACCTATACGGTCCTTTGTAGTTTTATCATATGTTGTAATAAGTGTGCTTCAATTTTTGAAGTATTAAAAATGTATATAAAGTATGGGTCGTTATAGTTGGTATCAGAGGAAAGGTATAGTCAACCTTTGGAAACTAGGATGTGAAAGCCTTAGTAAGAACCCTAAGGATAAGTCTAAGCATAGTACACAATCTTAGTGTTTTAGAAATGGCCTTGAATAACCTAGGATAAGACCATAAGCATGAAAATTTTATTCTTGAATTATGTGGTTTCCTATTATAATTAGTGTTGCTCACATTATTCTTCTTGGTTTTAGTCAATGGCTGGAACCCGAAGGAACCGTGTTAATGCGGAATGCGATGGGCAATGCAATGATTGTCCCCCTGAGCAACCAAACGATATGGGAGCTGGAATGCAAAATCTTGTAGCCATGCTCACACAACTTTCTCAAGCTATAAATCATGCAGGATTTCCAAACGAACAAAGGAGGGAGCAACATTCTGTTGAATCCTTCATGAGGCAGTGTCCACCTTCTTTCAGCGGGTCTACTGATCCATTAGTTGCTGAACAATGGATTAGTACTACTGAAAAGATATTTTCAGTTCTTCAATGTTCTGAGCATGATAAAGTCATCCTAGAAGTGTATCGTTTGGAAGGAGATGCGGATCAATGGTGGAATCTTGTTAAGAATACGAGGCAAAGGGATGAAATTGAGTCTATGGAATGGGACGAGTTCAAGAACTTATTTTTCAATAAGTACTTCCCTCGTATTCTCCGAACAAAGATGGAGAAAGAGTTCCTTGAACTGAAGCAAAGGGATGATGAATCTGTTAGTACCTATGAAGCAAATTTTACAAGACTTGCAAGGTACGCTTCTGGTATTATTATCCAACCTGAGAGTAAGATCGATCGATTCTTTAGTGGCTTAAAACCAAGTCTTCGAAGGGCGTTAGCCATAAGAGACTTCAATAGCTACGAGGAAATCGTTCGATGTGCTCTCAAAGTCGAGATGGAGATTGGAGTAACCCATCAGTCACATGGGTTTGATAAGAAGAGGAAGATGGAATTCAAAGGAAACTCTAAAGAGCACACTGAAAAGAAGATGAACATTCCATTATGCTCAAAGTGTGGAAAGAAACATGGAGGGAGTTGTCTTAAAGGGACAAGTAAATGTTTTAAATGTGGAAAGGAAGGTCATCGGGCATTTGAATGCCGTGATAATGGGAAGAAGATGTCTAATGATGCAAACAAAGGAAGGGATACACAGAATGAACCTACTACACTTCAATGTTTCAAGTGCAAGGAGATGGGGCATTATGCCAATCAATGCCCAAATCCAAGGGTTGATGATGATGGTTGACGTCAACAAACTCTTAAAGCTAAAGACAAAGGAAAGTCACATGCAATTTCTATCAGCGATGTGGAGTACGATAACGATGTGGTGAAAGGTACACTTACCATCCACTCTAAAGTAGCAAATGTTTTATTTGATTCTGGATCCACCCACTCTTTTATTTCTGAATACTTTTCTAAGGGTATCACCGTACTACCTCAACAATTAGATGTTGAGTTAGCTGTGACAACACCTAATGGCACATCAATCGCATCAAAAGTTTATAATTCTTCTCCGATCGAAGTTTGTGGGAAAGTGCTTCCTGCAAATCTTGTGATCCTTCCTTTAGTGGAATTTGATGTGATTCTTGGCATGGATTGGCTTTCTCTACATGGAGCTCATATCAATTGCCAAAGAAGGGAAGTCACATTTCATACTCCAGATCAATCTACGATCGTATACCAATGCAAGGATGAACATAACCTTCCAGTGGAAATTTCTTCCATCTTATGGGTATTGATCCCACTAAATGAAGGTTATTTATCTCAAATGGTTGGTGAGAAACTCACGATTAAGAATATTCCCATTGTAAGGGAGTTTGATGATGTCTTTCCGGAGGAATTACCGGGTCTTCCACCAAATCGTGAAGTTGAGTTTTCAATAGAACTCGTACCGGGTGCTTTGCCTATTTCAAAGACACCTTATAGAATGGCCCCAATTGAGTTGCAGGAATTGAAGAAGCAACTCCAAGAGAATCTTGATATGGGATTCATACGCCCTAGTGCGTCACCTTGGGGAGCACCTGTTCTATTTGTTAAGAAGAAAGATGGATCAATGAGACTCTGCATTGATTATCGAGAACTTAACAAGATCACTATCAAGAACAAATATCTTCTCCCACGCATTGATGACTTATTTGACCAACTACGCGGAGCTCAATACTTTTCCAAGATTGATCTTCGTTCAGGGTATCATCAATTAAGGGTCAAAAGGGAGGATATACCAAAGACGGCTTTCCGTACAAGGTATGGACACTATGAATTTATAGTGATGCCATTTGGTCTTACTAATGCCCCTGCTATCTTCATGGATCTAATGAATAGTGTCTTTAGAGACTATCTTGATCAATTTGTGGTAGTCTTTATAGACGATATTCTTGTCTATTCAAAGAGCAAGGAAGAACATGAAGATCACTTGAGAATTATATTGAAGACCCTGAGAAAGGAGAAGCTTTATTCCAAATTTACCAAGTGTGAATTTTGGCTTCAAAAAGTTGCATTTTTGGGTCACATAATCTCAAAAGAGGGGATATCTGTGGATCCAGCAAAAAAAGAGGTTATCGAAAGATGGTCGAGACCAACAACAGTAACTGAGATCCGAAGTTTACTTGGTTTGGCTGGATATTATCGACGTTTTGTAAAAGATTTTTCACGATTATCTAATCCACTCACCAAGTTGACTCGGAAAGGAGTTAAGTTTGTCTGGACAGAGGAATGTGAAGAGAATTTCAAGGAGTTGAAAAGAAGGTTATCCAGTGCACCTGTGCTCACACTGCCTTGTAGTGGAGAAAGGTTTGTGATCTACAGTGATGCATCCAAGAAGGGATTGGGGTGTGTTCTTATGCAAAATGATATGGTGATAGCTTATGCCTCACGACAGTTGAAAATCCATGAACAAAATTACCCAACACATGATTTGGAGTTGGCTGCGGTAATCATTGCATTAAAGATTTGGAGGCATTACCTTTATGGTGAAAGGTGTGATATTTATACTGATCATAAAAGTTTAAAGTATATTTTCACACAAAAGGAGTTGAATATGCGTCAAAGAAGATGGTTGGAGCTGATTAAGGATTATGACTGCTCAATCCATTACCACCCTGGGAAAGCAAACAAGGTGGCAGATGCATTAAGTCGACAAGACCATGCTAGTTTATCCATGATGAGGATCACAAAAGATCCAATATTTATGGATTTACAAAGGATGGATCTTGGAATTATAATGGAAGGGGAAAAATCTTATCTTTCTCAAATGAATGTTCAACCATCTATACATGTGAAGATTAAAGAGGCACAGAAAGAAGATGTCGAGTTACAAAAGAAGGTGAGAAAATGTTCCTGAATTCAACCTTGATTGTGATGGGATAATAAAGTTCAGGAATCGGGTTTGTGTTCCTCCCATCCCCGAATTAAAGAAAGAGCTGCTGGATGAGGCTCATAGTTCTTCATTCTCTATTCATCCTGGAAGCACGAAGATGTATAGGGACCTGAAAGAGTACTTCTGGTGGGATGGCATGAAAAGAGATGTTGCTGAATATGTCTCTCGATGCTTGGTTTGTCAACAAGTTAAAGCTGAGAGACAGAAGTCTAAGGGGATGTTACAACCATTACCCATACCCGAATGGAAATGGGAAAACATCACTATGGACTTTGTCACAGGACTTCCTAAAACATCCAAAGGCAATAATGCTATCTGGGTCATAGTTGATCGTCTCACAAAGTCTGCACACTTCATTCCTATTAGAGAGGATTTCTCTCTAGATCAGCTTGCCAGGATATATGTAAAGGAAGTGGTAAGATTGCATGGAGTACCACTTTCTATTATATCTGATCGAGATCCGAGATTTACCTCGAAGTTCTGGCGAAGTCTTCTGCATACTCTGGATACAGAGTTGAGTTTCAGCACTGCTTATCATCCCCAGACAGACGGTCAGTCTGAGAGAACAATTCAAACCCTAGAAGATATGTTGAGAGCTTGCTCTATGGATTTCAAAGGAGGTTGGGATCAACACCTACCTTTGGTGGAATTTTCTTATAATAATAGCTTTCACTCCAGTATTCAGATGGCTCCTTATGAAGCTCTCTATGGAAAGAAATGCAGGACTCCAACTTGCTGGGATGAAGTTGGGGAAAGAAAGCTATTAGGACCTGATCTCATTGATGAAATGGCAGAAAAGGTCAGATCTATTCAACAACACATAAGAGCAGCTCAGAGTCGACAGAAAAGCTATGCCGACAACCGAAGAAAAGACCTAGAGTTTGAAGTGGGTGATAAAGTGTTCTTACGAATATCTCCCTGGAAGAGGGTTATGAGATTTGGAAAGAAGGGGAAGTTGAGCCCTAGATATATCGGTCCTTTCGAAATATTGGATCGTGTTGGGAAGGTAGCTTACCGATTGGCGCTTCCACCGAATCTCTCCCAAGTTCACGATGTGTTCCATGTATCTCTCCTGAGAAAGTACATACCAGATCCTTCACATGTACTCAGCTCAGAAGTTGTACCGCTGGAGAAAGATCTTTCTTATGAAGAACAGCCGATAGAGATTCTGGATCGTAGCGAAAAAGTCCTACAAAACAAGACCACTCGCTTGGTGAAAGTTTTATGGAGGAACCACCAACTTGAAGAATCTACATGGGAGCTTGAGGATATGATGAGGGAGAATTATCCTCATCTGTTTGTTACAAAGTGACGAATTTCGAGGGCGAAATTCTTTTTAAGGGGGGTAGAATGTAACACCCGAGACTTTTATGTTATATAAATCGTCAATGGAATCTTTTTCTACACAACACTTGCTTGGCTTGCTTTACACGCAATCGCGACCTTCCTCGATAGCTTGCGTCGTACGCAATACCGAGTTTCACTAAACAACAATATGCTATTAAAACTAGCCGTTAAGAATAGTAATAACCACTTTTTGAAATTTGATAAATTTTATTTTTCAAAATGGACTTCATTTTTGGACTCAGAATATCGAAATTATCCTAGGGTGAAATTTTGGTATTTTTCTGAAAACTTTCAATTTTTGATGAATAGTGAAACCACTAAGTGGTAGGTTAAAAACTGAATTTTGCATAAAACTTAATTTTACCGCTTCTGTGATTGGAATTTCGAAAATCCGAGAGACACGGTTAATATCAAGGACTAAAATGTGGTTCAATGAGATGAAAATAATTTTTTGGTGAATAGTAACTTTTTACTTTTTTTACCGCAGTTAATAGTAAATAGGGTAACTAAGGGTAAATATGATATTAATATTACCCTAACACATGTCCTAATTCTATTGGACAAGTGTAATTCGACCAAAAACAAACTTAGGAATAAAATATAACCATTTAGGCCCACTTGGATTAGATTAGGACATTTATTATTAATTTATTTAAAGAAGGGTTAAAATAGGTAAAATCAAAGTTTAATAAGTAAATCATTTTTAATATGGGGTTATACATAAGATAAATTCAATTGTAAATATTCATTAGAAAGATAAAAAGATTTCCTACATGATGATATTTTATTTGTAATTTTTAGACATCAAATAATGTAATTTATTTATGACACAAAGATGATGCAGTAATTATCTTATTAATGAAATATTTACATAATTGATGTTATAAACACCAAAATAAATGTAATTTGAGACTTTTTATGAATTCAACTAATTTTATAGGTTACTATGATATATTAATGTTGATTTAATCAACTTGGTTCGAACATATAATTCTTTTATGACTTTCACAAAAATCATATATCAAATAGTGTCAAAATTGACACAAAATAGTTTTTAAATCAAATATTATATTATTAATTGTTATTTTATTCCTAAAAATCTAAGGTTCGGCCAAATGACTTAGATAAGGATATATATTTTAATAATAAACAATTTGGGGTTCGTTTGGCATGTTATAGTAAGTGTATTAACCATATAGTGAAAGAAAACAAAAAGACATGGTAAAAGTTAAATTATTTAACTTAGAGTTAAATCTAATTGATAAGGTTAAAATAATACCCTAAACTTGTCTAAATCCTATTGGTTGATAGGATTTCGACCCTTCCCCACTTTATCTTCGAAATAAGACCCTTTGGAACCATTATAAACCGATTTTGACTTTAATATGAAATAATATTTTGAGATATTCCTAAGGTGCCCCTCTCCTCCCTTATAAAAGGGCACCTCCTCCCCCTCCTCCTCACACCAAATTGAGCACTCAAGATCGGCCAACCCCTGCCATGTTCTCCTCTCCACTTCCATAGAATAATCCTAGAGGTCATGGTCTTCTCCAAAGACCAATCTTAGTTCCTTAAGTGGAGGATTCAAAGAGGCGTTCCAAAGAAGAGATAATATCCATTACCGATCTTTTCAATTTCTTTCTTCTTCAACTTCTTCTTCTTTAGTTGTTTCATGATAAAGTAATAACATCAGTATTACTTACATACTGATATGTTATTATAAATATGAAACAACCCTATTTCACCTTCTATCCATCCTACGGAAAAATGAAATCACCACGCGTGCGTACGTACGGAATACCGTCTCCACGCCGTGGTGTAATCTATTTTCCACCATCACCTTACAAGGATGGTTATAATGGTGTAATGAGTAACTAAATATGATTATTATGAAGTAATATTGATACTGAAATAATATATATATACTCCAATACAATTCCACGATCATAGGAATGATATCATCACTCGTGCGTACGTACGGAATACCGTCTCCACGATGTGATGCGACTCGTTCTACATGATCTTCATTTCATAATGATTATATAAATGAATTGAATGAATGAATATGGTATATAATACACTAATACCATTCTGGAAATGAATTATCTATAACCTAAAGATAAGAATAAGAATTTATTCGACAAAACACGCATAATAACAAAAAGTTATAAAGACCCGAGTAACAAGTAACAATGAAATATTACTAACAAGAAGCTAATAATATGACCATATATGATATCATATAAATATGTATGATTCTGGATTAAGTCAATAACATTATTTAAACCATTATACAGGAGCTTCGGAAACGTACAAAGCTAATCGGACCTAAGGTAAGGGAAATATCACAATCTCATTTTTATCCGAGATTGTTTATTCGTAAGTATTTACTGGGGTGTATGTTATCATCCACATCCATGTTTACTCAATATGTAATATTATTTCCATCCACCTAAAATTGTTTAAATCCATTTTTACCCTTCGGTGAGTTTTTAGTAATACGTATGAAAGGAATCTTTTGTCGTTTTTCGTACGAGGTACTTTTTGACATTTCTGACAAAAGTACGAAGAATGTTTTTTTTAACTTATATGGCATGAATGGATTTTTAAAACATTGTTTCCAAGAAGATTACTTTACAAGTTTTCAAGTTTATTTTTAATCAACTTCTTTTATTTTAAAGTTGTATGACATGTTATGAAAGGAAAAATGTTTTTGAAGAAGAAAGGATATTTTCCCCAAGAATTCAATTCAAGTGTTTTATCAAAATTATTTTCCATCTAAGATAATAAAGGGTTCTGTTTCTATCCATATTTTTACATTGGTTTGACTATGTTGTGATGGAATTATGTTTATGAATTCCTTTATCATATATGAATTGATTTATGATGTCACGATGTTTCAAGAATCCCATTTTTGTTATATGTGTTATGCGATGATGTATGTTTTATGATTATGTGGCACACATAAGAAAGGATTCATTATAAGATGGGTGGGACCTATATCTCCCTCCAATGCATTGGGTAATGATTTTATATCTCATGAGATAGACATGGCTGGAACGGAAGGTTATTTCGGTTCAGTGATACAGGACTGAAACGAGGAGTGAACTCGGTTCAGAAAGGGACTTTGTCCACTAAGATAGTCTTGGCAATGAGTCATGACTAACAAGAAATGATTTTCCATGATTATGTGTGCATGCCACAAAGATTCAAGTTTTATGTTATGATTATGGGGATCTCATTTTCACTTCTATGATTTATTCCATGTTAAGATATTATGATCTCTTTTGCAGGTTTTGATTTTCAAAAAGATATGATATGATTTTTATTTCCTTTATTTTCCCTTGCTGAGCATTTGAGCTCACCCTTTTATGTTTTCTTTTCCCCAGGTCAGGAAGATGGATATTAAGTAGAATATGCTAAAAGGGACCCTAGATATGATGAAATAAATGGGAGACACTGTAGAAGATTTATGAACCAGTTGTTTATGTTTCCCAGTTTCTAAAGACACTATACTTATACGGTCCTTTGTAGTTTTATCATATGTTGTAATAAGTGTGCTTCAATTTTTGAAGTATTAAAAATGTATGTAAAGTATGGGTCGTTATAATTATAGGGGGGATTAAAGGTGATTTTGGAAAATTTAAAAAAAAAATAACGGAATCTATTTAGATGATCAAAGTTCCACATGTATTTCACACACATTCTTGAAAAAAGAAAGATGCACTGTAAATATTTTCTAAAAAAATCAGGCAAGATAGTAACAAACTATACATGTGGAGTTTTATTATTAATATATAAGGAGTATTTTATTGTTATGGGTATATATTTACTAGCTATTATAACTGAAGTATACCATTTTAAAACATAGTTAATAGGTAACATAATTCAAAAGCTTCTTCCACCATGTGAGAGAATCATATTCATTAAGTATTTAATATAAAATGATCAATATTTCATGGGGTACATGTTGTGTGTTTTAAATTGAATATATAATATAAGGAATAATCATTATAAGATTTGGGGATCACAGAATTCATACTTTTACTACTCTCATTTTCATTCTGTGTTTTTTATTCAATAATAATTTCAACTTGATTTTCTTAAGATATAAAATATCTATTGATCTAAGAGAAAATAAATATTTGATTTTTCATAGAGATTTTAATATTTATTCCCTACCAAAATCTATTTTTTCTCATATTTATAAAATATTGTAATTAAACATATTGGATATTGATGTGGTTCCCCTCCCCTCATACTATATTCATATTCTCATCCTACTATTTTAATGTATTTAGACCATTTAATGGATCCTCCATCATGAAATGGAGTGGGGTTGTGTAGTGGAAAGTGGTGTTATGGTTATGGGTCTTGTGTAGTGAGTTCTATCCTTGTTTAGGCTTAATTGATAAGAGTTTATATATCTTCATAAGAATTATTGAGGTTGGGTTAGTAGAGTTTTATTTTAGAAGAATAAAAAACCACACATTTGAGGAGTAATGGGATTGATTTCACCTGATCCATATTCCATCATAATTGATATTACATATTAATTCAATATATCACATTACACAAATCGTATATTTTGTTACCAAAAATAATTATGTTCCCGTCAATGTTCATATTTTGATTATAAACTCATAATGAAAGCATTGTTCGAATTCATTCAATTACACTACACCTATTTTGATCATATATTACAAAATGATAAACACAATTATGATATTATTCTTTTTTATTGTTCTGGATTCAAGTTCCAAAAAATAATTGAACTGGAACATCTGACATTGTATCCATTTGTAGGTCCATATGGACCACACAATAAGGGCAAAATTATCTTCCAATGAAACTGGACCAGCTGGGATGTTATATATTCTTGGCTCAATACAGAATCCAAAATTCATGTATACTCTACTAGATGAATAAGGAAATTCTATTAAACCACTTATAAAATCATAAAGGACAAAATTTACTAAAATGTGGCCCAATTTATTCTTGAAATTCTAGATAACAATTTTGCCTGGGATTTCATTATAGCCCACAATTCATGACATTCCTCCCAATCCAACAGTCCAATTGATCTGAATTTTTTCAGATAAATAAAAGAAATTGGTTTCCAAATTTATGAAGAAATATTTAAAATTTGGGGGAATATTACTTGCATAAAACGTATTCATATTGTGTTATTTTAAAAATTCTGGATAAAAATGGACAGTCTCACATGGAATTGTAAAACAACCAAAACATTGGCTACAAAAGTACACTGACCAAAAAATTTGGAGGGTTAACTTTTCAAATATATATATATATATAACCTTTAATTATAATATTTCTCCATACTTGTTTTTATTCATGGTCAAGTGCTCTAGATAACTTGAGGGGAAATTTTGGATTGCAAACAGACCACCACATTGGGCTATAAACACACTTCCCTTTTCTCCTTGCAAGGGGATAGAATTTCAAAAATTAAGGGGGAGAATTTTCATGATCATATAATTTAAAATAGACTTTTATTACTTAACATACTCTTGTTTCAAAAAGATAAACCTCTCATCTACATTCAATTTAATTTTTGTTTTCTCTTGTTTTCAATAGAAATCATGTAAGTTTGTTTTTTTCAATTGAATATCAACGCATGTTTCTTCGTCATCATCAATAATAATCATCCTAATTCTATTATATAACATTAATTTTCTTAAAATAGTTTAAATAATTTTTAAAAACCTTCCACTTTCTCACATTTTTATTCAATAAAAAGAACATATTTACTTCTCTTCATGTTTTTGGTTTGTGTTCGGTGCACCACTCTTTTTGTGTCTCATTTCTTTTCTCCTATTTATAACCAATCTCCCTAAGTATAATAAAATATATTAAGAAAAATTTCAATGGACATGTAAATCATCCATTGGGGTGAGTCATAAGTTGGGGATTCTAGTGATTGATATCTTTTTGTCGTTAAATATAATTTAGTTTGACATTGTGTTTGTTAAGCATCAAATGTAATAAATTTATGAAATTTTTAGATTAATATGTAGATAAAATGTATTATTGGAACCATAAATACACTACCATAATCAATAATTTACTGAGATTTTATACTTTGTTATATATTAGACTAAAGCTAATAAAATTTTTAATTCTGACCAAAATCACCGTGTGAATTAGGTGGTATTTTAATTCAATATATTGAAAATCTCATGGATATCATAATAAGGAATCCCTAATAACGAAATCATAAAAATATTTATTAAATATTTAAGTTAAATTCATAATTAAATTATTTCATTTAATATCTATAACCCCCCACCCCAATACAAAACAAAAGCAATTGATTGCAAAATATAGTACCATCGTTTAGGATTTGACCTACATGTGCCTATACACATTAACAGAAAACTAAAATATTGAATGGTAGATAAGATAAAATTGACCACATTTAACCAAGATATAATAATAGGTATGGTTAATTAAGTATACAATATTTTTTCTGAGAAAAAAATAAAAAAAATTATGAAAATTATGAAAAAAACAATTAAAATGAGGTCTTCATCATCCATTCAAATTTTCTCTCAAGACCACATAACCTCTAAATCAATCCATTAGATTTTTTTGGTCCTAAAATCAAGAAATTTTTTTTAATTAGGAATAACATGTTTTGTAATCAAGTGACTCCAGAACAATCCATTTCCCATCCAATTGAACTAGTAATAGAAAATCCTATGGAGGAAACCCTCAGAGAACATGCTAATGATGATATGAATTACCAACCCCTTATTATTAAATATCCAAAAAAGTATTATTTCAAACTCAAATCATTTTTGATTCATCATTTTCCTCATTTCCATGGGATACCTTATGAGGATCCCCGTTTTCACCTCAAAGAGTTACAGTGGTGTGCTCTACTATGAAGCATCAGGGGGTGTCTAAAATAAAAATCAAACATTGATCATTCCATTTATCCCAAGACATCTAAACCATGACATGGATATATTACCTCCATAATGGTTCCATAAACACATGAAATGACATGAAGTAACTCTTCATAGGGAAATTATTCCCTATTTCTTGAACTGATTTTATCTAAAATGTAATTAGTGGTATCCGTTAACTACACAACAAATCACTCCATGATTACAATGAGAGGTTAAAAAATCCAGTGGAAACGTTATGAAAACACAAAATCCCGAAAAAAAAAATTTCAAATAATTCTAATACGGTTCATTTTCAATAGAGTGAACTTTTATTAATGTCATAAGTGGTTTTACTCTTGCAGAAAAAATCCCTAAAACTGCACAATATCTCCTAAGAAACATGGATAAAAACAATAAAAAAATGCATACTTGGTCACATAATCAATTTAAAGAATCTATGTGAGGCAATCCTTAAATATGAACATGGTTACCGAGTGGATGAGTTATATTACAGGTCTTGTATGACTACAAGTTGCGGTTTCAAAAACCAAACCTCATCTTATTCACATTCTATATTCCATACACCTATACAAAATTTTCGAATATCTATCTCACCAACTCATCCAATGGAATCATTTCCACAACTACAATATGGTTCTTCATATTCATCTGGACCAATTAAACTCAATGCAGTATATTGTCAAGAGACACCAACCGTCAATAATCTGGTCAATTCATTTAAAACTCTAACCATACCCACTCTAATCCATTCTATTATAATTATATATCAGGCCTGAGGTATAGTAATTCCATCTACCATACCTCTCAATTCCCTCCTCAAAATTAAATCCAATTACAATAGAATCATGGTGGTGGTAACTTCTAACAACTGTTTCCTTTTATACCTCAATATAAAAGGAAATGCAATCCTCTTAATCCACATATATTACACTATCCTAGTGATAATTCTAAATTCCCAACCCAATACAAGAAATTTCTCACCAACAAAAATCAAGGAGATCCAAATGCAGGATATGACTCTTCTTCTATGAAACCATGGGAAATCAATGTGAAAGATATTTCCTCGTTCACATATTCTATCTTAAAAAACATTGAAATTTAAATTAGTGTACTTTCAACCAACCTAATCTAGTAGTAATAAACAAATTCATCCAAACTCCAAGATAAACCACTTATTAACCCTAAGGGTAATGTAAGTTAAATTTCACTTTGATTGGGAAAGAAAATCGCTAGGCCTCATGATAAATCCTCTAAATTCATATTAAATGTTAGGATGGAAGAAGAAAAAAAGGGCAATAAAATGAACTGGAAGCCACCTCACACCTCCTTCCATTCCTCTAAAAAATTCCTTTTCCACAAACTATCTCAAATCCTAAGAATCCATTGGAACCTGATTACAAAATGATCAACATGTTTAGATGTACTGATTTTAGAATTAACAAGTTGGATTCCATTAAATAAATACCTAAGTATAAAAATTTTGATAAGGAATTGTGCACCCATAAGAGACAACTTAGAACCATTAATAATTCATCAACCAAAAATTACATTCCAATGTAGTGGAAATATGTTGTTAAATTTATGGTTCATTAAAAAATATGGAGTTTCATCATTGATGACGCACTTATAGGCCTAGGAGCCACAACAAATTTCAAAAAAAACCATCTTTCTTAAGCTTGGTCTAGGTCTCTTTCACCCAACATGTTTTTTCATATTGTTATCTAATTGAATCACATCTATCCTTGATAAAATAATCTAGGGTGTCCTTATTTGGGTCAATGATCATATCTTCCTAGATAATTTTTATTTCCTTGACATGGAATGTGAGAAAACATCTTTTCCAATATCATCTCATTCTAAGAAGACATCTACTCATGGAATTTAAAACCAAAATTATTTTCAATGCTATCATCATATACATGGGATTTTGTGACCAACTGGCCAAGTTTAATATTTTTCATTCAATGAGATACCCATCAGAGAATCAATATATATTCTCTATTTAGTCTTCTGAAAGTCTTTTTGAAAGTGTGTTGAACCAAGACCCATCATGTTCTTCTTGATTTAATGATATAGAAGTATTTTAATTTTACATCCTCAATAACTAAGTCATAAATGGAAAATTTGATGTTTACCATTAACATGTACACTCTGTCTATATAAAGGATCATGAAATCTATTTTGAATATAATATCACCTCTAATCTACACTTCCCTAACATGAATAGTAATGATGAAAATGAACTAACTTTCCCATTTTTTTATTCAAATTATAGTTTCCAACATTCATCATTTCCAATACATTATTCAAGAAAATCTCTTTTATGTGAGGTAAACCCAGATCAAATATTCTTATCTTGTTCTAATGGGACTGATTTTTGTGATAGTTGATCACTAATTAATAATGTGTTTACTGATGAGGTTCAAATTTTCCATTCTTTAGAAAACAAATTTATAGAATGGATCATGAAAATCTATTTAGTCTCATTTCCCCTTTGATCCTAATTACTCAACATTTCAATGTGATGATTAAATGAGTTAAAAATAACTAGGATCTCACACACAAATTTCATATTGATTGATCCATACATAAACGCACCATCATAATTAAAACATCTTAATAAAATTCCAAGCATTGAAAACCAATACATGGTGGACTACATCATTCCTCATGTTGACTAACAAATAGAGAATACCCTAAATCTCATTACAACCCCAATCATTTAAAATCACTAAAAAGGGAAGGGAAGAAAGTATCCAATGAAAAATATGGTGTCCTAAAGAAGTGGTTTTTCTATAAGAACCTTGGTGTTATGAATATAAAGTTTCCATTATTGGTACATGGGAATTCAACTAAAAAATTCCATATATAGACAAAATAAATTAAGTTCTTCCTAGGAGGAAATCGATGTTTTGTTTTCATTTTATGAAATTTAAATTTTTTATTTATTTATTATATGAAGAAATATTTTTATTTTTGATTCTGTTGTAGGTGTTATAAATTTTCAAAATCATTTCTAGTGTTGAAAAATTCCCTAGGATTCACATAAGCTTCAACTGACCCAATACTTTATGGATATGGAAACCTGCCAATTTCAAACCATGAGGCACCTCTTTCAATTTAACTCCATATCTCTCTCTTCCTCCTACTCTCTCTCTATATTTATTATTTTACCACTATCATTCTCATCTAATATTTTTTATCAATTTATTTATAAAATATTTATTATTTCTCTTTCTATTTTTTATGGCAAAGAATTTAAAAAAAACAAATACAAAAATACAAAAAAGATTCACAATTTATCGACATTAAATTATAAAATTGGTCTAATCAATTTTTTAGAGTTTGAGGAATTTTCATCATCTCAAACATTTTTTATTATTATCATAAACATGGATAAACAGTTTTCAATTAGTACCAATAAATATTGAAGAATCAATTTTTTATTTTGAAATATTTTCCCCAATAATGTGGAACAACGTAATCTTTCATTCCAAGGTAACCAATGAGAATTTTTTTATTTTTTTTAACCCCTAATTGTGAATATTAATTTTGTGGACCTTTAAGATAAATTTCATATATTTTTGTGATTTAATATTATAGATTCATTTTTTGAAACACATGAAAAGAAAAATTTCCAAATATACTCCCATTACCCTTACATTGGTTATCCTTTTGAAATCCACTTAGAGCTTATGAAACCCCTTTCTTAATGTGCTCATTATAATATGAAAATATTGTCCCACATATAATCTACATGTATTTTCTTTTCATTATTTATTGATATTTATATGTGGTGGAATTGATTTAATATTGGGTTCCATTTTCATGATTTTCAACATGTCATCATATGCTTGAGAGAAAGCGTCAAATTTAAATGTGGGGGAGTGATTTTCATTTAGTGAGTTTTGGGAATGGATTTAAGATTATGTGACTTTTTATACATGTAATAGGACATTATCCAAAAAAATATGAAAACAAACAAAAAAATAAAAATAATTAAAAAAAGAATGGTTTGCATATTAGGTAAGTTAAAATTCACTATTCTTGAACCTTTGATCTTTTTATAACATTTACAATTTTTTTCATGAGGAGATAAAACATAGGATGGGAGATTACTATTAGATTCATTCCAAGTTCAACTTATCAAAAAAAGATATCAATATTAAATACCACTTGAATCATACTTTCATGTTCTATTGGGATAAGTTTTGTGTTTTGTAAATATTTTATCTTTTCATCCTATTCCAATTTCTCTCACTCTATTATCATTATTGAAACATTAATGACCTTGTAAATGTTTCTTTCTATATTCTTTCATGTATTATTTCAAAAATTATGAATTGGTTTTTCCATATTGGGGTTTTAACCCACTTCTCCTATACTTTGGAAATTATATTTCTACTATATAATAGCCAGTTAAAACCCCTAAAATGATTCTTTATTCTTGTTCACTTTATAATATATAATTCAAGAAGATAGTTCTTACAAACTCTATGATTATCACTTCGGTTTGGTGAATGAGTGAACATCCTTTAATAAATTTAAATCATCTTTAGAGGAGTATATTTTGAGTGCTCATGTTTTCAAAATAAAATTTTGAACATGAAAAATGAATTTTATTAACACGTGATTCTAGTAAAAAAATTGTTGGGTATTTATTTATGAATGAGTGAACTTGTCTAATCCTCCCCTGATTGGGGGAAATATAATTTTATTAATTGTTTTTGGTTGAAAATTATTTTTCTATGTTTTTATGTCTGTGTTCCATAGAAAATAAACTATATTATGTTTTGGTATTTCATATTACATATAAATTCATGTTTTTCATTTCTCCAATCACTTTTTTTACTAAAAAATAATTAATTTCCAGTTAATGACCATATTTGGATCATATTCACATAAAGATATCATTGTCTGAATTCATTCAGTTGCACTAGATTTTAATTTCTTTATCATAAAATTAAAAATATGAATCCAAATTATCTGATTCTTCTATTTTATTCATGATTCATATTCCAATAAATTATTAGACTAGATATTTGGCTAATTCAACCATTTGATGGGCTATCTAGATCACAGAATAAGGACCAAAAAATAAGTCAAAGACTCCAGACTAGTTGGGAGGTTGTAATTTCTAGGCTCAATATAGAGTCCAAATTTAGGGATACTCTACTAGAAGACCTATTATTTTCCATTTCATAATGGAAAAACAATTTAATCCCACAAATTAACCAATTAGTGGCCTAATTGATTTATGAAATTATATCCCACCATTCTCTCTGTGATTTTATTACTTCCTAATATTCTAAAATTTTTTCCCCATCTAATTTTTTAATTCATATAAAACATGTTGGAGATAAATTAAGGATGTCGTCACCCCACACTATACAATAAGTGTTTTGGATATGGGGGAATCATCCTTGCATAAAACCAAATCACACTGTGGCCATTCAAAAAGCATGGGTACAAATAGACAACATCACATGTTTTAGTAAAAGACTTAAAAATTGGATAAAAATTCCAATGTATTTAAAATTAGTAGGTTGAAATGTTCACATTCATATATATAAATTTTATGAAAATTATATCTCCATATTTAGCTCTATAAATGGTCATATGGTCGATCCGACATGAGGGGGGGTTTGGAAAGTAAATAGTCCACCACCATAGGCTATAAAATACCCTTACCTTATCTCCTTGAAAGGTATTATAATTTTTTCTCTTAAGAAGGATAATTGTAATGAACATATCCTTTATAAGGTCCTATAATGAATTTATATTAACTTGTATCAAAAATAGAATCATTTCATCCACTTTCCATTTCATGTTTGTTTTTTATTATTGTCAATTGTATTCATATAAGTTTGTTTTAATTTAAATTGAATATTAAGGAATGATTATTCTTAATCATCTCTAAATAAACTCCACATTCTGTTATGTCATTTTAATGTTCTTAAAATAGTTTAAATCATGTTTAAGACACTTCCCTTTTCTCACTTTCTTATTTATTCAAATGCTCTTATTTACCTTTCTTCATATTTCGTGTGTGTGTTCAGAACACCACTTTTTTCTTGTACCAATTTTTATTTCCCAATAAATAATTACAATAAGTATCATCAACTTGGTAAATAACCATCCTAATGGATGACTAAATTATACATTGGGTGAGTCATAATTTTGGGATGTCAGGTGATTGAGATCTGTTGGACATTAAAAACTATTTACTTTAGCAATGGATATGAAAAACATAAAATGTATTTGATTAATGAAATTATTGGTTTAACATGTGGATTATATTTATTATTCAAACCATAAATATGATACCATAATCATATATTTATTTATACTATAAACATATTTCTATCTTGCATTAAACTGGCAAAATTTGGAATTTAAATCAAAATCATCTTGTGAAGTGGGTGTTAATTTAATGAAATGTATCTTAAAGCTGAATGATATCATAATTAGGAAAGAATATTAATGAAATAACCCAATATTTATTAAATTGTTAAATTAAATTCATAAATCAATCATTTCCCCAAAGCACTGTAAAACCCACCCCTCTAAAAATACAAAATAAAAATAATTGACTCCAAAATATAATACCACAACTGAGGATTTGACTTCAGTTCAGATAATCATATTAGAAGTGCATCAGACCTTTTAATGGTCAACAGGAAACAATATTCCATGATTTAGTCATTCATTTGTGTTGGAATAGAATGGGATTATTCATCATTATTTTTGAGGTTGGGAGGTTTTTTTGTGTTTAAATATTTTTTTTTAAAATCAATTTCAATTTTAATAATAATAATTTTATATATTAGATATAATTATGTAAATTTGGAATAATTCATAAATTTTATAGAAAATATATCATTTTTTAGATAATTCAAATTTTTGGCTAAGTATGCATCAGTGTATGAGTCATTCAACATTTTTATAAGGATTTTCCGACCTAAATAAATATCATATTGGGTTTTCTTAAGATTCATCTAATTTTCTAAGGGTTATTTTGACATTGGATAAATAATATTCCCGAAATTTATATATTTCTCACTTTCTCTAATTTCTATTGGTTAATTCCAGATTCAAGTGACCATTTTCACGTCTCATGTATGGGTATTATTATCTCTTGTAAAGGTGTCCTAGATCATGGTACTCTACTAGATGATCATGCTTAAGTGAATTAACAAATCTATTGATAAGTACATTTAGTGTTATCCAAGAGTCCTTCAAATGGATAAATCATTTGGTGGGTTGACTAAATAATTTAGGTACTTCTATTTTTCGGCCACTGAAGGTACCCCCCCCCCCAATTCATAGTTTTATGTACGGGATATGGTCAAAACACGGGGAGGGGTATAAGGTGGTTATGTAGTGGATATTATAACCTTATATCACCTTCCGTGGTAGATGTGAAGCTGTAAGAGGCAGTCATTGTAAGGGAAGTGGAGTTACATGACGTTTGTTGTATGACTAGAGGGATACCAAGGTTTTTTTGTGGGATACTGGTAGTGATCCAGGCCATTTAGGGTGATTGAGGGTGATAGGGGAATTATTTGTTGATCTAGTGGGAGGTGGTGGTATATTGAAGATGATAAGTATTAAATAAGAGTGAAAAGTAGTAAAAATCCCATTGGTTTTTTCATGGTATTTCTTAATTCCATTTGGAGATCACTAATACAGCCTTTAGCGACCTAGAAATGGTTGTCACTATTATTATTCCACTCCTATTGACATGAATTATCATATTTCTAATATTAAAGGGGTATTCCAATATCAAGAAAGCGTAACTCAACTTGCTTAATCATAAACAAGTATATATGTAAGAGTACTTACGGTATTTTCCTACTGACATTGTGCTCATGGATCCTTTATATGAGTAAAATTTTTTTGTTAGATTCTTGTTTATAGGAAATTCAAATCCTATTTTTATAAATTTATTGAAAATACTTATTAATGTTGATGGATTCCATATCATTTATAAATAAGATGAATGTATTCATTAACATTATTAATTACTGGATAAATTATAATCGATATAAATGTGTTATGCAATATAGAATATTCCCCATTTGATTTAATATGAATTTAAATGGAAGGATGGGCCGGTTAATTTCATATTCATGGGGCAAAAATACTTTTTCATTGGAATCAATGAAATTTCTCCCATTATTTTTTTTATTTTCCCTTGAAATTGAATTTTTAGGATTTTACATTCATGAAATGTAAGCCTCATACAATCAACATAGTAGGTCCTCATTATTTCAATATTGATGCTGATATGTTCACTTTATTTGTTCTTGTGATGAAAATCATGGATCTTATCCTAATGCCGATAATTAATAATCTCTTCTCCCATATTCTAGAAAAATATATTCTATATTCTCCCACAATTAAATCTCATAAAATGGAATTAATTACTAATGAGTAATTAGAAAAATAAATTCTTTTTTATTCATTATTTTAAAACCCTTGATGCAGATTTTATATTAGTTTTGCTATATTATTATTATTATTTAATGTAATTTATTATTTATTGTTTTTAGGAATTAATTTCTATTTTCAAGAGTTTTTTATCACCCCTCATAAATGGATGAGTAATTATAGATTATAATTTAATGGGGTCATTTATATTAAGAATCTATCAAGATAATATTGTTGATGGTTTTTAAGAATAATGTATTTCTCATTGTGATTCAAGTTAAAATTTGATTAGTTAAAATGATCATGGTAAGTATTTTTTTCTGTCATGGTTTTTTCAATACCATATTTAATAATCAACAAATTATTGATTATTTAATAGGATAAATGGGTACGGTGCTAAAATGTAAGGGTGATGAGATGAAAAGGAAAGTCAAACTTAACACATTTATTATTACCATAATGATTTTTGGATTATAAAAACTAAAAGGAAATGAAAAAAGAGATTTTTGACTTGAAATCAATATTGGTGCAATATAAATAATATGGTTGGTATGATAAATATGAAAATATGGTATTGAAATGTTGTTCATCAAAATGAAAAAAATGTGTAATGAATAAATGTTTTAAAAGTTGAAATAACTACATTAAATGTAATAAATGATAAATAAATGAAATAATGGATCTAATGAGGATATAATTTTTTTGGAACACATTGGAATGGTGTGAAAATTTAAATTTCATGAATATGTTGTTTCCTTTTTCACATGTATAGGTTTTGGTGCTAATAACAATGTTTTTTTGGAAATTGTTTCTTTAAGTTGTGTTTTATATACAGTGTTGTTGGTGTTTTGGCAGTGTTTTTTAAAACCCAATAAGAAAATGTGGTTTTATGTAATGGAAATTTATGGGTTTCAATTTTTTTTAATGGTTAATATTTAAAAGTTGTGATCTCTCAAATTCAGAAATTTTATTTGAGCTACATGGTCTTGAAATTCTAATTATGCAAAATAACGATTGACTAGATTAAGTGGTGGGGTATCATGATCTGTGCATGTGGTTGTTCCTAGTGGGAGAGGGGAACAAGGTTCATTTCATAAATGTCCACAATGCCCTATTTTTACAAATATGATGAGTATTTTTTATGGGTGTTGGGAACATACATGGAAGGGGAGATTATAAGGTTGATTCCCTTTGTGCCCAGATTACGTTACCAACGTTTGGATGAAAATGTTTATGTATATTGTGTGTTTGGATGTGGTATGTCTAGACTAATACTTTTACTCTATGATAGGACCTAAATGATGTCAAGTTATACAGGGATATGGTCTTACCAAAATTATGTATAACTTGATTTGTGTTATGTCGTTATTGAGATTTAGTAATGTGGTACATAGAAGTAGATTGGTGGATTTGATTGGATTATATGGTAGGTGGTTATGTGATTGATGGTTTCACTTTTCTTGGGATTATTTTTTATCATGGTTTCCTTTTTTATGTCTTAATCATATTTAGAGAGGTTTTTCCTTCTAGTTTGTACCATTTTGAGGTGTAACGATAATGCTAAAAAGCAAATGTTGTGGAAATATCTGGGTTTAGGATTTTTGATGACTGATAGTTATGTGATTGATGATTATTCTTGGTTATTTATGATATAATTGGATAGGTGGGTATGTTGGTAAGATATTATTGATGGTTTATAAGATGGAGAAAATAATGGTTAATGACATGGGATGTGGTGTAATTGTTTTTTCTTCTTAAATTTTTGTTCTCTTATATTTATGATAATTATTTTATTTTTTGAAGTGAAACTTGCTTAATCTTTCATATTTATTACAAATAGATGTTGATTTATTTTTTAAAGATTATCCTAAAGTGTTCTTTGATGTGTTTACCCTGCAAAAAAAATTTATGTGATTTTAGGATAGACTGATATAGAGTGTATTTTTTTTAGGTACCTAATATGGTGGTAATAGATAAATAGGTGTTTTTGATCCTATCTTGAATGTATTTTATTTATGTCATATACTATATAATTACATTCTAGGAGTTTATATTTTAAATGGAAATCTGTTTTTGTAGATTGATGGTTTTTTTATCTTCATAGAGTTTTTATGGGGGTATTACCCCCTATTTTCATGTTTTATACCCTTTGTTCCCGTCTCTAATCTAGGTTATATTTGAGGTCAGCCTCCAAGGTCAATCTCAAAATTAGTGTTGTTGAAGGAGGAGTTATGGGGGATGCGGTATTGGAAAAAGTGGTATCAGAGATTTTTTCAGAGTTTGATTTGAGTTTTGTTTTAGGCATGGGTGAGGATTATAACAATTGGTAGGGCAGTAGTAAAACCTGTTCCTAACAAGTGACGCTGGCCAATGAGACCCGATATAAAAAATATAATTAATAAACCATGAGATTCAATAAAAGGACATTAAACATCTATGGAAATTCTTAAGTGAAATTTTAACTATTATTGAATATAAATCAAAGGTAGTTATATGCATCACTATCCTTAGTAGAATTGGAATTTTCATTTTGGATCTTTGGTTTGCTTCTCTGTTTATACCACATTGATAAAAAATTTGATGCTCTTTATTTCTCTGGATGAATTAATTACCCGATATTAAATTGAAGTGAAAAATGGTAGTTAACTTGAGTATATGGTTTAATTAAATCCTTATTGGAACCTAGGTGTCTTTATCCCTTCTTTTCTATAACATTATTTCTCTTAAATTTATTTTCATTATTAGGGTTGACGTTTTTAACATTTCTATCTATTCTCATTATGTTTATAATTTCTAATAAATCATTCATAAATTATACTGATCATATTTAATTGAAGATTTTTCTGATCCTTTATATTACGAGTCACCATTAGTATGTTCCACTATTATAAGATAGAATAATTTTATGATCCATTCTTAAAATTATTTTAATTTTAATAAAAAAATCCTTCTATGTGTTACCTTCCACTCATGACATTTACCATGCATGTGTTAGGAATTTATTATAAAGATATTTTTATCTTTCATTTTTAAAATCATGGAATATGACTATAATTCTTACCAACACAACATTAAAATTCAAAACATATCATGAATTAACCTTCCTATTATGTTCATGCGTGGATACTCTTTTGTAATAGTAAAATTTTTACATGTTACACCTCAAAGCATGATTCCAATTCCATGTGTATTTTTTGAAATTTAAATAGGTATTTTTCTGTTTAATATGTTAATTCTAATTTTGGGGATCCCATATGATGTTATGGAATATTTGTGTAATTTGTTATGAAAATAGTATTCTTTATTTTTTTCAAGTATGTTGTGTATTGTTCATGGTATAACTTATTTTTGGAAATAAAATCATGTAAAAATTATATTTATGAGAACATATTTTCATGGTGGTATAATGTTTAAGAAATGTTTCATTTGAACATGTTAATCATGATATATAATAATAAAGCTTGTTTAGATTTTTCATTTAAAATTTTGGATATAATATTAAATGATATTATTATATTATAATGTATGATGATTTCACTAATATGTAGAAATATTTTTGTTTATTAATTTCTTTTTAATTATTAATTTCTTCAAATTATACAATTGTTTTTTTGAGACATTAAAATTATATATTCTAAAATCTAAAAAAATGTGTAGGGTTTGAAAAATAATCTTTATATACATATGTCTCTATGTGTGTGCATTCTATGGAATCTATTTAAAAACAATATAACATTATAGATTCTTAAGATGTTTCATGTTGCTGTCATTATGTGTTATTATTATTACATTTTTAAAGTCAACTACCCAAAAAGGATAACCATTTAAATATGGTATTAAATGTTATTGTGTAGAGAATCTGAAATATGGAAATGAAATATTAGTTTCAATAAATTGTTATTGTGAAAATACAAATGCATTATGATTGATTTTTTTGTTCTATTAATTTTGTTTTTTATGATTTGATATCTTTCCTTTCTGTGATATGTGTGGGAGAATTCATGAATATGTATGGCAAGATTTTAGGTGTGGGATGAGTTTAGTAGTAGGGAAGTGATTGTAGCACCCTCGGTTTGAGGTATGTAGCCTTTTTTATGAATTTTTATGTGTTTAAAGTGCATGGAATGAGTTGGGAAGAGGTTGGGGGTGTTTGGAATGGTTTTGGATGAGTTTAGAGGCTTTTAAAGGGGTGTGCGGTTTGAGCACGGTTACTGTAAACCGTGTGTATGCTCCAGGAAACCGTGTAGGGGGAGATAGTAGGCACCGCACGGCCTGAGCACGGTTTTCCAAACCGTGCAAGGAAATTGTGCGGACTCTGGATCTCGAGGTAGTGGCATGCGCACGGTTAGCGCACGATTTTCCAAACTGTGTGGGCTAACCATGCGGCCACTTAATGTTAGGGTTTTAAAACCCAGTCTCACTCGGTATTGCCTCATGTCACTCCTCTCTACCTCCCACTCGAGCCTCACTCGGGTTTTTGGGTTCTCAGGGGTTAGGGGTGCTCCCCCACTCGTTTTGGAAGATATTTTAAGGGGTTTCAAGGTGGATTCAAGGTGATTTCTCCCAGGTAAGTCTCTCCTCTTATTTCTCTTGTGTTTTCCTCTAGATCTACATCCCTCTCTTTCTTGGTATTCTAGATCTACAATTTTTATGTGTAGATATAGGGTTGGGGTTTCCATGGATGTTAATATTAAGGCTTGTGAATGTCAAGGAAAGGGATTTAAAGAGGTTTCGGTGGTGCATTCGCTGGTTTTGAGGTGCGGTGGCTTGTGGGTCGATTTCTCGGGAACCCTAAAGGTAGGTGGCTTCTCTCTCGACTCTACATGGTTAGAAATAGTGGTTACATGTTGAAATTAATTTGTTATGATTGAAATTAATTGTATGTTAATGTGAGAATTTGGTTGGAAATCAATTTGGGGGTTTTTGGGGAAAAGGGGTTTTTTGATGAAATGCTATTGTTGTGAATTTTGAAATGGGAATTTTAAAATGGAATGTTGTGGCTGATTTTTGAAATGATTGATGGGAAATGGTATCCATTAAATAGGTTTATTTTATTGGAATGGGGTTTTGTCATGGAAAATGGTTTTCAATAAATGGGTGATTTATTGTAGTGGATTTATATGCAATGGAATTTGGTTGATTGCATGATGTTGTGTTTTTGGTATTTAGGATGCTTGGGTGTGAATGTATGAAATGTCATGTGGAAGTGGGCTGGAAGTACCACTATAATGAAGGGGGATGGATATTGGACATAAGGGACACCATTAAAGGATAAGTGGACGGGAAGAGCCACTAGTTGTGAATGGGTGAACGGTTGGACGGAAGCACCACCGTTTGATTGTTTTGTGCATTACTTTTCAAGATGGAAATTGTGGTGCTAATGGGAATTGATGAAATGACTTGTGGAATGTTTGGTTGGCTTTCCCTTGGATTCTTGGTTGTGGTATGTTGTCTTGGTAAGGGCACATTTGGCTTATGAAAAATGGTTTCACTTGTGTTTTATTTTATATAAACTATTTTATATAAATGTGCTAATAGTTTTATCCTAGTGGCATGTGTAGGGAAGTCATTTGGGGAAAACCTACTGAGTTTTAGTACTCACCCCCTGCTTTGGAACTGTGGTGTCTTTACATATGTTGTGTACCATGATGTGGGAAAAGGTAAGGAATCTCCCTCCTTTAGTGGAGAATTGTGATGTCATGGTGGAGCCTGAAGCATGGAGCTTGGTATGGAGCTGTGGTGGTGTCATGGCTTGTTGGTGTTTGGATTTTTAGTTTCCTCTTTGTACTCTGATGTGTTGTGGACATGTCTAGTTGTATTGGGTTTGGTTTTCATTTTGGAACAACTTGGTTGTTAGTGGATGGTTTGGATGGGTTTGTTAACATGCATCATATAATTTGTGGGTTGTTTGGTTGGTTTTGTCTTAAGGGAAAATCGTTCCCCAATCTGTTCTTGGATCCCTTAGCATTTATTTCCTACCTTTAGAGCATTGGGAATGTTGCTTAAGTCCAAGTAACCCTCACCACCTCCTCAAGCCAATGAGGTTGAGGCGGGGTGTTACAAGTGGTATCAATTTGTTCAGTCCTTTGGAGTTGATTCTCGGATTTGGTGTTGACATTCATTGTGGTACATTCCTTGATTCGGGATGGTGGAAAGGTGTAGGAATGTCAGAACATGAATGTATAGCATAAAAGGATGTAGCTAACACTTTTATACTGAAATTCAAGTTACCAGGGAGTTGGGTACATAAGTGTTTGGGAGACACTTATAGGCATGGGATATCTCATTGTCGTGGGTGTAGCCAATGAGATCAGCACGACATGCATGGTAGAAAGGACTTCCCTCTAGGATTCATATTTCATTGGGGTATAATGATTTAATATGTGATAAGAATATGTGAAATTTTAATGTGAATAAATTGGTATTTTGAAAATGGTTTGGTTTTCAAAATGGTGAAACTTGGCGCATGTGGAAAAATGTGAATTGGTGGAAAGCCTTCTTCTGATAGTGTTCTGTAATGTGATTTGAAATGGGATTTCATGATGTCTACAGAAGTGAGACTCATGGTTGTTTGTTTTCTGTTTATAGAAATGGCACCGAGTAGGTGTCGTAGAGACCAACCGGAGGAGGCTACTGAGAATGTGGTTGCACCTCCGCATCAGGTGAACCATCAACTATTGCAATGTATAGTGCAATCTTTCCAAGTTGTGGGAAGTGGGAATAAAATAGATGAACCAAGGCATATAGATCATGTGGTTAAGTTTCAAAGGAAGAATCCACCCATCTTCAGGGTTGATTCATATCCAGAAAGGGAAGAAGCATGTTTGAATAGAATTAACAAGATCTTTGAGTTCTTGGGAATGCTGGTAGAGCTAAAAGTGATGTTGTCCACATATATGTTGGGAGATCCTTCCCTTTAGTGGTGGGAGTTGGTAGTCCAAGCAGGGACGTACCAGGGTATGACGTGGGAAGGCTTTGAGGAATTTTTTAACAAACAATTCTACCCACAAACATTTAGAATTCAGCGTATGACTTATTTCTTCAGTTTGAAGTATGATCTGATGTCTATGACGGAGTATGCAACTATGTTTATGAACTTAGTGCGGTTTTTACCCGGGGAGGCAGTTACCAAGTCGTTTAAGGCAAGGGTCTTTGAAGCGGGGTTGAGGCAAGAAATATTTTCAAAGATAGCGGTGCTGTGTATAGATGATTACATGGAGATGGTGAATAGAGCCTCGGTGGCTGAGTGGGATCTATTGGGAACTCCGGGTGGGGGAAGCATGGTGGTACCCATGGGGAATAGTGGGAACTCTAACACTGGGTTCAAGTGAAGGAGGGACACTGATTCTCATGGCGGGAACATGACATATAATCTGATGGTAGGGTCAGTAAATCTGCCTCTGAAGCCCCAGAGAAAGCTGGGATGTTTTCAATGTGGTTCTATAGGCCACATCAAGAGGGATTGTATGGCACAACCTCGATAATGTCATAATTGTAAGCAGATGGGGCATCTGCAGCATTATTTTCGGAATGCTCCAAGGTTGCATGTGCATGAAAATCCTCAGGGATCGCAGACGTCATATGCTTCGACGGGACGGGGGCTGTAGTATACCCCTTGGAAGTAGAGTAAAGTTGGTCATGGTGATTCTCAGAATACCACAACACCATAGAAAATCAATAAAGAGCAGAGTGTGGCAAGAAAACATGTGTTCGGAGATGATCAAGTCGTGGTGGATGATTAGTCGGGACTATCCACGGTGCGAGGCACTATTCTTTTAAATTCTACCTTGATGCAAGTGCTGTTTGATACGGGTGCTTCACATTCTTTTATTGTTGTACATGTGGTTGATTTGCTGGGTTTAAGGGTAGAAATGATTCCCTCTATTTTGAAACTTCAAACTCCTCTGGGTCGAAGAGAGTGTTGAGCGTTATTTTGTAGAGAATGTTGTATCATTGTGGGCGAGGTTGATATAGTGTGGAATTTCTCAATGCTTGAGATGGATGGGTATGATGTAATCTTGGGAATGGATTGTCTGGTGGCTTTTAAGGCCCACATCGACTATGATGAGAGGACAGTGGCTTTTACAACACACTATGGTGTTAGACATCTCTTTAGAGGAGAGAGGCATGCAAGTTAGGGTGAAACAGTTTTGTTGGCACCAGCAGTGGGTATGTTATCATATCAGTTGGCAGCGTTGTCATTGAAATTGGTAAATGGTGTTGAGCAGAGTGTTCCTCCGGCAGTGGTGGACTAGTTCATTAATGTTTTTCCTGAAGAATTATCTGGGTTACCTCTCATAAGAGAAGTGGAGTTTACGATTGATCTCCTCCTAGGAACCAGTCCTATCTCACTTCTGTCTTATCAGATGGAACTAGCTGAATTGTGGGGATTTAATGTCTAGTTGGAATAGTTAGAAAGAAAAGGGTTTATCTGACCTAGCACGTCTTTATGGGCAGAACCGTTGTTGTTTGTGAAAAGGCAGATGGAAATTTGAGGCTCTTTGTTGATTTTCGTAGACTTAACCAATTTACGATAAAGAACAGATATCCACATCCATGAATCGATGATTTTTTTGACTAGTTGAGGGGATCCCAGGGGTTCTCCAAGATCAACCTCAGGTCGGGATATCCTCAATTGCCAGTGAGGAAGGAAGATATTCCTAAAACAGATTTCAGAAGTAGATATGACCATTATGAATATATGGTTATGCCCTTTGGTCTAACGAATGCACCAGCAGTGTTCATGGCATTGATGAATCAGATATTTCATAGATATCTGGATTCATTTGTGGTGCTGTTTGTAGATGATATTCTGGTGTATTCAAAGACAAGGTTGGAGCATGAGTAGCACTTGGCAATAGTGTTGGGGATCTTGAGGGATCATCGGTTGTTTTCCAAATTTTCAAAGTGCGACTTTTGGATACAGGAAGTTTGTTTTCTTGGCCATGTGATTTCTGAAAGGGGTGTTCCAGTGGACCCAGAATAGAAAGAGGTTGTTCTATTATGGAAACGGCCAATGAATGTGTTTGAGATACGGAGTTTCCTTGGTCTAGCTGGGTATTTTCGGTGTTTTGTTCATGATTTTTCATGTTTGGATTTTCCGATGACAGCATTGACAAGACAGAATGCTCTATTCCAGTTGAATGAATAGTACCAGCAGTGTTTTGAAAAGTTAAAGGTTCGTCGTACATCAGCACCAATCTTTCTTTTTCAAAAACGAGGAAAATGGTACGTGGTGTATTGCGATGCATCGGGATCAGGGTTGGGGTGCGTTCTCATGCACGGGAATCATTTGATTGTGTATGGCTCACGGCAGTTGAGAGTGCATGAGAAGAACTACCCAACTCATGATTTGGAGTTGGCAGCAGTGGTCCATGCTTTGAAAGTATGGTGTCATTATCTCTTCAGTGAGAAATTCATGGTATATACAGATCATAAGAGCTTGAAACACATTTTCTCACAATGGGATTTGAACTTGAGTAAAAGGATATGGATGTAATATCTCCAGATGTTTTATTTTGACATGATGTACACACCAGGTAAGGGAAATTCAGTGGCGGATGCATTATGTAGGAAATCATATGCTTAGATGGTGAAACAGGCATCGGGACAGTGGTAGTTGATGTCGGATATAGCTGATATGCGGTTGGAATTTGAGGACCAGGGCGATATAGCGGTCTTCTTTCCGATTTTATTGATTCTTGACTTGGTTGGCCTGGTTAGAGAGGCATAGATATACAATTATGAGTGTGTGACCATGGGGTCAAGACTCAATGGTGGGGAGACCATTGAGGGTTGGAAACTGAATGGAAATTCAGTTTTGTGTTTTCAGAATCGGATAGTAGTACCAGTTGCTAGTCAGGAGGATCTTCTCAGGGCATATCGTTGTTCTAGGTGGGATGTACATCCTGGAATTCAGGAAAAGTATAAATCTTTGAAAGCACTGTTCTGGTGGGCTGGTATGAAAAGAAGTGTGGCTAAGTTTGTTTCAAGATTCTTGACTTGTCAGCAGGTCAAGGAAGAGAATCAGAGGCCAGCAGGAATGTTGCAGTCTTTACCAATCCCCGTTTGGAAGTGGGAGCAGATAGCGATGGATTTTGTCATAGGTCTCCCAAGAATGGTCGGAAAGCACGATGCCATTTGTGTAATAGTGTATTGGCTAATGAAGTTGGCCCATTTCATCCTGATTCGTGAATATCATACGGTGGAGGATCTGTCCAAAATCTATATTCGGGAGATGGTAAAGAGGCATGGTGTTCTAGTTTTGATTATATCAAATAGAGATCTGAGTTTTACATCTCGTTTCTGAAAATCCTTACAGCAAGCCCTTGGAACGCAGTTGACGATGAGTATGGCGTATCACCCTCAGAAGGATGGTCAATCCGAGAGGACTATATAATCGCTGGAGGATATGTTGCGAGCTTGTGTCATGGATTTTGGGGGCTCATGGGAGGATCACTTTTCGTTGGTTGAGATCTCTTTCAATAACAGTTATCAGGTATCCATACAGACGGCTCCGTTTGAGTCATTGTATGGGTGGCCATGTCATTCTCCACTATGTTGGGTGTAAATAGGTGAGTCTTAAATGGTTGGACCGAGCCTTGTCCAAAATACTTCGGAGAAGATCGAGTTGATCAGAAAAAGAATGGAGATGGATCAAAGTCTTCAGAAATCGTATGCAGATCATCTTCGATGACCGTTGTTGTTTGAGGAGAGTGATCATGTTTTCTTGATAATCTTTCCTAGTTTGGGACATCGTCATTTTGGGAAGCTGCGAAATTTATCTCCGAGGTATATAAGGCCTTTTGAGATTCTTGAGCGGATTGGGGAGGTGGCTTATCGTTTTCCTTTTCCACCATGGTTTAGTTCGGTGCACAATGTGTTTCATGTGTTGCAGTTGAAAAAGTATCAACCAGATATGGACCATGTAATTCGTTGGGATCATGTTGAGCTAGAACTGGATGCTTCGTTGGTGCCCATTCCTGTGCGGGTTGTGGATAGGCAAGAGAAATTATATCATGGTAAAAGCATCAGTTTAGTTTGTGTTTTGTGGAAACATGGTCAGATTCAGGAGGAGACTTGGAAGCGGGAGAAGGAGATGGTTGAGCAGTGGCCCACTCTCTTTCGGCATAAGGTGGTTCACTATTTTCGAGGATGGAAAGTCCAATGGGGGGAGAATGTAGCACCCCCATTTTGAGGTATGTAGCCTTTTTTATGCATTTTTATGTGTTTAAAGTGCATGGAATGAGTTTGGAAGAGGTTGGGAGTGTTTGGAATGGTTTTGGATGAGTTTGGAGGCTTTTAAAGCGGTGCACGGTTTGAGCACGGTTAGTGTAAACCATGTGTATGATCTAGGAAATCGTGCAGGGGGAGACAGTAGGCTTAACATGGCCTACACATGCTTTTCCAAATTGTGTGAGGAAACCGTGCGAACTCTGGCTCTCGAGGCAGTGCCAAGCGGACGGTTAGTGCACGGTTTTCCAAACCGTGCGGCCACATAAAGTTAGTGTTTTAAAACCCAGGCTCACTTGGGATTACCTCATTTCACACCTCTCTTCCTCCCACTCAAGCCTCACTCGGGTGTTTGGGTTCTCAGGGGTTAGGGGTGCTCTCCACTCGTTTTGGAAGATATTTGAAGGGGTTTCAAGGTGGATTCAAGGTGATTTCTCTTGGTTAAGTCTCTCATCTTATTTCTCTTGTGTTTTCCTCTAGATCTACATCACGCTTTTTCTTTTTTTTCTAGATCTACACTTGTTGTGTGTAGATATAGGGTTGGGGCTTCCTTGTATGTCAATATTAAGGCTTTTGAATATTAGGGAAAGGGATCTAGAGAGGTTTCGGTGGTGTGTTTTCCGGTTTTGTGGTGTGGTGGCTTGTGGGTCGATTTCTCAGGAACCCTAAAGGTAGGTGGATTCTCTCTCGACTCCACTTGGATAGAACTAGTGGTTACATGTATCAATTAATTTGTTATAATTTAAATTAATTGTATGTTGATGTGAAAATTTGGTTGGAAATCCAGTGGGGGGTTTTTGTGAAAAAGGGGGTTTTGTGATGAAATTCTATTGTTGTGAATTTTAAAATGGGAATTTTAAAATTGAATGCTATGGTTTATTTGTGAAATGATTAATTGGAAATGGTATCCAATAAAAAGGGTGGATTTATTTGAATGGGGTTTTGGAATGGAAAATGGTTTTCAATAAATGGGTGATTTATTACAGGGGATTTATATGCAATGGAATTTGGTTGATTGCATGATGTTGTGTTCTTGGTGGTTCGGATGCTTGGGTTTGAATGTCTGAAATGTCATGTGGAAGTGGGCGGGAAGTACCACTATAATGAAGGGGGATGAATAGTGGATGGAAGGGCCACCATCAAAGGATAAGTGGATGTGAAGAGCCAATAGTTGTGAATGGGTGAATTATTGGACGGAAGCTCCATTGTTTGATTTTTTTGGTTGTTTTGTGCATTGCCTTGCAAGATGGAAATTGTGGTGCTAATGGGAAATGATGAAATGACTTGTGGCATGTTTGGTTGGCTTTCCCTTGGATGATTTGTTGTGGTATGATGGCTTGTTAAGGGAACGTTTGGATTATGAAAAATGGTTTCACTTGTGTTTTATTTTATATAAACTGTTTTATATAATTGTGCTAAAAATTTTATCCTAGTGGCATGTGTAGGGAAGGAATTTGGGGAAAACCTACTAAGACTTAGTAATCACCCCCTGCTTTGGCACTGTGGTGTCTTTGCAGATGTTGTGAATAGTGACATGGGAAAAGGAAAGGAATCTCCCACCTTTAGTGGAGCATTGTAATGTAATGGTGGAGCCTGGAGCTTGGAGCTTGGTATGGAGTTGTGGTGGTGTCATGGCTTGTTGGTGTTTGGATGTTTAGTTTCTAATTTGTACTCTGATGTGTTGTGGGCATGTCTAGTTGTATTGGGTTTGGATTTCATTGTGGAACAACTTCGTTGTTCGTGGATGGTTTGGTTGGGTTTGTTAACATGCATCATATAGTTTGTGGATTGTTTGGTTGGTTTTGTCTTAAGGGTAAATCGTTCCCCAATCTGTTCTCAGAGCACTCAGCATTTATTTCTAGCCTTTGGCGCCTTGGGAACATCGCTTAAGGCCACGTAACGCTCACCGCCACCTCAAGCCAATGAGTTAGGGGTGGGGTGTTACAGTGACAGTTTTGCTTGATAGGAATGGAGTGTTGGGATTAATTATCTGGTGTAAATGGTTGGGAAATTTTTTTTCAGATGAAGGTTTTTTCTGTAGTTTGTTTTTAAAATTTTTAATGGGTCATATTGTATTTTAATTGGTGTTATGATTGGTTATGTGGAAGGGTGGTGGATTTTTAGTTGTTGGGGGCGGGATTTAGGTGATGATGGGTGTTGTTCATTGTTGTTTTTCTCCTTGTTTTACACAAGGTTATGTGGTTTATGTTATATAGGATGTATGATAATTTTTTTATGAGAGAATTGATGATGTTGTATAGAATATTTAGTGGGTTGGATAGTTGGGAAGGGTAGTATTTTGACTAAGGTTTTCTTTTACAATGAAATGTTTTTGTTCCCTAAGATATTAAGGTGATTTGTGTAGTTTATGATGAAAATTTATTAAATTTTACTATATTATATCAAAAATCCATTGAGACATTGAAAATTTAAAGGGGAAGGAGTCTTGATATAGATAATTTTTGAAATCTCCACTATGGGAGGTAATAATGTTATTTGGTGGAACGATGAACTATTATTATGAAGATTGGTTTGGAGAGTCCAAGGTTTCCCTTACGTTTTAGAAGACTCAAATAATTTCCTTGTTTTATTAGTGATCATATTATTTTGAAAAAAGGATCAAAGATACTGTTATATGATGTGTAGTTTTTAAAAATATATAATGCATTGATTTCAGTCACTCGAAGGCAATGATTATTTTAAAACATTTTCACAGTATGCATGGGATGTCATATGAAATCATAAATTGTTTTTTAGTATTTGGAGGACAGATTAATTCATGATTATCTAATTATATATTAAAATGTCAAATATAATTTAAAAATTTCAGTAAAAACTTCATTTTTTCTCCTACAAAATCCCAAATATCATTTGTACATATTTTATTGGTATCTTGTGTAAAAAAATTTAATAAAAGGTGATCTCAGATTCTTATGAAGGGAAATTGTACAAAAAAAGATACATAGAATAGATAAATCATGAATAATATGGAAGATATAAATTATAATAAAACATTTTATATAGGTAATATCAAAAAATGGGAATATATCCATACATGGTATAACAACATAAATAATCACTTGGATAAAATTAACTAATTACATAATGATAAAATGCATAATGTTATAATTCATAATCCTACCATAACAGAATTGTTCCAAGACATCATACAAAAATAGGTAAGGAATAAAATAAATAACCAAACTAGTTTCTCTCAACAATCCTACCAATGCATTTAGGGTATATAATGGGCCCCTACCTTCGCTTACTAAATCTAATGAATTCATCATATGAATGAAATGAATACTAATTCAATACTTTTTCAACATAAAAATTTGTATTGAAAATGTAATTTGAAAAATGTTACTATATTTCCAAGTCAATAAAAATAGTAATATGATCAAAATACATCTATAGTAACATGGTGGTTGGTATCATTAGATATTTTCATTCAGAAAATCGTATGACTAACCAAAAGATGTTGAAATAAAGGAAAATGCTTTTAAAATATCCCTCAAAACTTTCATAGTGAAAATTCCCATTTCATTTTAAAATTATTTATTTAAAATCTTAAAAATTTCCAAATATTAGGAAAAACAATTTCTTTGAGAAAAACCATAAAAACATTTAATTGAATATTTAATATAAATATTATACATAACATTGAGAAAATTAATTTTTTGGGAAAGAATTAAGACAAATATTTTGTTCACACCTTTGTTAAAATATGCCTCATTTGGAAAAATATGACAAAAATAGTTTTAATAAATTTAATAGAATGTTTAAAATATTTAAAATGAAATTAATCAATAATTCTAGAATATTAAATCCATTCTTCAAAATAAATTATTAAAAATATAAAAATTGAATAAAAACATTCCCAGCCAAATATAAAACAAATTCTTGTGAACATAACTAAAATATTTTAAACTTTTTAGTACATATAGAGATAAAAATGATACAAAATTATTTATTTTATTTAAATTACTATACTAGAAGAGAATATATGGAATATAAGATTAAAAAGTAAGATAATTCATCCAATGGAAACTTAGTCATATAAAATATTGAATAAAGTTATGATTGAGAATGAAACCATTATTTCTTTAGTATGTTTGAATCGTAAAACCCATGAAAGAAAGAGAATAAAAAGATTACGTGAAAATATTAATATAAATTGACTCATTATAAAACATATCAAAGGGTTTTTAAATACATACAATTAAATTAAAAAGTTTTGTATAAGTTATATGTTACACATAAAAGAAACTAAGAAGAAAACCCCTAAATATGAACATAACTTTCCATTAGAATTACTCAATGATGTGACTATCTCAAGAAAATTTCAATCTATGTAAAACAAGTAAAAATAATTCATAAAATAATCTTATTTCATTATATAAATAATCTTGGTAAAACATGGATGATGAAGAAGTAGTATAACCCAATGAAAACAAATTGTGTTCAGAAACCCTCTTTCCTTATGTACATCATTCCTTGTAAGTTATTTTTAACTCTTGGTTAATATTCTTATTTATTATAATTCCACATAAATCCCATGTATATATTATTATTATTATATATTATTCAATTATAATATTTCAAAACCTGTTTATTAATATTTCTTTATTAAAATATTTTTTTTGAGTGTTAGTTGTTTCATTTTTCATGTATGTTTTGATGCAGTGGTTAAGGTCCTTCCATCTTGACCAAGGATCTATCAAATAAAAAATATAAATAATGATAAAAATATAATATATAATAATTATATACACACTTATATACATATATAAAATACAGACTTCAAAAATGAATCAGATTGCATCGTGGAGGTGGTAGTCCACATGTACGCATGAGCGACATTATCATTTTTAAATATGTGGAGGTGTAATAAGGTAGATGATATATTATATTTAAAAAATAATATTTAACTAATAAATATAATATATATTAATTATTTTCTTCTTTTTAAACATCCAAGGTTATTGGTTATGAAAAATGAATTACACTTTTATGTGCGGAGGCTTGGATGTATGTATGTAGAATTGATTTTTTCATATTAATTAGGATGTAAAAGAGGTGGAAATTGGTTGACCCATAATCATAAAATAATATGAGTATATTTATCATACTAGAATAATTATTTTTTTATTGATACAATAGACGTATAGGATGTATAATTAGAAATAAAATTCGATCAATTTGGTAAAGATAATTAAATCTTCATTGAGAAACCTTTTTTGGAATACATCATAACCCTTCATTAGATGGTCATAGTAGAACTCCAAAAACTCAATAATGAATGGAATATTGGGAGGATTTTGTGTTTGTTTTCACTAATATATATTTCTCATTTTTTGTGAATAAATGATGATAATATGTTCCCTTTTATAATTGATTGGATGGATAAACATAGAATTATAAAAATGATTTAAATAATATAATGTCATTTTGTTGTTTAGGAGGTAGAAAATGGTCGGGAATTAAAAGGTGAGATAAAATAAAATAAAAATTACATTAAAAACAGATATTTTGGCATTTTGAAATATCATATGTATCATAATATCTTACTTTAACCCCAAGGTAAACCCTTTTTTAACCCAAATTGTGGTAAATGTTTTTTTCTAGTTTTTACTATTCATTATAACCAAAAAATATGTTGAAAATTTTAACTAATATTATTATTTTTGAATAATAATATGGAATAAATTTTCAAATATTTAATTTTGTTGAAAAAAACATAAATATAACTATTAAAAACAAAATGAATATTGTCTCTTGAATATTGATTATTTTAAAAAAACATTATCTTTTAGGAAACATAAATTGTATTATTGATTATGATGTAATTAATATTATTTATTAAAATAAATGGAGAATTATTTTTATCTCAATATGAATCTAATCTTAATGAAACCCTATAAATATTTTAATAATATATTGGAATTGTTTTTTATTTGAAAAGAAATATTATATTGATTTTCCAAATTGTTAAAAATATATTTCAATATTCAAAAGTAAATTTTTATATGTATATCATTTAATATTAAATATATATTTTGAATATAAAATGTGTACCAGAATATTTTTTTTCAATTTATTATTAATATAATTTCATAATAGTGATAGTTTTTGTAAATTCAGTATTTTTCACTATTCACCCAAAATCAACCATTTTGGAAAATCTCAAAAAAGAAACCTAAGATAATTATGACATGATGAATTAAAAAATATAATTCATTTCATTATATTAAACTTATAAAATTACAGAATTTATTCTTAAATTAAATTTTTGAATAAATATATGTGCAATGTTCAATTGTTTCTCTAGAATGAAAAGTTTACTATTATTGAAGCACGAGTGTTACATTCTTCACTCCTTCAAAAAACACATTTCATAAAAAAATTTAGAATTTCACAACATGAAATTATATGGGTAATTATTTATCATAAATTCTTCAGATTCCAACATAACGCCTTTTATTGTATGATTTCCCCAATGTACCATTACCAGTTCAGTCATCTGATACCTAAACACTTGTTCTCTAGTGTCAATATCGAGATAGGATCTTCATATTAAGATAAATTATGTTCTAATTAATTCTCATTATAGTTGATAACATATATTTTTTTGGAATATACCACATCAATATAGATATATGGAACACATATTAACTTTATAGAGGTCTTGTGGAATTTCAAAAATAGTAATCAATGGATCCAATCCATTAAAAATATTTAAAAGGCCTCATGTATGTAGTCCTTGTTTTCCATTTGTTATTGATCCATATAACACACTTACATGGATATACCATAAAGAACACATTATCCCTAACTTTAAATTATAAATCATTTCTTCAGTTCTCAACATCACTATTTTTTTCTACTTTCAGATGCCTTATTATGAGTCTGAATAGTCATCATATTCAGTATTATATCCTTATCAAGAATTGGGCCTAAAAGAGTTTGTTCACCAAATTCGTCCGAATCATTTTGAGTAGGATACCTCTAGATATGTATTCCCTTATATGGTTCCATTTTAATGATTTAATACAAGATATCATTATATGAAAATTCTAATAATGGTAAATATTGATCCTATATACCTTAAAACTCAATCAAGGATAAAGTAAATTAATATTCAAATGTATAAATATACTATTTATATTGAATATAAGTTTGATGAAGAGAGGTAGTGGTGAAATACAATTCGATGTTTAGATCCTTCTGTTGCTTTTTCTATAATGTTTATATAAATTAGGTAACATGATCAGATAAAATCAAAATAGGTTCTCCCTGACGTCTCACAATCTCATTAATATAGATCCATGAGAGGTTCTCAGGATTTAGATCATCCTTTATAGTGAGTAAATGTGGAAACATGGTATGATGATCAATAATTATGCATATAGAATCATTTGTTCTACGTTTATTTTACAATCCAGTAACAAATTCTATAGTAATATTGTACCATTTCAACATAGGAATAGGTGGAGGTTTCATAAATCAATTAGGATTTCATCCTTTAACTGTTAACAAACCAATAATTTTCTACATAATCTATAATTTTTAATTTAATATTATCCCACCAAAATATTTCCTTCAAATTAGGATACATTTTTTGTGCTACCGAGGTGTATAGATAATTTTATGCTATAGGATTCATCTAAGTATTATCTTTTCATCTCAGAAACAGATGGAAGGCATTGAAACTTTAAAAATTCAAAAAATATCATCTTCATATATGAATTCTAACAACTTCCCATCATTATAATATTTTAATCACTTTTGAATATTACTTCCATCAAGTTAGAAACATTTTATTTTCTACTATAAGGATATTATGGTAATCATTTGGAATACATGTTATATTTACCCTTCTTTAATGATTCCCATACAAACCGTTACTAAATCCATGAATATTAAATTTTTGAAAACTCTCATTTTATTCAAAACTAAATGATCATCCCTACTCAATTCATCCAAAACCATATTTAGCTTCCCAATATGGTAATTTATTGAAAAATCATAATCCTTATAATTTATAACCATATTTTTTCTCATTTCGATCTATTTTTGTGAGAATATGTATTTAAAAGTTTTTGGGATTTAGGTATATTTCTCATGTTACCCCATAAATTCAATGCCTCCAAATCATCAATAGAAATGTAATGACATCCAACTCAGTGTAATGGGTTAGATAACTCTATTCCTGAATCATTAACTTCCTTAATAACGTTGAAACAATAATATCATTCTATATAATGATGAATCTAAGTCTATTCATTGAACACCACTAAATGTATAAAACTCAACCCTACCCGGTGGTAATTTAAATATAAATGCATTGAAAAATATCCTCTTTAATTATTCAAGAAAATCCTTATATTTTTCTAACTAAATGAACATAACCCATTTATGTCTCAACATAGTTAATGGGTTATCAAATCAAGAAAAAAGTTGAACAAATCGTCAATAGTGACATTACAATCCATTGAAACTACGTTCCTAGAGTTTATTAATTTGTGTTATCCACTACATCCCTTCTTTGTTCATTGAATTTTCAGCATAAATTGCATCTCTAAAGTCAATATGGCCCGGAAAATAAATATTCTTAATAAAGAATTCACATTTTTAAAATTCTTCACATAACCCATTTTTTCTATGAGTCTAACGAATGATTCACAAATAACTCATATTCACATCAAAGAATTTATATTATAACATAATATAAGAAATAAATAAAACAATGAAATTATTGAGATAATCCATGTATAATATTTTAATGAGATACATAAAAACATTGGTTTAATTAATCAATGCAAATGTCATAAATTTAAATTCATAATTTACAAACGTCATACTAAATGTTATCTTTTGAATGACATCATTTTGTACATGTGGTTGATGATACCTAGAATGTAGAACAATATTCGATAAATATTAAGCTCCTTGTTATTGACCTAGAAAGTCATTAATATATGGTATAGGATAATTTTTATTTATATTATTGTAATTGATTTCTTTTTTATCGATGAAAAATCTCAAAGTTATTCTTAACAAAAAGAACAAGGGATCCCCATAATGAAACATTAGGGTGTATTAATCACTTACCACACACCACAATTTTTTCATCCTTATGTTCCTCTAATTTTGTTGTTTCCATCCTATATGGATTTTTAAATATTGGTTTCTCATCTTGTATAAGATCATTGTAAAACTCAACTTCACTCTAAGGTTGGAGTCCACATACATTATCCAAAATCACATCAATTAATTACTACACAAAATCTATATCCTCTATCTAAGGATAAATTTACCATTAATTTTTTGTGTATAGTATTATTCTCTTAAAATTTCATTAATGTTATGTAATGGGGGTGGATCCAAAAAAGATTTGGTTGATGGAGTCTCCCATCTAAGATAAGGACTTCCACACCTCTTTTGAAAATTTTAATCTCATTCTCTTATAAATTTATTTTCATATTATAATTTTAAATTTATTTAATGCTAAGGATTATATAAAATTAATCCATAGGTATAATAATTAGGTTCTCAAATAGGATATGTCTATTTATAATAATGAAAGCTGACTATAATATACTTATTTTAGTTATATTTATATTAGGAGACATGATTGATAACTCTCTTCTTATGGTTCTACAGAAATATTTAATTTAGATGGAAAATATAGGAGGTGTAAAATAGTGTGAAGATCCTTAATCAAATAAATAATTAGATCAATATGAAGGTATGATCAATATACCTACAACTACATCATTAGGAACTTCAAATTTAGTTGTATTGATCGCATAAGCCGATCCAAGTTCCCTTTTCCTTTTCGAGGATCAATTCCCCTGACACATTGGAAATTAATATCAATAAATCCCCATCTCATTGTATTTTAATGTGGAACATTGGAAGCATATTTTTTACCCTTTCAATCATCATCTTCAGGGATTTTTTATCCACGCATGAAAAAAACTCCCATTCCCATCAAGAATGATCCATTGTTTTTCCTTCAAAAATTATTACAAGCTAGAAATTATACCCTTAGTTATTTCCAATTTTCATTCTTTGATTTCCATGAGGCTCCACCGTCCTCTTATTCTTTTTTTTACTTAAAAACCTATGGCTTGGAAAAAAAATTCCCATTTTGTTGGCACATGATACTATATCTTCATATAATTAATTTTTTTAGGGGATTATTCCCTTCAATGTCTTTGATTTATTTCATCATGGAAATGATAAATCTTGAATTGTTGAACCAATAATAACATACAGAGATATTACATCATTTAAAATAAATATTTCATACAAAACACAATTATACACGCCCTAGAATTATAATGGGTTATTATCTTAGGGTAAAATATTCAAAAACATATTATCTTATAACTAATCACCAATATTTGCCCTAAATTTATTATATATTCTCTATTTCCTTAGACATACTCTAATTAAAACCATTTATCATAACCTAGAAGAAATTACAACCCAAAAAAACATGATCTAAGATGCAGAGTATGGTTTAACTTTGGAAATATCAATCAGAGGTCGTACATGGGAATATAAGTGTGAGAATATGATCATAATAAAAGTATGTCAAACCCATTAAATTAAACATTTTTAATCATGAGTCTTGACATAAATCTTGGATGAAATAAAAGAAAAAATTTATAGGTTTGTGGAATAATCAGTAGTCAATCATGATCCCAGATATAATATCAATGTATAATAAAATTGAAAAAACATTATTTTATAACATTTAGTATATGTATAAATAGTAACTTGTTTACTTGTTAAGTTAAGGATACAAAATCAGGTCTCCACATCAACATATTGATATAAAAATTGGTCCATGCATAAACTTATATAAAAGAATATATTTCTATGTATAATGTTTTCAAAATGAAATCATGTTCAATCATCACTGTAATACCCCGAAATTCCATGAATTTTTTTTTATAATTAAGTGGGATTATTTCAAGACTAGGACCTAAGATGACACATAATTCTAAGGCCAAGAGTGGAATAAATGTATTTTTGAACTATTTTTAAGGTTTGTTAAATAAACATGTGAGTGGGCTTTTCAAACATTTAAACTGGTTCCCAGATAAAAAATCTAAGGGCACTGTTGAACTCAGAGCATCAGGATTTACCTAGAAAGGGCCTAACATTGGCCAATGCATGCCAACAATGGAATGTATTTTTTTACTATAAATAAAATAATTAAGAAATAATTATTTTTTTTCAAATCCCAATAACTCTTATATGGTTACCTAGATTAGAAATTATAGAGTACCATTGAGCTCATGAGTGCGTGTTTCCCTCAAAGAGATATTAAGCTCAATTGGCACGGTTCGAGGGTGAAAGTTAATTTTCAGACTTTTCAAAAGAAAAATAAAATAACATAATGATTTATTTTAATATTTTTCTTCATTTTTGAGCAGTTTCACATTATTTATCTTGTGTGGTGATGAGGTGATGATGAATCTAATTAAAGAACCTCATTAATTAGTCATCGTAACCATGACACAATGTAGCATAACGATGCCAAAACGCCATTTAACAGAAATGATAATTCATATTTTTCAATTAGTGGCCTAAAATGCAATGTAGGATTGTTGGAATAATCCCAGAATTTCTCTGAGGCTTTTGTGGGTGGTGAAGAAGAATAATAAAAACACCTTCTTCCACCATTCGAAGAATCGCTAGTGACAGTAGGCTATGGATCAAGGATAAAGAAAGGAGGAATGTGATTCAATTCATCCTTGATGAAAATCATATCCTAGGTTGGGGTTTAAATTCTTAGTGAATTGGTTTTACCCATTCTCCCAATCTAAATAATGAATGTGGATCAACTCTCTAAAAAGTTGATCTGTATAAGTATTTTCCTTGTGGGGTACTGAAATATAATTGTGTGTTGATATCAGGATTAATTTTTAGTGATTTATAAATTAAATTTTTTAACCCTACTGACACAAAAAAAAATACAGACCAACATCAACCAAGGCCTGTTGTTCATTTGGGTGTTCATTGTGATCACATCCATCTCTCTCTCTCTCTATTCTTCAGGGCCTAACAAATGGGGAACATCAGCTATATAGGAACCATTCGGAAGGGTTGGAGCCCAGTGAGCCACATTACCAGAGAGAGACTATGGCACCCGACCACGGGGGGGAGGTGGGAGGTGTTATGGTGCCAGCACGCAGTGATATCAATAGGAGCTGTCGGTAGGAAGGCTTGTAGATGGAGGTAGGCAGTCGTGGCCACTCAGCCGCGTCGGATGTGCAATCGGCACAAAGTAGTGGTCCACAAATCATGGAGGCGAGATGGACCCATGGTATAGTGGAGGGTCACGTGAAAGAAATAGTTTTCTTGATGGGATCATCACTGGAGGGTGGAGCTGCTCGGATCCTGCATTAGAGGAGAGCACCGCCATGCGGGCTGGGTCAATGGGAAAAAAAGTGTTTCTTGGTGTCCTGGGCTGGGAAAAAACATGCATGCATACTACAGGTCGGGCTAGATGAAACTGAGTAACTAGGAGACCCGGTGGGCAGGACCCATGGCTGAACCACACCGAGTCTAGCAAAGCTCAATGGCCCTAGCCTAGTGGTCAGGTAAGACCATGTCAGACCAGACTCAACCGGGTCGGGTTGGGTCGGTAAAAGTGGATCAGACCAATTGGGTCCCAGACAGGTGTTGGTCAGGTCAATCTGCCCTAGTCAGACCAGGACCGAATATAATTGGCCCTAGTTCACTAAAACGCCAACATATTTTAGACCTGGTGTCTGAGTAACGCACCTTTAGTGGCATTGGGACCATTGCGACGAGAAGGTCCTTCGGGAATACTCTACGTTAGTTTTCACTACAATTGAGATGTAAATAATGGAATGAAGAGTAGATTATCCTAGGATCACTCTACTTCAAGCATGAATCATACGGCTGGCTATGAAGAAAAGTATATGAAGATGTGGGTCTTAGTGATCCAGTTGGCCAAGAGAAGAGAGGGTCTTAGTGATATAGTTGGCACCAAGATGAGCGGGTATAGTGATCCAACTCACCCAGAGAGGAGTGGGTCTTATTGAACCAGTTTTCCCAGAGACGAGTGGGTCTTAGGGACCCAGGTAGCCCAAAGAATAGAGGGTCTGTGTGAACCAAATGGTAAGAGACAAGCAGATCTAAGTGAACCATCTATCCCCACATATGAGTGGGTCTCAGTGATCTGGATGGCCCAAGTGGTGAGTGGGCCTAGATGATGAATCCCTGAATAGTATGAATGTTAAGCTTTATAATTGATAACTATATTCCATATACATTGAATCATACCTATCCTGATCTGTCATACCTTATTATCTTGCTTCTTTGTTTTGATTTTTGGTCTTTTTATTGTGGATTGGGGTCCCCACTGATTATTTTGTTACTCACCCCTACACGGGCTTCGATCCCACATGTCGTGTCTTTTATATATGAAAAATTACTTGATGGAGGACTTGGGGGCCTAGGATCTGGTGGTTCCTAGTGAGATCAGGAAGGCAGGGCATACTTCTATATCTTCTAGCATCTACTCTTCACATACCGATCATGTGGGAATTTCATCAGATGGCTTATTAGTCATCTAGTATTCCCTTTTTTTGCATTTGTCTTTTATTGGGTTTATATTCTAACCCATTTACTTATAGTTTTATTGTAGTCATATTAGTTGTCTTATAAAATTTGTGGTTTACTTACTGTTTACCTTTCTGCATTTGGTGTTATGTGCGTGTGTATAGGTTTAAAGTAAAATTCCTTCCCTTTTTTGGGATATTCATATTCAGTGCTAGTTGCCAGCCCCTAGAAAAGGGAAGGAGGGATTAGGGTAGTCACGGAATAGGCCCTGTGGGATGGAATGTGTCAATAACATAGTCATATCAGTAGTTATCAATATTTACCCAATTCATTAGAGGTATTTAATAGTCCTAACAACCACATAATTCATTCATAAGTATTCCAAAATATAATGAAAACATTTATCACTTCATCATATCTTATCCCAAGGAAACAAAAATGAGTTCACCAATATCTATTCATCAAAAAAATGAAATATCCATATAACTAATTAATCTGGTATCATTTTATCAAATACCCAGTGAATAATTAGATAGATAAATAGTTATTATCATAGAATGAAATATATTTAAAAGATAAATTCATTTGTTTAAGAAAATACCCTTTCATTTTTTAATCAACTATTTGAAATCTATAAATTTAAAAAATTATAGGAAAACATTTTCTTTGAAAATATCCATGGAAACTCATAAAGGATTCATCATATAAAATAGTATTCATGACAGTGGGAAAATATATCAATGTCTTATTGTTTAAAAGAGAAAATTATTTTCAGACTTTGAATATAATTCAGAAAAACAATTTTTGAAAACAATTATTTAAAAATATTACTTTTAAACCATTAAAAAGTACTAAAAGGAAATGAAATTTTCCTTTTAAACAAATTTCAAGTATATTTAAATACATCCATAAAACAATTTTGAGGAGAATTCACCTGGAAGAAAATTTTCATTGACCAAACATGAAATAAGGTCAATGCTTCTTTAAAATCATTTTCTTAATTAATTCAATTAGCATAACGAGGAAAAATATACTATTACATGAAAATTACATGATTAAAAAATGGATAAAAAATATATAGGAATTCATATATAGAATCTATATAAATTTCCTCATTTTTATTTTATCATAAAAAAGGCCAAAAAAGGAGATTATATCATAATTACTTTACTTAAAGTATCATATTTCTTCAAATTCATTAAAACCTCCTATAAAATAAACATGTATCTATTATAAATCTATTCTAGACCCATATTCATATGTATCATGTCATAGATAATTTACTTGTGACATCATATCACCAATTTATTAATAATTATTTATTAATATAAATGTTCAGGATGATAATTATTTTGTTGTTCAAGCATTTTTGGATTCTATAGTTTTGGTCCATTTACATTGATTATGGATCCATAATATCAAGAATTATAATCATTTAATATTTATGATATGTAATCATTATAAAAACATGTATACCTTTTCATATAATGTGATGATGAAAAATATATTTCATGACATCATAGAGATTGTAATCCATACGTACACATGGGTGATGTTTCCACATTTTGATGGATGGGAAGAAAGAAAGATAAATATTAATTTACCTTAAAAGAATATGTTGGACCCTTTGTGAGATTGTTATTTTAATAATACAAAATCATGACAATTTTTAAATCCTATTAATTCAAATATTATGTTACTACTCATGTTAATCATGTCAATGAATATTTATAAATTAATAAATTATTACACATGGTATAATACATTTCAATAAGTCAATAAATTATTGATATTTATGTTTCAATATATATAAAAGTGTATATTTACATGTATTTATGAATTTCACTTAATTTGATAGTTTTTCTGTATAAGGTAGAATCTTTGTATATTTTTCAGAGTCCCTCAAACTGATAGTTCAAAAGAGTCATTGATGGATGACAGACTAATGGTGACTCACCGATGAAGATGTCCCTGATCGAAGAAGACACTGATGTAGGACTCACTGAAAGAACAAGTGACACACTGATGGACAAGTCACTGATGATCAGTCACACCGATAGTTCAATCAACTCACTGATGGATGAGTCAACAATGGATGATGCAATCATAGTTCTAAATGAGCCACCAATAAAGAATCATCGATGCCCAGATAGACTGATTGTATAAAGGACACACTGATCTCTTAAGTCACCGGTACCGATGAAAGGACTCATCGATTTTGAAAAAGTAACTAAACATCCAGGACTCTTATTAATTCACTACAAACTAACTATGATTATATTTTTAGATGATGGAATTTATAAATATAAAATATATAAATATAAATCCTTATATATTCTAAATTCACACCCTCTTGAGTACTCTACTCCCGACCAATGTTTACTATCCAAGGTGTAAGGAATTTTTCAGTTTTCAAAGTTTTTTCATATATTTTAAACTATGATTTAAGTTTTATTTCAAAGATATTAAAATGACTTTCAATACTAAATTTTTTTCTCTTTCAAATCATGTTTTAAAATGTTAGTATGGATAATATAATTTAAGTTTCTGCTACCAACAGACCTTCGTTCTTTACTGTAACAAATTATTCCCAATGGAAAATTAAATTGAAAATGCACTAAGAAAGTATGAGTTTTGAAATTTAGGCATCAATTAAAGATTAGTATAAGTTTCCTACTACTACAAGAACTACTTGGTATGACCTAAGTAAGAATACTTACAATAATAATGATAAATCCTGGAATTATTTAGACTACTCTTTAGGAGATGAGGAATTTAATAGAATTTTTTCTTGTAAAACAACCCATGAAATTTTGGATACTTTGTCTATTTCACACAAAGGAACTTCTAGTGTTAAGGAAATGAGACATAACACATATACTATTAAATATGATAACTTTAAGATGAATCCTAATGGTCTTATTTTTAACATGTATCTCAGCTTTAATGAAATAGTGAACACTAGGATCTCTCGGGGAAGATATGTTACTACCAAAGAACAAATCATGAGGATTCTCAAATGATTACAACATAAATGGAGATGTGCATCTATATCAATTAGATAATCATTTGAAATAATCAAATTAGATATCAAAGAACATATTTGAAAATTTATGATGTCTGAAGAAGAGATGAAAGTCAACTAATTAGAAGATGATGAACCAAATAGAAAATCAGTAGCCTTTAAGATTACCACTTCCAAGGCTAAAGATAAAGAGAAATATCAATATATTGTTAAAAGAATATGTAGTGAAGAATAATCTTCAGACAATGATGAGAAAATGGGCCAAAAAGCTAAGATATTTAGAAAAATTTTCAGAAAGAAAATGTTATTCAAGAGATCAAACATTAAATGAAAATATAAAAACATGGGAAACTAGAAAAAGGGCTGGAAAAGATATGACCAATCATAAGAGATTGTCTGCTATTAATGCAAGAGGAGAGGACATGTCAATGATGACTTTCCAAAGCTAAAATTCCATAAGAAGTATGAAAACAAAGACAATATGTATAAGAATGATATGATGTCCATCTGGAGTGCCTTTGTGGATCGCTCTAGTGAATCAGCATCATCTCACGATGAGAAAGATGATATCGAAAATATGTGTTTTATGAAAAACACATCTTAGGTAAACTACAAAAGAGTTTTTAAAGAAAACATTGGTACTTGGAAAGTGTTTTTTCAAGAAAAATGACAGGATACTACTCAATCATCAACAATATCATAAAAATTGATGGAGGACATGTCACATTTGGGGACAATGGTAAAGGAAAAATCATCAGATTAGTCCAAATTGGTAACCCTAAATCTATTTCAATTTCCAAAGTACTTTATGTTTATGGATTAAATTATAACATGCTTAGGATATCTCAAATATGTGATGATGGATTTAATTTCAAAATTATAAATGATGCATACCATGTTTTTTATGCCAAGAATATCTTAATATTTATTACTCTTATAAATGATAATATATATGTTTTAAACATAGACACAAAATCATTACAGAATGTTTATGGTCGAAGTGACTTTTACAACGTGTCTTGGATCTAGAACAGAAGACTAGGACATCGTAACGTACACTCCCTTATGAAATTGACTAGAAAAGGATTAGTTAAAGACCTACCCAAACTAGAGTTTCCAGACAATAGAGTGTGAAATATTTGTCAAAAGGTAAAGAAACACAAAATCTCTTTCAAACTAAAGAAATAAGTTACAAATTCTCAACCTCTTGAGTTAGTTCATATGGATATTTTTGGTCTATCTATAGTTTTAAGTCCAAATTGAACTCACTATATTTATGTTCTTGTAGATGACATCTCTATGTATACTTGGAACTTTTTCTTATCTCACAAAATTGAAGCTTTCTATCATTTTACCATGTATTATAAGACTGTAGAAAATCATACTAGACATAAAATTAAATCCTTAATAAGTGACCATGTACGTGAGTTTGAAAATCATGATTTTGAATATTTTTTCTCACAAAATGGCTATAGGCACGACTTTTCTTCCCCTTAGACACTGCAATAGAATGGTATTATAGAAAGAAGAAATAGATCCCTATAGGAAATTTATCGAACTATGCTTAATGAATATGACCTAATGATTTATTTTTGGGTTGATGTTATTGATACATATTATTAAATAACAAATAGAGTCTTAATCAGACATATCCATAATAAAACTCATTAAGAGTTATTGAATAATAGGAAACCCAGGATACATTATTTTAAAGTGTTTAAATGTAAATTTTATATTCTTAACACTAATGATATTCATGATAAATTTTCATCGAAAAGTGATGAAGGAATATTCCATAGATATTCAACATCATGAAAGGATTATAGAGTCTTTAATAATAGAACAAAATTTATGGAGGAATTTGTACATGTCAAGTTTGATGAAATAGATCCACATGAACCTAAGACCTCACTAGGGAATATTGAAGAGGATATGTGAAATCTAGACATTAATGATAAACCCACAAACCATCCTATAAAAGAATCTATTAAAACCTCTAGTTTTGTGAATTCTCCAGAATCTAGCCATAATGAACCAGAACCAAGTGACGAACCTCAAACACCCAGACCTACTTCTACTAGACCAACTAGTACTCTTAAAAACCATCCCTTAAGTTTTTTAGTTAGAGATTTAGATTTAAGAAACCAAACTAGAGTTTCATTGAGAAATTAACTTAAACATCAAGCATTATTGTTACAATGTGAACCTAAAAAATATCGATGATGCCAATAATGATTAATTTTGGGTAATGGATATGCAAGAGGAGATTAATCAGTTCAAGAGAAATAATGTCTAGAAGCTAGTTTGATAGACCAAAAGATACCATAACAATAAGAACTAAATGGGTGTTTAGGAATAAAGTAGATAATGCTGGAAATATATTCAGAAACAAATCTATATTGGTTTCACAAGGATATAATCAAGAAGATGTAATTGATTGGGAGGATACCTTTGCACTAGTGGCTAGGTTTGAATCCATTAGAATTATTCTTGCCTATGCATCACACATTGATTTCAAAGCTTATCAAATGAATGATAAAATTGAAATATTGAATGGATGTATAATTGCGGATTTTTTGTTGAACAATCCCTAGGTTTTACAAATCCATATTTTCCAAATCATGTTTTCAAATTATCTAAATCACTCTATGGTTTGTAACAAGCTCCAAGAGCTTGGTATGAATGGTTATGTAACATTTTTATTTCTAAAGTTTTTACAAAAGAAGTTATAGATCCAACTTTATTTGTAAAAATAATTTTTAAATAATTTTTAATAGAAAAAATATATGTAGAAGATATTGTCTTTGGATCTTCTAAAAATTCGTTATTTATTGAATTTTCAAAAAATGATTCAAAGTGAGTTTGAAATGAGTTCAATGGATGAACATAAATATTTTCTTGGATTTAAAATATTTAAAAACAAAGAAGGTATTATTATTAATCAAAGTAAATAAAATAAATATATTTTGTGAAGATTTGTCTTTGAAAGCATTAGTATTAGTCAAACACCTATAGGTTCTACATGTAATTTGGATCTTAGCGAAAATGGGAAATATGTTAATCAAATAGCATACAGAGGAATGATTGGGAGTTTTCTTTACTTAACCACTAGTATGTTAGACATCATGTTTAGTGTACGTTTGTGTGAAAGATTTCATGAAAACCTAAACGAGTCTCATTTAAATGTAGTTAAATGAGTTTTCAAATACCTCAAATAATCAACTAATTTTGGATTATTCTACCCAAGTGGAATACCATTTGATTTCATCAGTTAGTCTAATACTTAATTTGGTGGGTGTAAATTATATATAAAGAGAACCTCTAGATAATGTCACTTTTTGGGAAAGTATCTTATTTCATGTTGTTTGAAAAGTAAAAATTCAGTTGTATTATCAACTGCTGAGGTAGAGTACATTGTTTCCGGTAGTTTTTGTGCACAAATTTTGTGGATGAAACACACTTTATAAGACTAAAGATTTCAATTCAGACATATCCAAATAAATTATGACAATACAAGTTCTATTAACATTTCTAAAAATCCAATTTATCATTCCAAAATAAAACATATTGATGTAATACATCACTTTTTGAGATACCATTATAAGAAAGGTGATATTACTATTGAGTTTAATAGAACTGAGCATCAAATTGCTAACATTTTCACTAAACCATTAAACAATGAGAGAATGAGCTACATCAGACATGAACTTGGAATGATAAATCAATAAATACGACCAAACCTTATCCCTATAGAAATTTCTATTTATCTGCCGCACAGATTAGTGAATTTGATCTGGTGAAACAAAACAGTAAAACCGATCGTGTGAAACCGATGAGTAAAACAAATCAGTTGAAGTTGATCACATGAATCCAATCATGTAACATTGTTGGTTTGAAACTGATACTGATGGGGTCTTTTTAGTAAATTTGTTTGTCTACTTTATTCTATGTAAAATGACAGAGTTTATTTGTTTCTTATTTTACTGTTACACTATATTCTATGGAGTACAATCCCCATATGATACAATTATTTTGATCCACATCTCTACTTTTCACTACCCTCACTCTACCATTCAATCCTTTGACCATTCAACTCCATCTTTCAATCTAAAACCATCCGAATTGTGAGAACAAAGCATGCAATGTAATGACTATGTGATTCATCATAATCTAAGCATCATAAAGGTGAATCTAGTAGTGCCTCATGTTCTGGGAATATTGGATTAGGAAGACGTGTGGTAACTGCTAAGAAGGAAGTTTCATCCGAGCGGCTATAGTAGAGAAAAATATATTGATAAAAGTGTTGGAATCTCAAGGATGGATTAGATGGTTTTCAATAATGATATATTGTTCTATTCTAAACTGTTACATCAATTCTATCTCAATCTTAAAGTGTCATTGGCAGGAGCTGAGGAGGATCGGATGAATCCAGTAGTAAAGGGCAAGGAAAACTCTTTTTCTTCAAAAGAGTAGGCTAAATGCATAGAGATTCCACATAAAGGAATATATACTAACTACCAGGGTAATATTCAATAATGGTCATATTTTTTCATATAAAAATGAATTGAAATAATTTCCTAGGAATAAGGAGTCATAAAGAGCAAAAACTGCTGAGTTAGATGGAGATGACATACATCTTTTCAAGTTCATTCATCATCACATCTTCCCAAGGAAGGGATATTTTAATGCTGTGAAGTATCTGGATCATTATATGATTTATTTATTGAAAAATGTGGTGAAAGTGAATTAATGTAAGTATATTATGGTAAATATTCCTGAAATGATCAAACCATCCAAGAACGAAACCTGTTTATACTATCCTAGGATCATATCATCAATATTGAAGAGGATAGAATGTGTGGAAGATTGAGATTATATGATTTCTACTTATAGTGGATTTGACATGCACAAATGAATCTCTAAGAGGATGATGATATTTTGGAACCCAATAAAGAGATTTTGGGTAGCGGATGAGGTGAAACTATAGGATAATTACAGTCCCATAAATCATCCTACCAGCCCAATGGATCAAGCTGATCCTAGTCTTAAACTTTGTGAGTAGGTGGTTTGTTATGATAGAGAAGAACATGTAGAGCCTGAGCTTCCAAGAAAAGTGGGTTCTCCAAAAATATGATAGGAGTGACCTAGATATACCTAAAATCTCAAAGGAAATTTCATATGGACCTTCAAGTCCACCTTTAGAACTACCCTCTCGAGAACCATTACAGGGGGATGATGATGATGAAGATACTGAGGCATTTGGAGTTGAATGATATGAAATCAAAAATGATTATTATAATGAGGTGGAGGATGATGAATATGAGCATGTGAGTGACTCAGTGAAAGCAGGTCAAGAATATTTCAATTCGGGTGAGGAGTCATTGCATGGAGAAGATGATGAGATTCATAGGTTGGATGGTGCTAATCATGTTAGAAAAGATGTTGCTGGCCATGGTGATGATTGAGATGTTGGAAATGAGGACATACATGACAACCCTTATGATGATTCTCAAGGCATAATTAAGGATCTTAATGATATCATGGATGGAGGACACGAGGAAGAGGTTGAGGATTATATTGCATTTATGCCTGAGATTGGGGAAGAGCCTCAAGTGGCTGGAGTAGCTCGAATTGATAGAGTTCGAGAAGAATTTCAAGTTTAGTTAGTACTAGTTCGTCGATATTTTGTTTTTTTATAGGACAAAAAGAATAATAAGATGAATCACAAGTTGATGATGAGCCTCAAGGAAGAAGAGTAAGAGTTGACACTGTCGACCCTAGAGACAGGACCTCTTTTGGTGTTTGGAATAGAACCCCATGTTATGTCCTTTTTGGGTTTGATTATGACTTAGATGACAAGATGGTAGCTCCTCCTCCTCCTTTTCCACAAGATGATGTGGAACAGTTATCTAAAAATTCACCTATAATACCTCCAACGGATGATCATGTTGTCCCTGAAGTTCCTAGTGACTATTTCACCAAGGATGATTTTGAGAAATACAAATCAGACTTATGTGAGTCAGTGAAATCATCTATTGAAGTTAGAAATTAATCTTATACATCCAGGAGTATTTCTGAGATAGGTGTGGTTTAAATTAGAAAAATGGTGATTTGGGAGATTCAACCTAACCTAATCACTATAACCGAGACAATTATCAGAAAAAATACAATATTGGGAGAAGAAGTGAAGAGAATGAGTAATGAATTGGAGTCTCTGAAAACTGATTTTAAGACCACACTTGGTGGAGTTATGGAGGTTCTTAGGAACCAGGTTACACATATTTTGGGTGTAGATTTGAAAAAGTTAAAGGAGGATCATAGAAATATGATTTTTGGTGTGCCTAGTTCTAAAGGTTCCATGTTTCCTGCTGTAGATATGGAGTGTATTGGGAATGTGATGAGAAAGGAGCTATGTTCTATTCAAATTGATTCTGATAATGAAACATGTCCCAAATTACACAGAAACACTGATCTTGTTTATAATGTGGTTAGACAGTGTACCAATGAGGCATCTTCTGCTTAGAAGGAGAATAGAGAAATGGTTGACATATATTTCTTGAAAATCTATACTATGCTTGACCTTATCAAGAGATTTAAGTACTTGGCCAAGAACATAAATATTACACCAGTGAAACAGGAACTCAAGAGGCAAGTCTTTTAGTTGAAGGATTATACACCAACATTGGAAAAGTTTATCGAGAACAATGATGACTTTGAAATGGCTATGCAGTATGGGGGTGAAATCATCAAAGATTTCATCAAGAATTTAAATACATACCTACATGTATAGGATGAAGAAATAGTTGTCCCAACAGCTTCTTCCATTACATCTAGTTCTCTGCCTCCTACTCTGATGACAGTACCTCAATCCATTTCTTAGATCAGGCCAGTAATCAAGGAGAATCCTTAAAGTGGTGTTCTATCAGAGTGGATACCATGCCTTGTAGATAATGTTCCTATAAGTGTTTCCTTGCCTAGTGTTTTCATTCCACCAGCCCTTCCTACATATACAACACCACCTACTACACATTCTCTATACCCTTAAGAACAAGAGAAATCTCCTCGAAAGTCGAAGCCTTATTTTTGGATCATTATAGTATAAAAAACCATATCCACTCTAAAAAATGTGAGTATAGGTTTTTTGATCTACTAACTCTTCAGTTCCTTCAAATCATCCATATATTAATCTATCCATAAGGATGGGGCTCCATTCCACAATAAATTTGTTAGTAGATTTTTTTATCAAGAGAAATTTTCACAAAGCATCATTATTATCTTACCATCCATTGAAAATTATGGATCTCATTTATTATTTTTAGTCTGGTACATTTTTTATCAACTTCTATCATTGAAGGATACACTGATATACTATCACCTAATATTATATTACCAAATAGTGATACATTCTACATTCAAAATTCACACCTTTTAAATGTTTCATATAGAATATACTGCCTTAGGGTCTTTAGAATAGTCCTTAAATGTTCATTCAGATCTTCCTTGATCTTTATATATATAAGAATATCCTCTATAAAAACTACCAAAAATTTATTAGGTAATTTTTTAAGATTCTATTCAGTAATTCCATGATGATAATAACAGAATTTTAAAATCCATATTTCATTACTATAAATTTTTTATGGACATACACCATATAAAAGGGTTTCATATGTATATCTTCATTCATAACCAATAAACTAATGATGTCGATATCAAATATAAATATTAAAAAAATACTGAGCTCATAATTTATCAAATAGATCATTGATGTTGGGTTGAGGATACTTTTTCTTAAATGTGATATTGTTAAGTTCCAAATAATCAAAAAATAGACACATTGACATATCTTTCTTCTTAATAAACATAATAGGTGGATCCCAGGGTTATGAAAAGTGGTGTATGAATCATTTATCAAGACTGTCCATGAGGGTATTATTCAATTTCAATGAATAAATTGGGTTCCTTATATGTCCAATCGTTTAAATAGGTGTAGCATAAAGTATGAGTTCTATTTGAAACTCAACTTCATGGTTCGGGGGAACACTAATAATTTATTTAATAAATTAATCACTATAATCCAAAATAATATGAATATATTCAATATTGTGTTTCTCGCCAACTATTTATGATAAATTTCCCCCATGAATAGGTAGTATGACTCATACAATGGAAGTAAATCCCATTGGATGTTCATATTCATACTCAGACCAAAAGAAAATAATAGGATGTCTCAGACTAACAAACATGACTTTCTTTCCTAAAAAATTAATATGGGATCTATATAATGAAAAAAATTGATATAAAAGTAACATAAAAATAATCTAGATGGAGAATCCTAATATTTTTAGGAAGAACATTCCCACTCACTTTTATCAGATAGTATCTATAATATTGATATGTGATCAACATACCATTTTTATTCTCACTACTAACTCGATATCTAATAATTTGGGTGGAAATGGGGTACCCTTATAAAATTCCTTTGATAAAAAATAGTGGGTAAATCCAAAATAAATTAAAAAATTATATGTTTTAGAGTGGATGATAATTTCACATTTCACCACAACATTCCAAGAAACCACCATAACAATCATAATAACATTTTATTTCTATTTTTACTTTGACTTATAAGGTTATTGATTCATATTATCATCAGTATGAATTGTATTAGGAAACTGATTAATATAATACCCAAAAAACTTATATCTATATCCCTGAAGTGTTGGTGTTGTATTAGATTATTCTTTATCTACATTAATTTCATGGAAGTGCCTCTTCACATTACCTAAACACTAATTTCTTAATGGAAAATCCTCCCACACATAAAACATATTCTTGATCCTTTTAGGATATTGACGTAAAACTCATTCCCAAATTTTTTCATATAGATGGTTGGAACTTATTCTTCCCTCTAGATTTCATTTCCATTTTTAGTAAACATAGAATGATTTCTTAATTTCTTATAATGTCCCTTATGGATAATGACTTTCAATGAATTGGTTTTAAAACATTAAATAATGAATTGATATTACTTTCTTGGTCGATGATAAAATAATAATTTTACCTCAAAATTAAATAAACTTTTACTCATTGGTGCTGATGGGTTAATCATTATTCAACATTAACTCTAGAAAGCACCTCTCAATTTTAGTAAAAAGAGTTTAGGGAATGTACTTATGGAGTAATCTGATATTAAAATACTTAACTTCTTGGTATTTTATTAATTATTATTTCCATATATTCTTGAGAAGAGTCCACCAATAATAAACTTCACCTTAAAGTGATAGACTTCTAGGAAAATATTATAATCTTATGATAACATAAGAATATAAAATATATTTTTCATCACATTGATCCATTTATCAATAAATAGTAGATTAAAAGAACCATTGATGGGGGTGGACATTATAAAATAAAATATTCAGTGGTATATTTATCTATCCTTGGTTAATTATGATGTTTCAAATGATAAAATTATCATTAATAACTTGATAGTGTTTAGTGAGAATAGAAATGAGATATTTTATACTATCTCCAAAGACATTTGGTTTATCATTTGGATGGTCCTTGCACTGGATGTAACATTAATTATTCAAAATGTTCATCTATATCAATACATTGACTACATCCAATAATATCGTGTAATAATAATGCTTCAGAAATTAGATTAAACAATCATATATACATGAAAATATTTCCTAAGATGACCTAAATTTTGACACATTCATGCAAATTTATCACACCATATATTTAACCAAGGTAATTCATGTTTATAATCAATTTAAATATTTTATAATGGTTCAAAATGAAAATTTGACTTTAACTATGAATTTTCCTTGGTAGTTTCTAGATAGTCCCACTCATTGTGAACTGGTGATTGTCTAGTTAATACCCAATCCACCCCTTTCAGAGTTTTTACCCCTAGGTTCATATGTTCCAAATCTACATCCACTTAAAAATTCCTGGAAAGGGATTTATTTTATCATAAAATCAATCAATCCTTTATTTTTTAAAGATTTGGAATATTATACTAGACGTAAACTAGTCACTAGTGCTTTTAACAAGGTTTTATAATCCAAATATCTAAAAATAAATAAAACCTACGCTAATACCAACTGAGGTAACCTAAAAAATATACATAGATATTATATCATAAAAAATGAATATTCAATACATAAAATAATTAACACTCCCTTGAATTATAATGGTTGAGTGCCTCTGGATACTGGAAATATATACATATTATTTAATAAATGATACACAATATCTCCAATAAAGTTCTTCTATATTATTACTTTCCTTAGACATACCCTACTTAAAACCATTATTTATAAACTACGAAAAATGATAATAGAAGAAAGGGTGGGATCATATTATTAGCAAGGGTAAAAATTGTAGATATCAATAAATGATCATGTGTGAGAATAAGGGTATTAGAACATGATTATAATATAATTAAATCATTCCCAATCAATTAAATATCTTTAATCATGAGTCATGGCATAACGATTTGTCATAACTAAAGACCAAATTCATAAGTGTGTAGAATCATCAGTAATTAATAATGATCCATGAGAGAATATCATCAAAATTATATTAAGGAACAATCATAAGACTATAAAATTTTGAACATGTATAAATTGGTAAGGGTTCACTTATAAAGTTTATAAAATGAAATCAGGTCCACACATCATCTTATGGAGTTGAAAAAAGGCCCTTGAGTAAACATATGGACATGTAACCAGGGTCACACATACTTTTTTGAACATGAATTAATGTTTACAAAAAAAAGTTATATAATGAGTTATATATGTTTAAAAAATTAATTATAGTACTATAATGGAACCATCTATAAAATAATCCATTTATAATTATTCTACAGGATCATGAAAAAAAATTATCATTTTGTCATAACTTAACTCGAGGAAAATAAACTAGGTCTCATAAGTATCTCTTCATAATCATAATAAACCATACAGAGAATGAATAATTATTATATCATTACATAATATCCTGATTCAATCAAAAGTAACATCAATAGAATTTATCATAGATAAAAATACCTTCAAAAGATCACTGGAACATTAATGAGTAAAATACCATTTTTAATTTGAAATCACAAATTGGAAATATAAAATTTAGTGATAATATTAGGAAAAATATTTCATTGAAGGGAACCATGGAAACATGTAGATTATGTGTAAAGACCCGTAAAATTCAAGGGAAATTTTTTCTTAATTTTCTTTAGAATTTTACAAGAGCGTGGTTTCAGACGGCACCTGATTCCGAGGCCCGGAGTGCCCGGAATTAATTTCCGAAGTTTGGCTCGGGTACGTTCAGTGAACGAACGAGCGGGAATTCCTAACTTTTGATCCGGTGCTCGGAATTGAAATCTGAGGGAACCGATGAACTCGCAACGCCGATATTCGCTTAAAGAGACCTTTTCGGGAGTTGCGTTTGTTGCGGGTTGTAAGTTAAGTTTTGGGGTTTTCAGTTGAGTTAAATAAAATTTGTGTAAGACAAATTTTATTTTTAGTTTGTTAAAATCCTACCAAAGGGGGTTGGAAGTGGGACCCACACCCACTTAACCTCCCTTGGGAGGATTAAGTGTGGTGGGGCCCACACGAACCCCTAGACTTTTCAAGTTCCCTTAACCCCCTCTTAATTGGCTTAAGTTACTCTTATTTAATTATGGGAGTTAAGCCTTTTTGAATTTCAAACATTTGAAATTATTTTGTGTTATGTGTTAATAAAATAAGATGTAGTCTTATTTTATTTTGGGTTCTTTGTTTGTCATTTTGAGAGCTTCCTCTTCATCTTCAAACTCTGACGAAGAACGAAGAACGCTCAAACTCCGACGAAGAACGACGCCTCTCTTCTTCGTCCTCGGTGTCAACAAGAGGGAACGCCGCTTCCTCCTCGGACCTTCTTCGTCGGCAAACGAAGATCCGCCAACGACGTGTCTCTTCGGGCAAATCTCTTCGTCAACGGATTTGACGAACGACGACCGCGACGCCCGACCTCCGCGACGCTGTCTTCCGCGGAACGTAGACGAATCTTCGAATCTTAAACCCGAGGTAGGGGTTGTTGATTTCATTTTGGTTTCCTTATTCCTTTTCTTGCTCGTGGATCGCATGTCTACGTGAGGCATTTAAATATTTTATTTAAGTGTTATAGTTAACGCGAGGGGGGCCGGACCGCATGAACACGGCCGAACCCCCCCCCCCCCCTCCATCGTTCATGTTTATTTTGCGGAAGAAAGCAAGTGGCGTGGTGCCGTCGCACCACGCGGATGAACGTGCTTATATTTTACGCGGCGCTGTCGCGCTACGCCAAGGAAAAGTCTTCAAGAACGCGACGTCGTCGCGCCGCGTTGAAAGGATTCATGGCACGGCGAAAGGGGCGCGGTGCCGTCGCACCGCGCCGGACGACGAACACCGCGGCCGGTTCCGGGCCGCGGCGGGACGAGAAGACCGCGGCCGGTTCCGGGCCGCGGCGGAAGAAAAGACCGGCGGCCGGGCCGCCGACGTCGGAAGCCGAGGAGGGGACCGGAATTTCATGTCCCGTTGGAGAAAACCGGCCGGCCAGCTGGCCGGCCGGATGTCTTTAAACCGGGGGAAATAATTCCCCCGGCCAGCACTTAAAACCCCCCTCTTTAAGAGGGGGGCGGTCCATGAAAGGGGGGCAGCAGCCCCCCGGTTTGACCCTCCAAAACCGGCCCCCACGTGGGGCCGTTTTGTTACTCAGGCGCGGCACAAAGGCCGCGCCACCTTGAAGAAGCGGGGGCTTAGCCCCCCGCGTGCCACCCACGTGCAGCGCCAGGCGCCGCCGCCGCGGCCCGCCGCCGCGCCGCCAAGGGGGGGGTCGGGCCGGGTCGGCCCGGACCCGGACCCCCCGTTTCGAACCAGTTTTGGTTTTTGGCTCATAACTTGAGCCTCGGACCTCCGATCGACGAACCGTCTGCGGAAACGCGATCCTTGGATCGAGACGGTCGTTTCGGTATATCGCACTCAAGGTTTCGGTTTACTTTGAGTTCGGCCGGGTTGGTTCGTTCACGAAACCAACCGGGCCTTCGGAGCGGAAACGCTCATATCTTGAGCTACGGACGTCCGATTGACGTGCCGTCAGTCGCGTAGTGTTCCTCTTAGTGAGACGGATCTTTTGGCATACTCCGCCCGAGGTTTGGACGCAGGTGGAGTACGGTCGGGTTGGTTTTGCCTTAAAAACCAACCGGGCCCCGGAGACGAAAATGCCAACAACTCTCAGACCGGGCGTCCGATCGACGCGCCGTCTGTTGCGTTGAGTTCCTGTTGACGATACGGAACTTTTGGATACATCAACTCTAGTCTTTGTGACAGTTGATGTATCAGCCTCTCGGCTCGTGGAGCGGACCCTCCGTACGAGCTTGCTGTGTGCGGGAACCCTAGTGCTGGCTGCGACTGTTCTACTGCTACGACTGCTACTGTGATTTTGACGACGACAGTACAGAGATCCTGTGTGGATTCGACGACGACGACTACAGCACTCAACGATCCTTCGTGGATCAGTGCTACAGGTCCTGTGTGGGCCCAATCCTGTGTGGGTCCTTGCGCTCAGCGGTTCTGTGTGAGCCAGCGCCTACAGGTTCTGTGTGAGCCCGATCCTGTGTGGGTCTTTGCGGGGGTTAGTTACCTATCGATCCTTCGTGGGTCCGACGACTTAGATGGATCAGTGATCATCTTTATCGTTCTTGAAGAAGTATACTTGTGTGAGCTGAATCCTTTTGCTTTCCTGTGTGGATTGTGTTGTGCAATCCTGTGTGGATTACGTTTACTTTCCTGTGTGCACTGAGTTGTACTTGGGCTCGGAGGATAGAGCGTATTTGAATTGATGACTTAGGTATATGTATGGGCATATACCTAAGCAGTGTCGGTTATTACTTCGTGATTGTTACTTTTTTTCATGGTTTATCCTATGTGGATTTGAGAGACCTTCAGGGGTTTCGGGGTCCCTACTGAGTAGCTTATACTCACCCCTGCACGGGCTTCGCCCGCACTACGTTGTGTTGGTTGCAGACGAAGGACAGCGTTGACCTTAGCTGAGGCTTGCAGAGCGGGACGGTACCCGGAGGTGGACCACTAGGCGAGACGTGCATGGAGCGGACGGCGGGACCCGTGGAGCAGAGGAGCTATCTGTACCCACCCTTCCGGTGGAATTTCCAGTGGACAGCTCGGAGTAGCGGCTTTTACTTTTCAGTTGTTGTTTTTCCCTTTTCGAGTTGTACTTTACTTTCAGTTTGGGTTTGTATTCTGGCCCATTTACTTTTCCGCACTTTCAGTTGTACTCTGCTTGTTTAGTGTTTACTTTCCTCTTGCTTACTCTGTGGTGTTGGTTACTTTTCAAAGGCAATGCCTTCCCTTTTTACCGGGATTTACGCCTTGGTGCTAGTCGCCAGCCCCTGGCCTATGGAAGGCGGGCTTGGGGTAGTCACGGCACGGACCCCAGGGGCGGGTCGTGACAAATTGGTATCAGAGGAGTTCGGTTCTACCGCGAACTCTGATCTTTTCTATGTGAAGCAATAATGTTTAGCGTATTGAGTGTGGATATCAGTCCAGGGATTCCAGTGTTGGTGCGGCGGCCGACGTATCCGTACACCAGGACCCTGACTTCTGATTTCCGACTTAATGCACGAAAACATTGATTGCGTGTGTGTTTCAAAGTTTTCTTTGTGATTACTTGTGTCAGCTCACCGGGTATACTGATCTGCTTTATGAAAGTCTCAAGTTTTCTTTGTGATTACTTATATCAGCTCACCAGGTATACTGTTCTAACCGTGGCGCACCTGTTTCCTTTTCAGGATGGCCCCACGACGGCAGCCAGCTAGGGTTCCGAGATTCGAGCGAGATGACAGCCCACCGAGCGACAAGGCCTCGGTGCAGGGCCCTCTTCCAGTAGTGACACCGGCGGTAGCTTTACCCGCCGAGCCCCCGATGCTTCCAGCAGCAGCCGCTGACGATGCACGTCCCCTCAGCGCACTGCATGAGTTTCAGCGCCAGCGACCGCCCAGGTTTCGCGGGGAGACGGATCCCCAGGCAGCAGAGGACTGGCTGGAGGTAGTAGTTCGAGTGTTTAGGCTAGTGAGGACACCAGCAGACCTCATGGTGATCCTCGCTGCGAGCCTACTACACGCAGCAGCAGGACGATGGTGGAGCTTGATGCTCCAGGTTCACGATGAGGCATCCTTGCTCTGGACGGACTTCGAGAGCCTCTTCCGCTCTGAGTTCGTCCCGGACACCCTCCGAGCGGTGCGCATCCAGGAGCTTCTACAGCTGCGGCAGGGCAGCATGACGGTCGCTCAGTACTCGGCGAGATTTACCGATCTCTCGCGCTACTCGACCGACATGGTACGGGACCCATTCTTCCGGGCCCGGACCTTCGAGCAGGGTTTGAGACACGAGATCAGGGCATCGCTGATCTCCCTCAGCATACCGACTCAGACATGAGTACTGGAGCGGGCCCTTCTGATCGAGAGCTTCCTTGCTGAGTCTTCACCAGCACAGCGACCCACCGCAGGGCGGCACGTGGCAGAGTCATCTGCAACAGGCAGTCGACGGATGAATCAGGGGTCCAGACAGACCAGACCTTCGGGCAGACGATCTCAGGGCACTGGCTCAGCAGTGCGGGGCACACAGCGCGGAGCCAGTCTTCCGAGAGGCAGGCAGTGCTACTCATGCGGCGGACAGGGCCACATGGCTCGTGACTGCCCGACCCGCCGTGCCGAGGAGCAGCAGTCAGTTGATGGACCACCGAGGCAGAGGCAGAGGGTCGACCGTGGCGGTACGCAGGGAGGAGGCGGACGAGGCAGAGGAGCTGGATGAGCAGCCGGTGGTGGCCGACGCTTTGAGGCTCTACCACCACCACCACCAGGAGGTCCACCCCGACCACAGGGAGCTGGCGGGCAGCGACAGGCACAGCTCCAGGCAGCAGAGGCCTACGACCACGGCGCACCTGAGATGATTCGAGGTACTATCTGTGTCTATTCCACCCTTGCTGCAGTTCTTATAGACACAGGAGCGAGTCACTCTTTCATAGCCGCTGCCCTTGTTCGGAGCTCGGAGATTCCGACAGAGCCGTTGGCTCGATCCTTACGGCTAGAGACTCCTACGGGAGCAGACTCGACGATTACGCACTGGTGCCGGCAGTGTGAGCTTACTCTAGGAGGCGAGAGCTTCGGCTGGGATCTTCTTGTAGCAGCGTCGAGGCCTTACGACGTCATCTTGGGCATGGATTGGTTGTCTACGGTCCATGCACAGATTGACTGTTTTAGGCGCAAGGTGCGATGTGTACGCACCGACGGGAGCAGGTTCACCTTCACCGGCGAGAAGGGAGCCTTAGCAGCACAGGATGGACTTCCGCGGAGGAGAGGACAGCCTATCACTCATCAGTTGGCTAGCCTTATCCTTGGAGCAGTTGACGTGCGGAGTCCTGGTTTTCCTGCAGTGGTGGATCAGTTTGCAGACGTTTTTCCTGACGACGTTCCAGGGCTACCTCCTCGCAGAGAGGTAGACTTTTATATTGACTTGTACCCCGGGACAGCCCCGATATCCACTCCAGCATATCGGATGGCCCCCGCCGAGCTTCGAGAGCTACGGGTACAGTTGGAGGACTTGCAGGGCAAGGGGTTCATCCGACCTAGTGTTTCACCCTGGGCTTCCCCGATATTGTTCGCCAAGAAGGCGGACGGGAGCTTGCGACTTTGTGTTGACTATCGTCGCCTGAACCAGGTGACAGTGAGGAACAAGTATCCGCTACCGAGGATTGATGACCTCTTTGATCAGCTCAAGGGAGCACGGTGGTTCTCGAAGATAGACCTCAGGTCAGGTTATCATCAGCTCAGAGTCAGAGACGAGGATGTGCAGAAGACGACCTTCAGATGTCGGTATGGCCACTATGAGTTCTTGGTTATGCCTTTCGGTGTAACCAATTCTCCAGCAGTGTTCATGGCTCTCATGAACAGGATCTTTCAGCCATACCTCGATCGGTTTGTCGTGGTCTTCATCGACGACATTCTGAATTACTCTACGACAGAGGAGGAGCACGCCTATCACTTGCGAGTTGTCCTTGACACACTCCGAGAGCACCAGCTTTATGGTAAGCTCTCGAAGTGCCAGTTCTGGATACGTGAGGTCCACTTTTTGGGACACGTTATCTCTGAGGCGGGAGTTGCAGTGGATCCCGCGAAGATTGAGGCTGTGTTAGCATGGGAGCCACCCAGGAGCGTGACTGAGGTTCGGAGTTTCTTGGGACTAGCTGGATACTATCAGAGATTTGTGCCGAACTTCTCCAGAGTTGCGGCATCACTCACAGCTTTGGCGAAGAAGGGGAAACCCTTCGTGTGGTCAGACAGATGTCAGCAGAGCTTCCAGGAGCTGAGACAGAGATTGACTAGCGCACCTATCTTGAGGTTGCCTGAGGAGGGAGTAGGGTACGTAGTCTGCTGCGATGCATCAGGGACCGGACTCGGATGTGTTCTGATGCAGGAGTGGGCAGTGATCACCTATGGATCACGACAGTTGAGGCCGCATGAGCAGAACTACGCTACTCATGACCTGGAGTTAGCAGCAGTGGTCTTCGCTCTGAAGACATGGCGACACTATCTGATGGGAGAGCGCTTTACAGTCTTTTCCGATCATCAGAGTCTCAGGTATATCTTCTCGCAGAAGGACCTGAACCTGAGACAGCGGCGATGGCTCGAGTTCCTCCAGGACTATGACTTTGAGATAGTCTATACTCCTGGGAAGGGGAACGTAGTAGCCGATGCCCTCAGCAGGAGGACGGGCATTCAGCTACTTGAGGAGCCGACGGAGCAGCTAGCCTCTTTGCAGATATCCTTCGTGGATAGAGATGGAGCAGCCTTTCTTCAGTCTCTCACAGTCACTCCTCCACTACTGCAGCGAGTTAGGGAGGCACAGCATGGGGACGCTGACTGTGAGACACGGCGTGCACAGATATCCTCGGGACAGGCACTTGATGGTTTCTCCCTTGGAGCGGAGCACGACATCCTTTTCAGAGGACGTACCATGGTACCAGTCGCTTTGCGAGAGGAAGTGCTGAGGGAGTTTCACACTTCTCCTTTGGCGGTACATCCTGGAGTGGCGAAGATGTACCAGGATCTCAGTCGACAGAACTGGTGGCCGGGCGTGAAGAAAGCTGTAGCAGAGTTCGTTTCTCGATGCCTCACCTGTCAGCAGGTGAAGGCAGAGCATCAGGTACCAGCAGGCTTGGTACAACCCTTGGAGGTTCCGGAGTGGAAGTGGGATGGCATATCTATGGACTTCGTGACTAGACTTCCACGCACATCCAGAGGTCACGACTCCATCTGGGTGGTTGTTGACCGACTCACCAAGTCGGCACACTTCTTACCCATCAGAGAGAAGGGCTCAGTAGAGAGCTTGGGACGTCTCTACGTTCAGGAGATTGTGTGGCTCCACGGCGTGCCATCATCTATTGTCTCCGATCGAGATGCCCGTTTTACTTCCCGGCTTTGGAAGGGGTTACAGGAAGCGTTCGGGACGCAGCTACGTCTTAGCACTGCTTTTCACCCTCAGACGGATGGTCAGACGGAGAGGACCATTCAGACACTCGAGGACATGCTCCGCGCATGTGTCCTCGACTTTGGTCGTAGCTGGGAGGAACGCCTACCCTTGGTGGAGTTCGCTTACAACAACAGCTACCACTCCACCATCGGGATGGCACCGTACGAGGCGTTGTACGGCCGACCATGTAGATCTCCTTTGTGCTGGACAGACCCTGGGGAGTCAGCCTTGGTGGGACCGGAGATGGTCCAGGCCACGACAGAGAAGGTCCAGGTCATCCAGGAGCGGATGAGGACAGCTCAGAGCCGGCAGAAGTCATACGCTGACTGGAGGCGGAGGCCACTGGAGTTCGAGGATGGCGACCATGTCTTCTTGCGGGTCTCACCTCGACGTGGTATTCGGAGATTTGGCCGAGGCGGCAAGTTATCTCCGCGCTTCATCGGACCTTTCCAGATTCTTAGCAGGATTGGCGAGGTGGCTTATCGCCTAGCTCTACCACCTCAGTTGCACCGGGTGCACGACGTCTTCCACGTATCCCAGCTGAGGAGATACGTGCACGACCCGACGCACATCATTGACCATGGGGAGCTTGACGTTGACGATGGGGCGACTTTTACGGAGGTCCCGGTGGAGATAGAGGATCGACAGGAGCGGGTCCTGTGTGGGCGATCGATTCCTCTTGTGCGCATCAGATGGCAGCACGGGAATCTCCAGGAGAGCACATGGGAGCGGGAGGCTCAGATGCGTGCTCAGTACCCTCATTTGTTTCCCTAGTTTTTGTTGTATCTTTACGGGGACGTAAAGCCCTGAGGTGGGAGTAATGTAAAGACCCGTAAAATTCAAGGGAAATTTTTTCTTAATTTTCTTTAGAATTTTACATGAGCGCGGTTTCAGACGGCACCTGATTCCGAGGCCCGGAGTGCACGGAATTAATTTCCGAAGTTTGGCTCGGGTACGTTCAGTGAATGAACGAGCGGGAATTCCTAACTTTTGATCCGGTGCTCGGAATTGAAATCCGAGGGCACCGATGAACTCGCAACGCCGATATTCGCTTAAAGAGACCTTTTCGGGAGTTGCGTTTGTTGCGGGTTGTAAGTTATGTTTTGGGGTTTTCAGTTGAGTTAAATAAAATTTGTGTAAGACAAATTTTATTTTTAGTTTGTTAAAATCCTACCAAAGGGGGTTGGAAGTGGGACCCACACCCACTTAACCTCCCTTGGGAGGATTAAGTGTGGTGGGGCCCACACGAACCCCTAGACTTTTCAAGTTCCCTTAACCCCCTCTTAATTGGCTTAAGTTACTCTTATTTAATTATGGGAGTTAAGCCTTTTTGAATTTCAAACATTTGAAATTCTTTTGTGTTATGTGTTAATAAAATAAGATGTAGTCTTATTTTATTTTGGGTTCTTTGTTTGTCATTTTGAGAGCTTCCTCTTCATCTTCAAACTCTGACGAAGAACGAAGAACGCTCAAACTCCGACGAAGAACGACGCCTCTCTTCTTCGTCCTCGGTGTCAACAAGAGGGAACGCCGCTTCCTCCTCGGACCTTCTTCGTCGGCAAACGAAGATCCGCCAACGACGTGTCTCTTCGGGCAAATCTCTTCGTCAACGGATTTGACGAACGACGACCACGACGCCCGACCTCCGCGACGCCGTCTTCCGCGGAACGTAGACGAATCTTCGAATCTTAAACCCGAGGTAGGGGTTGTTGATTTCATTTTGGTTTCCTTATTCCTTTTCTTGCTCGTGGATCGCATGTCTACGTGAGGCATTTAAATATTTTATTTAAGTGTTATAGTTAACGCGAGGGGGGCCGGACCGCATGAACACGGCCGAACCCCCCCCCCCCCCCTCCATCGTTCATGTTTATTTTGCGGAAGAAAGCAAGTGGCGTGGTGCCGTCGCACCACGCGGATGAACGTGCTTATATTTTACGCGGCGCCGTCGCGCTACGCCAAGGAAAAGTCTTCAAGAACGCGACGCCGTCGCGCCGCGTTGAAAGGATTCAGGGCACGGCGAAAGGGGCGCGGTGCCGTCGCACCGCGCCGGACGACGAACACCGCGGCCGGTTCCGGGCCGCGGCGGGACGAGAAGACCGCGGCCGGTTCCGGCCGCGGCGGAAGAAAAGACCAGCAGTCGGGCCGCCGCCGTCGGAAGTCGAGGAGGGGACCGGAATTTCCGGTCCCATTGGAGAAAACCGGCCGGCCAGCTGGCCGGCCGGATGTCTTTAAACCGGGGGAAATAATTCCCCCGGCCAGCACTTAAAACCCCCCTCTTTAAGAGGGGGGAGGTCCATGAAAGGGGGGCAGCAGCCCCCCGGTTTGACCCTCCAAAACCGGCCCCCACGTGGGGCCGTTTTGTTACCCAGGCGCGGCACAAAGGCCGCGCCACCTTGAAGAAGCGGGGGATTAGCCCCCCGCGTGCCGCCCACGTGCGGCGCCGGGCGCCGCCGCCGCGGCCCGCCGCCGCCGCCGCCGCGCCGCCGCGCCGCCGCCAGGGGGGGGGGGGTCGGGCCGGGTCGGCCCGGACCCGGACCCCCCGTTTCGAACCAGTTTTGGTTTTTGGCTCATAACTTGAGCCTCGGACCTCCGATCGACGAACCGTCTGCAGCAACGCGATCATTGGATCGAGACGGTCGTTTCGGTATATCGCACTCAAGGTTTTGGTTTACTTTGAGTTCGGCCGGGTTGGTTCGTTCACGAAACCAACCGGGCCTTCGGAGCGGAAACGCTCATATCTTGAGCTACGGACGTCCGATTGACGTGCCGTCAGTCGCGTAGTGTTCCTCTTAGTGAGACGGATCTTTTGGCATACTCCGCCCGAGGTTTGGACGCAGGTGGAGTACGGTCGGGTTGGTTTTGCCTTAAAAACCAACCGGGCCCCGGAGACGAAAATGCCAATAACTCTCAGACCGGGCGTCCGATCGACGCGCCGTCTGTTGCGTTGAGTTCCTGTTGACGATACGGAACTTTTGGATACATCAACTCTGGTCTTTGTGACAGTTGATGTATCAGCCTCTCGGCTCGTGGAGCGGACCCTCCGTACGAGCTTGCTGTGTGCGGGAACCCTAGTGCTGGCTGCGACTGTTCTACTACTACGACTGCTAATGTGACTTTGACGACGACAGTACAGAGATCCTGTGTGGATTCGACGACGACGACTACAGCACTCAGCGATCCTTCGTGGATCAGTGCTACAGGTCCTGTGTGGGCCCGATCCTGTGTGGGTCATTGCGCTCAGCGGTTCTGTGTGAACCAGCGCCTACAGGTTCTGTGTGAGCCCGATCCTGTGTGGGTCTTTGCGGGGGTTAGTTACCTATCGATCCTTCGTGGGTCCGACGACTTAGATGGATCAGTGATCATCTTTATCGTTCTTGAAGAAGTATACTTGTGTGAGCTGAATCCTTTTGCTTTCCTGTGTGGATTGTGTTGTGCAATCCTGTGTGGATTACGTTTACTTTCCTGTGTGGACTGAGTTGTACTTGGGCTCGGAGGATAGAGCGTATTTGAATTGATGACTTAGGTATATGTATGGGCATATACCTAAGCAGTGTCGGTTATTACATCGTGATTGTTACTTTTTTTCATGATTTATCCTATGTGGATTTGAGAGACCTTCAGGGGTCTCGGGGTCCCTACTGAGTAGCTTATACTCACCCCTGCACGGGCTTCGCCCGCACTACGTTGTGTTGGTTGCAGACGACGGACAGCGTTGACCTTAGCTGAGGCTTGCAGAGCGGGACGGTACCCGGAGGTGGACCACTAGGCGAGACGTGCATGGAGCGGACGGCGGGACCCGTGGAGCAGAGGAGCTATCTGTACCCACCCTTCCGGTGGAATTTCCAGTGGACAGCTCGGAGTAGCGGTTTTTACTTTTCAGTTGCTGTTTTTCCCTTTTCGAGTTGTACTTTACTTTCAGTTTGGGTTTGTATTCTGGCCCATTTACTTTTCCGCACTTTCAGTTGTACTCTGCTTGTTTAGTGTTTACTTTCCGCTTGCTTACTCTGTGGTGTTGGTTACTTTTCAAAGGCAATGCCTTCCCTTTTTACTGGGATTTACGCCTTGGTGCTAGTCGCCAGCCCCTGGCCTATGGAAGGCGGGCTTAGGGTAGTCACGACACGGACCCCGGGGGCGGGTCGTGACATTATGTATCAAATCAATGATTATTCATGAGATTATGAAAAAAATTTATTGTTATATACATTAAAATAACACATTCTTTTCAGACTTTTTTAAAAAATAATGAGAAAAAAAATGTTTTGAAAACATTTCATCAAAAATAAATATTTTAAATATTTTAAAGTATAGTAAAATTTAATGTAAATAATACTTTTAAATCATTTAATATACAATTAAATATATCCAAGTTATATTTTTTGAGGAAATGTACATGGAATAAAATAATCCCCATCCAAAGTGAAAATATGGTTTCCTTTTTAAAAAACATTTTTTCATTCATTTTCTCCAAAAAAAAGAGTAAAATAGTTTTATTATATGATAATTTCATGAAAAATATTTAAGAAAAAAATTTACCAGGATTAAAAAAATATCTAAATATTTTTTTCTCAATGGTCTTTAACATAAAAAATCCTAAAAATAATTGTGATTGTATCATAATTCTATTACCTCATGTATCATCCTAATTTATAAGTATTAAAACCTACAATATAATTAATATATACTTACAATAAATCTATTACAAAACCGTATTCATTCATACCTTACCAATTCTAATTTAATTATAAACTTTTTGACAACTTTTTATTTATAATTTTTTATTTAAATCATTATTCTATGTGATAATTTCATTAATGCATGTATTGATTTTGGGGTTCCATTCCCTATAATATGGTCAGGGTTAAATCTTCTCAATAATTTTTATCATATCATAATTAAAATATTTATTCATTATATACTCTTTAAAAAATATTTATATACATTGGTGACAAAATTACATAACTTTTTATAGATGGTAATTTGTATAAAAACATGGATGATGTTTCCACTTTTTGATGGATGAAATGAAATAATGGTAAGTGACAATTCATCATTAAATAATAATAATTATATCATAAATATAATATATATTAATTAAATGAAAAATTATTATCATCCATGTAATTTAAAAATGAAAAATGAATCACATCCCTTCATGGAGGTGGGAGTCCACACAGAAGCACGAGTCACGTTATTATTTCACAATGGATGGGGTGGAAAGAATGTATATAATATATTATAATTCAAAAATCATAATTTTATAAAAAAAAGATAGGGTTATTAAATGCATAATAATGACCACATATTAATTATTGTGATCGAAAATGAATCATATCGATAGGTGGAAGTGATAGTCCACAAGTACGCATAAGCGATATTTTTATTTCACATTCTGTAGAAAATAAGAAGATTGATTGATGCTATAAAATAATAATAAAATATCAGTATATGGGAAATTTTTTTGTTATTATATCTTTATAGATATAAAATGATTGAAGGATCTATAATAATAAATCAAATGAAATAACTTGGTTAAGAGTTATACAACTTATTTTTATAAATTCCTTTCGCTTAGACCCTTATCCGTATAAGGTTGGTATTTCTATGTTAAAAAGTCATCTTGAACACGTTAAGGATTTTTTTTATGTTTCTTGGAAGGTATTTGTAGAAATAGAATGCTCATGATGTTTGAGGAAGATAAGAGATTTGGTTTCCTTTTATAAGGGTGGTGGAGGACACACTTGGAATTTTTCAAAAGATTAAAATATATTAATATATTAATTAAAAAAAATTTTATATAATTGGTTTATGATTCAACATATGATGATATAATAATCAAATATATTAAAAACATAGTTTTTATACATGTTTTTAGGTTATTTTCCCTTATCTCATTAGTGTAATTCCTTTTAACCTTTAACATAGTAATGAATTTTTACCTGAATTACTATTTATAATTATATAAAATTATCTTCACCCTATTATATTATATTTTTTATATAGATTAAAAAATGGAATACAATTTAATAAAATCAATTTCTATAAGTTGAATAAATTCATTTTAAAATAAGCCATCAAAACAAGATGAAAAACTATTTTATAGAAAAATGAATTTTTTAAGTATTATAATGTTTTTAAATAAAAATTAGCCATAATTACAATTATAATTAAATTAATTTGAATATTTTTAAATAAAAAATATATTGACATTATAAATTCAATTAAAAAATTGGTACATTGTAAATACATCAATGGAAGACATAGTTTTCTATAAAATATGTTGTTTTTTATAATTCACTAAAAAATTAATCTTTTTAAAAAAACCTAAAATTTAACCTTAAACTAATTTTGATATTATCAATTTAAGAATTATATCCTTTTTAAAAAATAAAATTTCTAAAATTGGTAGAAATTAATTAAATATTTTTCCCTAAAAAAAATAAAACCATTTTTGAAGAAAAAGTGTTTTTGAAAAACAAAATTACATCACTAAAAATTTCACTCTTAATTATTAAGAATTTATAAAAAGTAAATGTATATATAAGTAACTTTATACATATATTCCATATTTTGAATAATATTATTCATACCCATGACTCTAATGGGAAGGTTATAATGGAATAATATATCACAATTCCTTTAAAATCGGGGTTACCTATAAACCAAGATAACAAATACTCCATGTTTATTTCAAAGAAAAAAATAAATTCAATGTAGTTAGTGTTACACTATTTTTTGACGGAAAATAAATTTTTATACATCATCAAGAGATATCACATTAAGATAAATTTAATAACTTTACAAGAACAAAATTAAACCACGATTGGAATTTCATTTCCTTTCTAATACAACCTAATGTTGTTTGTTTATAGTATAGGATTCTGGATCTAAATGATTGGAAAATATTCCTCCCAATCTCCATAAGAATCAAATACTCAAATAAAGAGGTCCCCATGTACCAGTTTTTAATTAATTCCTTCATAAAAATTTTCATTTCACTGAATAACCTAAGTGGAATGTACTCCTGAGAATTAGTACATTCATTATGTTCCATGGTTCCAAAAATCATATTTGTAGCATTTACCTGGATTTTTTCATTAAATCATTGATTGAGAAATTCTATTCCAACCTATTTTATATAAAATTCACAAGGTGGATCTTTCCATTGGATTTGGAATCCACAAGTTTCTTCACAAGTCCAATTTCCACTCCCCTCTCGATTGTATCAAAACTATTTTTATTTTCTATAACACAACCATCTAGATTCACAACTCAAGTTACTTATAATGGGTCATCCTCATAAAAAGATGTCTCAAACAATTTTTATTTTGGGGAATCCTCCAATGAGGGATGGAACTCTTGGTTTATGGTATCCTTACAAAGACCTATTTCATTTTCATTTATTTTAAAGTAGGTCTTGATAAACTCCCTAATATTAATACATCTCGCACTAGGTCTTGTTGTCATAGGATTCAGATGATAAGACAAATATTTCCTTGCATTAGTCTTATTCAATGCATTAATTAGATAATCACCAGATTTTGGGGACCTTTTCTTCCCTTTCATCAAAACATTTTTAAAAAATTATTCATTTTTCTCATCCTCTTCATACTCCAATAATGATTGAGGAGGATGAACTATTTTTGCATCATTTAATAAATTTTACTCCATAACGGAATGACCCACCATATTATCATTCATGTACCAAACCCTTTACCATTCCACTATATCCTCTATATTAGATTAACCATTACCTAAATTATAAAATATGGTCTAAATGATGATAAGGGAGATTCCCATTTCTAGTGGAGAGATGTTATATAATTTAAATCTACAACTAAGAACATTGTAAGATTAATGAACCAAAAATGATAATCTAGGAACTTGAAATTCATTACCTTAATTAACCAATGGGGGAATTCTCTTAAAAACTTATAAAGAAACAAATTTTATCCTCATTGTTCCCACATCCATACACTATAGAATAAAACAGTTGTCTCCCATGGTGGTAGAGACCATAGTGGTTTATGTCATTTTATCTTTTCAAAAACAGCTTATAAATGAAATATTTGACTAGGAAGAGGTCCCTATTGGGAACCTTATTCAGATGGATCTATAAAATTCACCATCATATGGGGTTTCTGATTCATCCATATTCTTTATACCTGCATGGGATAAATACTTTTTAAAAATTTCAAGACCTGTGTAAACATCTTCAGGATATGGGTTTAGAGGATTAGACCCTTGAACAATTGAACCATTCCGATAGAAATGTCTTAGGATACCTGGATTTTGAAAATTAGAGCAAAGATCCATCCAATTTTCAAAACACTCCCCCATTTTTGATCTATTATTCACTTTCAAGGTTAATCCACATAAAATCTAATGTAGTTTTGAAAAAAATCTACTTCAATATATTTATGTTGACCTATTAGATATAAATGGGTGTGGGATATTCATTCAATTTATATAAATAAACTGATAAAACTATCAATGATTAATATAATCTAAGGATTTATAAATAGGAGTAAAATACATGGAAAATATACCTCGAATAGTGTTGCCAAAGGATCATCATTCAAATGGAATTAGAAGAACATCAGAAGTGGTAAAATAGATCTGTATTGAAGGATCATGAGACACATCTCCATGTAGTAAAAATATCATCTTGTGTCCCAAAATGGATGATATGATGTTCTTGTTTGTATGATCCCTAGGATTGTGTGATGTTGTAGATCCCATGAATCATAGGCGATGCGGTCTATGTAATCAATTGATCATCAATTTCAACCAACGTGAACCACCAGGAAGAGTCTATGAAGATCTAAAGCCACTATGAAATCTAGTAAGGATGTCGAGTATAAAGGTAAACCATGATCATAATTAGTGACCATCAGATCAATGTTTATGCCCATAATGAAATTAACATAAAATGTATTTGTGAGAGGAAAAAATTTATTTGTCTAAGCACAACCCGAGTAACCCCTCCCCCTCTTGGAAGGGGAAGTGATGAAGTAGGAAGCCATGGTCATCAGGCCATGGGAATCCCAGATAATGGAAGTGCATCCTGAGTGAAAATGATTTTTAAATATTTAGGTGTTACACTCACTCCAAGGATTACATGAATAATCTATAGCCTGAGTTTTTATCCTTATAAAGTTATCTTCATATTCATAAACATTTTTTTTCTTCTTTTGGCCTTACATTGAGGAATTATCTCCCCATATCATTTCATTTCTATTGATAAAATTATTTTTTATAAAATATATCCTTAAAAATATTTCAAAAAATACTATTTATTTCTTCTAAATCCTTAATTATTTGGATCAATAACTACCATTGATCACTATATCTTTTAAGATGATAAACATCCATGATAACATTATCTCATTCACTACTTACCAAATTGAAAAATATCTTCTTCTAGGGATTGATTCATTTCATAAATAGTATTGTATTTTTATTTCTATTGAATGAAATTTTTTTATGACACAAGATATAGTATGTCATTGTTTCACCATGTTTGGGTTCAGTAAGATACTCTATTTAGTAAATTTTATTGGTTATAACATGAGTTAGATACCTCAATATAATTAAAATTTTTCTTCTCCATCTCTACCTGTATATCTATATTGATATTCTATCCTTGGAAGTAAATACCTATATATTTTTAGTGCATTGATATAGTTTTTATTCCTTCTTCTAGGCACCATTTCTTTACAATGGAATATGGTGAATTAGTTCATGTAATTTTGAATTTAAAATCATAGAATATAATTCTAATTCTTCTGTGACACATGATATATATTGAAAATTTATTCATATCAAATCTTAAAATCATAAACAAAGTATCTTTTTCAATATCCTCAAATCATAATTTTTTTTCAAATATTTTATAATGGTTCTTAAGGATCATGTGCATCTACCAAATAATATCCCTTATGAGTGTTTAGTGAGTTGTGTAGTCTTCTTCCCACTCATCGTGCACCAATGATGATCGGGTTAATAACCAATCCTCCCTATCTAGAGTTATTTTCCATAGGTGTATATATTGCACAACTGAAATCACATTCCAATATCCCGATAAGTATTTATTTATTTGAAAACACACACAATCCATACTTTATGAAAATTTTATGATATTACCTTATACATAGAAAAATACCTAGTGTTTTTTATATGGTTATATTCTCAAATATAATTTTTCATAAATCTATTTCCCATGTTTTATACTAAACATTATTAGATACCAACTGTAACACCCCAGCTCCATTAACCTAGATTTGGTGGTTACTTTACTATATTGGTAGAATATATAAGGAATTTAATCCTAAAAGATCAAATAATTTAGTAGTATTTGGAAACTATATACATACATGATTCTATCATTTCATAAAAATAGAATAAATAAAACATAAAAATTCTAATGAGGAATTTATTATTTCTTTTATTAAATCCCTGAAGTCATTATTATATTCCTTCTTGGTATCCTATGGAATGGTAAACATAATTTAGTGTGATATTAGATTGTTAATAAGGGAAATTATACAGAAAAACCTATCTTATAAAAAATAAAGCTTGAATAATATGGAAGAGATAAATAATAAAAAAATATTTCATATAACTATTATCATAATAGTAAAACATATCCATTGATGGAATAACAATATAAATAATAACATATATATAAATTACTAGTTTCATTATGATATGATGCATAATATCTGACATGAAAATCATACAATCAAGGCATGTTTCATGAAATTATATAAAAAATGTAAGGATTATAACAAATTCCTAAACTAGATTTTCTATTGAGACCTACCAATGCCTCAAGGACCAATAAGGGGACCCTCCCATCACATAAATTCTTTCATTATATGAATGAAATTAATAATATTTCAATACAAAATAAACATAAACATTTATATGAAAAAACTAGCATGTTGAATGTTAATATTTTCCCTAATAAATAACTAGAGAAACAAGAACATAAAAAATCCATAGTAATATAGTGGATGGTATCATTATATCTTTTCCCCATAAAGGCATATGATTTTTTAAAATAAATTTACATAGATGAAATTACTTTTCGTTGATCCATGGTACATTTGTTGAGGAAAAAAAAATTATTTTAGAATAAAATATTTTAAATATAAATACATCTAGAATATTTGGAAAAGGAACTTATTTATAAATAAAAATGGAAATATGTAAATGAATCTTCATGTAAGTGAATAGTCATGATAGTGGGAATAGTCATTCATACTGCAAACATTAAAACATGGATTCAATTAAAATATTTGGTAAAAATTCCCTTATTTTGAAAATGATATGGATATTCCTTTAAAACCTTTTTAAAAAAAATCAAAAAAACATATAATTTAATTTAATAAATCATTTTAAAATAGTAAAAACATTCCTCAAATCATTTTAATGAAAATAGTAAAATGAAATAAAAATATTCCTGATTGAATAAAAATATGAAGTTCGTTATCCTAAAAAAATCTACAAAACGTTTGAGTAAATATAAGGAAGAAAATGAAATAAAAAAACCAAATTTAAATATATAACTATAATAGAATAAAATATATTGGGATTAATATATAAATATCATATAATTCCTCAAATTGAAACTTAAACAAAAATAATCCTGAATAAGGATGAGATTGGGAAATCAACCTCTACCACTTTGATAACTTTTGAATCATAACACCAAAAAAAAATAATAACTTAAAATGAAACTTAAAATATATTAATATAAATATATTCCTGATATAAAATATCAAAGGGGTAGTATATTCATAAAATTAAAGAAAAATGTAATGAATATGGAATATACATCACAAAATCAAATGATAAAGGAGAATCCCTTACAATGATCATAAAATTGAAGTTATAATTAATAAATGGATTGATTATATTTACAAAACAAAAATTAACATCAAAAAGTGAAAATAAGGCATAAAAAATCATATCTCATTACATTTATAATCTTGGAATAACATTGGCAATGAAGAAGTAATATAACCTAATGAAAAGTAATTGTGTTAAGAATCCTCTTACCATAAGTTCAAAATTCCTTGTATGTTATTTTAATCTCTTATATATAAATTTATATTTATTATAACTCCATATTACAACCATATAAATATTTATAATGTCATATATGGTCCACGTTTAACATTTCACGACCCTGTTATTAATAATTATTTATCAAAAATCATTGTTTCTGGTTGTTAACTATTTAATTTTTCAAGTATGTTTTGATTTGATAATTGTAGACCTTGAATATTGATCATGGTTCTATAATATCAATTATTTAAATAAAGATATAAATATAAAATATATTTAGCATATAATCATTTAAAATAATCTATTAAATGAATACTTGAATGATTATTCACATTGCTTTGCGGATGTGGGAGTACAGACGTATGCACGAGCGAAATTATCATTTTCAACGAGTGGAAGGGTAAGAGGTTAAATGATAAATAATATTTTTAAATAATATTTATTACATAAATATCATATATATTCATTAGGTCCATCTTTATATACATCCAAGTAAAGTTTTGATGAAAAATGAATTACACCGCCACAAAGAGACGGTAGGTTGTACATACGCAAAAGCGAGGTTTTTATTTTCCATAGAATAGAAAAGTGGTGGAAAATGGTTGTCCCATAAGAATAATTACATATATGTATATTTATGATAAAGTATTCATTATGTTATTATTGATACAATGTATTTCTATGTAGAATAAGAATAAAATAACTTTGAAAGAGTCAGTAAAGATGATTATCTCTTCAATGAGGGACCTCATTTAGCTTACACCTTAAGCCTTATAAATATGTTCTAAGGAAAATAGAAAAACCTCAAGAATAAAGGGAATGAAAATAGGAAGGTCTTTTTAGTGGTTTTTTTGCTTTAGTTATCATATTTTGTGATTAATATAGGATAATAATATCCAATTATTACATGAGTGGAGGGACACCCATAGAATAATAGAAACCCGTTTTAATAATAAAAAGAAATTTTCCATTGAAAGTTGATCTAAACTAATAAGAATTCATAGGTGAGATATTTTAAAGTATAAATATCTTCAAAAAAATAGTTTGACAAGTTTATGTGGAATTTTTACAATTATCTCTTAGTTTATCCACCCCTGGATAAACCTATTTTTGCATAATCCATGGAAACAGATTTTTACTCTCTTTTCTATTAATTATTTCCAAAAATTAATTTGATATTATTTCATAATATTAATTTTTCTGATTAATAATATGGAACCAATTTTAAATGAATTTATTTATTTAACAGGTGGAAATTAATTTCAATATAAGTACATAAGATGAAATAAAATCATTTTCTTAAAATGATTTTTAGGTAAAAAAACATATTATATAGAAAAACACATAATACTGATACCAATTGAATTAATTAGACTACATTAAATAAAAGGATGCTTAATTTTATTTCATACCAAACCAAAACCAATAAGATTCTTGAAAATACATTATTAAAGGAGAGGAACTCAAAATATTTTTTATTTAAAAAACATTGCTTATATTTTCTTAAATGTAAAACATATATTTAAAAGTTCAACAGTTTATTTCGATATGAATTATAATAAATAATAATAAAAATTTTGTAATTTTTTTGTAATATTTAAAGTTATTATTATATCATTATAAATTCATAATGGTGAAAGTTTTTATTAAATTGATATTTTCTCTATTCACTAAAAATTAAAACATTTCTGGAAAATCTCAAAAAAACACCCAAATATAAATTTTATAGGATTAATTCATAAATCAAAAAAAATTATAAAATTTAATTTATAAAATTTAAAAAAAATTCATCACATTTTTGAATAAAGCTATGTGTATTGTGATGTTTCTTCTCTAGGAATAAAATTTACTATAATTGAAGCTGGGTTGTTATAGAAAATATTCATTAGGTTGAATTTCTTGAGTTATTCATGGATGTTTCATTTTTCACATAGGATATGGAATGTAATATTAAGGTTCATTTAGATATTTAGTATGGGATTATAGTGTTCATTTCATTGGGAACCATCTTTTTTATATTATTGGTTGGTTTCTACATTTTTTATGAATGATAGGGAATAAGAACTACATTTTGAGTTGATATGGAGGTAAGATATTCAAGGATCAAACATCACTTTTTACTTTTTTTTCTTAAATTGTAGTGAGTGATGTAGAAAAGTTATTTGATAGAGGTTTATCTCAGATGAGGTATTTTTCTTGAATTCCCTCATTAGTGGTTGTTACAATTGAGAAGAATGACCTGATATGCATGGTTTTTAGTTCTTGAAATAAGATATTCATACGAGATTCTAGAGAAATATCACTTCTTATAGACCAAGTATGGGGTATATTAAGAATTATTATGTCTAGTAATCTTATTTTTGTTCTACTTCAACCAATGAGGAATGACCAGTTTGACTTCTCTTTGATTAATCATGTTTATTAGACTATTGTGGAGAGTTAATTATAGTGGTGTATTTGGGGAATATTATCTTCTCACTATAATTTTATAGTGTCTTTTTAACTAATTAAAACATTTTTATTGAAAGATATTTAAAATTTTAATTTCATTGGTCTTCATGAAATTTCGTGGAAATGTTTTATTTCAAATATATTTTAACTATGTTACGGAGTTATTTTTAAATGGGGTAACTATTTTAAAATATGGTTGCGGGTAATGGAGTAGTTGATGTGTATTAATTGTGTGTGGGGTTGGATGATTCTATGTTTTTATTCTATATTTTCTTCAATTATCATGATGAGAACCTTTTGAGACATTTAATTTAACATCTAAGATTTATCTTGATCCATATTCCTTCATAATTTTGATTGATAATGTGGCATATTTTGGATCCAATTGAATTTGTAGTTAAGGGATATTTTTATTTTTTATATATATAATTAAAAAGGTGATTCAGTTTATAAAAGTAATTTAAATGTTTTAAATGTGATTATGGAAATATGAAATTTATCTAAAATTTTGTTGAAAATATTGTCTCAATTATGTCAGTTGAATTTTTTCATGTCCTACTTCTATCTATGAGTAATTTGGGTTTTATTTAAGGTTCATCTAACCTGTATAAGGAAAATTCAGGTATTTTTACACCCATATGTTACATATGTAATCTTATTAATTAAATATTAGTCTATTTTTGAGTTTCCATTATTTCTTAGTTTTTCAAAAGGGTTTGGGAGGACCCGGAATGTTGTAGGCCTAAACCTATAGTAGTTCCCATAATGACCAGTATAGTGACATCATGATCTACCCTCCCATGTTTTATTGGTGTTCTTCTAGGGATGTATTATGTTGTGAATGGGTGGTTCACACTATGAAATGGCCTATAAAAATATTTTTTTCTATAGTGTACTTCATTCAAAATTTCTACCAAGGGTTCATCCCATTTAGATTTTAGAGAATCCCCATCATTCTATGAATAAGGGATTCAAATCATAAAAAGGCTTGTACCTAGTTTTTAATAATTATTTCTTTTCCCAATTTTCACCTTTTGAATTTAAGGGGGTTAGACACCCAATTTTCCTCATAATTCATTCATCTAGCACATACTGTGCGCAAGAGGATCTCATCATCCATTACCTTTGATTTTGAGCCCACTCTTTTTTATTTCTATGTAATTTCACATTTATATCCCTTCATCGTCTTTGTTTATTTTCCACTATTATTCCCTCTTTATTTTCTTCATGGTCTTATCTTCTCTGTGAAACTATAATGGTCTGGGGAAGAATTTTGGATCTAATATGGTCCAAACAAATGGGACATCTATTATTATATCTCATAGTGGGAATATCATTTCATGGTTTTTTTTTCTTGCTATCAGAGGTGACTAGTTTCAACTTTATTATTCTTTATATTTGGGAGGTGGTTTTTCACATCCATTATTTGGAATATCAATATATTTTTAGTTCTTTAAAATGAATTAATTAATAATTAATAAGAATATGTAAAAACTCTAATGGGTTTTAAATTTTTTTTAAAGTAACCTTTTACTTGGAATAAAGTGTCCTTCATGGTTTTCTATTGTTTCCAGGTGATTTTTTTGATTCTAAGTGTCACAGAATGTTTTTCAAAATAGTAATTATATAAAATTATTATTCAAGAAGGCATATCAATGCATTGGGTACATGGGGAAAGTAAAATTGGTTTTTTCGAGGAATTGTTTTTATAAAGAATAAAATGTTTTTGTTTCTCAAATATTTTAAATAGAAGGGGTTGGTATGAAGAAAACATTGAATATAGTTTTTGAATTTTTTATTTTAAAAAATAATTTCAAATAGGATTTCAAAGGATAATTGACATAGAAAATTGAGATGTATGGTTCTTAGATATAGCTGATTTGAAAATTTAATGGTTTTCAAATTGTATAGGTGTGTATAACCCACATAAGGTCTTATTTGAATATTAATTTTGACCCATGAGAGGAATATTTTTTTTATATGGATGACATTATTTTCGATTTTTCTTGTGAGGGTGATAGAGGTGAGGTAATATTTATAATTTTGTTTCAATGCCTTATTACAGGATTTCTTGGTTTCTCGCCTCTAACTATTTAAATTTCATGGGATAACTAGGCACTGATTTAGAGATATAAATTTAAGAATCACTAGGTAATTCGACAAAAAATCTATTGTATCATTTGTTGATGATATCTAGGCTTGGGTTTCACCCCCAATGAAGAAGATGTGAGAGGAATATGGTGGATTTCCTAGGATTTTGATGCAATGTATGTTGAAATATGGACTTCTGTATTTTTTAATTTCTAAGTACATATTACCTTAGGACCTAGAATTTTTTGCATGATACTAGAAGACTTTATATAGTGGATTATCTCTTCTTATGTACCCTTATTGGGTTAGAATTTTAAAAAATTTGTCCTAATAAATTTATCTCTTCCATATTATTATTTTTATGACATGGATCCCTGTAGAAATTTTTTCTTCTTCCCTTGAACCACATAATGTTTTATTAATCTATTTGTAAAATGGATTTTAAATGTTTATTTTCTATGTTATTTATTTAAATTAAATCTTTTAAAATTATTTTCAATGGGAACTGAAGTTTTTAGAATGATTTTTTAAGGAGGGTAAAATTATAAAATGGTTATAAATATTATGTTGGTTCTTATATACTAAAATAATAAAAATATATTACTATAATTTTATTTCTAAATATCATGGAACAATTTTAATTTTAAATTAATAACATAAAATCATTAGTAGAACCCTACTGGGATTTGTTTCACTCAAACCCAATATACCCCATTTAGGGTATGTTGCCCATATATCTTCCTTTTAAGAGGTCAAGATCGATTTTTTAACTGTTGTTTTAGTTGAAATGTATTTAATCAAATTATAATAACAATTTCAGTCATGAGTCAAATAAATAATGATTAATTTAATTGGATTCTTTTTTTGGGATTCTCATATATTAGAATTATTGGCTTGTTCTTTTATGTTGGTATCTTTGTTAAGGTGACACTCATTTTTATTACTTCATAGTTCATGAAATATATCTATTTACCTTAAGGAATTCATTTATTATAATTATTATTATTATTGAAACTCATTATTTTATTAATCGGAATCTGTTTTATAGATGGTTCATGATGGATTTCTAAGAGTAGTCGTTGATAAGATTATCATTGTTCATTGGGTGGAACCATCCCAATTATGTAGTCTTGATACCATATCACTAGTTTTTATCCATGGGATATTGTTAACTCACAATCATCCTTTCTATGTACTAGATAAAATATTTCATTCTAGTGTATACTAGGTTGGTTCATGAAGAAAAATTATCAGTGCACCCTCTTAATATTTACAGAGTGGAATGGTTGAAAGGAGGGTAATATTTCTATCAAAATACAGGTGTAGGGTGTGGAGAAGTGCTTTGTCGCTATATTGTTTCACTAAAGTTTAAGTTTTCAATGGAGGTTGGAAATTTAGTAATTATTTTGATTTAATATGTTACTATATTTAATGTATTTTGATGTGTTGTGATTATTTTTTGATCCCACTAAAAATTCTACTGATTTAATTGGTCTTATTAATTTTCAGAAGATAAAGTTGAGAATGAACTAGGGTTACACTATTATCCATAATTGTTTATTAAATCATGAGGATCCCATGAATAATGGTTTTGAAGCCATATCAAATCATGATTCATTGTCAGTGATCAGTTTACCAACATGTGTGGACAAACAATGAACAATTCCAATTTTTCATTAGAATTATTGTTTTGTCTCCCTTTCTTTCTAAAATTATCCCAATAGTGTGTACCGTTGGTGTGATGATAATTAGGAGAGTTTTGTTTTGAAATTGAATAAATTGGTTGTGTTTTATCAATGATGATGTGGGTTTTCATTGAAATTGCCTTGATTATATTTTTTATTAATTGGAATTGTTTTTTGTGAAAGATAAATTCAGAGTGGGTTTTTATGAAAATATTTTAATAGGGTTTTGTTAAATAATATGAATTTTTATGAAATTTTTTAAAGTAAAATTGTTATAAAATGGTAATAGAAATCATTTTGGGTTTGAAAGTGATCATAATAAAGGGTTTGGGTTTTATAGTGAATTTTAATACTTATTTTAACTCAAGGGGTAATTTTAAATGGATGATTTGATTATGAGATAAAATATTATAGAATTATTATAAAATGTTTCTTTCATGTTAATTGAGAATAAAAATAGATTCTATTATAGTGTGTATTATTTTGTTGGAACTTGAGTTTTTGGGGAAAGGGTAATTTGAATATTATACTAGGGGAATGAATTTTGATGAACATTTTATCATTTTTTGAGTTGGTATGGTGAATTGTATTTTTAAAATATTATATGGGTTATGATGGAAACATTTGATTTAATTTATGTATCATGGACTCATTTAGATTCATGTATTATAACTTTATTTTTTGAATCCAATTTTGCCTTTAACGAATAGTGGGAGGTCAATTCATTGGGATGATCATCAGGATGTTTCCGCTAATCGCTTTAGAGTGGTTTATTCACTTGTTGTCTCCACCAAGAATCAAAACCATATGCTGGATCCAAATTTTTATTAGCCCTTAGACCCCATCTGATACGTCTTGAATTGGATTGGTCTTATTCCTATTCTCCCTGGGTGTCACAAATAGAGTTCTTCGAGAGATTTTATAGCGGAATCTGGTCATATAAGTTAGTCACTAATGAGTTTTTCAACCATTTTTTTATTTGATTGAATTTATCACATTTTGTGGGTGTAGAAATTTTTTGAACCCATGTTGGAAGAGACCATTGGTGATGGGTGGTATCATCAGAAGAATAATAACACAAGATATCATGTGTGGTTTTTGTGTGGATCTCTTAGGGACTCAAGTCCATTTTGCATGAAAAATGTGATACTTTTTCATTAGTGTGGTTGGATGGCAAACAATTATAAATTTTTTATGTACAATTATTATAACGGTAATTCACATGTGTAATCTATTTTGGGTTAGTATTTTTTGGGGATATTAATATATTATATATCAAATATTTCTAATTTTTTTCTCTTTTTAATATTAATGACATATATATTTGTGTGTGCCTTATTGCCTATGATATATTTCCTTGGGATGTGTTATTATATTACTATTTTCTTGATGATGGAAATCTACTGGTTTGAACATAGGAAACCATTTTTTTTGGTACTTGGGTAACTATGATGGGTTCTTCCCTTTGGTGGTTGAGCACTTTATAGTTTTGAGTATTGATATTGTAAAGTATTTTGTGTGACCGTATTTCAGGATGAGGTCAGAGTTTAACCTCACTATGATTGTAATGTTCTTTCTAGAATGTATATTACATTCAAAATATGTTTTTATGTGGTATGTCACTTTCTTTAATTGTAGATTCAATGCATTCTTAGCTTCGCAGATGGTTTTTTCTATATGTTTAGTAATCATTGAGATGTGTCTACTTTTTCAAATGTGTGGAGTAAGTACCCTATTATAATCTAGGTTTTATTGAAATATGTCATTCTTTTGTAATTCATGAAAAATAACTCTCAATGTTTTTTTGGTATAAAGGTATGTATTTATCCTATAACACCATTTTAGATTGTAATAACCCAACACACTAGGGACTTCCTGGCTGGTAGAAGGCCAATTCAACACAACCCCATTCTCACCTACTATAGGCTAAGTGATGGAAACAAATGCATATAAGGCATATATGTAATGGAAGTCCTTTTCCAAATGTACATGTATGCATGCACATGTTCATATACCTGAAAAATTATAGAGGAATAATTAAATACTATAACATCTAGAGATTATCCTTAAATGAAATAAAATCTAGGGAATATAATATAGTATAAAAATATATAAAATGAATCATAAAAAGATAAAAAATACACGCCAAAAAATAAATATGTCCCAACCTGACAACCATTATTATAAAGGGATACATGAAGGGAGATTGGATCCTAATCTCCATGTTTGACCACTAACCATGGTCAATGCACCCATGTATCAGTAAGATCTACCAATTTTACCATTGAAATTTTTTTCGTCTTCCTAAGATATGACACGAGCGGGAAAATCACGTGTAGGGGTGAGTTTGTACATACCTATTATGATTCCCTAAAAAATAAAACTGGAAAAATATAAATATACAAAAATATTAATATATTCCCAACAATGTCATGTCTATCATGATCTGAAATGATAACCAAAAAACCCCAAATATTCTCGATAATAATACCAAATAAAATAAAAATGGGATCACCATCTCTAAATCCTAGATAATAAAAATAAGTTTTTTCCTCTGCATCACCACTCCGCTCAATAGTTGAGGGAGAGACAAGTTTAAACAATCCATACCATGTAACCTCACAAGAATATGTATAGAGGGGAAAATCTTCATTATTGTGGTATATATCTAAGGGATCGATAAATACTACGTAAGACCCATATAGTATCGAATCTTGAAGATGGTTTAGTACCACTCCATAGATGGAGGACTTGTACTCAATGTTTGGTAGTATCATCTCTATCCATGTAAAGAGTACGGGGTACCCACACCCTGGTGTGTTAAGGAATGCTAGCCCCAACATCACTCTGATTATCCTACCTTGATCACTTCAATTATCAAGTGTCTCTTATAGAGTCACCACACTCAAAACACCTCACATCATATATTATATTACATAATGAATTCCACCATCATTTTATAGGTGATAAAATACTTAGGGTAGGCTACAACTAATCTAAAATCCAAGAACAGATGAAGGAAATTTGAGAAGGAAAATTTATGCTGGGAATAAATGGAATGTATAGGGGTCAACATGGTGTTTGACCCATCCTCGTCACCTGTAGTTTTTTCTTCTAGACATGTATTAGGAAGAAATGATTTAATACATGACATGTACAAGTGGTACATGGTGCATATCCGCCACTTGGGTCATACTTGTTCACTCGTGTTAGTTCCCATGTAATATTTACCTTTCATATGAACCCTGTTGTGTACCTGGTCATTCTTGGGTTCTGGTCCATGCATGTGTACCTATGGGAATACCCCGGTTCTCTTAGAGGACACAATGTATCATGACACTCAGGGTACTAGTGTTGTAGATAAAGCACATGGCTTGGCGTCTTGGTATGGATCACATAGCACGTGATCCCACAAGTGCATAAATGGTTGTTCACGTCGGTTTTTATGATTTTGCACATCGGTTTTTAAGGAAAATTATTTTAGGGGAAATAGTAAATAACATTTTCATGTTGTTTAATTAAATATGAAGTTATAAATAATATCTACAAATGGTTTTTTACATTTTTTATCCAATAACTGACGTGAAAAACATTGCATAATTTGTTTTTGATGTCAGTTATTTGATAACCGACTTGAAAAAAATTATGCACCCTTTATCACATCAGTTATTTAAAATAACTCAGGTGATATATCAATTTTCACATCTATTATTGAATAACCGATGTGAAAATAGTGCGTAATCTTATTTCATGCTGGTCATCCAATAACTTATATGGAAAACAAATTCACTATTTTTTACATCATTTATTTAAGAAAACGATGTGATAAATGTTTATTCATGTCGGTTATTGGATAACCAGCATGTAAATAGTTCATAATTTTTTTTCCATGTTGGTTATCCAAGAACCATGTAATAAAATATTATTTTATGAAAAAAAATTCATTCATTCATCATCAATCACAACAACATCCATAAAATAGCACAAAATGAAAAAAATTCATTTTCCCATTGAATTTTTAAATATCTCAACTCCTATTTAGTATAGGAACTATCATCATAAAAAATCTACAAAAATAATATAGAAATAATTTAACTTGAATTCTCAATAAAACATATTAAATATTATGGAAAGAATTATAAATAAATCTAACGTTATGAACCTTCATAACTGTCCCAGTTTCAATTAATTCATACATGAATCTTAAAAATAATATCTACATAAATTTCCACCTTGTTGTTTATGAAAATATTTCCAAGTGAATTTAATTCAAAATAACATTTTTAATTAATATAAAAAATATAGTAATTGTAAATGAAAATTCACATTATATTTTAAAAAATTTATCTTATTGATGTTCTTATTTGTCGTCACTCTAATGAAATCGCATTCCCTGTCTGAAAATAATATGAATATAATAAATTTTATTCATTATAATATTAAAATTATTAAAACAATCAACCTTACATGTTCAATACATTCATAAAATTTTCTCACTTAATTGTGGGAGCATCAGCAATACAATGACTTCCCTCAAGAGAAAAAACACAAAACATCCCATAACCACTGAAATAAAATAAATTAAATATGAGTTGTGAATATGTTAAGTGATATATAAAACATTGTGAGAAAAAAATATTTCATTCCTTTCAAGATATAGAAATATCCAACATTGACTGATGGAATTATTCTGAAATCATTCATCTATACAAACTATTATTTTAGTATCAGTCATTTTTAAATATATATGAGAAATAAATTTTGTGTCCATTTCAAATACATCTATCATTTCATGCTCTTTACACATTTTATATAGATACCTAATAAAAATTGGACATAAATAAAAAAATCAATAAATTAATGGCATGAAAATTTTTTGTTAATAGACTTCGTAGAAAAAACATTCATCATGTTGATGCCCAATTGATCTCCATCTATAAGATCCATTTTATCATTTTTTAAAATCCATGCATTCATTGCCAGCCCAAAAAAGGCAGCATCCAATAAAATATCATTTAATCCAAATAATGTATTTATGTATGTTGAAAATCCATCAATATCCGAAGAAACTATATATGAAGACAGGGAAAATTGAATTTTTTATTGTCTATACAGTTTTTATGTACATTTAAAGTATTCCAGTAAAGAATTAGAGAAATGTATAATCATTAAAATGATAAAAAAAATTAATAAAAAATAAAATAAAATATTATATATATATACATATCTCTATGGTAATATGTCTAAGTATTCTAGACGACCAAATAAAAATATAACTAATACTTTGTCCAACTATACTCACTTCATTTGTAGGACAAGGTATTTTTGGTGATCTATCCATAATATATAGTATAGTGACCCTATGATTCTCTATCTCAATCTGGAGATGATGAATGGTATCACTGATATAATATATCATCCCATATGGAACAACATGATGAGGATCATCAATATATAAATCCCAGTAACTTGGAAGTTGTAGAAGATGGTGTATTGTGCTAGGATAAGGAGTGGGGTTTGGAAACATGGATGTGTGAGTAGGATAAGGTAGTGGAGTGGGTTCCACCAGAGAAGGTGGAGGAGTCGGATTAGTAGGAAAAAATTGTCCTTTCATGTCTGCAAACATTTCCTATACCAAATCAATCTTCTTGTTCTCTAGGGTCGCTAAAATATCCTCAACATTAGCTTCAAGAGATTATATTTTCTTATAAACATTCTCCAATGAAGAATCTTCCAAATGTGGAAACACTTTTCTTACCAATACACCTATTAGGTATCCTCCTATAAGACCTAGGTGTTCAGGAATTCCCAATGTTACAGCTTGAATATCCTATTTTCCCTCATAAATAAAAAACACATATGTTCTCTTCTCCTCAAGAGAATCATTTGTGGTATATTTTAAAAACTCTATGATGAATCAAAATATATGAACAGGTGATTTATATTTAATAAATAAATAAATATCTTACTATATTACCGGCTATAACTCTTGGTTCTTCCATAAGATATTGTCCTTTTTCCCATTTGATACCACTTACATTTTTCATGTCTAGCGGGGGAAGGAGGGGAAACCTATCCAGATCCTAATGACTCAGCTCTCAGCTTTTGATTTTTAATTTCTTGCATCTGTTCTTCCAATAACATATTCCATCCCTGAGAAAATGTATAAGGGTATAAATTTCTAGCTTGAATCTCTTAATGAGATATGCTTGATTATTGTAAATAAATAATTGAAAATAAAGAAATCATTAACAATATCTTTAATATAAAAAGCATTTAAAAGTGTATCATTGTACTTAATAAAAGATATTTTCATTGTATAAAATCAAAAAATTATTTCAATGTATCTCCATATATAAATGGATTTATATCACCTAGATTTTCATGTTGTTTATTCCCAAAATAAAACTGTGATGTGGGATATGATTTGTAATCCCCACATCTCTTATGTAACATCTCGGTTCCAGAAGCCACCCTGAGGCGCCCCGTACCTATTTGGTCACATGGCCTCAAGTGCATTTCCCCTAATGCCAAAGGCTACCGACTAGCAATGAGAGCCTTCGGTGTGGTAGTGGGGAAACTATTCCCTCATTGGCAGAGTAACACAGTGGAATAAAGCAATAGAAAAAACGGAAGTAGGAATAATCTATACAAAAGTAAATAGTAAAATATTGGAAAATAATAAACTAGAGCACACATATATATATGAATGATTCATGATACATATTTCTAGGAAATCATCCAAACAAATCATAATGCTGAAATACCACAGTTCTAAACCCAAGTACAAAAGAAAGAAATGTAAGAAACTCCTCAACATCCCAAGTCATAGCTTGGTCCCATGCTCTTCTGCTCCATAGAAAATCAAGTACCTAAAGTAGAAGGGTGTTTTCCCTTATCTATACCTACAACAATATAATCTTTTTGGGCCCAAAATCATGGACCAAACAGGGTGTGAGACTAAATGTCAGAAGGTAACCACCATGAGATTTGTGCCTAACAGTTAGTGAATATATGGCAGGTAAAGTACGAAAGGTAGTAATCCAAGAAGTACTCAGGAATAAACAATCTATAGTTTCAAAGCATTCAAATCACCACATAACATGCAACAGATAATCAAAACAGAAAAACACAATAGGTAACCCTCTGGGAAGTACCCATAGTCTATCCCCGCTGGTCCTACCTAGAAACACAAGCATACAGCTAAACACAGGGTAACCCTCTGGGAAGTACTCATAGCCTATCCCCTCTGGTCCTACCTAACAAGTACAATCAACCCTTTGGGCAGTATACTCAGTCTAACCCCTCTGGTTCATCTTAAGCATAGACTCTCTGAGGAATCACTCGTTGTCAATTCCTCGTATAGTCTCGTATCGGTATCTAAAGGCTCTCTAGGGAAGCACTAACGTCACATTCCCTCTGTGGCCCGTGTCGAGGAACTACAGACACTCTAAAAAAGCACTCAATGTCAATTCCCCCTATGGACTCGCATCGTATGTAAAACAGATACTCTAGAGAAGCCCTCAGAGTCCATTCTCCCAATGGTCTATACACTAGGTTCTCACATACCTGTGTAAGTTAAGAAAGTGTAACAGTGCATATCAGCCAAGGTAAACCTCAAGAACTACTTGTCTAGCATTCTACAGCATAACAACATAACAGAACAATAGTCACACCATCCTACAATACTAGGCATGGGAAAGTAAACTGGAGCCTAATAGGCAACTAGACCCAAATGTCAAAACAGGAAAAACATGCATTGGCGTCACAGCCTAAGCATAGAAATTCACCCTATTCACAATCAATTATCGTCTAATCAAGCATAAAAGCATAGCAGGAAACAATAGGGATAAAATAGTAAATGTGCAATACCCCGTTCATGGGTATTTGGAAAAACTGCACATATAACTCAAATACTTCCTTCAGAAAGTGACAAAACTCCTACCTCGACATTAGTATATCGCTATATGTGTACCTAGAGGCTTTAATCACCTTATAATTCCAAAGATCTACAAAAATTTCTAAAACATTCAATAGAGGATAACATGAGAAAGAAGAGGAATCATTAAACAAGGATCAAGAAGAAGAGAGAGCTTACCGAGGCGATCCCAACACAATAAATGGCGGTCGAATCGAAGATTGACTGGAGGCTCGAGGGATCGGAGAAGGATTGTGGCCGTCTGAGTTCTCTTAGATGAACGATACCTTGAATAAGGGATTTATTTCTGACATACAAGACCTCGGTGTGTTTAATGAAACAAAATAAAGTAAACAGCATGTAATTTTGAATTACACGGCGTGTACTTGCCATTTCTATACCCCGTGTACTTCAAAAATTTACAGAAATTTCCATTTCTATCAATAATGACTATAATAATGAAACATACCTGAAAACAAGATCCGGGTCATTAAAATCTTCCCCCCTTAAAGAAATTTGTCCCCTAATTTCCGTAGCAAGGTGGCGTAGAAGAAGAATCCCTGAACAACTCCGGCCACATTGATCATACATCTACCACCCTCTCTCAAGTCTCGTCCTGTACTCTCCTATGCTACCAAATCACCTGTACCAGAGGAACAGACCAGCTATGGAGAACCTTCATACTTCGATCCACAATCCGAATAGGATGATCCTCAAAGGATGCATCCACTTCCAACACAACCTCCTTGACTTGGAAGACGTGAGATGAGTCTGAGAAGTAACGTCGAAGATGAGAAATGTGAAAGATGTTGGGTGTAGACCAGTACCTCTGAGGTAACTGCAATCAATAGGCAACCGGCCCAACTCTCTCCAACACCTTAAATGTCCAGAAGTACCTCGGTGAAAGCTTACCCTGTCTCCTAATCCTCTTGTGTCCCAACCTCGATGTGACATGCCGGAAAACCTGATCTGGAACCTTGAACTCTAGAGGTCATCTCCGCTGATTATCATAAGACTTCTGTCGAGACTACACAGTAGCCATCCTCTTCCGAATCAACTTTATCAGCTCTGTGGTCTCCTGAACATGATGAGGTCCCAACAAAGCTTCCTTTCCTGCCTCCAGCCAACATAAGGGTGATCAGTATGGCCTACTGTACAAACACTCATAAGGTTCCATCTGAATAGTTGCTTGAAAACTATAGTTAAAGGTAATCTCCACAAGAGGTATATGCTTCTCCCAAGAACATACAAAATCCATAACGCATGCTCGGAGCATGTCCTCCAGAACCTGAGTCGTACGCTTGGACTGGCCATCTATCTAAGGGTGGTATGTTGTACTCAAAAGTAACTATGTACCCAAAGCCTTATGAATCCCCTTCAAAACCTGAGAAGTAAAACAAGAATATCTGTTTGAAACAATGGAGTGTGGAACTCCATGTAAGCACACAATCTCACGGATGTATGGCTATCACAGGTCATCAATACTGAAGTTTTCCTTGATCAGCAAGAAGTAAGAAACCTTCGTATGTCTGTCGGTGACAACCCAAACTGCATCATTCCCTCAAGGTGACCTTGGCAACCCATCCATGAAATCCATCACGAAATAATTCCACTTCCACTCAGGAATGGGTAACTACTGCAAAAGCCCTGATGGTCGCTGATCCTCTACATTCCCCAACTGACAGGTGGAACACTTCATGAAAAAACCAGCAACATCTCACTTCATACCTAGCTTCCAATACTGATGGTGTAAATCATGATACATCTTGGTGACGCCAGGATGAATTTCCCAAACTGAGGAATGAAATTCCTACATCATCTCCTCACGTATATCTACTGGCACCCATACGTGCCCCTGGAAATGCAAGATCTCATCCCCACCTATGGTCCATCTAGGAAAAGGGTCCTCTCCTGACACGTTCTCCCATAGAAATAGGCCTTTTAAATCTGAAATTCGCCTCATTCTCACTCAATCAAGAAGAGTAAAGGTAACAGCTAAAAAAGATAGAAATGTCTACCCCTTTCTGTCATGCGCCTCTAAATTAATCATAGATAATAGAGCCATAAGTTTCCACTCACTGCTGGCCTCCTGAACTACATGTATCTGAGTCCTCCCTCTTAGTGCATCAACCACTGTGTTGCCTTTCACAAGCGTATAAGAAAGCTCGATGTCAAAAGACTGAAGGTACTCGTCCTACCTTCGTTATCTCAAATTCAGATCACGCTGAGTGAAGATATACTTGAGTCTTTTTTGGTCGGTGAAAACCACCAAATTCTCTCCCAGCAGATAATGTCTCCAACAGCCTAAGGTATGAACAACCGCAGCCAACTCAAGATCATGCATCGGGTAATTCCTCTCAAGTGGTCACAACAGCCAAGACCCGTACGCAACGACTCCTTCCCCCTGTATAAGCATGGCTCCCAACCCGATACCTGAAGCATCACAGTATATAGTATAGCTCTTGCCCAGCTCTGGAAAGACTAGTATCAATGCTAACGTCAACCTCCCCTTCATCACCTAAAAGGCTGACTCGCAAGAATCTAACCACAAGAACTTTGCACCCTCCTTAGTCAGACCCTCCAGTGGTGAAACTAAACGTGAAATGTCATGTATGAAGCATCTGTAGTATCCAGAAAGCCTCATAAAACTTCACACCTCAAAGAATTTCTTCATATTCTCCCAGGAAACTACTGCTCTCACTTTATTTGGGTCGACGGATACTGATGCCCTTGAGATAACATGACCCCAGAAGTGAATCTGATCCATCCAAAAGTGGCATTTTGAGAGCTTATAATACAATTGATGCTCTCTCAATGTACTCAGAATGATCTCAAGATTTGTAGCTTGGTCGTGTCGACTATGAGAGTACACCAAGATATCATCCATGAATACCACCATGAAATAATCAAGGTATGGATGGAACACTCATTTTATCAGTGTCATGAAAACTACAGGCGTGTTCATGATATCGAACGGCATAACCATATACTCGTATAGAGAATTCCTACTCCAGAAGGTTTTGAGAGGTATATCAAATGGTCTAACATGCAACTGAGGATAACCGGACCACAAGTCAATCTCTTAGAACACCCGGGCTCCTCGAAGCTAATCAAAGAGATCATCAATCCTTGGTAAAGGATATCGGTTTAGGACCATCAACCGGTTCAACTTCCGATAATCCACACTAATTCTGAGGGTACTATCTGCCTTCTTTGAAAACAAGACAGGCGAACCTTAAGAAGAAGTATTGGGTCAGATGAAACCCTTTTCCTGCAACTCCTACAACTGCTTCTTGAGCTCTTATAACTATGGTGTAGCCATCCTATAAGGAGGAATAGACACTGGTGCCGCTCCTGGAACGAGGTCAACAGAAAAGTCCACCTCTCGCTCCAGAGGGAAACATGAAAAGTCCTCTGGAAAGACATCCCCTAAACGATCCACCACTTGAGGAAAGCCTAACTGTGAAGTCCCCTGATCATCCAGATTTAAACTAACAATCCGGGTTGTAACTCCTCCTAACCCATTATGCTCGGGTCCTCCTCGGATTGCTTGGACATCCCACTCGCCCTTATGAAGAAAATATCCACCCCCTGGTGATGTGAAACTCACCCTATGGCGGTAACAGTTGAAAAATACCTGGAAAGGAGCTAGACAGTCCATTCTGAAAATGACATCATTGCATGTCATCTCTAAGACATAGAGGTCCCATAAAAAGTGACACCCACCAACCTCTAGAGGGCACTCCTTACTCTGACGTACACTGGCCATTCTAGTCTCCAACGATGTATCTAGTGTCATGATATCAGTAATAGAAAAGATACAGATCCCAAACCTCTCCATAATAGAAAAAGATATAAAGCTATGGGAAGCCCCTCTATTGAAAAGAGAAGAAGCTAAAAAAGAGGCAAATATGATTGTACCTCAAACTGTAGAGGGTCTGGGATCCTGGTCATGCTGGGTCTACTCCACTACAAAAGTCTGACCACCCTGAGCTGATCCACCCTATTGTTGTTGAATTCCAGGAGACTAGCTACCATGAACACAACCTATGCCTCGGCCCGAACGGGTACAAGAACTCCAGTTTCCCGACCGGTGAGAAACTGGTGGTGCTGCTCCTAAATGAGGAGTCATGGAAGAACCCCTATCACTAGCTGTTGGTGAGAAGATCTGACAAAAAGAGTGAAGGTGACCAATCGTTCTACTAGATCGACACTCCACTAGGTCTCTCGGGCAATGTGGTCTCATATGCCCACTCTTCCTGCACTTGTAGCACACCACCTGGGTATAATAAGTTATGTCTCTCCTCCTTGGATAGCCGTGCTAGGACTCCCTACGGTGCTTCCTGCTATCAGTAGGAGGAATACTAATCCCAGAACCCGAGCTTCCCTGGATTATAACTCTAGTATCCCTCAGATTGCGCTCTGTGATCAGTGCTTGCTTGACTATGGAAGTGATAGAAGTCAACCGAAAGATGTTCACCTGCGATCGAATATCATGCCTCAGACCATCTTCGAACTTTCTTTCAATGAATAATTGATCAACTCCTGGAATAGGTGTGAAGCATTGCAGCTCAGTAAAGTGGGGGGAATACTCCAGGACAGAAAGAGTTCCCTGCTGCAGGCTCATAAACTCTCGGGCTCGATCGGCCCTCAGGGTCTCTAGATAGAAGTATTCAAAGAAGATGCACTGAAACTCATTCCAAGTCATGATATGTTGGCATCCCACCTGTGAGATCACATCCCACCACCTCTAGGAAGAATCCCGAAGCATATTGGTGGAAAAATTGGCCCTCCTCTCTGAAGGCATCTCCAGATTCTCAAAGATTATAAGCATGGCTCTTTGCCATGACTCTGCATCCTAGGGTCCACCATCCCCTGAAAGAGTGGGAGGATGTTGCTGCTATAAGAACCATGTCAAATCATCCATCAATGGGGCTGGAGGTGGTGCCCCCAGAAAGGTCGGTCTCATCCTCATAAAGCTTTCCCTAAACTCTTCATCTACACCTGTGTCTAGCATAGCGGTCAGTGCCATGATTGGCACAACCGGAGGATTTGCTGGAAGTCCCTGATCAGCCATATCCAGTGTCTGATCACCGCCTGGAAACTGGCATACAACTGAATGACATCTCGGTGGCATGACTTTTCAAGGTCAAGCGCACAGCTTAGATCAAGATTTTCAAGGACTAAAAACTAGAAGTGCAATAAGGGAAAAAGGAGTAAGAAAGCATTTGATTTTAACAAAACACGACTACATGGCATGTATAATTCCTACACAGCATGTTCCCTTAAGCCATTCACATGGTCGTGTACTTCTTCCAAAACTAGTCGTGTAACACCCAAACCACACGGCGTGTTGTCCTAACACATGATGTGTACTTGAATACTCTTCCCCTGCCCATTTCCTTCTACACGGCTAATCCACACAGCTCTCCTAAGATAAGACAATAAGGAGTGTTCAAGATAGACACAACATGTACTAGACAAGCTTCACCTGGCCTGTGTTGTTAGTGACATGGCCTAACACGCGGCTCACACTAAACGGCGTGTTCCACATGGAAATGGCATGTAAGACAAAGGATAACACCGACCCGTGTTGTTTGTGACACGGATGTGTACCTGGGTTAGACTACACATCATGTTTAGATAGGACACAACATGTTTTAGAAAAATTTCACCAACCCATTTTGTTAGTTACACAGTTGGATTCTAGGATTACTCTACACGGCGTGCACAACCAGCACACGGTGTGTTTCCACAAGAATTTCCCTATCCTGTGTCTCTTCCCAGACAGCCTAAGACATAGCTATAGACTACACGTTGTATACATATAGTACCTGGTGTGTACATACAGTACAAGGTGTGTACATACAGTACACGGTGTGTACATACAGTACACGGTGTGTACATACAGTACACGGTGTGTACATACAGTACACGGTGTGTATATACATTACACGGTGTGTACATACTGTACACGGTATGTACTTAAGAAAAACAGTTCCTTCCCAAACAGAAGAACACCTGGCATGTAGTCAAAACTACACGGTATGTATTCTGGGTTTTTTGGATAGTAAGCCTCATAAACTACTCCGGAAACCAGGAAAACACTGAAACAAACACTAGAATTGCCAAATTCCGATCTGAGAGGACCCATACTCCCTGTGAATAAATGTTTGGCATCTTATACATGTTATAACAAGGAAAACAAGGCAATGATCCACCAAATTCTGGTCCATGAGGGCCCATAACACCTCAATAACCAAATTTTGGCGTCCATTCAATGAAACCTTATACAAAAAATACCCTATCAATCAGCATGTATTTTATCAATGCAACTATCACTATAGCACGAATATATAGCAAAACATCTATCACAACAACATGCAATCTCTAATGCACCCTAAATGGCATGACAAAAATGCATGACATGTGATTTATAGCAAGTGCCTATTTGATGCATGAGGTGGAATACCCTCATATCATCGTGTTGCAATATAAATAGAACCTTAATAATGCTAACAGTAATATAAAAAATCATATGGGTTCCCCAACGGTGAAAAACAAATCAACTATAAACTAGAAAAACCAGAAAATTGCAATAAACGAGGTAGATTGGCTTTTCTCTGTACACAGGTAGCTACTCCCGGGCACAGCTTATTACCAAGTACTTATTCATTCCTATACCTGGAAAAAGGATCCAAATAGTAAGTCCAGAGAAAATAATTCCTTTGATACCACTTTGTAACATCCCGGTTGTGGAATCCACCCAGAGGCACCCCGTACCCGGTTTGTCACATGGACTCAATCGCATTTCCACAAAAGCTAGAGGATGCCGACTAGTAGTGCGGGCCTTGGGTGTGATAGTGGGGAAACTATGCCATCATTGGCAGAGTCACATAGCTGAATAAAGAAATGTTAAAAGCATAAGTAGGAATAATCCATAAAAAATTAAAAAACAGAAGACTGGAAATTAATAAACTCGATCACACATATAAATATGAATGATGCATGATACATATGTATAGGAAAGCATCCAAAAAAATCACAATGCTAAAATAAAACAGTACTAAGCCCAAGTACAAAAGAAAGAAATGTAAACAACTCCTCATCATCGCAAGCCATAGCTTGGTCCCATGCTCTCCAGCTCCACAGCAAATCAAGTACTTAAAGTAGAAGGGTTCTTTCCCTTATCTATACATACAATAATATAATCTGTTTCGACCCAAAAGCATGGCCCAAACAGGGTGTGAGACTAAATATCAATAGGCAACCACCATGAGATCTGTGCCTAATAGTTAGTGAATATATGGCATGTAAAGTACAGAAGGCAGTAAACTAGGATGTACTCAGCAGTAAACAATCTGTAGTTTCAAAGAATTCAAATCACCACATAACTTGCAACAGCTAATCAAAACAGATAAACACAATAGGTAACCATCTAGGAAGTACCCAAATTCTATCCCATCTAGTCCTACCTAGAAATACAAGAAAGCAGCTAAACACAAGGTAACCCTCTAGGAAGTACTCATTGCATATCCCCTCTAGTCCTACCTAACATGTACAAGAAACCCTCTGGGAAGTACACTCAGTCTAATCCCTCTTGTTCAGTATAAGCATAGAATCTATGAGGAAGCACTCACAGTCAATTACTCATATAGTCTCATATCGGTATCTAAAGGCACTCTAGGGAAGAACTTACATCACATTTCCTTTGTGGCCCATGTCGAGGAACTATAAACACTTCGAGAATGCACTCAACATAAATTCCCCCTGTGGTCTTGCATCGTATGTAAAACATACACTTTGGAGAAGCCTTAAACATCCATTATCCCTATAATCTATACACCAGGTTCTCACGGCCCTGTGTAAGTTAAGTAACTGTAGCAGTGTGTATCGGCCAAGGTAAACCTCAAGAACTACTTGGATAGCATTCTACAGCATAACTACATAACAGAACAATAGCCACACCATCCTACAATACTAGGCATGTGAAAGTAAACAACAACCTAACTGGCAACTAGACCCAAAGGTCAACATAGGAAAAACATGCATGGGCAACACATCCAAAGCACAGAAATTCACCCTATTCAAAATCAATTATCATCTACTCAAGCATATAATCAAAGCAGGAAACAATAGGGCTAAACCGGTAAGCGTGCAATACCTCGTTCATGGGTATTGGGAAAAATTGCACATATATCTCAAAGACATCCTACAAAAAGGCACAAAACACCTACATCGACATTAGGTGATCGCTATATGTTAACCTTGAGGCTTGAATAACCTTAGAACGCCGAAGATCTAGAAAAATGTCTAAAAGGTTCAACAGAGGATAACTTGAGAAAGAAGAGGAATCATAAAACGAGGCACAAGAAGAAGAGATAGCTTATAGAGGTGACCCAAACACAATCCACGATGGTCAAATTGAAGATTGAATGGATGCTCATGTGCTCAGAGAAGGATCGTGTACATACGGGTTCTCTCGAATGAACGAGACCTAGAAGAAATGTGTTTTTTCCGTCAGACGTGACCCCGGTGCATTTAATAAAAAAAAGTAAATAGCGTGTACTTTTGAAGTACACAGTGAGTACTTGCTATTTCCATACCCTGCATTAGGCAGCCTCTAGGTCAACCCATATGGCCATGTGTATGGCCGCTACACGGCCAGCACATGGCGTGTACTTTGAAAATTTCCAATAATTCCTCCTTCTCTCAAAAAGTACCAGAAGAAGGAAACATACCGGAAAAGAAGATCCGGGTTCTTACATCTTAGCATTAAATGATAAACATTTTCTCCCGACTCCTCCAGTGTATTGTATATCATATGTCATCTAATAATAAAGGAAAAACATATATTACTATATATAGTTCAATATATTTCAAATAATGACAAAAGAAGATTACCAAAACGGTCTCCCATAATAGTGATAATGTCTCTTTCTCAACACTTCTCCGATATTCAAAAATAATAATGACTTTGATTTTAGCCTATACTAATACAAATGTCTTGAATTCTATTTATTTGGGACCTATTTCAATGTCATTATCATCAAATTTATATGGTATCCTCTATTCCTGGGTATGGTAAACTGATAATATTAGTATACGTGTGGTGCCACATTTACCAACCCTCAAACTCTTTTTTCCCCTGTGGACGTAGATGACACATGTAAAGAATGATGAGGAGGCTCATCAATATGAGAATGTGTAAGTTACTCCCCAGAGGAATTAATATGATCATATCTATAAATATGTGGTGGATCATAGGATTGATCTATCATAATCCTACCAATCAATGGAACATCAATTAGTACAAAAATATACAAATCCAAAAATTAAAATTTTTAATTTTAAATGATAAATTTAAAATAATTGGTTTCTAAAAAAATCAATTAATTGATAAGTTACATAAGGGAAAACATGGAAAAATAGGAAAAATATTCTAATATTAAGAAAAAGCTTAATTTATTTGTTATAATGCATGTTTTAATAAAGAAAATCCAATTAAAATATCTATCTTTTGAAATTTAAAAAAGCAAACCATAATTAAACATATGTTACCTGTAATATTAGGAATGTACTAAAGATTTTTTTTCCCAATTCGATTTTCGTGATCATTATGTATGACACAAACCATGTCTTCTATGTTTTCATCAATATTAATTATTAATCATTGCATGGATGTAGAGATATCACATAAATCTACATCTTCGTCAATTGTTTCATCACCAACATACTGTTTTTTTAAAACAATATCCCACCGCATATCGGATTATTCAAGAACGTAGGAAATTTGTTTTTAATGATTTTTCATGATAAAAGGATCATTTTTGTATTCCAATTTATTTAGATTAACTGGTGTCATTCCAAATTCATCGTGTTAGATATTTTTTTACCGATAAACCATTTACACATAAACACTAGATTTTGAAATTTAATGTGAAACTCACAGATTTCTTCAATGAATCCATAATATATGGTTCATACAGAGATTGTATTTTGTCTTTGAAAATTGAAAAATGAATTCCCCCTACGAACACTAACAAACAAGTATTCTGAATAAAACTTTTTTTGTCCTAATCTTTTTTACAAAGAGTATATCAATTAATGTCTTAAACAGATAATGTTATCAAATTTAAAAATGGACCTCCCGCTAACCATCTCAATTTTTCTAATTCATCTGGTTTCACGGTCTCTTTAAACCATGTAAAAATGTTTTTTGTGCTCATTCAAAATCCACATATAATTATTTTTTTGATGGCTTTGTTTCAACTCATTAATATGAAATCATATATGTGTTTGAGCATCTTCTATGTTATTCAAGATTAATAATTGTACTTTCTTTATCTATTCACCTTTCAAATATTTTAATTTCAAACCATGAATCCCCTTTCACCAAAATTTACTCATTCATGGAAAGATGTCGGCAAACCGATGTGCTCCACATCAGAAAAATAACTTGTACAGAACTCTACAACCTCCTCAGAAATGTACTTCTCAATAATGGATGTTTCAGGCTGGTATAGATTCTTAACATACCCTTAAATATCTTTATATTCCTTTTAAAATAATACATCCAACAAAGATATACAGTTCTGAAAAGAATTTTTCTTGCACCAAATGATCCATTAAATGCACCATGATATCAAAAAAAATGATATAGTAAAATACATTTTCAATTGAAAAGGTATAGAAACCACCTCATTCTCCAAAATGTTAAAAGCATTGAAACCAATAACCTTATGAAAAATATTATTTAAGAAAATAACAAACCCTCATGATATTCATTCTGACATGGGTGGTAAATATTTTTCACTAAGAAACTTATAGGAGTTGCTGCATCATAATGTTATAGTCATGATATTTCATACCTATTAACTTCAAATCCTTTAAAGACACAAAATTTTTTATATTTGAAGAATAAACATGTTACTATTTTATATAATCAATCCATTGAAAAAATATATTTTTCTCCCTCTTGGATAATGTATGATAAGATGGGGTAGGAATGTTCATCTTTCATTATGATTGGGAGCCAACTCCAAACGTGTTCCCATTGAACATAAATCCATTCTTGTATTCACACTATCTTTACTATTTCCTTTAATATTAATAAATGTTCCAATCAAAATTTCACAAATAATCTTCTCCAAATGCCTGAAATAAACATTATATTTCACCTCATGAAACCTCCAATATGGTAGCTCAAAAAATATTGACTATTTATTACAAATATTTCTATCATTACTACATTTATATGTTGTTATAAATGTTGCAACAATTTTTTTCACCCTCTATAAATACTGATTAGTGGATAATGGTTTTGGATTAATATCAAGTTACTATGTGCCGTTGAAATCCATTTTCAATATTATGTAAGAGTTATCAAAGGAAAAAACATTTGATGAACCACATATACTTCTTATCTCCCATGATTCTGTTAACAATACGATGTCTGTTGTTCACAAATTCGACAAGCTTTGTTCCCCCTTAACACTAAATCCATACAAATTTTCATTTGTTGGGGATTCATTTATAGGGAACATAATCATTCCATGCAATTGAAAATATTCCATTTTATATGAATAAAACACCATAAAACCTTCCTCCCAAAACATTTTCAAATCATCAATTAATTGTGATAAAAACGTGAACATGAATTTTGGGATTTTTTTATTTTGCGGATCATTAATCTCAACATGAAATATTTTTTCTTCATAAAATTTTCATGAGATAAGATTTAAATTACCAATAAAACAGCCCATGAACTATTATTTCTACTAATGATTTGATATTTATTCTCTCCATCTATTCAAAGTCCAAGTATGATATTTCGATCTTCATTTCGGAATGTAGGAAACTGGTGAAAACTTTTCTTCCACTATAGAAAATCAGTTGTATGGTATATTATTCCATCATATATCTTCTCATTTTTATTCCATCATAACATTTTTAAATAATATGAATTAGAAAATAAATTTTTCAAACAAGTAATTATAGGAAGATAGAAAAATATTTTCGTAGGGGTCTCTGAAACCTCTAGATCAGCCTATAATTTTTCATTCAACATATACTGTTATGTCCCACATTTAAGACACTAGGTCAGAAATTTGTATTCATTCCTATATATCATACATTAATTTAGGGAGACATGTATTTTCTTATACCCCAATTCCATCAAGCATAATATTTTTTGGCCATATAATGTGCATCTTGAATATTTTTATCTTTCTGATGAATGTCTTTCAACAATTGTTGCAGCTCTATAAAACTCATGTCACTCAATCCATATTTCTCCTTCACGTTTATCAATCATAAAGCCATTGATAAAACCGTATGTTTGTTACATCTTACATACAATGTTTTTTTGAAATCACCATATAAACACTCAATTTTAAGTTGTTTCTAAATTACCTCTGCTTAAATATCATGAATCATTTCATTACGTTTATCAGATTTATCATCTTGCAAAGCACTATCATCAAAAGATATATAATTCTACCAAGTTTCACCATACCCAATCCAAGGGTTGTAACTCAAATTAAAACCATGAAAAATTAAATGATCTTTGATCTCTCTACTTCTAAACTTATTCAAATTTAAACATTTTAGGCATAGACAGAAAAACATTTCAATGTTTGGAACATTTTGTTTAGAAAATTACAAAAAATAATCAATACATTCCTCATGTAAAGAACCTATTTAGGTAACATGAAACCAACATTGATTCATTATCTAAAAAAAATATAAAAAAAAAATATAAAAAACAAAGGTAGTAATTTTTAAAATATTAAGATTAGAATTGACATCAACAATTATAGAAAACCATGAATGGAATAATTTCAATGAAAATAGAAAATTTTGATTAGAAAATTCATTCATGCCAAATAAATTACAAAATAGATTCTTTTGAAAATTTTCTCATGTAAAAATAAATGAATATAACCTTATGAAATTATTAAAAATATATATAAAATTATATCTATAAAACATATCCATAAAAAATATATATATAATGATAACAACTAATTCATAGTTGATTATTTATAAAAATAAAAAAAATATTCTATATTTTAATAAAAATATAATCTTATCATAAATTGAGTCTTAGTTTAAAAAATTTTAATTTAAAAAAAATAAAATCATGAACTAATTAACAAATTATAAAATCATAAGTAGAATATACAGTCCTAATCATGTGAGTAATCCATTGAGAACTAAACATTAACTTGTTCCAACAAGTTGTAGACCTAAAAATAGTTATCATTCTTAATTTTCTTATTATAATACTTTCTTAACATTGAATAAATATACTTTGAAAAAAAGGAATTATAATTTGAAATATAATTTTTATTCCCTTGTTAATAATTTAGGGGATACACTATTATACTGAAACTCTAAAGCCATCAGAAATAAAAATCATCTAATACCAATCCAATATACGAATTTCTCACCTAGATTTATTTAAAATGCGTTATCTTGTTTGATTCATAAAAAGAAAGAGTATAAATATGAAAACTATTCCATTTGAACACAAATGGAAATTTTATTTTCTATTTGGTACATAAAATAGAATAGCCAAAAATAATTATTACATAGTGCACCCATGTCAAATGTATTAACTTATTTATATTTAACAAAATGAATTTCCATGAAATTGTGAGTTCACTCTCCAAACAACTGAATATCATTAAATATTAAACCAAAAACACGAACATATTTTTAAACAATCATCAAAACCAAACAACCGTCAAGTGAAAACCTCTTTATTACTAAAAAATTGAGCTTTCATGCAGAGGTTTGTGAAGGATTCCTTGTCTATAGTTGTATCATAGGTATAAATACATGAAAACGCCAAATAAAACAAACTATCAATGCTAGAATGACAAAAAATAAAACCTGGTCGAACGTGTGATGATGAACCTAAAAAATGAATGTATAAAGATGGTATTACTAGAATGAAGAACAACTTTTTGAATAATCATAGCTAGATATTTGAATCCAATGAATGTGCGTAAATAGAGAAAATAAAATGTTTGAGGCTTACTTCAGATCTATTTTTATGCGTAACCCGAGGATGATAAAACCCAATGGCTTGATTTAGATTATAAGGCAATATTTGGACAACCAGATTAATGAAACCAGAATTTTGGGGCTTTGGAGAGAGAAAAACAAGAACTTTGTTGCTATAATGGAAGTCCAGAAAATGTAACCCTCAGGTGATATATAAATTTTTAAAAGACTTTTCATGTCACTTATATTATAGATGACATGAAAAATGGATTTCACGTTGGGTATACTATAACTGAAATAAAAAACTGATATTTCAAGTTAGTAAATTCTACAACTGATATGAAAGAGTAGAGAATACTCACTATTTCATGTCAGTTTTAGTAATTCCAACATGAAAAGTAAATATGACCATAGTTTCATGTTGGTTATAAATAAATGACTTGAAAAATGTTCCTTAAAAAATATTCTTTTTTACTTTTCATGAACCAGCTCGGGTACCCTAGTAACCAGATAACTGAGATGGACCTGATACTGCCCGAAGGGTGTTCCCGATCAATAATGGTGGGAGACTAGCACCAGGCATCATTCAATAAGAATGTTGGAATGATTTTTACACTACCAATGTGGAAGTAAAGAATCAAGACAATATGCATATCAAAAGAAAACTATACTTGGAGAAAAGTACAATAATACTATAAAGCATAAGGAAGACCAAAGTACTCCAACCAAAGTATTAAAATAGGGAAAAACAACCCAGATCCCTAAGGACACAACTCACCAAGGCCATAGATTAGCAGCTTGATCCACCTCAAAGTTATCCCTTCCCTTTGACCGAACATGTAAGATGACAATCTACAAACACCCGAAGGCACAAGTAGTGTGTGAGATAAAAATCCAAGTACTGTCTCACCAAGGATTCCATAACAGATTGAAATAGCATAATAACCAAAGGAAGTGATTTCAATTTTAATGTAAATAGGTTTTTTATTTCAAATCATATTTAATAAAATAATATTATGCAATTCAAATGATGGAAAATGCTTTAAGAACATGTTTTTCTTCACAAGTGATGTAATATTTCAAAAACAATGTCTTAAATAAAAAAATTTATAGAAAAAAGATTATATAAAATTATAAGGGCATGTAAAAAAGTTTAACAATATTGGAATTCTTTTATATCTCAAATATAAAACAAGCGAGCAACATGGTGATCTACCAAATAGGTACAAATGTTCCAGGCTATAAGGCTCTGCACTCTCTAAGTGATAACAACAATATGTGTACACATACATCTCCTCGACTCTAGTCATATTGGACTTTTCACCAATTACTATGGTATGTGACCTTCTTAATGTATGTTTTAGAATGTTGAATAATCTTAGAGTGTGTCCAAATAACTCATAATCTACTTAAGGCATGCATGGGCTCTTACAAAATCAATGATGGGAAATTTATTTCAAGACTGCATAAAGTAAAATCAAATCCTATACTTCCATTTAAATTGCAATATTCCATTTAAAGCCAAAATAGGTCTTAATAAAAATACATAAAACTTTAACAAGTTAAAACCACAGGGTTTCTATGAAAACTTTTTAATCCATTTCAACATTTTAAAAATTTCCAAAAATTTCAACAGAAGCCCCAATTCACTGAAATTGGGGTTCTGAATAAATCTTCCCTAAAATTCATTTAAAAAAATTAAATTCACTAATTCAATAATTAAATTTCCATCAAAACTAGAATTTAAATTTTTACAATTTAAATCTCACCAATTCGAATTTCTATGCCAAATCCCCATTTTTTTTAAAACCCCAATTCACTAGATTTGGGTTTTTTTAATCAAATAAATTTGAAATTTATATGAATCATGTTTAAAAAATTTAACATGAATTCAAATAATTGAAACTTAAAAAAATTAATTGGGGTTAATTTAAATTAGGCTCTATGACGGCACCACCTACCTCAAGGTCTTCGTTGTCCGTGGTAAAGATAAACCACCCCATTTGGTTCAATACAACTGCTTATGGCTCTATTATCCTCAGCATCGAATCCCCAAAGTTCGATGTTCATCAAGGGGTTCTAGAAACAATTTCATTTATTTTATTTCAAAAGTACATAATATTTCACATGCGATAATACATTCTATATCTTGGATATTTTCAAATTTATCTATTTGATCAAAGTAAATGCTTTTATTATTCTCTATCAAGAATAATTATATGTTGTAATAAAATTTTACAAATTATCCTAGGATAATTATACATTATTACATTATAGATATAAATTTAATTAATTGGGTAATTATATTCTAATAATTTCTCTTTATAAATTATAATTTTTTTCAATTTATCTAATGATTAGTTGATGAAATAATCATTTGATAATTTTATTTATAATTACCTTCCAATAATCTTGTGCAAATATCCCTAGAACATTTTTTACACATATCATATTATAATTTTGAAAAATTATCATTCGATAAATCATTGAAATTATTATTATCCAATTTTATTTAATTATACCTTGACAATCCCATGTGATTATCATTTCATAAAACCAAAATTATCTTTATATAATTCTATGCAATTATGTTTTCATAATTATATAAATCTATCATTCTCTAATTATTCGAAACTATCCTTTGATAATTTTGATAATCATAACATGTGATAATAACATTAAAATTATCCTTTTATTAAATTAATTTATCAGAAATAATATTTCATGGTGGAATCATTTAAAAAATGATGGAATTATCTCTAGATAATTCAAGGTTGGTCATCTTCTATCTATAATTTTTTTATTTTGAATTATATAAATAATGGAATAAATGAAATAATTAAATAAAAAATAAAATTAAACTACAAACTTATCTCTTTATATCATAGAAGAAACAAAAATCCACACCCAGTTCCGTCACTGTGGAAGAAGATTGTCAACGTGAAAGAAAGAAACAGATCCACCAGTCACACACAAATGAGATATGGAACTGCTTGGTTTTAACAAAACCAACCCTGGTTAAAGGCCATAAAATTTGGGTACTTCAATACCCACACCACACATATTCCCCCAACATAAGAACACCAAATCAAAACGATTCAAATACCCAACAGAGAATTTAAAAACACCCCATTAATGCATCGAAAAAATAAATTGTTGAAAACAATCCATAGCCAATGCTTTTAAAACTCCCAAATTGTGAAAATGGAGTTTGGAATGAAATATAGGGATGAAGAATAGTGAATAACATTTTTTTAACCATTAAATTATGTTAATATAATTAATTATTTAGTATAATTATTAAAAAATTAAATTAATTAGTGACCTGAACAAACCCTCTTTTCATGTAAAATTTATACACCGCCTACGGTAAACGCCCCATTTTGGACCAAACAGTGGTCTCAGATTTTTCATACAATGCACCTTTCAAGTGATATTATTATTTATTAATTGAAAATGGAATTAATATATAATTAAAGTAAAAAAGGTTATTTTTAGGAGCGATGCATCCAAACACCCGATGCTTATAAATGTTATACCCCATCGAGAGTATACCCCTCATTATAGACCCATTAGTGGTCTCATATTTCCCATAACATGCACCATTTGGGAGATATTTAATTACTTTTAATATATAATTTATTAAGTATTATTTAAAAACTTTATCTCATGAGCGAGGAATCCAAAATTTTGGCACCTTCGAATTTTGTACCTCTCCTAGGGTAAACATAATATTTTGGAAATAACAATTGTCTTAGATTTCTCAAAAAAGCTCCATTTTCATGGTCTTCAATTTTTTTGAATAAAAACTTTGCGCTTAATATGATATAATTAATTTTTTTATTTAAACTTCTTCGAGCCTTTACAGGACTCGAAATTTCATACTAACTCATTGTTAAACTCCAAAAATATTTACTTGAACATTCCATGTTGTTAACTGGCATTTAAATACATTGACACATTTATTGATATATCACAAATAAAAAAATTCCACTTAAGATATTAATAATTTAACATGAGAGTGTTTAGGGATACCTAAAATAATAATTTGATGTTGTAGTACAAGTGGACTAATGACATGGCCAATGATATTAAACTTGGTATAAAACCACAGCCACTATTTAATATAAAAAACATGATGTGTATTCTTCTACAATACATAGCGCTCATTAACATTTTGAAAAAAAATTATTGGTCCTTCAAATAGATCTCTAGTTTTGATTGGCCATTTTATTGTTATTTATGAACCACGTCAAACCAGAAAAGGTCATCTCTAGACATCAATTCCTTGCCTATGGTGGTCGTAAATTGGGATATGATCATCTACTAACAGCCTGTTGCAGCTCTAAAAGCTACTACTGATCCCAAATCCATATGGTGATCACTGCAATCCCATGAACTATCCCAAACCATCCATGGTAAAACAATCTATTCATCATGAACATAACTACCGTGAATTCAAGAGTTTGATCGAGCTCGAACCTACCCCAACAATATTGAATTGTGACCTCATTCTCCAACGATGAGGTATGTGAGGAAAAGGTGGGTTAAATCACAATAAAAAAGTTGAGACCATAGTTTTTCATGTTCCCTTGGAAAATTGTGGCAAATTCATTGATTTCTGATTGTGAAAAAATCGGTAACAAGGATAATTTATTGGATCAACACCATAAAAGATAATAGGGATCATGTAAAGGATTAAATAATCACATATCAAGGAGCATATAATATTCATATTTTAACAATCAAATCAAGTTGGTGGAAACCATAATTGATTATCTCTACCTTGATTTAGGATTGATCATTTTTTATGAATTTTTTTTCAATTGATGATGATGACTCATTGTGTTCACTAACTCTCAATACACATTGATATGATCTCCTTGAATTCTCTAATGTCAGCCGACTAATGAAGAATAGCCTTCCTCCTCTCAAATCCTCCTTGGGTTTTGTGGATAACCATAGTGATATTTAATAAAGGAATATTTATAGACGGAATAAGATTAGGTAATATAAAATTTCATAAATAAATTTTTTTATTTATTTTAATTAAATGCACCACCAATGGCTGCCTCAACTGGACATCCGGCACTGACCAACCATAAGACATGGCAACAGTAAATTCCATGTTCTAGGATAAACTATGATCTTTTATTTATAATATGAGACTCCTTTCAGTATTTATTAAACTATTCAAATAAAACTACATGTGAATGGTATTAATATATTTAATATCTTTATAATATCAATATTGGGGTCACCGAGCCATATAATCTCAATGAGGTGAGATCTCCCCAAACATAATGTCTTTTCATGAAACTCTAAAGGCCATCATCATCGGTCCACAAGGGACTCCTGAAATCTTTGATAAGTCCACATCCTCCCCAAACAATTGGTTGAATAATTCATTAATTTTGAGGGTTGATATTATTATCTTATATTCATCTATCCCTTTTTATGTCAATCATCACCTATTCTCAATATTTCATCCACCACTTAAGTGAGAAACAATGTTTTGTTTATGTGGGTGCACTGGGTATAACAATCCTCTACTCTGTAGAATTCTCCAACTATACCTTCATCTCTTACATACACATGATTTCATCATATAAACAGTCCTAGTTTCCATGTCATCCCTGGTGGAGGGTCATGTGGAAGAAAACTCTTTAAAGGGAGATAAACCAAGAATATCTTTAGGAAAAACTTCTACATACTCCTCCCTTATCAAAAGAAACTAAAAGCTCATAGAATCCATTGTTATAAGGGTTATTCTAGAAAAATAGTAAAGAATTTATTTTATACTCATACACGTGGTCTCATGATACTCTTCTAGAGATTCATTCTAACCTAGGAAGTGAAATTTAATACCACCACCTTGTGTACACTATAACACTCAATGGTTACTATCATCATGGAATGAGCAGCAAGCAGCAAATCCATGCTGAATGAAAACATCATCAGGAATCACCACGATCTTCCAAAATAGTCAATGATAGGTACTATATCCCCTCGATGATTTTTTTCATATATTAAGTAAAATTATGTGATCATTGATCCTCTCTATGGGAGCCTCAAACACAAGGATCAAGAAAAAACGATTTACTAGTATCATAAAACCTCAGATAGGAATACATCTACATAATGTGGTCATAAACATGTACCAAAACTATAATTAGAGTAGAAAAGATACCTTCTATGCCATTATCACACCTCTAGTCTTGGGATCACAATCTCCTATCACTCGAAACCATATTTCCCCTAGCTCGCATGTCCTCCATAACTGGGGCCCACTATCACAGCTTATCACAACAATATGAACTCAAACACACAATTTAATGGAACTAATCCACCACACCACAAAACTATCTTCTTTGGGTGGTACTAACTCACCCGGATGGTTTTGGATCACGTCCTGAGAATGTGTCTTAGTGGGGGAAGAGCCTTTTTTCCTTGTGTTCCTGAATTCGCATTAACATCACCAACATAGGGCTCTACCGATGCCTAGATTCTCCCTATAGAAGTATCATCATGAGAAAAACAATCAATAGGATTCCTAAATAAGGGGAATCGTCACACCACATGTTCGTACTATTCCTCAAGTGCATGATAAGGGGGTCTAAAGATGAGGTATGAAAAGAATGAGTGTGGGGGAAATCCCAATAACAAAGTTAAAACAATCATTTCTCAACTGTTATCAGATATTCTTAATAATGATTCGGATTTACATTCATGATAACAAGTGAAAATAGGAAAATTTATTGGATCAAAAATATAAAAGATAAGATAGATCATGAAAATGATAAAAAAATTAAAATATATAGGAGAAGATAAAATACATTCCTTAATAATTTAATCAAGATGGTGGAAACTAAAATTGAAGATCTCTACCACAATTTATGGCCAAAAATTGGTGATGAACACTTTCACACATGATGAAGAAGACCTTTTTCTTTTTTTGCCTCTCAATCCACCTCAATATGATCACATGTCGTTCTCTAATCCTGGTCTACTAATTAAGAATAGCCTTCCTCCTCTAAAATAATCCCATTGTTATGATAATAACCCTTGAAATTTTTAATAATGACATATTTATATCGGTAATTAGTTTAGTTCATTTAAAAAAATTAAAAAAAAATACATTATTTATTTTACTTAAAAACTCCACAAAATATTGCCTCAACTAGAAGTCCAGTGCCAACCAACCGTGGGTTGGACCTAGGGTAAACCCCCTGTTCTAGAATCAACTGTTGTGTTAGATTTATGACTTGATACTCCTTTCATGATATATTCAACTATTTTTGATAAAATATTCATTAATTATAATAAAATATTTAATATCTTTATAATATCAATACATGGATACCTGGGCCTCAAAATCTAGCAATGTCAAAGCACCAGGCTCCAAAAATATTCCTAGAAATATTCCAAATCCATGAAAAAAATGATCCATTACATATATATATTCTAAATTATGGGTATATTTGAGGTTTCTCTGCTTTATACATAGGAAGTTTTTGTGGTGACATTATATGGATTGTGTTTTGAGATTTCTAGTTGTGTTTGAGGATTTATTTGATATATTTTGGAATATTTTCAAATAATTATTGCTTCTAATTCATTGGGTGTTTCTATCTCTTCACTTCCCAGAAAACCTATTTTCATGAGATTTAATTGGGGGTTTTCATCATATACTTTCACTTTTACTGGAGACTTTTTTTTGGTATAAATCGGTATGGTAAATATAATTTCGACTCCCGCATGTTACCATTGTAGTCCAATTGATTTATTTTTATTCTATTTTTTATTTTACTTTGTTTCAAATATTTTATATGGGGTTCAAGAGGACCTAATAACTTTTAGGTAGAAACATATATTATTTCACTTCATAAATAGGGTTGTGAAATCTTATACCACCCTAAAATTCAACCTAGGTGTTCCACCATAGTTAGTTTACATTGTGAATGGGGGTTCATAATATAAATGAATATAGGAAGAATGATTGTTTCAGAGGGGTCAGTTCATTCGAAAATGTAAACCTAGGGTTTATTCCATGAAGAAACCTGGAAAAATCCTTCAGGCTTTGAATAAGGACTTCACGTTGTGAACTGGTCAGTACAAAGTTATGAAAAATATTTTAAAATTATACCCCTTCTGAGTTCAAGGTGTATGAACCCCATATTTTCTCCTTCATTCATTTTACCAACACCTGAAGTGTGTGAGAGGTTAACTCCCTCCCCTCCCTTTAATTTTGATCCCTCTCTTCATGATTTAAAAGTAGTCTCACAATATAGGTGTCTTTATCTTCTATATTTCTATTCCTTTCCTCTTCCCTTATACTTTTACCTTGGTTTTATATTATCCATGAAACGCTACTAGTTATAGGGTATAAATTTAAGGTTTGGTATGGTAATAACTGAGTGTATTTTTGATATCTATGGCCTATAGAGGGATCCTCATTGCCTAGTTTTTCACTCACTATCATCGTGTTATTATTGTTCCTTTATTAAACATTGAGTTGAGGTAGTTTTTTCCCTATAATACCGTTATTTTTCATTTCATTATGTTTTGTTGTCTCTAAATGCCTTGGTTTTTCCCACACCCAACATATGACAATCAGTGTTTTCAACTCTTATGTATTCCTTTTATATGTCCAGTTGAAAATTATATGACATTGTATATATTTTCTAACCTTTAGTTGGTTTGGGACAAAGAGTGTGACCACAGGTCAAATGAATGATGGATAATCGGTTTGGGATCTATCTTTTATTTTGGGATGTTCCTAAGTTTTCCTTATCATCTTGGTATTTTATTTTGATCACACTTTTAAAATGATACCCATTTTTATTATTTATCATTTTAGGATATGTATTTGATTACCATGAAGAGTACTTGGTTTAGATGTTTTATTTATATTAAAACTTTTTATTTTATGTATGGGAATCTTAAAAAGAGAAAGGTCATGTGGGAATTTCATTTGGAATAACTTATATTCTTATCGTTGTTCTTAGGGAATAATTGTTGCCAATTGTGTATTCTTGATAAACTAGAACTAGTTTCAAGACTATGGTAATTTTGTTTTCACCTTATTATTTGATACGGAATGGATCAAGTGCTCATTTTAGGGGTTACTTGAGGTGGTTGATGAAAAAATTGAATAAAAACATCATTTTTATCTTTAATGGTTGTTACGGTAGAAATGGCAATAGGATTTTTTTCTATACTTGGGTGGATGGTGTGCAGAAGAGACAAGCTATATCTTCATCACACTGACCCTTAATTTTCCATGGGTGGTTGGGATTCACATTTTAATTTTGAGTTTCATATACTATCGTTGATTAATTTTTATTTTTTATGATTTTTTTATCCCATAGATAATTTAAATGATTTCTAGGGTCTTCTTGAGTTTATAATGATAATGGGGTGAATGAACTACGAATACATAGTTATCTCTCAATGTATATAATTTTTTTGGTTCCCATGAAATTTTTTCTAAATCCATATCAGAGCATATTGTATAGTTTCTATATGATTTACCAGCCTATGTAGCCAAACCATGAAACATTATTTTTATTTCATAATTATTGGTTTATCTTCCTTTATTTTTAAAATAATCCTAATTGTGTATACAATTTTATTATTATAATTAAGATATTTTTACTCTTATATTGATTTTATTGAATGTGGATTCTTGAGAATGTAATATTTTCTCATTGAACTATAATTTTCATGATATTGTTTTATATGATGCAAAAAATTATTTCTATTCTGAAAAAATGAGAACGACATAGAGTGGTTTGTCTTTATATACACATTTTTTTTGGTAAATTATTTCAATTACCAAGAATTTTTTTTTAATTCTAGTGGTTTTAAAATGGAAATATAAATTTTATAGGTACAAAATTGATCTTAATGATGGGTTTTTGATTCATAGTAATTCTTTATGGGTATTCTATCTCAAGGGGAAAATTAAAAGAGTTTTTTATATTTCAAGATCAAATATTATAAAATTAATTATAATATTTATTTTATTTTTAAAAAAATTAAATGGTTAAGTGATTTTATAATTAGATAATGGATGTTATTGGAAAATGAGGCCTTTATGGAAATTTTAAATGAAAAGAAATGTTATTATAGAATGGGCTGTTTTTAATTAATGTGACTTTTTGTGAAAATGTGATTTTGAAATTTTAATTTGGATGAATATATTTTTATAAAGAGTCATTTATTTTGTGATTTGTTTTATTGAATCTTATATGGAAATATTTATAGGTTTGGTGATGGAGAAATTCGATTTTATAAATGGAACATGGTATAATTAAAGATTATGTACAGTGAATTTAGAGTTTGTGACCTTCATATTATTCATTGAACAATAAAAAATCCATTCATTAGGCTGATATTAATGATGTTTCATTTCATTACATATGAGAATTTTCCTCGCTCGTCAGCTCTACCCAGACTCAGAACCATGAATTTGAGTTGAATTATTCTCTACCATGGACACCATCCAATAATTATTTTATCACAGGGGTATTAGTATTTATCTGTGATTTTTATAATTTTAAAAAGGATTTGAGTCCAAGATATTTTAATTTCAAGGGGAGTTTTAGTGGAATTTAGTGAATAATGTAATTCTATAGTTAGAGTTCATTCGGTTTTACCCAAGTTGCAAGGTATCATTGTAGCGGGGTTTTCTCCTTAGAAGAATAACTGGTGGAGATCTCATGTGTATTTTCACTATGGATATTTCCATCACTCAAATATATTTTTGTAAAATATATAGGGGGTTTTCATAAATGTGGAAATTTGGGCCACCTTTAGAAGTTTTTTATGTCGAATTACAGGAATTGGATGTATCATGTGTAATCTTTTTTGGGGGTTATTCTTTTTGGGGTGCTTAGTCTAGTACATATCAAAGATTTATGTTTATTTATCCTTAGGATAGTAATGAATTATATAATTATGTATTCCTAAAGGTATGGATTTTATTTTTTTTTGTGTGTGTTCTTGTGTTATGGTTGCATTGAGTATGGATATTTATTTGTTTGAACATGGGATACCATTGTAGAAATACTTGGGTAACTAGGATAGGTTTTTCCCTAGGGTTGTTAAGCACTGAATTATGTTAGGTATTGTATTTTTGTGGGTTATAAATGGGAAGGTGTTCTAGATAATGGTCAAAGGTTACCCTATAGAGTATTGTGACCTGGGTTATAGGGTCTATATTGTCTTTGGAAGTAGATTTTATGTTATTGGACTCATTATTTCCTTGTTTTGGGAATGTATTTTTGCTTTCATATATGGTTTTTTTTATTTTATGATGTTCAATTATCTTGGGTAAGTTCCTATTTTTTGGATAGTGTCGATTCAGTTCCTTAAACATTTGTTCATTGATGATGGAAATAATTGATTCTTAAGTGATTCTTTGATATATTTTATAATTGTTCAAGTTTGGGTTTATAATAGTTTCCTTCTATTTTACCAAAATTTTATATAAATTACAAATTTTGGTGACACCTATGGTAGGTCTCCCTTATCCATAAACCTTAGGTGTGGTGATAGTGGATGAATTTTCCTTTGAGACATCTTGTTGGGTTTTAAAATTATTTTCATGGATAATGCGATAATCTCATAGGATTGGTGGATTTCTTTGTCTAGTTTTTTTCGTTTATGATCATACAAACCACCTATTTTCTAAAGGTTTTATTTGGTATTGTCTCTATATGAATCCAATTTTACAAGATACTTTATTAGTGGGGGAGTGGTCTAGTGGGATGAATTTTACATGCACAAGTTACTGTTGTGTTATAATTTATTTTTTTGGTTATTTTTTATTTTTTGTAGTTACCATGTTTTTCAAGGTGGTTTTGGATGACATGAGAAGATTTAGGTTTAATTATGTAGTACTTCATGGCGTGACTAGGTTGGTCAGACCATGAACTACCCTCATAGGCTACCTGGGTGTTTTGTTTGGGGTAGTTCACACAGTGAATGGATGTTTCATGAAGTGAATCAACGCAAGTAAAATTAATATTTCTCGGTGGTGGATTTATTCATTCCATGAACCATGGTTTCAAATATTGAAGGTTTGGATGAATTCCCTTCACATCGTAAATAAAGGATCCACATAATCAACTGTTCTATAAGTAGTTTTTAAATTTTTTGTTTTACATTTTTTCAGCATTATAATTAAATGGGTTTTAATCCATTATTTTTCCATCCATTCATTCATCCAACCCATGGAGTGTGTGAGATGATATCTCCCTTAATTCCTTTTTATTTTGATCCCTCTTTTAATGATTTCAAAGTAGTTTTACAAGGTACGTCCCTACAAATTCTTGGTTTATCTTACTATGTTATTATCTCTTTCTTTCTTATTAGTCTTATCTTCCTCATACAAACCTAATGGTTGAGGGGTGAATTTTTATTTTAGTTTGTGACTAACTAAGGGTTATTTTATGTCTTATAGAACTGTATTTCTCTCAACATTAGTGGGGAATTGTTATGACTTGATTCTACTTGATTTGAGGCGTGTGTTTCTGTGAGATACCTTTATTTTGGAATTTCTTTATGTTCTCATTGGGTTTCTAGGAATTTTTTATTAATTTATAACTTTATATAATAATTATAATGGGATTTATAAATGATTATAAGTATCTTTTCACTTGTTATGAAGATTATTTATTGGTTTATTTAGTTTTCTAGGTACTTCTCAAATACCAAGAATAATGAAAAATGTTTATAATGTTTATTTAGCTAAAGTTATTGTTCAAAAAGTAATCTGACATAGTTTGGGATATGAGGTGGTTTAAATTAAAGTTTTTTGGGGATTCTTTTTAAATAGATGAAAATATTTTATTTATTGATATATTATAAATAAAATGTTTTTCTACTGAAATATATAAAAATGTGTTTTTAAATGGTTGATTTTCAATAGTAATATGAAACAAGACTTTCAAGAAGAATAAGTGTATAATTATATGTCTGTTGGTTCCTCGATAATACATGTTCATAAAATTAAATAGGTTTTAAAATATGTGGGAGTGTCTGAACCTATTTATCCCTTTTATTGATATATATCATTACCATTGAAGGAGATATAATTTATTATTATAATATTGATGAAATTTTTTGATTGTTTCTTTTGAGGGAATTTCAGCTGAGTTAAGATTTATATTGGTGTTACAAAGGATTATTATTGGCTTCTTTGGTTGCTTGAATTTTATTTTTTTTCATTCATACGTCCTCTAGGAACTGAATCAGATTTTTAAACATATGTTAAACTCGGTCAATATACTCATTATTATTTATCATAAGAGCTATGAAGTTTTGGTTGTGGGTGTTCCCCCATGGAAGTTAGTCTATGTGGAAAAAGGTTATGTGTGGGGTTCTGGAAGCAATTTATATCAAAAAAAATACCATGTATTTGGTCAACTCTAGAAACAACCTACCTTAAGAAACTATATTTTTTTATGATACTAAATGAATTTGGATAGGATATCATCTCATCTTCTTTATCCTAGATTGGTTGGAATCTATAGCACCATTTCTTGTTAAATTTATTTCATTATTTTTTTTATTGGTGACATGGTACCTTTTATCCACACATTCATTTTCACTATAACCTAGTATTATTTTAATAAAAAAATTCAAAAAAAAATTCAAAATTTTACCTTCAATTTATTTTATTTAAACTAAAATTAAAATGGTTTTTTTAAAACGAAAGTAATGGATTTAGAATAATGTTCTAAAATTATGTAAAATAATAAAATGGTCGTGGATTTGATGTTTATTTTTAGGTACTAATTTATTAAAAATCTATTTTTTTTTAATTTTATTTGAAATGAGAACTAATGAATTTTAATTTGAAAGAAACATCACAAACTCATTAGTGGGACCCTGTTAGACTTGGTTTCATTCATATATGAATACTATATTTAGTGTAATTTACTCTTATGTCTTCCATAAAGCTGCTCGCGATTTATTTCTTTGAAAACTATTTAAGTGGTCTAGTATTTGGTTGGATTGGGATTTGGATCATGGATATAGGTCACATGGATTCTGGTTGATCTGGTTGGATCCTATTTTTTGGTATGATCTTGTATCAAACTTATTAGCATGGGATTTTATTTTTATCCCTCATGTATAATGATTCTTAATGTTATTAATACTCAGTTAATTATATTCATTTATTTATCTTATTGGGTACTCTTTTTAAATGCATTATCATCATTGAAATGATTCTTTTAGGTATGGGTATTTGAATAATCAATTTGTTATACCAAATTTAATATATGAATCTATGAAATGATTTCATTTTTTTGTGGGTTTTATAATTCCCAAACTTGTATTCTTGATATTATGGCAGTATCTTCCAACCTGAGGTGATCAGAAACATGTCTCAAGACTTTCTATGTATTAGTGCAAGATTCAGGTATAGTGGTGACCAAAGGTGGTTTGGGATAGGTAATGGGTAACAGTCATTTTCAAAATGGTTATTTAAACCTTGGATAGTGTTCATTCAATAAAGTATATGTAAGTGTATTTCCTCAATTTTCATAAAGTTTAATCCTAATTCATGTTAAGGTATTCCTATCTCAAATATGGGTATTCTTATCTTAGGTAAGGGTTACACAAGTTACGCAAGTGTATTCCAATCTCACATAAGGCTAACCTAAATCATGTATGGTTCAACCTTGATTTATTTAAGTGTTATTATAAGATTTCCAGGCTCATGTAGGGGTCATTTATTTCACATAAGAGTCATTAATTCAATGGTATTATTATTCCTTGGAAACATGAGGATTTTTTTTATAAATTTACTAAAAATATTAATTAAAATAGAAGTATTTCATTCCAATTATAGTGAATTCTAAAGTATTATTTAAAAATATTAATTCATTAAAAAAATTTGATGATTTTAATGGGACATATAAGGGAGAATATTATACATTATATTTAATTTAAACTAAATGGGTCAGGTTTTACTAATTTATTGTGAATTCATTGGGAAATTAATATCTGATAATTTGAAATCAGTAGGATCATTTCGCATCTGAACATTTTAGTTTTCCTTTGATCGTAGAAGGGGATGATTTTTAATTTATGTTTTCAAAGCCTCCTATAATCCAATAAAGGTTTACTAGTGATTTCGTAATCCATATTAATCATTTATATTTATCATTCCTTCTATAGAAAATCATGAATCTTATCATGAGGTTGAGGATGTCTAAACACCTCTCCCATCATATAGAATAATATGTTATTGATTATTTTTATTTTGAAATCTCCCATGTAGAAATGGATTGAATAATGATAATTAATAGGTTAATAGAAATTATAATGAAAATTAAGTTCTTTTTGTATTAATTTTTTTAACATTTATTCTTATTTTATGTTGGAATTTTACTATTATAATTATTATAAAATACATTTTTGTTACTATAGTGACAATGTAATTTTTACTACTAGAATTTTATGTTCACCCCTCGTAAATGGATAACTACATAATATGGTAACAAAGTGGGGTTTCTAAAATTTCAAATCTATGAATACACAAATTTGCATGAATATAATTGTTGATATTGTTCTAGTTATGATTCAAGATGAACTTATTAATATTAAAATGATTATGGTATGTGTTTGTTATTTTTCTCTAAATTTTGGTGTCTCCATCTATAATAATTAACAACATGTTGATGAGTTAAGAGGATAAATTGGAGTAAGGATGAAATGTAAGTTTGATGAGTATAAAATATAAACTAATCTTAATAGTTTTATTATTAATATAATTCTTGATATATTATGGTAAATACTATCAAATGAAGAAAGAGAATATTGATGTTAAATGAACATGGGTGAAATTTATGGAATATGATTGGAATAGTGAATTTGGAAAATGGTTGGGAGCCATTAAAGATTTATAATTATCAAAATTTATGAACATGGTAAGAATGATTATTCTAAATGATGAATGAACAACATAAAACATGATAAAAATTTAATGAATAGAATAATGAATCAAATATGGATAATTAACTATAGTTGGTGAGGATGGGAATGATGTAGAAATATGGAATCAATTCTTATGTGCTTTATTATTCCATTATTATTGTTTGGGATATTGATAATGATTGTTTTCTGTGGAATATTTTACATTAATGTGTTCTTTTTATTCTATTTTGATGATGTTGTGGGAGTTTTTATTGCAAAGAAATGTGAAAATGGTGTTTGGTGTTTTGAAACATTAATGGTTAGAATATCTATTATATGGATTTTATTTATGTGTTGTGATGGCTCAATGTATTTAAGTTCTTAAGAAATTTATTTGTTTAATGTTAATAATATAAAAATTTTATTGTCTTGGTATCATTTTAGGGAACGATAATACATTGTTGTCATCACTTATTATGATAGGAGGGCTTGACGTTGATGTACAACAAGTTCATAACACCCTATTATGAGGAGGATGATATGGGTGGGGTGTAAATATAAAAGCTTGGGAATGAGGTTGATTCCCTTTATATTTATGTTACAATAATAATTTTTGGTTGGAATAGTGGATACATGATGTGGTTATGGGTGTATTATCAATGGGATAATTCCAAGATAAGATGTTGGACCATACAAGTTTTTGTTGTAAGTGGGTATATTGTCTGACTAATGTCAAGTATGACTTGATATGTTTTATGTGTTTATGGATATGTAGTGATGTGGAATTTATTAGTGTAATGGTAGATTTGGATACAAATTTTTGTATATTTTTTTGTGATTCATTATTGTTTATAGATTGAAGAGATGGTTGATGATATGTTTTTTATAATGGTTTATTTAACATGTTACTGGTCTGAGTTAGGGAGGTCCATCATTTTGTTTTCCTTCAATTTCATGTTGTAAAGACATTCCTAATATGTGAGGGATGTTGAAATATCTGGTCACATGATTCATGGTTATTGCTAAAGGTTATGAGATTGATTATTATTCTCAATTATTAATGATGGAATTAGTTGTCTTCCTATGTTTGGAAATGGTTGAGGATGTTGCAAGAGATAGTGTAAATGGTGTGAAATTATATATTATGTGGCGTTTCTTATTATACCTCATAAATTTATTTTCACTAATATAAATTATTATACTTTTCTTTCTAGATATCACCCTTTCTTACTCTTGAAACTTATTTCATAGTGAAGTCGATTTCTTTTTGAGGTATGATAATACTAATTACTCCCAAGTTCAACCCACCATAATTAACTATGTGTTTGTACGATAAGCTTATATGGATGCGAGATTCTTTTTGGGTTTCCTAGAGAGTTTATAGATGGTTTAGTGTTTTAAAACCTCACATGAAAGTATTTTCTTAATGATTTATACATGAAATATAGGCAACATTTCGGTTTTTGGAATTTTTCAAATGGAATAGAAATACATTGGGTATTTTTTTTGGTGTTTTCTATCCTAACTATGTTTTTATTAGGTTACTTCCTACCATAATAAAATTTTATTCTCTCATTTTTAGTCTCTAACATGGGATCTATTGGAGGTGGGCCTCGGTGGTCACTTTCAACTTCATTGTAGGATGAGGATGGGTTATAGTGTAGGAAGTTCGTGATATAGTGGTATCATAGAATTTGGTTCAGAGTTAGTGTGGTTTTTGTAATTAATAAATTGTGTCTATTACATGGGATTGGTAGGGAAGAAGTTAAAATTTGTCCAAAAATTTGATATGTACCATGTAAACCAGTTATGAAACAAATATTTTTACCCTATGTTCTGATTTAAGGGCATTGAAAACAATATTATATTATTTGGTGAAAGAGTAGAAGTTTCAGGGAAGAAATCTTAGTGAGGAACATGAATCATTTTCTTTAGCTACATTAGAATTTATATTTTGAATCTTATATGTATTTCTATTATTACACTACCATTGTATGGTTATTTATGATTTTTATTTATCATTATGAATTTATTCCATGAACTTAAAGTAAATGGTTAAATGTTAATGAACTGGAATATTTTATTTAAATAGTTACCATTTGGAACTTGGGTGTGTCATCCCTAATTTTCTACAACCTTATTCATCTTAAAATTATTTCTATTTAAAAATTCTGATGTGTGTAACATGTTGATCTATTCTAATTATTTTTAATATTGTTAGTAAACCATTCTTAGATAGTTCTTCTTATATTTAATTCCTTATTTTTTAGATAATTTATAAAATGAATTTTCGTTAATATATTCCATGTTGATATGCTGAAATTATATGTTTTTTATCTATTCGTATAATTAATTTACTTTTTTACATGTTATTATAGAATATATTACCTTCCACTCATGACATATAGGATTCATGCGTCTAGAAATTAATAAGTTATATTTTGATGATATATTATTAAATTCATGTGTGGTTAAAAGTATTTGTAGGGACAATATATTGGATCAAAAAATTATCGATTCACTTTAAATCCCTGATATGAGTAATGAATGGGAATATCGTATCAAACATGCAAGTTTGATGAAAACTAATTGAACTGAGATAGAAATGAAGATATGAGGTCAAAAAAGGTAGTCACCAAAAATCTAGAAGAAATTCCCAAATATCATTCAAAAATATTCTAAAACAAAACCCTATAATGGGAAAGGATAAATAAGTCTCAATAAATGATAAAATCAAGTCAATTTCTCATTAAAACCCCTTCTGATGTGAATTAACTCCATAAAAATTGAGGAAAGTAACATCCCTAAAGATAAGCATGGAAAATCGACAGCTTAAATTTATAAAATCACTACTAATAAAGTGTGGAAGCACCCACTATGGTCTTGGTGCCTTGATCATGCCACACCCTGGAAGCCTAACACGCCCACTGATCACATTTTATCTTTGAAACTATGGCCGGTTTGGGCCAGCCAAAGCCTCCACCATACCGTGATGAGGCCTTATTGTCCATGGTTTATATGAAATCCTCTAACATTTTAATCAAAGGACAATACCCTACACTAGGAATTATAGCTCTATATGTGGTGTACAAGCTCTAACTAGGAGAAAAAAAGTATGGACAATAGTATCTTCTAGATTGTTTTGCACTGAGAAATTTTTAACACCCTTTATTAATCCAACATCACTAACCAAAAATCCCAAAACCAAAAGTAACAATACAAATGATACAAAATAGATCATACCTTAATCCTAGATATGACAAACTTTCCACTATTCCACTTTATAACCCTATAAATTCATATAGAAGAAGTCATATCCAAATATAGATGATTCCATTTCTCCCTCAACGATGATTCCTGATCTCATGTCTCTTACAAATATAATATATACTTCTATAAAACATTGACTAATAGAATAGACCTCCAATTTTGATCATTAATATCAGAATACAAGGTAGCCACTAGCTTTTGGGCAACCAAAATGTCTATCTCCGACTCAAATTCTCCCCAATTCAAAAGATTGTAAGGATTGGGATGTTACTAATTATGATAAGATATGTGAAAAAATCATTAATACATATCGAATAAGAAATTATCATCAACTGAAAAGATACATTCCCAATCTGCTTAGTGATATTTAATGGTCCAATATATCTAGAGGCCAATTTCCCCTGACTCCCTAGTCTAATGTGACTCATATGAGTAGAAACATTCAAAAATACCCAACCACTAATAGAAAAATCTAATGTATTGTGGAAATAATAAGCATAAAATTTCTACTGATAATGACTATTGTCTAGTCATTGGTATACAAATTGAATCTTGACTAATATCTCTAGAATTATACTCATTTCAATGAGAGAGGACTCACCCACCTATAACCATTAAATATTTTACCTACACAGATGACCAGAGAAAACCTCCAAAAAATCTTTCTATTTGATAACTTGTAACTATTTTTAAAAAATTTCAATGAAACCCATATCTCTATCCTATTATCTACTACAATCCAAGAAACAATCATAGAGAGTATCCTCAAATATTTGAATAGAATGGTTATTCTTTCAATCTATTGGTGGATGATAAGTTTTACTCAACCAAATTTGATTCATCATTGCCTCTTGAAGAAATTTCCAGAACTAGGATGTAAACCTGGGATCTCTATTAGAGTCAATGTAAAAGGGAACCCCATGTAACCTTGTAATTTATAGCATGTGATTCTCGCCCAAATATTCAGCAATGGTGGTGTCCCTAATCAAAATAAAATTATATTATTTCATTAACTGATCAATAACCACTAAGATAACGTTATTTTCTTGAGGACTTTATGGTAACCCAACTATGAAATCCATGGATACTTTTTCCCATTTCGATTATATCAACATAAGAGGATAAAGAAAACTAGAATCATTTTTCTGATTTTCCTTAATCATCAACAAGGTGTAATATAAAGGTTGGTAATCATCAATTTCACACTACAGATAGGCCCATCAAAAGTTCCATCTCATAATAGAATACAACATTTTAAGTCCATGATGAATAGCCAATGAAGAAAAATGATAATCATGTATCACTGAATTTTGGAAAAATAAACGGATAATAAACTAATCTTTAAAAAAAATAATTACAACATATTGGAGAGACCAACTAGGACCAGTCTCCCGCCATATAAGGATTTCATGATTTCTCTAAAATAATAAAAATATTGATATTCTTGTACAATAAAATCAAGGAGAGATAATGAAAATATAAAATTGTTCAAAACCATTTCTAAATTATCCTCATATGCATCTAGATATAACATATCAATAATCCCGACAAGATTTCACTAATCAGTCACTTCCATGATATCCTGAGAATGGAATTTCATACTAAGAGCATCATTATTAAAATTCCCCTTCAAAGGGGTGTGGGAGATATTAAACTCAAATTTCTAAAGTTACTCCACTCATCACATAATCCATAGATTTAGTTCAATCTGGGAGAATATATAACTTATTATCTTTTGATCCAGATTGACTTTAAACCTATCCATGATAAGATAGGGTCACTGGAATATTAGAGAATAGATAATAGTGGTGATTTCCTTGTAATAAGTGGGATAATTCCTCTAATTTAGACAAAGATTATTAGAATTATAAGTTGCCACATGATCATCATGCATAAGTACACATCCCAAATCAATAACAAGATTATCACAATAAAACAAATATCCATTTAAAGGTTAATATGATATTTGAACTGGAGCTGATGTTAGACACTATTTCAACTCATAAAAATAGGTTTTATTCCTAGAATCCCATGAGAATGTCACTCCATTTTTTGGTAGGTGTATTCCATGGTGCTGTGAACAATGAGAAATATCTTAGAGACTACTAATAATGTTCCATTAGTCCTTGGAAGCTCAATATCATGAAAGAATTTAGGGGTTCTTCCCTTGATAAGTATATATTCACCTTTTCAAGATCAACTCAGAGCCTATGTTCCAAAATAATGTTCCCTAAGTACATACCTTTTGAAATTTAAAAATTTAATTTTGATAACTTCAAATATAATAAATTACTCTCCAAGAAACACAAAACTGAATTTAGATTATGATCAATCACTTGTTTAGTTCTCAGATAGACCAGGATATCATCCATGAAAACTATAAAAAGTTCTGAGATACATGTGTATTGTCTCATTCATCAAGGACATAAACACATAATGATATTTATATAGAACAAAATTTATTAAAATGTATTCAAAATGGTTATTCCCACTCTTCAATGTGTTCTTATATATATTTGATTCCATAACACATAGCTGATGATAACCTGACTGAAGATCAATTTCCAAAAACCATATTTCCACATTTAACTAATCAAACAAGTCATCTGTATAAGGAAAATGATAAATATTTTTAATAGTTACCTAATTCAGCTTCAAATAATCTTCACCAAGTGAAAGAGAACATTCATCCTTCTTGGAAAAGTGCATATGGTCTAGTCACAAAGAAACACTATGATGAATAAATCCCATCACTTATAGTTTATCCATGTACGTCCTAATACCCTTCAACACATAATGTTTCATTTGAAATTTTTTTATAGAAATCAATTTTATATGTGGAATTAGACTGATGGATAACTCTACATATGTCACCACCCGACCCAACGGGGCTCGAGCCGCGACTCCCCAAACCCGCCTCCAATAGGCCAAGGGCTGGCGACCAGCGCCGAGTAGGCTATCACACACATGGGAGGCATTAGCCTAAGGTACCTGTACACACGCACCCACAACACCTCCATGCAACAGTGAAGAGATATATAAAACTGAAAAGGAAAAGCATGCATACACTATCCCACAACCAGAGAGCAACAGCAAAAGTATAAAGGGAAAAACAAGGCCCACCAAAGGAAAACTACAAAGCGCGTCCAACCTGCTCTGAAGAAGGGGAATGCTGCCACAAACACCCGCCGGAAAGCTCCCTCGGCACAGCTCCGGTAAACACCCCGGTCAACTTTCTCACTAAGCTCCGCCTGTTCTGGGTCCTCTTGGGACTCCGTCGAAAGGCCTCGTGTCTGCACAAGACACAAACATGTGCGGGCAAAGCCCGTACAGGGGTGAGTATCAACATACTCAGTAGGCACCCCAAAAACCCAAAACCAAAGGGAGCAACTAAAAGGCAGCAGTCTGCTCAACCCAGCCAGAGGGAACCCATACAAGAAAGAAACATCATCTCATGACCATCCTCGGCTAAACACAACTAGTCAGCTCAGCTCAGCTCAGGTTTATGCCCATACATACACCTTGAACAATCCAGATATACACAGCTCACGCCACAAAGCCACAAGAGGTACCGACCTCACCACCAGCAACTATCCCCAACAAGGAGAGTACACCCCATGATCACTGTCATACCAGATGACACTCATCCGAGAGATACACTCCATCGGGTCCCAAACAAACGTCTCAGACGCTCACACGAGAGACCATGCTCGTCGGATAACATCACTGAGGAAACATCGCTAAAACACCATAACCACCAAACTCCTCGGATAGGGGATCGCTGCTAGGGTCCGCTAGGGGATACCAAGACCCACTCCGGTATACGTAGCTCATAGATAGGGGATCACTCCCAGGGTCCGCTGGGGGATACCACGACCCGATCTGGCATACGTAGTTCTCATAGATAGGGGATCACACCCAGGATCCGCTGGGGGATACCACAACCCGATCTGGCACTCGACAGAAGCTCAACACTCAGATAGAGGATCATCGTCCATATAAAGATGGTCACGACGATACCGGAACCCTATCTGGTATAACTCGCGATGTAGATGATCGAACCAACGATGCCGCAACCCTACCGAAACCACGCGCTGAGTAGGGGATCGCATAACCAACGATACTGCAACCCTACCGACACCAAGCGCTGAGTAGGGGATCGTATAACCAACGACACCGCAACCCTACTATAAACATCATGCTGAGTAGGGGATCGTAAACCCGACGATGCCACAACCCTACTGTGCATGACACACCCCGTAGGGGATCATATTCCCGATGATGCCAGAAACCCTACGGGGTTAACCTGCTAGATAGGGGATCGCCGCCCGTGAATAAGCGGTCACAGCGATACCAAGAACCTGATCTTGGGTAAGATGCTAGAAGATCCACTCCGGGCCCACCAGAGGGATACCACAAGTCTAATAGTTTAAACATCCCATCGAGAGGATCACAAACCCATACGAAGGTTGTGATACCACACAAACCATCGTACGAACGAACCAAGGGAGAACCCTCAACCACTGCTGGTCCAAACGTCGCTAACCCGAGCGACCCACCACAACGCCACATTGCGCATCTACGAAGCCAAAACCGAGGCCACCATCGCGTTCCACGTGGAAAAACACGCAGGATAGGCTGTTTACTCGCCCGAAATGGAGCACCGGTGAAAAAGGCACTATTCACCATAGCTAGCTCGTGCGGGGCCCACACAACGATCCTAAAACCCATCGAGCGGATCACACCACGGCAATCCCCTCGGAAAAACAAGCGGAATCGACTACTCGCTCATCCAAAACGGACACCCGGTGAAAAAGGTACTATTCACCGAAGGCCAGCTCGGGTGGGGCCCATGCCTGGATCCCGAAACTCATCGAACGGAATGCACCATTGCGTTCCTCTCGGAAAAACACACAGGATCGACTATTCATCCGCCAAAATCGGACTCCTGGTACAAAAGATGCGTTTCTCCGCAAACGCCAAAACCCGGCCTCAAGGGGCCCGCACCCCGTTCACAGTCCCAACACCCGGAAACCATTTCAAAAAAAGTCCATCATACCATCAGGGTCTCAACGCCACTGACGGCACGTCAATCGGACTCTCCGGGTAGAAGTTACAACGGCCCGAAGTCGTAAAATAATAAAATAATATTATTTTATACGGCGTTTCTAGCTCCCGGGCCACGATCCCGAACCTTTAAAATTATCAAAGTTAGTTCAAAAGTTCCGTCTCGACGCAAGGAGAACGTCGCCGCAAACGGCTCGCAAATCGGAGTTACGGTTTGCGGGTTACGGAGGTTTAAAGAACCCCCCGGAAAAATCCTGGCCGGACCACCGCTAGCCTCGCCGGAAACCTCGGCGCTGCCGCCGGATTCCGCCGCGCCGCCGCCGCCGCCGCAGGATTCCGCCGCGCCGCCGCCGCACCGTCGCCGGATTCCGCCATGGCCGCCGCCCCTCCTCGCCGGAAAATCGGGTTTTCGCCGGAAAACATTCGGGAGCCACCGAGAGCACCCCGATGCTCCAAATTCAGATCCGAATAAAGTTTCAGAAAGCTCAGAACCCGAAATACACAACCCTTATGAAGATTTGAAGAAAAACAATGCATAAACGGGATCTGGGATTTTCAAAACGTAAAACGCCTACCTCGCGGGCGAAACGCCGAAGCTTCGGGTGCAGATCGACGCCGGCGACGCCCTGAAGCTCGATCTGCTGACGATCGGCGCTGAAAACGGACGCCCGGATCTCAAATCGGTGAAGAATGGAGAGGGGAGGAGGTGGTTCCGTCTGCTGCGCGTTGGAGGTGAGTGGGGAGAAGATATGTTTTTTTTCCTTTTTTTATTTAAAAACCTCCCACAACGCAATTCCCCCTACCTCGCGCCCGACGCAGACAAAGTTGAGGTCACCCCTAGGGTAAATGCACTGTTCTGAACGCAATGGCAGACTTGGATTTTCAATCCGAGACTCCATTCAGAAGTTATTCGAGCCGACGCTCGCTCACTAACTTCGCCACTTATTTACGAAAACGCCCCTGGTGGCGTTTCTCACCACAGGCCCGCGCCCGCAAAGTTTACACCTCGCCTAGGGTAAACGGAACGTTCCAGATGCAACTGTGCCCTCATATTCCAGTTCTGAGATACCGTTTAGGAGATATCTCACCCCCTCCATGTGCATAGTATAAAAGTACTTAATATATTTATAAAATTAATTCTGGGCACACCGGGCCTCGGAATCGCACGCCGTCTTCGCGCCTAGCTCTGTAATTATTCGTATAAACATTCCAAAGTCTGATAGGGCCAAAAACCCGAGTCGCTACATCCTCCCTCCCTTAGAAATTTTCGTCCCCGAAAAGCCCTATGCACAAGGAAAGCGACTGGACTCTCAACTGGGTCTCACACACCAGGGAGCTCACCAACTAACACTCATGCCCGAACGCATAAGTCAGAGGGATTCATCCGCCACACCTCAATACTATCCGCTTTGGGCGGCACTGACTCACCCGCACAGTTTTAATCGCGTCACCAAAAAACGCGTCTCGGTGGGGGAAGGATCCCTCCTCCTCACGCATTCGAAGAATGTCGAACAAAACCCACATAGTGTCTTACCAATGCCCTGAACAAAACTCGAGCAAGCAACAAAAAGGAGGGTACCACTAAACAGTGTCTATCAAACTACTACAGTAAGTAGAAAAGACACAAGGCGTACCTCTATGCATTCGCGGTGCCTCTGGGTCAACAGCCTCCAGGGCATGTAGTTGTCCTCGCCCTCCACCACCAGCTCCCTGAGCTTGGCGTGGTCCACCTGGGGGTGGGGGTGGTGGTAACTAATACTGCCTACCACCTCCTCCTCCTGCACCAGCTCTGCCGCCACGTCCACCGCCCTGCGGACCTCCTTGCTCGAGACGCTACCTCTTCCAAGGCGGTCCATCGACCGACTCCCTCTCAGCAGCACGTCGGGTTGGACAATTTATAGAAAGATGTCCTCGACCATCGCAAGCGTAACACTGCCTCTCCTACGGCTGACCAAAACTGGCCTGCGAGCCCTGTGAGCCCTGAGGCTCAGATCCGCCATCCTGGGTCGCCTCCTGAAACGTCGGCCACGTGCAGACCCCTGAGTCTGTCGTCGGCTACCAGATGTTGATCCGACTGAAAAAGTCTCATCCCTTGAGTGCCCAGCACTAACAGGGGGAAACTGCTCAGCCAGAAACCCCTGCACCACCAACGCTCGCTCCAGCACTCCAACATAGGTGGTCAGGCACAAGGAAACCACACCGGCTCATATGTCCCTGCGTAGGCCCTGCTCGAAGGTCCGAGCCCTAAAGAACGGGTCTCGAACCATATCCAGGGAGTAGCGCGACAGGTCTGTAAACCTCGCTGAGTAATCCGACACAATCATGCTCTCCTGACGAAGCTGCAGAAGCTCCTGGATCCGCACTGACCTCAGCGTCACCGGATAGAACTCCTCCCTGAAGAGCCGCTCAAACTCTTCCCACGTGAGAGTCTCCTCGTCATGGGACTGTTTCACCAAACTCCACCATCGCCCGGTAGAACCATGCAGAAGGCTCGCCGCTAGGACCACCATCTGATCTGGAGGTGTCCTCACTAGGCAGAAAACACGGGTGACTGCCTCAATCCAGTCATCAGCTACCTGGGGGTCTGGATCACCCCGGAACCTCAGAGGTCACTTCCTCTGGAACTCGTGCAGCGCACTCAGCCTGCAAGCAACCTCGTCCTGCACCGCCGGCACAATCAGCTGCTGGACAGGTGGTGGCTCAACCGGCAGACCACCTGGAGGTGCAACCACAGAGCCTGCGCCCTGCTCCACAGCCTCTACACGGGGCGGGTCATCAGCACAATCCTGCTGTAGAACCCTCATTGGCTGTCGTCGTGGAGGCATCCTGACATACATTCAAGACGCACCACGGTCAAAGAGTATATCTGGAGAGATGACTCAAGAAGGAAAAGGAAAACCCAAAAACCTAGTCCTATATGATGCATGTACCATTATGTCCCCGTGACCAGTGTAAGAATGTCCCGAGTCAAAAGGCAGGTTATCAGAGTCCTGGTGTATGGATACGTCGGCCGCCGCACCAACACTGGAGTCCCTGGCCTGAAATCCGAACTTGAAACACCCTAACATTGCCGCTATGCAACCCAAACCAATGTCACAGCTAGACCAGCTACGCTCTGAGATCCCAAAGGTGGAACCTCCTCTGATACCACTCTGTCACGACCCGACCCAACGGGGCTCGAGCCGCGACTCCCCAAGCCCGCCTCCAATAGGCCAAGGGAAGGAGACCAGCGCCGAGTAGGCTATCACACACATGGGAGGCATTATCCTAAGGTACCTATACACACGCACCCACAACACCTCCATGAAACAGTGCAGAGATATATAAAACTGAAAAGTAAAAGCCTGCATACACTATCCCACAACCAGAGAGCAACACCAAAAGTACAAAGGGAAAAATAGGACCCACCAAAGGAAAACTGAAAAGCGCGTCCAACCTGCTCTGAAGAAGGGGAACGCTGCCACAAACACCCGCCGGAAAGCTCCCTCGGCACAGCTCCGGTAAACACCCCGGTCAACTCGCTCACTAAGCTCCGCCTGCTCCGGGTCCTCCTGGGACTCCGTCGAAAGGCATGTGGTCTGCACAAGACACAAACATGTGCGGGCAAAGCCCGTGCAGGGGTGAGTATAAACATACTCAGTAGGCACCCCAAAAACCCAAAACCAAAGGGAGCAACTGAAAGGCAACAGTCCGCTCAACCCAGCCAGAGGGAACCCATACGAGAAAGAAACTTCATCTCGTGATCATCCTCGGCTAAACACAACTAGTCAGCTCAGCTCAGCTCAGGTGTATGCCCTTACATACACCTTGAACAATCCAGATATATACAGCTCGTGCCACAAAGCCACAAGAGGTACCGACCTCATCACCAGCAACTGTCCCCAACAAGGAGAGTACACCCCGTGATCACTGTCATACCAGATGACACTCATCTGAGAGATACACTTCATCGGGTCCCAAACAAACGTCTCAGACGCTCACTCTAGAGACCACGCTCGTCGGATAACATCACTGAGGAAACATCGCTAAAACACCATAACCACCAAACTCCTCGGATAGGGGATCGCCACTAGGGTCCGCTAGGGGATACCAAGACCCACTCCGGTATACGTAGCTCACAGATAGGGGATCACTCCTAGGGTCCGCTGGGGGATACCACGACCCGATCTGGCATACATACTTCTCATAGAAAGGGGTTCACACCCAGGATCCGCTGGGGGATACCACAACCCGATCTGGTGCTCGACAGAAGCTCAACTCTCAGATAGAGGATCATCGTCCATATAAAGATGGTCATGACGATACCGGAACTCTATCTGGTATAACTCGCGATGTAGGGGATCGAACCGACGATGCCGCAACCCTACCGAAACCACGCGCAGAGTAGGGGATCGCATAACCAACGATACCGCAACCCTACCGACACCAAGCGCTGAGTAGGGGATCGTATAACCAACGATACCGCAACCCTACTATAAACATCATGCTGAGTAGGGGATCGTAAACCCGATGATGCCACAACCCTACTGTGCACGACACACCGCGTAGGGGATCATATTCCCGATGATGCCAGAAACCCCACGGGGTTAACCTGCTAGATAGGGGATCGCCGCCCGTGAATAAGCGGTCACAACGATACCAAGAACTCGATCTAGGGTAAGATGCTAGAAGATCCACTCCAGGCCCACCGGAGGGATACCACAAGACTAACAGTTTAAACATCCCATCGAGAGGATCACAAACTCATACGAAGGTTGTGATACCACACGAACCCTCGTAGGAACGAACCAAGGGAGAACCCTCAACCACTGCTGGTCCAAACGTCGCTAACCCGAGAAACCTGCCACAACGCCACACTGCACATCTCCGAAGCCAAAACTGAGGCCACCATCACGTTCCACGCGGAAAAACACGCAGGATAGGCTGTTTACTCGCCCGAAACGGAGCATCGGTGAAAAAGGCACTATTCACCGGAGCTAGCTCATGCAGGGCCCACACAACGATCCTGAAACCCATCGAGCGGATCACACCACGGCGATCCCCTCGGAAAAACAAGCAGAATTGACTACTCGCTCGTCCAAAACGGACACCCGGTGAAAAAGTTGCGTTTCTCCGCAAACTCAAAACCCGGCCTCGTGGGGCCCGCACCTCGTTCACAGTCCCAAAACCCGGAAACCATCTCAAAAAAAGTCTTTCGTACCATCAGGGTCTCAACGCCACTGACGGCACGTCAATCGGACGCTCTGGGTAGAAGTTACAACGGCCTGAAGTCGTAAAATAATAAAATAATATTATTTTGTACGACGTTTCTAGCACACGGGCCACGATCTCGAACCATTAAAATTATAAAAGTTAGTTCAAAAGTTCCGTCTTGACTCAAGGAGCACGTCGCCGCAAACGGCTCGCAAATCAGAGTTACGGTTTGCGAGTTACGGGGGTTTAAAGAACCCCCCCGGAAAAATCCTGGCCGGACCACCGCCAGCCTCGCCGGAAACCTCCGCGCCGACGTCGGATTCCTCCGTGCCGCCGCCACTGCAGCCGGATTCCGCCGCGCCGCCGCCGCCGCAGCAGGATTCCACCGCTACGCCGCCGCACCGTCACCGGATTCCGCCATGGTCGCCGCCCCTCCTCGCCGGAAAACCGGGTTTTCGTCGGAAAACTTCCAAGAGCCACCGAGAGCACCCCGGTGCTCCAAATTCAGATCCGAAAAAAGTTTCGGAAAGCTCAGAACCCAAACTAGACAAACCTTATGACAATTTGAAGAAAAACAACGCATAAACGGGATCCGGGATTTTCAAAACGTACAACGCCTACCTCGCGGGCGAAACGTCGAAGCTTCGGGTGCAGATCGACGCCGACGACGCCCTGAAGCTCGATCTGCTGACAATCGGCGCTGAAAACGGACGCCCGGGTCTCAAATCGGTGAAGAATGGAGAGGGGAGGAGGTGGTTACGTCTTCGGCGCGTTGGAGGTGAGTGGGGAGAAGATATGTTTTTTTCCCTTTTTTTATTTAAAAACCTCCCACAACGCAAATCCCCCGACCTCGCGCCCGACGCAGACAAAGTTGAGGTCACCCCTAGGGTAAATGCACTGTTCTGAACGCAACGGCGGACTCAGATTTGCGATCCGAGACTCCTTTCAGAAGTTATTCGAGCCGACGCTCACTCACTAACTTTGCCACTTATTTACGAAAACACCCCTGGTGGCGTTTCTCACCGCAGGCCCGCGCCCGCAAAGTTTACACCTCGCCTAGGGTAAACGGCACGTTCCGGACGCAACTGTGCCCTCAGATTCCAGTTTTGAGCTACCATTTAAGATATATCACACCCCCGCCATGTGCATAGTATAAAAATACTTAATATTTTTATAAAATTAATTCCTGGCACACCAGGCCTCGGAATCGCACGTCGTCTTCGCGCCTAGCTTTGGAATTATTCGTAGAAACATTACAAAGTATGACAGGGCCAAAAACCTGAGTCGCTACATCCTCCCCCCCTTAGAACTTTTCGTCCCCAAAAATCCCTAAGCACAAGGAAAGCGACTGGACTCTCAACTGAGTCTTACACACCAGCGAGCTCACCAACTAACACTCATGCCCGAACGCATAAGTTAGAGGGATTCATCTGTCACACCTCAATACTATCCGCTTTGGGCGGCACTGACTCTCCCACACGGTTTTAATCACATCACCAAAAATGCGTCTCATTGGGGGAAGGATCCCTCCTCCTCACGCATTCGAAGCATGTCGAACAACACCCACACAGGGTCTTACCAATGCCCTGAACAAAACCCGAGCAAGCAACAAAAAGGAGGGTACCACTAGACAGTGTCTGTCAAACAACTGCAGTAAGTAGAAAAGTCACAAGGCGTACCTCTATCCATTCGCGGTGCCTCTTGGTCAACAGCCTCCAGGGCATGCAGTTGTCCTCGCCCTCAACCACCAGCTCCCTGAGCTTGGCGTGGTCCACCTGGGGGTGGGGGTGGTGGCAACTGATACTCCCTACCACCTCCTCCTAGTGCACCAGCTCCGCCGCCACGTCCTCCGCCCTACGGACCTCCTTGCTCGAGACGCTGCCTCTGCCAAGGCGGTCCATCGAACGGTTCCCTCTTAGCAGCACGTCGGGTCGGACAATCTCTAGCAAGATGTCCCCAACCATCGCAAGCGTAACACAGTCTCTCCTACGGCTGACCAAAACTGGCCTGCGAGCCCTGTGAGCCCTGAGGCTCAGATCCTCCATCCTGGGGTTGCCTCCTGAAACGTCGGCCACGTCCAGACCCCTGAGTCTGTCGTCAGCTACCAGATGCTGATCCGACTGAAAATGTCTCATCCCTTGAGTGCCCAGCACTAACAGGGGGAAACTGCTCAGCCAGAAAACTCTGCACCACCAACGCTCGCTCCAGCACTCCAGCATAGGTGGGCAAGCACAAGGAAACCACACCTGCTCGTCTGTCCCTGCGTAAGCCCTGCTCGAAGGTCCGAGCCCTAAAGAATGGGTCTCGAACCATATCCAGGGAGTAGCGCAACAGGTCTGTAAACATCACTGAGTACTCCGACACAGTCATGCTCTCCTAATGAAGCTGCAGAAGCTCCTGGATCCGCACTGACCTCAGCATCACCGGATAGAACTCCTCCCTGAAGATCCGCTCAAACTCTTCCCACGTGAGCGTCTCCTCGTCATGGGACTGCGTCACCAAACTCCACCATCGCCCGGCAGAGCCATGCAGAAGGCTCGCCGCTAGGACCACCATCTGATCTGGAGGTGTCCTCACTAGGCGGAAAACCCGGGTGACTGCCTCAATCCAGTCATCAGCTACCTGGGGGTCTGGATCACCCCGGAACCTCAGAGGTCGCTGCCTCTGGAACTCGTGCAGTGCACTCAGCCTGCACGCAACCTCGTCCTGCACCGCCGGCACAATCTTCTGCTCGACAGGTGGTGCCTCAACCGGCAGACCACCTGGAGGTGCAACCTCAGAGCCTGCGCCCTGCTCCACAGCCTCTACACGGGGCGGGTCATCAGCACAATCCTACTGCAGAACCCTCGCTGGCTGTCGTCGTGGAGGCATCCTGAAATACATTCAGGACGGACCACGGTCAAAGAGTATATCTGGAGATCTGAATCAAGAAGGACAAGGAAAACCCAAAAACCCAGTCCTATATGATGCATGTACCATTATGTCCCCGCGACCAGTGTACGAATGTCCCGAGTCGAAAGGCAGGTTATCAGAGTCCTGGTTTATGGATACTTCGGCCGCCGAACCAAAACTGGAGTCCCTGGCCTGAAAGCCGAACTCGAAACACCCTAACACTGCCGCTATGCAACCCAAACCAAACTCATTGCTAGACCAGCTACGCTCTGAGATCCCAAAGGTGGAACCTCCTCTGATACCACTCTGTCACGACCCGACCCAACGGGGCTCAAGCCGCGACTCCCCAAGCCCGCCTCCAATAGGGCAGGGGCTGGCGACCAGCGCCGAGTAGGCTATCACACACATGGGAGGCATTAGCCTAAGGTACCTGTACACACGCACCCACAACACCTCTATGCAATAGTGCAGAGATATATAAAACTAAAAAGGAAAAGCATGCATACACTATCCCATAACCAGAGAGAAACAACAAAAGTACAAAGGGAAAAACAGGGCCCACCAAAGGAAAACTACAAAGCACGTCCAACCTGCTCTGAAGAAGGGGAACGCTACCACAAACACCCGCCGGAAAGCTCCCTCGGCACAGCTTCGGTAAACACCCCGGTCAACTCGCTCACTAAGGTCCGCCTGGTCTGGGTCCTCCTGGGACTCCGTCAAAAGGCATGTGGTCTGCACAAGACACAAACATGTGCAGGCAAAGCCCGTGCAGGGGTGAGTATAAACATACTCAGTAGGCACCCAAAAAACCCAAAACCAAAGGGAGAAACTGAAAGGCAACAGTCCGCTCAACCCAGCCAGAGGGAACACATACAAGAAAGAAACTTTATCTCGTGACCATCCTCGGCTAAACACAACTAGTCAGCTCAGCTCAGCTCAGGTGTATGCCCATACATACACCTTGAACAATCCAGATATACACAGCTCGCACCACAAATCCACAAGAGGTACCGACCTCATCACCAGCAACTGTCCCCAACAAGGAGAGTACGCCCCATGATCACTGTCATACCAGATGACACTCATCCGAGAGATACACTCCATCGGGTCCTAAACAAACATCCCAGACTCTCACTCGAGAGACCACGCTCGTCGGATAACATCACTGAGGAAACATCACTAAAACACCATAACCACCAAACTCCTCGGATAGGGGATCGCCGCTAGGGTCCGCTAGGGGATACCAAGACCCACTCCGGTTTACGTAGCTCACAGATAGGGGATCACTCCCAGGGTCTGATGGGGGACACCACGACCCGACCTGGCATACGTAGTTCTCATAGATAGGGGATCACACCCAGGATCCGCTGGGGGATACCACAACCTGATCTGGCGCTCAATAGAAGCTCAACACTCAGATAGAGGATCATCGTCCATATAAAGATGGTCACGACGATACCGGAACCCTATCTGGTATAACTCGCGATGTAGGGGATCGAACCGATGATGCCGCAACCCTACCGAAACCACGCGCTGAGTAGGGGATCGCATAACCAACGATACCGCAACCCTACCGACACCAAGCGCTGAGTAGGGGATTGTATAACCAACGATACCACAACCCTACTATAAACATCATGCTGAGTAGGGGATTGTAAACCCGACGATGACACAACCCTACTGTGCACGACACACCGTGTAGGGGATCATATTCTCGATGATGCCAGAAACCCTACGGGGTTAACCTACTAGATAGGGGATCGCCGCCCGTGAATAAGCGGTCACAGCGATACCAAGAACCCGATCTAGGGTAAGATGCTAGAGGATCCACTCCGGGCCCACTGGAGGGATACCACAACTCTAACAGTTTAAACATCCCATCGAGAGGATCACAAACCCATACGAAGGTTGTGATACCACACGAACCCTCGTAGGAACGAACCAAGGGAGAATCCTCAACCACTGCTGGTCCAAACGTCGCTAACCCGAGCGACCCGCCACAATGCCACATTGTGCATCTCTGAAGCCAAAACCGAGGCCACCATAGCATTCCACGCGGAAAAACACGCAGGATAGGCTATTTACTCGCCCGAAACAGAGCACCAGTGAAAAAGGCACTATTCCCCGTAGCTAGCTCGTGCGGGGCCCACAAAACGATCCTGAAACCCATCGAGCGGATCACACCACGACGATCCCCTCGGAAAAACAAGTGGAATCGACTACTCGCTCGTCCAAAACGGACACCCGGTGAAAAAGGTACTATTCACCGAAGGCCAGCTCAGGTGGGGCCCACGCCGGGATTCCGAAACTCATCGAACGGAATGCACCATTGCGTTCGTCTCGGAAAAACACACAGGATCGACTATTCATCCGCCAAAATCGGACTCCTGGTGCAAAAGCTGCGTTTCTTCTCAAACGCCAAAACTCAGTCTCGTGGGGCCCACACCCTGTTCATAGTCCCAACACCCGGAAACCATCTCAAAAAAAGTCCGTCGTACCATCTGGGTCTCAACGCCACTGACGGCACGTCAATCGGACGCTCTGGGTAGAAGTTACAACGGCCCGAAGTCGTAAAATAATAAAATATTATTATTTTATACGACGTTTCTAGCTCCCGGGCCACGATCCCGAACCTTTAAAATTATCAAAGTTAGTTCAAAAGTTCTGTCTCGATGCAAGGAGTATGTCGCCGCAAACGTCTCGCAAATCGGAGTTACGGTTTGCGAGTTACGGGGGTTTAAAGAACCCGTCGGAAAAATCCTGGCCGGACCGCCGCCAGCCTCGCAGGAAACCTCCGTGCGGCCGCCGGATTCCGCCGCGCCGCCGCCTGATTCCGCCGCGCCGCCGCCGCACCGTCTCCGGATTCCGCCATGGCCACCGGCCCTCCCTGCCGGAAAACCGGGTTTTCGCCGGAAAACTTCCGGGAGCCACTGAGAGCACCCCGGTGCTCCAAATTCAGATCCGAAAAAAGTTTCGGAAAGCTCGAAACTCGAACTACACAACCCTTATGACGATTTGAAGAAAAACAACACATAAACGGGATCCGGTATTTTCAAAACGTAAAACGCCTACCTCGCGGGCGAAACGCCGAAGCTTTGGGTGCAGATCGACGCCGGCGACGCCCTGAAGCTCGATCTGCTGACGATCGACGCTGAAAACGGACACCCGGATCTCAAATCGGTGAAGAACGGAGAGGGGAGGAGGTGGTTCCGTCTGCTGCGCGTTGGAGGTGAGTGGGGAGAAGATATGTTTTTTTCCTTTTTTTTATTTAAAAACCTCCCACAACGCAACTCCCCCGACCTCGCGCCCGACGCAGACAAAGTTGAGGTCACCCCTAGGGTGAATGCACTGTTCTGAACGCAATGGCGAACTCGGATTTGCGATCCGAGACTCCGTTCAGAAGTTATTCGAGCCGACGCTCGCTCACTAACTTTGCCACTTATTTACGAAAACGCCCCTGGTGGCGTTTCTCACAGCAGGCCCGCGCCCGCAAAGTTTACACCTCGCCTAGGGTAAACGGCACGTTCCGGACGCAACCGTGCCCTCAGATTCCAGTTCTGAGCTACCATTTAGGAGATATCACACCCCCGCCATGTGCATAGTATAAAAATACTTAATATTTTTATAAAATTAATTCCGGGCACACCGGGCCTCGGAATCGCACGCTGTCTTCACGCCTATCTCTGAAATTATTCGTAGAAACATTCCAAATTCTGACAGGGCCAAAAACCTAAGTCGCTACATCCTCCCCCCCCTTAGAACTTTTGGTCCCCGAAAATCCCTAAGCACAAGGAAAGAGACTGGACTCTCAACTGGGTCTCACACACCAGCGAGCTCACCGACTAACACTCATGCTCGAACGCATAAGTCAGAGGGATTCATCCGCCACACCTCAATACTAACCGCTTTGGGCGGAACTGACTCGCCTGCACGGTTTTAATCGCATCACCAAAAACGTGTCTCGGTGGGGGAAGGATCCCTCCTCCTCACGCATTCGAAACATGTCGAACAACACCCACACAGGGTCTTACCAACGCCCTGAACAAAACTCGAGCAAGCAACAAAAAGGAGGGTACCACTAAACAGTGTCTATCAAACTACTGCAGCAAGTAGAAAAGACACAAGGCGTACCTCTATCCATTCACGGTGCTTCTGGGTCAACAGCCTCCAGGGCATGCAGTTGTCCTCGCCCTCGACCACCAGCTCCCTGAGCTTGGCGTGGTCCACCTGGGGGTGGGGGTGGTGGCAACTGATACTGCCTACCACCTCCTCCTGCTGCACCAGCTCCGCCGCCACGTCCGCCGCCCTACGGACCTCCTTGCTTGAGACGCTGCCTCTGCCAAGGCGGTCCATCGACGGGCTCCCTCTCAGCAGCACGTCGGGTCAGACAATCTCTATCAAGATGTCCCCGACCATCGCAAGCGTAACACCGCCTCTCCTACGGCTGGCCAAAACTGGCCTGCGAGCCCTGTGAGCCCTGAGGCTCAAATCCTCCATCCTGGGGTCGCCTCTTGAAAGGTCGGCCACGTCCATACCCCTGAGTCTTTCATCGGCTACCAGATGCTGATCTGACTGAAAAACTCTCATCCCTTGAGTGCCCAGCACTAACAGGGGGAAACTGCTCAGCCAGAAAACTCTGCACCACCAACGCTTGCTCCAGAACTTCAGCATAGGTTGGCAAGCACAAGGAAACCACACCTGCTCGTATGTCCCTGCATAAGCCCTGCTCGAAGGTCTGAGCCCTAAATAATGGATCTCGAACCATATCCAGGGAGTAGCGTGACAGGTCTGTAAACCTCGGTGAGTACTCCGACACAGTCATGCTCTCCTGACGAAGCTGGAGAAGCTCTTGGATCCGCACTGACCTCAGCGTCACCGGATAGAACTCCTCCCTGAAGAGTCGCTCAAACTCTGCCCATGTGAGCGTCTCCTCGTCAGGGGACTGCGTCACCAAACTCCACCATCGCCCAGCAGAACCATTCAGAAGGCTCACCGCTAGGACCACCATCTGATCTGGAGGTGTCCTCACTAGGCGGAAAACCCGGGTGATTGCCTCAATCCAGTCATCAGCTACCTGGGGGTCTGGATCACCCCGGAACCTCCGAGGTCGCTGCCTCTGGAACTCGTGCAGCGCACTCAGCCTGCACGCAACCTCGTCCGGCACCGCCGACACAATCAGCTTCTCAACAGGTGGTGGCTCAACCGACAGACCACCTGGAGGTGCAACCTCAGATCCTGCGCCCTGCTCCACAGCCTCTACACGGGGCGGGTCATCAGCACAATCCTGCTGCAGAACCCTCGATGGCTGTCGTCGTGGAGGCATCCTGAAATACATTCAAGATGCACCACGGTCAAAGAGTATATCTGGAGAGCTGACTCAAGAAGGACAAGGAAAACCCAAAAACCCAGTCCTATATGATGCATGTACCATTATGTCCCCGCGACCAGTGTACGAATGTCCCGAGTCCAAAGGCAGGTTATCAGAGTCCTGGTGTATGGATACATCGGCCGCCGCACCACGACTGGAGTCCCTGGCCTGAAAGCCAAACTCGAAACACCCTAACACTGCCACTATGCAACCCAAACCAAACTCACAGCTAGACCAGCTACGCTCTGAGATCCCAAAGGTGGAACCTCCTCTGATACCACTCTGTCACGACCCGACCCAACGGGGCTCGATCCGTGACTCCCCAAGCCCGCCTCCAATAGGCCAGGGGCTGGCGACCAGCGCCGAGTAGGCTATCACACACATGGGAGGCATTAGCCTAAGGTACCTGTACACACGCACCCACAACACCTCCATGCAACAGTGCAGAGATATATAAAACTGAAAAGAAAAAATCATGCATACACTATCCCACAACCAGAGAGCAACAACAAAAGTACAAAGGGCAAAACAGGGCCCACCAAAGGAAAACTACAAAGCGTGTCCAACCTGCTCTGAAGAAGGGGAACGCTGCCACAAACACCCACCAGAAAGCTCCCTCGGCATAGCTCCGATAAACACCCCGGTCAACTCGCTCACTAAGCTCCGCCTGCTCCGGGTCCTCCTGAGACTCCGTCGAAAGGCTTGTGGTCTGCACAAGACACAAACATGTGCGGGCAAATCCCGTGCAGGGGTGAGTATAAACATACTCAGTAGGCACCCCAAAAACCCAAAACCAAAGGGAGCAAATGAAAGGCAACAGTCTGCTCAACCCAGCCAGAGGGAACCCATACGAGAAAGAAACTTCATCTCGTGACCATCCTCGGCTAAACACAACTATTCAGCTCAGCTCAGATCAGGTGTATGCCCATACATACACCTTGAACAATCCATATATACACTGCTCGCGCCACAAAGCCACAAGTGGTACCGACCTCATCACCAGAAACTGTCCCCAACAAGGAGAGTACACCCCATGATCACTGTCATACCAGATGACACTCATCCGAGAGATACACTCCATCGGGTCCCAAACAAACGTCTCAGATGCTCACTCGAGAGACCACGCTCGTCGGATAACATTACCAAAGAAACATTGCTAAAACACCATAACCACCAAACTCCTCGGATAGGGGATCGCCGCTAGGGTCCGCTAGGGGATACCAAGACCCACTCCGGTATACGTAGCTCACATATAGGGGATCACTCCCAGGGTCCGCTGGGGGATACCACGACCCGATATGGCATACGTAGTTCTCATAGATAGGGGATCACACCCAGGATCCGTTGGGGGATACCACAACCCGATCTGGCGCTCTCCAGAAGCTCAACACTCAGATAGAGGATCATCGTCCATATAAAGTTGGTCACGACGATACCGGAACCCTATCTGGTATAACTCGCGATGTAGGGGATCGAACCGACGATGCCGCAACCCTACCGAAACCACGCGCTGAGTAGGGGATCACATAACCAACGATACCGCAACCCTACCGACACCAAGCGCTAAGTAGGGGATCGTATAACCAACAATACCACAACCCTACTATTAACATCATGCTGAGTAGGGGATCGTAAACCTGACGATGCCACAAACCTACTGTGCACGACACACCGCATAGGGGATTATATTCCCGATGATGCCAGAAACCCTACGGGGTTAACCTGCTAGATAGGGGATCGCCGCCCGTGAATAAGCGGTCACAGCGATACCAAGAACCCGATCTAGGGTAAGATGCTAGAGGATTTACTCCGGGACCACCGGAGGGATACCACAACTCTAACAGTTTAAACATCCCATCGAGAGGATCACAAACCCTTACGAAGGTTGTGATACCACACGAACCCTCGTAGGAACGAACCAAGGGAGAACCCTCAACCACTGCTGGTCCAAACATCGCTAACCCGAGCGACCCGCCACAACGCCACACTGCGCATCTCCGAAGCCAGAACCGAGGCCACCATCGCGTTCCACACGGAAAAACACGTAGGATAGGCTGTTTACTCGCCCGAAACGGAGCACTGGTGAAAAAGGCACTATTCACTGTAGCTAGCTCATTCGAGGCCCACACAATGATCCTAAAACCCATCAATCGGATCACACCACGACGATCCCCTCAGAAAAACAAGCGGAATCGACTACTCGCTCGTCCAAAACGGACACCCGGTGAAAAAGCTTTGTTTCTCCGCAAACACCAAAACCCGGCCTCGTGGGTCCCGCACCCCATTCACAGTCCCAACACCCGGAAACCATCTCAAAAAAATTCTATCGTACCATCAGGGTCTCAACGCCACTGACGGCACGTCAATCGGACGCTCCGGGTAGAAGTTACAACGACCCGAAGTCGTAAAATAATAAAATAATATTATTTTATACGACGTTTCTAGCTCCCGGGCCACGATCCCGAACCTTTAAAATTATCAAAGTTAGCTCAAAAGTTCTGTCTCGATGCAAGGAGCATGTCGCCGCAAACGGCTCGCAAATCGGAGTTACGGTTTGCGAGTTACGGGGGTTTAAAGAACCCCCCGGAAAAATCCTGGCCGGACCACCGCCTGCCTCGCCGGAAACCTCTGCGCCGCCGCCGGATTCCGCCATGCCGCCGCCGCACCGTTGCCGGATTCCGCCATGGCCACCGCCCCTCCTCGTCAGAAAACCGAGTTTTCGCTGGAAAACTTCCGGGAGCCACCGAGAGCACCCCGGTGCTCCAAATTCAGATCCGAAAAAAGTTTCGGAATGCTCGGAACCCGAACTACACAACCCTTATGACGACTTGAAGAAAAACAACGCATAAACGGGATACGGTATTTTCAAAATGTAAAACGCCTACCTCGCAGGCGAAACGCCGAAGCTTCGGGTGCATATCGACGCCGGTGACGCCCTGAAGCTCGATCTGCTGACGATCGGCGCTGAAAACGGACGCCCGGATCTCAAATCGGTGAAGAACGGAGAGGGGAGGAGGTGGTTCCGTCTGCTGCGCGTTGGAGGTGAGTGGGGAGAAGATATGTTTTTTTTCCTTTATTTTTATTTAATAACCTCCCACAACGCAACTCCCCCGACCTCACGCCCGACGCAGACAAAGTTGAGGTCAACCCTAGGGTAAATGCACTGTTCTGAACGCAACGGTGGACTCGGATTTGCGATCCGAGACTCCGTTCAGAAGTTATTCGAGCCGACGCTCGCTCACTATCTTCGCCACTTATTTAAGAAAACGCCCCTGGTGGCGTTTCTCACCGTAGGCCCGCGCCCACAAAGTTTACACCTCGCCTAGGGTAAACGGCACGTTCCGGACGCAACTCTGCCCTCAGATTCCAGTTCTGAGCTACTGTTTAGGAGATATCACACCCCTCTATGTGCATAGTATAAAAATACTTAATATTTTTATAAAATCAATTCCGGGCACACCGGGCCTCGGAATCGCACGCCGTCTTCGCGCCTAGCTCTGGAATTATTCGTAGAAACATTCCAAAATCTGACAAGGACAAAAACCTGAGTCGCTACAACATACCTTTATAGAGGAACACCAAAGAAGTCATCTAGTAAAACCTTGAAAAAAATCCAACAAACCCTGGGAAGATAAATCATTAGGATTAACCACATAAGAAAATAATATATTACTAAGATCTATGTGAGAAGGTTCTGTATGAAAAGACCATGGATCCCACTCTCTTGGAAACACCCAGGATTTTCCATCATCAGAAAAGAATGAAACACAACAATGATAATAATAAATCTTATCGTAGTGAGATACCATCCAAAAAATATCAATGATAACCTCAAAATATCTAGATCAAGAACCGTAAAATACTATAATAACCCTGAATCGGTTATTTAAAATTAACATGAAGGAAAAAAATAATTCTTCCTCTTGTGATGAGGTGTCTCCTACTCCATAGCATAATACATGATATACATTGGATGTTTCAAAAATCCAAACAATAGTAAAATATTAAGTAGTATGTGTCACCATTATCAAGAAAAATCAATTGTTACAGAAGATAAAAAAAATTCATTCCTCTCACTATATATCGACCCAGGTCATCTTCCATAGAAAACTTCTACACTACGAGAAACTAATTCACTTTAGAGGACTATAGATAGATCCCTATATGAATAGATTCATACAGAAACACCAAAATTCCCTTTGAATATGATCATCCATATCAATATTTATGTGTATATATATCCTATAAGAATCATTATAGATGACCATGATGACCACATTCACTATAGGTTCAAATATTTGCAGGAAAAGATGATTGGGTGTGCCATGCCCTACCAAAAATGTATCAAGTCAAGGATACACTACTAGAAACTAATGATAGAGTTGAAATAGTCTTCTTCTTCCATCAACCTAAACCACCATTATTATAATCATGACACTTCCCCTATATCCCATGTCTACCACTAAAATTTCCACTATGTGGAAGGGAAAATAATAAATATGTGTCTTTCATCAAAATTCAATATCTACCATCATATCCATATCAGCCATTTCAACATTTGTGGTGATATTAAACAAAGATTTTTTTTTTTGGATAGTTCTCAATTCTTGTAGGTATTTCTAAACCCCTGTCTTATCATTCATCACCACCTCATAGACTAAACAAACAAACTTACAAAATATTTGGTGAACTCTATCACCAAGAAATCTCCATACTAAAAAGAGTGGAACTTCTTATAATTATCCAGCATAAAGAATTCTAGTAGGAGATGTAAAAGGAAAATGGCCTATGAGTATTTCCATTCAAATCCCACATGGGGATTCACCTGAACATCGGACTCCTATAACCTCTATTTAGGAACCTGGATATTAAATTTCATCGAATTAACCATGAAATATTCCGGTGTATACAGGAATTCAAATACCTGATCTATTTTTTAGGGCTGTCTTTCAGCTCATGAGGTTCATTAGTACACATAAAATATATGTTATTTTATCATTGGAACTATTATGCTCGATCTTTTTATCCTCCATCTCATGGTTTCTCCCCTTTATCTTGGTTTTTAATATGCATCACATTCAGATACATAGTAAACATAGGATACATGATAGCCTCAATTATATTTTGATCAATTTGAGGATTTCATTAGGGATCATTCCCCATTGAACCCTCCTGGGGAATCCCTTGAATACATCTCCGAGGGAAGATTCAGCATACCAAACAATGAAACATAAAATTTAAAATTGAAGAAATATTAGTTTTCACCAAAATAATATAACTGTAAATAGACATCTAGATCAAAACCACCATATGAGACACACAACCCAACATTCTATGGATAATTAGGGATCATTTTAATAAGGTATTTCTTGGAACTCTCTTGCAACATACCCCTTAAGTTTTAACAATCATATATATTGTCTACAAAAAATCCCAAGAAAATAAAACTCGAGGATAAACCTCCTTTGATACTCAATTATCATGACTCAACACATAAAACCCATAAAACTATGATTTTACAAGGACCATGGAATGAAATAACAGGGAATTTCTAATCCCCATAGGCTGGTGAATAGCACCAAGGAATCCAATAATTATCAGATGGAAAGATCTTCCCAACATGAAAAACAAACATGGCATACATGTAGTGAAAAATAAATAGAAATTTAATAAGACTTAAATATAAACTAATAGTGGTAGTGATATAATTAAGGTAAAAATAAAAGATTATGGTACATGTCCAAGAACAAAACCAAAGGAAATCCCAACTACCGGTAGCATCTCTATGTGATACATGAGAAATATATCATCATCTCACCACTATCTACCCATGAAATATAGCGTCCTAGGATATTCATACAGGGATATTACATATTTTTAGATGAATATTAAATAAATTACACAAATAGATACCTAGGGACCATAATAATTTAGTTTCCTTAGAGACTAGGTACACAATCATTAAATTGGGTGAAGGGTCTTCAACATCTCCCTAAATGATCTTCTCCCTTGGTATTCTCCACAAACATACACTACATAAACCCTTTCTTGATAACCTAGTGAAAGGAAACATAATAAAGAGTTATCTCATATATCTATAAGGGAAAACAAGGGATATACATAATAATAAGATGAATATAGGGGTTTGATAACACAAGCATAACATATGACAACCATACCCAACACATCAAATATTAGAATCTTGAATCGAAGAATAAATATTGGCAGTTCATAAGACATGAATAATAAGGGAATGAAATAAAATGATCCAAGAGAGCATAAAATTTGAATAATACATAGATTTATGGCATACACATCATATCATAGCATTGTGAACATGTAAAAATAGAGAAAAGTTCACTCATTAATTTAAAGACATGAAATAAGGTCCTTGCATAAATTTATGGACATGAAACATGGTCCACACATAACATTATGGACATGAAATATTGGTCCATAAATAAAATTTTCAACATGAAATGAGGTTCACACATAGCATTGTGAACATGTAATTAGGTTCATGCATGAAAATATGAACATGTAATCATGTTCACACATTACATTGTAAACTTGTAATTATTTTTATGCATAAGATAGTGAACATGTAATTTGGTTCATGCATAACATATTTAATCATGAGTTATCCATATTTACCCAATAAATTAAAGGGAGATATATGTGCAACCTATCACATAATTAAATTCATATTTATGTGTTCTATATGATTATAAAACATTCATTATATAAAAAATAATGTAATGGTTTTGATTGAAATTTCTTCATATCATAGGCATTGAAAGAGTGATAGATTTCATAATCATTTCATCATTTCATTATAGCATAACCCATGGAAGAAGAAGTGGGTTTCATAATAATTTTATCATCGTATAACCCATGGAAGAGAAATGGGTCTCATAAATATCTTTTCCTTATAAACCATTCAGATAGAAAATATGAATAGGATCCTTGGTTCATATCCCAAAAAATCAAATGTTACATCAAATGATGTAATCATAGATAGAAATTATTTTGAAATATCACATAGAACATTTTTTGAGGAAAATAAATATTCTTTGAAGATAACTTTTTTGAAAATTAAAACAATTTCAAATCCTTTTCAATGAAAATAACCTGGATAACTTATAAAGGAATCTTTAAAAATCATTTAAAACATTTATTGAGGAAAATATCTTTTCTAGTTTTAAAACCCCTTTTTAAAACACAAAACTTTTTGAAAATTATTTTCTTTGAAAATATCATTAAAAAATTATAAAGGTCTCTTAAAATAAAATATCAGTCATGATTTGGAGAAATTATGTTCATCACGTAGACATTAAAATAATGATTCCATTCACATTTTTTGGTAAAACACAATCAGGAATTCTTTTGAAGGTGACATGAAGATTCGTTTGAAAAAAATGTAAAAAGAAAAAAATGGGTGAATATTTATTCAATAAATAATTTTCAGAAAAAATAGTTTTTTAAAAATGTTCTTGAAAAACATTGTTTTGGAAGAAAAGCTAGTTTTCGACTGAAGAGAGAAGTAATGACAATTTTTCTTAAAACAATTATTTTGAACTCTTAGGTAAATAAATATTAGAAAATGAAATTAAAACCTTTATTCTATTTAAATAACCAAAGGATAAGAAAATAAATTAGTTTGTACATAGGTATATAAAAATATTTCATCATTTCAAGAACAGTCATGAGAAAACTTGATAAATAATGAGATTGTAACATAAAACCCTTACCACTTTGGTTACTTTGAATAATAATAACCATGAAAGAATAACATTTCATGAAACATTAAATCTGATCTGAATAAATAAATTCATGATAATACATGTGAATGTGGATTTATATATACCTCATAAAAGAATTCAGGTTCAAAACATATCATATATCTCTAAGAAGGCAACTCGAGACACAAATATGTTACCAATTAGGTAAATTTTGAAGTGAAAACCTCTTAAAAGAGAGGTCTTAAAATGGATATATAGTTAAAAATAATTTTCAAGATAAGAATAATAAAATAAATTAATTTTAATTCTACACTCCACATAAAAGAAATGTATTTTTAATATGGCATGTTTCTCATAGAAGTAAAAAGTGAGATGGAAAATGTTTACCGCTTTAGTAAAATATTGAATCAAGAGAACGAATAAATTACGACATAAAATAAAACAACTAATATCATGAAAAGGAGGATCATAATGATATAAAATTTCAATGGTTCAGTATATACACCACATAAAAGAAACACGTGGTAAATTTTCTTATGTCTACCGAAAATAAAAGAGGGATAATAATTCCCTTACACGAAGTATCGACTTCCATCATACCTATTTAGACCTTATGTATGATAAATATCATTTTATTATACATATTTATTGAAAAAATACTTATATTTAACAAAACATATATGATTTATTTATAACATTTTCTTACTTGTTTAATAATAGTTCCTTTTTAAAATCATGTTTCGGACAATAACCATTTTCTTTTTATTGTTTCTTTATTTGGTATTTTGGGTCCTCTTAATTATATCATGGTACCACGATCACATGAATTTTATCCATGATATAAATATCATAAATATTAATTACATATTTATTTATATTAATCCATAAATTTTATATATTGAAAATTAAATACATCATTCATTAAGACGGTAAACATTATGTGCTCAAGAACATTGTTTCCATTTTCTCAACAGATTAAAATAAATAATGGTAAATAATATATTACAATTATGGAATAATTTTTCTACTATATATTTCAAATATTTTCATTAAGAAACATCATCATTTCTTGACATGTAATTATTGAATGAATTATATCACTTCATGAGGTGGTAGCCCACCATACACACAAGCGATGTTATCATATTCTAACAAACTAGAAAGTATGAAGGTATATGTAAGAACCTATTTTTTGATGATATATGGATCCTTTATATTTTAGTGTAATTATTTTTCATAGACATAATATGAATTACTAGTGAGTATATGGAGTAAAAGAGGATGTTTTGGAAATGTTTGGAGCCCAAAACATCGGACAACGGAAGAAGCATGTGGGTTGAACTGTTAGTGGAAACCATGTTGCCCTTTCCACATGTGTCTTATAATAGCGTGGGGGTGTTTGGTGAAATTATGGGGGACCCATAGTTTCCCTAACCATGAATCCCAATATTAATGACCATGGTGAATATCTATTGTTTTTAATATAGACATATAACATGGTTTTTACAGGGTTTTCCAAACCAAGCACATTAGCCACAAAGGATCCCTCCTTGGGTGGTGCATTATGCACTGCTTGGACAACCCCACATCTATACCATGAGACCTAGTTTTTAAGTGGTAAATTACTATTTTTACATTGAATATTTATAGTTTTAGAAACCCTTGTTGTTTTTTTATTTAAGAGTAGATGAGGTTCCTTTTTCACAAGTCAAGATCTCCTCCTCCTCTCCACCTATGTTTTGGAGATCTCTTTCATCCGAACTCGGAATTGATATATGATCATCTTGTTGGATTCCTCTCAGTAAGTGATACACTATTTTTATTTCTATTGATGATTCTATTTTTATATAGTCTCATATGGTTTATTTTTAGTGCTTTCATCCATTCTTCCATTTTTGTCATATCCAGACCAAACTAAAGGCTAATACTATACAAGGAATCTACTGTAGGAGTAAGGTTGGTGGTATATGGATTACCCAGTAATGTCTCTCCATATATAAATTGTTCACGTTTTGAAAATGAAATTTTATCCATCATTTTCCCTTAAAATTTATCTGAATTAATTTTAATTATCTAGATAGTATTCTATGGATCTACTACTATTATTTCATGTGATTAGTGGTTTAGACCTCATTGTTAACCACCTAAATTAGGGTGTATTATTTTTTATACCATTGGTAACCCTCGTTGGGTCTATCTATAGCATCGTTCATGTGCATTTGACTTTCCCATTAATATGGTAAGTGGTCCTTAATAATTCATAAATCATTTAAATTATTTTATGAAAATTATATATTTATAAATATCACTGGGCCTAATTACATTATAAATTAAATTAACATTGGTTACATGTACCTAACTCACCTTGACATCCTTAATGAAAGGTAATGAAATGAACATATTAAATGATTATAAATTGAACAAACAAGGTTTCATGTCCTCTACCCCTTTTCAGGTTTGATGAAAGGTATTGAATTAACCCACTAAATGATTATAAATTAATGTAATAAATGTTTTCATGTCCTTGATACACATTTTCATGATTAATGAAATGTAAAGGAATGAACCTATCAAATGATTATCTGGAATGAGTATTAAATGGACTATGATTTCATATGATATAAATGGAATTTTTATGTATTTCTCATTTATTTGGACCTTTTTCATTGTAAAGGATATACTTGAGCTAGCATTGGATTCTCGACGGAGTTCCTTGAGCACTTAGAGGACTCCATTCAAATTAATGTATCTGACTGTCATGGGAGATAGCCACCATGGAATCTATTAACTGTATTATTACAAGAATCCATCAATTTGGTAATAAAGATTCACTTGACATATTTTATTGAAATAATAATCCCTTATATAAACTTCTTTGGTTTAGCTTGATTTCTTCAGACACGTGGTGTCATAGAATCACCCCAATGGGACCAGTTATGCATAGCCCAGGTTAACTATGGATGACCTCCAAAGACTTGGATAAACTCATTTAAAGTGTGATTCCATGGGTTTACCCCTTTTATTACACTCAGAACCATTATTTCCATACTACATGAGTTATTTATATGGGTTTACTAGACCCATAAGCTAATGGATGCCTTGGTTTCACCTTAGATCATATTTCACTGTTATGATGAACTATTTTGGTACTGTTGACCACTTCACATGTCTTATCAATATAAAGCGAATAAAAATTTATTAAATTTGTACATGTTCATTCACTAGCAGATGCTTAAGCATGTATGAGATGTTTATTTATAATGGTTTACTTTATTACATAAATGAATACTGTATAGTTTTTATTTACATACTGGATTGTATAGACTTCGTTATTGGTGGACTACTGAGATTTATCTCACACCCTATCTCTGAAGTATTTGGTACCCAAGAATATTATATAATCATAGGTGTGGACAATGGGAAGTTTACCTATTTAAAAACCTTGCTCTCTAGCTTTAGGATGGGAGTTTTGTAGAAAATGATCGAGCGAGATCATGAGATATGAGGATAGTTTTATCTTTTTTTGACTATTTTTTAGAGAATTTATTTTAATGACTTTCCACCTTCATTTAAACCTTATTTCCCTTCCTATTTAGACATGAAATTCCGTCATCAATTTCTATATGAAATATTTTTCAGTTTTGGAGATGGTTATTTATTACATGGATGACTATATTTTTTTTGCGTCTTTTTTTACTTATCCATTATTATTCTCCCACCTTTAATTCATTTGTTATTTCACCTTTGTGATCTACTATAACTAGAGGGAAGAGTCTCCCCACTATCACACCCCATTCCCTTACTACTATTCAATAACCACATGCATACATGGAGAAATTCTTGAGACAATGTGGCCAAATGGGTTCAGTTACTCTAGAGTGAACGAAGCCCAAGATGTCACAAAGTGAAATCATATCTATTTATTTTACTGTTTATTTTTTTGGAAAATTTTCATTAGAAAGTAGGAACATATTTGTACATGGTCATAATTAGTTATTGGCAGTATATAACCCATGATCAGGGTAAATATCATGTACCTATGAATATGAAATTGTTTTTCTTTTTTTCCCTATTTTTGTTGATAGGATCTCACTTTTGGGTGATTCACACGGATTGTGTTCTTCGAATTTCATTATAAATATTATTCCTTGTCCTTGAATATAAATTATAATTTCTACATGCATCATTATAAGAACCTAGGATTCACATTCCATGCTTCTGTTATACCATATAGGTTTATTTCATTGCTTTCACTGTATATGTTGCATGTGATTTTTCAGTAATCCATGGTTGTAATATATGCATGTGATACTAACATATTCAACAGAGAGAGAAAATTGTTCATTTAAAATTTCATCATAAATCTAAATATTTTTTCCAGTATAGGTGGATATTGGAATCCTAAATATCTAATTCTAACCCATGTATTCTATGCACACCTGGTCACGTGAGCTTGACATTAGTGGTCAATACAAGATGATTAATTTCTATTTATATGGTATAAGAGAACATATAAAATAGAAATGATAAATCAATGAATTGATCCATTTTTTTACTTGCTACATTCTATGAATGAATGTATAGTGGTCTGGTTGGAATTACTTGGGTGTCATTTTCATCTTATAAATTGTTTGGGCCTTTTGTAGTTAGGAATGAAAATCCATTTAATTTAGCTATTTTTTATGCATAAAATCACTTAAGAACTTAATATGAAAATTACAACTTATAAATAAAATTTTTGTCGATCAATGGAGTGGTCAAATGTTATTTAATGAGTGTGTACCCCTTAATTTGTAATTGATCTTTAATATATTCAATCCCCTATAAATTAAACTTAAACACTTACCAATGCCATGGTCTCTTAAGTAGGTAGATGGTGGTAATATTTTGGGTAGTGATCCATTGTTCTTTTTTTCCATTTCCGTTATAGATTTTATCTATAATTAAATCATCTTCTTTGGTGTGTGCTTGGAATTTATAGAGTTGTGCTACCACGATGTCCTCTATTCGTGTTCCATGAGGGTGTTGATGACCATTCCCCATAGGTGGTCGGTCCTGAGCCACTAGAGATACCTATAGTAGATCCATTATTTCTTATGTTTTCCTTTGGGCCGTGCATCATTGATGGAGATGCATAGATTGTTGCTACGCATTCCATCTTTCCAAAGGTGGATGATATTCCTCACTTCTTTAACAATGTTTTCTCATTGATCGAAATGGGATGATGGGATATTAGTACCTCCTTCAATGTATTCCTCCTTGGAATTTGTATCCTTGTCCAAGTCTGCCTAATAGAATAAGATATTGTCTGTGAATCTAATTCTGGGTGCCTTGTCTTTGTGGACACTGGTTAAATACACTACTTCTATCATGAAATTCCAAGGGGTCTTGAAACGGTGTTAAACATCAGTAAGTGTAGATGATAGCATCCAGAATGTCAGGGCACCTCTGGATGTAAGAACATTAGAACCCCACTATTATTCCTTGTCAGAGGTCTTCTCAAGGGCATGGAAACCCATGACATCGTACATCGATCACAGGGTATATTATTCTAGAGGTATTTCTTATGAGGATTTCCTTTCGTTCCAATGTTTAAATGGGTCATTTCACGAGTCTAATGTATAGAGAATATCTTTATGGCCAAGGTGTGTCTTCAGTGGTTTTCCTTAAGAGAACCTTCTTTAAAATGAAGTAGAACGTGGGTTTAACATCTTTTAGAGATTAAATGAGAGTTCTCAAAATTCCCCCTAGAGATGGTTCAGATTGGTACATCCCTAGGAGGGATCACTTAGAAGGTTTTCCAGATGGATGGATCGAAATTCTGAAAAAGAGCGGTCCCAAGGTGGTGTTCCCTAAAAATGGAATATTTCACACTTTGAGGGTGTATCCCAAAAAGGGAACACACGATATATTGATCAATATGCCCAAATATAGTGGAACTAGGGTGTTGTATCACAAAAAGGTAAGGTGTCACACAGTAAAGGAAAATCTTTACACCACTGAGGGTGGATCAATACCATGGAACCCAAAGAGGGGGGAAAAAGTTTTACCACTGTATATTATTGAATCTCAGGGAGGGTTCTTTCATACCCTTTGTTAGGCCAGTAGTGGTTTTTTTATATTCATCTCATGATGAGGCATAGCATGCTTGGTGCACAAGGTATCCTATTCTTAAATGACAGGGTATGCTATAGTTTAAATTCCTATAGTGATGACTATTAGAATATTATTCCTGGTGGATAAGGCATTTCTTTTTTGGAACAAGAGGAATACTAGGATTGTCATATAGGGTATACTACAGTTTATAGTCATGGACTGAGGATAATTAAGAATAAGGTTCCTAGAAATGGATGGTGTGTGGACTTAAACCAGAGCATCCCAATCTCATTCAACCCAGTATTAGAGCTAGGTGATGGGGTTTGAGGAGTTTCTTGAGGAATGGTTCAAATCAAGGTAATCGGGGAAATGAAGATGAGAATCAAAGCTCATGACATATAAATGGTACCATGATAAATATGTCTACTCAAGTTATTTCAATGAGTGTAGAGGAGTATCTTGAATCATGGTATTCCATTTGTGGAAGGTGGCTCACAAGGTAAAATATTGGTGGCCAATCCCAAAATGATTATGGTGTGAATCATCATTTTTAATGGGGTGTAATAAAGGTAGTGAAGGGACCAGGCCGAGACCTCATCCCAGTACTGATCCTGAGCAGGGCTGCGGGGGTGCAACCCAAGTGGTATGGACCAACGGGTACAGAACTGTTCTGCATAAGATGGGATTTGCATAAAATGGGTTGCGCACAATATTGGGTATCCGGTAAGTGTTTAATGTAATGTTGGGATTGCACACAAGACCAAGGATGTGTGCAAGAGGTGGTCTTGTGCCCCCTAACTTATGGTGAAAAGAGGTCGGGCAAGGAACAAACCACTATGGTCCCGTGCGAAGGTGGTCCCATATGGGACCTATCATGCAATATCTCTACAATGAGGATTCGATTATTCTATTCTTGAAAAACAATTGGTGGTCTTATGCGCAGAAGAGTGATGGTCGACCTCTAGAGGTTGTCCGGAAGGAGAGGATGTACCCTTCTATTTATAGGAAAAATATCAGTACTGGAACACCATGTAGTATATGTGGAAGAGGCTACATGACATTTTATCAGGCATGTAAGAGTATTGGGTGCACATTAAAATCTTGTGATCACATCTCAAAACTTCTACGCACCTGACTTAGCCATTTTTTGGGGTTGTTGATGAATATGATAGACCTTTGACATGATATTGGGAACATAAAGGGTTTGTGATATGGGTCACACCCAAGATTCCATTGCTCTAAGGATAATTCCATTCATGTGTAAAAAACATCCATTCATTCATGAAAATCCATACATTTCCCCAAAATCTCCATGGTTATCCATTTTCAGTAGTCTAACTTCAAATGGACACAAATTTTCAACTATTACTCCTTTTGGGGTCTACAATCAGTCATATTAAAGCCTATGAAATGAGCTACCGTGTGAGATCATTCCTAGTAACATTTGATGAATCTTTTGGATTTATTTCTAGTTACAATAACCACCTATGGAACAAACTTCTATTCTGAAACTAGGCATTGAAGATTAACATCGAGAGGGTTTCCTATGTTTATTATATTATATGTAGGTTACTCCACGACCAACACCTATGATGTTTTATTTGACTCATAAGTTTTAGGAAAAGAATCATCCCATATTTTAAAAGGATGGGGGTCTGCATGCTATTGAGTCATAGATAGTGTTTATTCTATCAATCTTCAATAATATAGATAAAAATCAAGAGGGGAGTTTCAATATTTCTACCTACATGCTTCATGATTTAACCATGTTCTAGTGGGGTGTGATTGACCAGGATGGTCGACATCGGTCATGGGTTAGGTGGACCTCTTTACTGGATTATATGGTTATGTTTTCCCTCAAACACAGATATTTTACCTAAATATGGATTTCCTGCATCTAGAGTAAGCTTATTTTACTTTCATGGGATTATCATCCTGTTTTACTGAGTTGTAACTTTTTCACCACTTCTTTTTAGTGATGAGCTATCATAAGTGACACATTTTGAGGATGGGATCAATTATTTCATCCACTTGTAGGTTAATTTACTTCACCTATATACCTTTTATTATATTTTTAATAATGCTCATATCACTAAAAACAACTTAAGATAAGCTGATTGTACAAAGAATAATGGTTGACTGTTGAGACAGGGAAGTAGTTCTTCTAGTAACAGAAAGTGTAGCCTCGAGGTTTCTCATCATAGTAGTGGAAGCCAGAGTATCTACATTGGTATCTCTTTTATATTCCTAATGTATGGATAGAAAGGATATGTGAAGCCTCAATGTGATAGAGACCCACTTGAGTTTTTTTATTATGGTTAGGTGGATCATCTTTAGAGGTTTTTTTAGAGCCTTACCCAATTTTCTATTAGAAGAGGATATGCACCATATCTACTGTCCTGAGCGAGGTCAGTAATGCCAAATCAGACATGAAGATGGAATTTTATTGGCCCAACAAGTAGAGAATGAGATCATGGATGTGGTATCTAGACTTTTTATTATTATCACTTGTAAATTAGGAACCCTCCATGCGTTTAACTCTTATAGTTAAGAACTGATAACCTATTCCTTTAATAGTTGATCTCTTTGACCAGAACCTTGGATATAGGGTGTTCTCTAAGATCATCATGATATTAAACTATCATCATATTTGATTCAAGACTTTGGATATACCATATATGGATTTCTGATGTCGGTACCCACTATTTGAGTATCTAGTTATATCATCTGGTCTTACAAATGTTCCCATCATTTTCTTGTCCCTGAGGAATAGGGATTTCCTCCAAAATCTGGATTCCTTTGTCATGGTTTTGTGGGATGTAATCATGGTGTATTCTCTAACATGTATTTACCATGCTAAATATTTTGATATTGTTTTTAATAAACTGAGAGATCATTAGTTATATGTCATAATCACCAAGTTTCACTTCAAGATAAACAAGTTTCACTTATAGGGTCATATTATCTCAGAATTAGGAGTATTTTTTTTACCTATAAAAGGTGAGTGTTTTTGTCTCCAAAAGGAAGCTCAAGAATGTGTTTTATATATGATGTTTTTGGGGGATGGATGGATATTATAGGGGTTTCATAAAATATATTTAATGCCATGTGGAACCTCTTACTGTTATGACTAAGAAGGATGTGAATTTCTTACTATATAAATCATGTGAGAAGGCCTTTCAGGAGCTAAAAGGAAGGCTTACCTTGTCACTAGTTATGATTTCTATAGAGCCTAAAAACATCTATATTGTGTTTTTTTATGCATTAGGAATCAGGCTGGGTAAAGTATTGATGAATGAGGATAGATTCATTACATATGGGCTTCACTAGTTGATACCCGATGAGAGTAATTACTCGATTCATGACATTGATCTTGTTGTGGTCTTTCATGATTTTTGTCGATAGAGGTAATATATGATGGGAGAGCGCTTTTTGATGTTTATGGCCCACAAGAGACTCAAATATATCATTATGTAGTGTGACATGAATCTAATACAGTTAATATGGTTTGAATACCTTCAATATCATGTCTTTGAGCATGCCTATATAACTGGAAAGGGCAATGTGGTACCTGATTCAATGAGACGGAATATCATGTATAGGGCATTCAAGAAGCTAGTGATGAATGGAAATTTATGTCTCTCTATTCTGAACTGCATTTTTTGTTTCATGGGAGTAACCTGAAACCATATATTGTAGAATTAACTATTACCTCTTCACTCCTAGAGAGGGTGAATATAATAAGTCCTTAGACCATGAAGGTTTGGTCCAACCGGATATTATTTCTGGTGAGTACCCACCTCCTAATTGCTCTATCGATTCAAAATACTTCTTATATATACATTGGAGTATATGGGTCCCAAGAGATATGCGATGGGATATAATATTATAGGTTCAGTATTCTTTATGAGAAAAACACCTAGGTATCTCTGAGATGTGTCGTGACATGTGCCACCAATTTTAATTGTCATGGATGAAACATCAAATTTTTATTATCACCAGTTGTTCCAACCTTTAGCAGGTGAAGGCAGAGCACCCGCGACTTGATGGATTCATAAATATATTATCGGTCCCATAAAGGAAATGGTAATATGTTTCAATGTATTTTGTGGTAGGACTAACAGGGTCTCATTGAGGTATCCATGTGGTTTTGGTAGTCATGGAGTGATTGAAAATGTATTTCACATCCTTCCTATCCTAGAGACTTTCTTAGTTGATGAGTTGGGATGGCCGAATGTCTATGAGATCATACACCTACACAGGATCCCTCATACTATCATTTCATATGGGAATTATCTTTTTACATCAATGTTGTAATAGGGGTTACAGAGAACCATGGGTACATAGGTTCTTTTGAGCATAGTTTTCTCCCTCAAACTAATTTCCAGTCGAAACGGACGATATAGGTGTTCAAGGACTTACTTCATGAATACGTTACTGATTAGGTGGTTTATGGGATAATCATATCACTCTCATAACATTTTTATACAATTATATCTTTCAGTAAATGATTCATATGAATAGATATGACAAATTATTGGTAGGTCAATCTATTCTCCCTTATGTCAGTAAGATGTATGAGAGGCAGTGCTACTAGGTCCTCATCTTGTGCAAGAGACATCTAAGAAGGTTAAATTGATTGAAAAATGTGTGTCTACTACTTATTCAGGATATAAATCACATGTCAATCACTATTGATGACCTCTAGAGTTTATGTTCAGGGATAACTTTTTCTTATGGGTATCTCCTAGACTTGATCATAGACAGATACAGAGGCTAGGGAAGCTATAAAATTTCTTTATCAGTCCTTCTGAGATCTTGGATAGAGTTGAGCAAGTTTCCTATCGGTTTCTATTACCTTATATGTATTTTTTCATGCAAAAATGTCTTCCAAATTTCATAACATCTCTATTATCATGTTGACCCAACACATAATTTTGATCCTGATGATGATGAATTAGATGTAGATGCATCTTTTGATGAGTATCCTATTCGCATCATTGATCGAAGAACAAAGTCTCTATGAGTTATTTTTGTCCATTTGGTATTTGTGATATGTTAGCACAACCATGTATAAGATGATTCTTGGGTGTGATAGGTCTATGCATGTGCTTAGTTTTCAGAGTTATTCTTCGACAACATTCTACCACCCTTGGAATGGAAACTTGGGGACACTTTCCTTTAAGGGAGGAATATTTTTAGAACCCAATTTTTCTATATGTTAAGAATCCATTAAAAAAATTAATTATTTTTATTGAACCTATTATGATTGATCAGTGAGTATATGAAAGAAATAAGGTTGTTTAGGGATTGTTTAGAGCCAGGAACCCCAACCGATGGAACCCATAACTAGGCTGCATTATTAGAAAAAATTCCTCATCCCAATCGATTAAATTTCTCCTATCCAAGAAGGGTGTTTAGTGAGAAGAAGTGGGCCACACGATTTTCTCTAATCATACAACCTAGGCTGCATGAATGTGCTAAATCACTATGGTTTTTGAAAGTTCCATATATCATGGTTTATGAACAGTTTCCCAAACCGTGTGGATGAACAATGTGGGTTCCCCCCTTGGTAAATTGATTCCACATGATTGGCCCAAGGATTGGCCAACCATGAGACCAATTTGTGTGACTTGGGTTTTAAGGAGAAAATTACTATTTTTCACTTGATGATATATAATTAACACAAATTCTTGTTTCTTCATTCCAGTGGATAGCATCCTCCTTTTTATCCTGTGAAGAGATCCTCCTCCTCTCCACATCTGTTCTTTGAGATATCTTCTATCCAAAATCTGAATCGGGATTCAAGCATATTGTTTGAATCTTATCAGTACCTTAGGCTTGTTTCATTATTATTCTTCCTATAAACATCTCTATATTGATGCAGGCTCCTATGACCTATCTTTAGGGAGTTATTATTTTCTTTAATTTTATTTCAATCCAAGAGAAATTAAGGGTAGATAATAGATGAGGAATATACTACATGAATAAGGTAAGTGTTATATGAATCATCCCTTATTTTCTCACCATCTATAAATTATTTCCATTATGTGAATACTAGTTCCATTTTGTATTTCCATTAAAAAAATAACTTTTTTAAATTGGATAGATTGTATTATATATCCCTACTACTATTAATTTATATCATTTGAGGTTTATACCTCATTGTTAATTTTACCTTGTAGGCTTTAATATTTGGTATGCCCTTGGTGACCCATGTTGTGTCTATTTGCATAATCATTTGAGAGCGTTTAACATTATCTTTAATAAGGAAAGTGTTCATTCATAATTAATAAATACTTAAAATAATGATATGTAAGTTATATATTTATATATATCACTTGGAATAGTTAGATTATAAATTCAATTAACATTGGTTTCAAGTACCTTACTCAAATTTTCATGATTAATGATGGGTAATGGAATGAAATTATTAAATTATTATAAATTTAATTGACATGGATGCATGTCATCTACCCCATTTCATGTTTAATTAAAGGCTTGAAATGAATCCATTAAATTATTATAAATTAAATTAATAAATGGTTTCATTTCCTTGATAAAACTTGTTTAGATTATTAAAAGGTAATGAAATAAACCTATAAATTGATTAAATGGAATGAGTATTACATGGAATGTGATTACATAAGATATAAATAGAATGATTATAAGGTTACCATTTCTTTTTAACTTTTTTCATATTTATTGGAATGGTTAGAATTGATCTATCTATAAATTTTTAGGGAATTCCTTGAGGACTAAAAAGAGGCCATTCTGATTCATTGAGACAACTTTCACGGGAGACACCCACCGCGTAATGTAGTCATTATCGTATTGCATGAGTGCCTCGATGTGGTACCAAAAATTCACATGAAATATTTTTTGAATATTAGAATGACTTGGATATAGTCCTTAGATTAATATTGATTTCATTAGACAAGTGGCGCAATAGATTCACACCATTATGCCTAGTCATTCTTAGCCATGGATTATGATGGACAAGTTCCATGGACCTAGTTAAACTAATTTTTAGTGGAATTACTTGGGTGTTCCACAAATATTACACTCAAACCCCTTATTAAAAGACATTATGAGTTATTACAATGAGTTTTTCTAACCCCTTAGGTCATGGATTCCTTGGTTTCACCCTTGATCCTCTTTTATTATTAGGATGGTCTATTATGGTAATTTTGAACCCTTTGCATGATTTATCTATATAAACCGAATCATATTTAATTAAGTGGTTACATTTTCAAACACCCACTAAGGATAAAGTTGGTATGATTTATTCATTTTTATTTCTTTACATTATTATATATCTTCACGTTGTATAATTTATTTTTACATACTTGATTTTATATATTTCATTGGTGGTATCCTAAAGAGATTTATCTAACACCCTATCTAGGTCGTTGTTGGTACCTGGGAAGATTATATGATCACAGGTGTGGAAAAGGGTAAGAATCCCTCTTTGGACACATGAATTTGATGGTTTATGATGGTATCTTAGTAGTAGATAACCAAGAGAAAGATCAAGAATATTGGATATTTTTTTCTTCATTTTTATTATTTTATGTAGAATGTGTTATACTGATTTCCCACTACCATGTATGAATATTTTTCCTTTTTTTAGAATCATGAAATTCTATAATCATTTTTTATACGATACAATTTAAAGTTACTAAGATGGTTATTTATCGCATGGATGATTACATTTATTTATTCTACCAATTTTAGTTATTCATTATTATGATTTTGTACTTTATTTATATGTTATTTCTCCCCTATTATCTATTCTTACTAGATGGAATATACTCCCCACTATCACACCCTAGTCCCTCATTTCTAGTTGTCATCCTCTAGTCTAAAGGGAGGTGCACTTGAGGCCATGTGGTTAGACGGGTTCAGTTGCTCAAGAGGGAACCGAGTCCTATATTTTCAAACATCTATGATTTAATAATTTAGAAATTATAATAAAATCATAAATATAATATATAAAAATTTATTCACTCATTATAACCATATTTTGGAGGATATAATGGAGAAACTAAAGTCATCTGTTCATGAGGTGGTCGTTCTTCGTACACATGAATAAGAATTTTGAAACCCACTTAAATGAACTAGATAATATTTTTAGGTTATAACATGAACATAATTACATTTATGTAAATGTTAAATATTTTTGCCATTATATTGTATGTTTTAAGACACAATTCATTATTGAAAAGGTAGAATGAAAAATGAAGATCTTAGTGAGGACAATTACCTTCGCATAGAAGCTCCTCTAATGGATCTCTTATTAAGGACCCTAATGTTGGTCTTTTGGGAGGAGAAAAATATCTCAAACATGTATAAGTATATTGGGGATGGATTTTTATAGGGGTTGGATGAACTAGATGGATTGATAGGTGTGAGTAAGTGAAGGCTTGTGGCAGCCTTTTATATGTAGGAAAAGAAACCAATGGTTAACTATATGAAAATTTCTCAAATGAATTCAAAATGATAAAGTAATTAACAATCCAAAAGCTTCTAAATAACCCTAGATTAAAACTTGTTAAGAATAATTTGGAAATATTTTACAAAAAATATGATTTGGACATGTTTTTTTCCATTTTTTACCCAAATCTTTTTTATCCCCCCAGTAAACCCATTTTTTACCTTAACTTAGGCAATAAATTTTTAACGTTTTCCCTATTAAGGTTATTAAAAATTTAAGGCCACCTTATTAGATATTATAAATTATTCTAATTAAAAATATGGAATCCATTTTTCAAAATTCAATTCAAAAGTGGAAATTTTTAATTCAGAATAAATCCCACAAACATGATGAGAAAGGGGTTTTCAAAAAGAAAATTTTCAATATATTAAAAGATATTTATATCAAAATTCAATATGAAAATGATTCAAATTACCTAATTTGGAGTAAAAGATATATAATTGAACTAATTTTTCTTTAAAACCACATTAAAATATAATTTTACATTATAAAAAATTTCAATAAAAAGATATTTTTTATTTAAAATTCATTATTATTCACTATTCATAAAAAAAATAATCCTTTCCAAAAAATTAAAAAAATTATTCCTAATATAATTTTAATATTATGATTTGAAAAGTTATTTTTATTTTTTCAAATACATTTTCTGATAGTTTAAAAAAGATTTTTATAATTTATTAGAAAAAAACAGCCTTTGAGGTAATAATACTTTTGAAACGTATAGACATTATAAAAAAGTAAATACTTTTTTATCAATATTTTTTCTTTTTATAAAACCATTAAAATTAATATTTAAAAATTAGGTATTTTTATTCATATCATTAAATTTTACAACTTGGTTATAATAGTCATGTTTGAATAATATTAACAATATATCATGGTTTTGTTAGTGTCTTTTCTAGTACAAGATAAACTCAATGTTGTGTGTAACACAAACTTAACATGGTGTTACATGTAATTAATTCTATTAAAGTAATTTAATTTATTCAAAAATATTGATTCATAAAAAATTCAAGGTGGCACATTCTACACCCCCCCTTAAAATGAATTTTAACCTCGAAGTTTATCATTCTAATACAAAAAATGGGGATACACTAACTTCAATATTTCCACATGACACCAAGTATAATCCTAAAACTGGTGGTTTCAACATAAAATATTGACTATTTGAGTGGTCTTGTTTCATATAACTTTCTCTATATAATCCATAATCTCCGTCGACTGTTCCTCATAATAAATATCTTTCCCTAGTGTTTTAACATCCACGTTCATTACATTTTATGTTTTAAGTATGTACATCATCATTTTATATACATAAAAAAATCTAGATCCTAATAGAGGTCTAGTGGAAGACTTAATAAATTGGATACTATCCCAATATGATCAATAATTTCAATGGGACTCATATACCAAGGTATTGTATTTTCCTTTGTTTCATAAGAAAAATATCATCCTTTGGTTCTGATTTGATAAATTTCCACTTCAACTCTTACACTAAGAAATGATTATCATTTTTTATGGTTAAGCACTAATAGATCACAATATCTATAATAGAATGATAATTCATTCCTTCTATCTCTTATTATAAAAAATGGTTTGAAATTTTTATCCAATATGGACAAATCCTCATATGGTGAAGTAATAAATTAATATCTAAAACCTCATAAAAATTTCAAGATTAACATTTTCATAAATTGTTAACCTTATGACCCATACAAAAGATTAAAATCAAAAACATTAGAAATAATTTCACTATATTTTCAAAATAAACATATCATTAATCTCGCAAACAATATAAAGAAACTTTTAATTGTCACATACCAAACATATGAATACCTTCAACATGTTTTCTCTCGAAACATGGTAATAACGTGAATTGTTCTAAAAACATATTAAAAATATACATAAATCCCGCCTCCTTGAATAAAACCACATATTATTGAATATATCCCATACATACAATAATATTGATAAAACTTATCATGGATAACAATGACCACTTTGTCCACAAATCATCAATCAATTCCTCAGTCATCAATACTATCCAATTTACATTATTTTTATCAATTATCTCTTTATCAAAACATAATTATATCTACATTTCGAACATATTTAGGGTTATCTTCTCTAAATCATGTTCTTTCATTAAATTTCACCTATCAATTAAATAACTTTTCTAGTTCATTAGTACCATTCAAAATATTCTTAAAAATACATAATAAAAAGATATAATGAAAACCCTTTATATACTCTATGATTCATATAAAATCATTCTTTAATTACAACACTTAAATTATACAATCATTCCAGTTCATTATTAAACCATTGATTGGGCTTCATCATCTTATTCCTCAATACCTCTTTCTTTTTATATGTCATTCAAAGTCTCTTAACCATTAATAGTATAACCATTAATTGTACCACATCATTGATTATCTTTATAATATTTCCTCCAATGACATATATTTTCATAAATTTCATTCTTTCCAAATATAAAAAATTCATACTTTGATAATACTTTAGGGAGACCAATATTCACATTCACTATATTAACTGAACGTTTCATTTTCCATTTGAAATTATTTTCTTTGTGTCCTCATTTTCCAAACTCAAAAAATATTCTCAGCCTTTTGAGACATTATATTGAGTGCTTCTTCCTGCATTTTTTAAATATAGAAAATTTATTCTTCTTTCCCTTATAGACTCCACCACCCAAACTCAAAATGAACATAATTCTTATCTTATTTTCTTGGAAATTATTTGGTTAATGAAAATGTTATTAATCATTTATCATGATAAATGATTACGTGTAATCACAATATCCTTCATTCCAATCATCAACCCCATTTGGTTTCTCATCAACACATTTTATATCAAATTCAATCTTAATACAGTTCTTCCTTGTTCCATACAATGACTGAAACAAAAAAAACAAAGTGTGATTAAAACTAAACATAGTGTAGAACCACATAATCATCAAAAAATCACTAATAAGATGTCTAAATAAATGACACCTTCTTTTTAATATATAAAACATTAGGTTTATCATAAGACATTTATAGTCATCATCTATTTAAATACTTCATAATTTTTTGTAAAGAGTGTTGAATTTGAAAAGCATATACCTCAAGATTTGTGAAGCCATGTGTGCAACAAGACCCATTTTTGTGAAAAATGTGATGATAAAATCCATCTCATTGCACCATTTTAAGAGTTATTACCCTTATGTACCTTTTTTATAGAGAAACGTCCACTTGTAGTATCTATACAGGGATATAATTACATGGAAACCACTTTCTCTATCTGTTACCAAAATACTAAGTTATTTTATTATACCTTGACTCATCCCAAAACATATCCTTAGAGTCTTCACTAGACATATATTTATAAATATATCTAGGGATATCACTATTCTTTTCTTATCCTAGTATCCAAAGTTCAACTAATCCTTTCCTATGATACCATCTATACAGGACCAGGCTTTTCCTACATGGATATTACATCCTTCTAGATTAATATTTAATAAATAACACCAAAACCTGCCTGAGGACCTTAATTGTTCAGGGCCTTTGGATATAAGGTACACAATATTCAAATTTATTTAATGATCTTTATCATCAACAATAAATATCTCCCCATTTAGTACTATTTAAAAACATACCCACTTAAAACATTTATTTATAACCCGGAGAAAGGAAAAATAAGAAAGGGTGATCTCACAAAGGAGATATGTAAGAATAACATGAAAATAAAGGTATGAGAAAATGATCATAACATATGAAAACGATACAATACATATCAAAGATTAGAATATTTAGTCATTTAATAAATATTAGTAGTTTATAGGACATGAATCATAATGGAATCAATGAACAAGATCGACGAGAGGATAACATTGGCATAAGACAAATATTTTGGTCATACACATTATCTTATCAAATTTTTAACATGTCTAAATAGGTAAAGGTTCACTCATTAAGTTAAGGACATGAAATTAGGTCCTCAGATAAATATATGGACATGAAACATGGTCTACACATAATATTATGGACATCAAAAATCACTGCATAACACTATGAACATTTAATAAGGTTCATGCATAACTTTGTGAACATGTAATTAGGTTAATGCATAACATTGTGAACATATAATCAGGTACACACATAAAAGTTTTAACATGTAATTAGTTTCATTCATAAAATTGTTAACATGTAATAAGGTTCATGGATAACATATTTGCATATGAGTTATCCATATTTACCCAATTTATTAGAAGGAGATATAGGTTCCACCAATCACATAATGAAAATCATACCTATTTGTTCCATAAATCATAATAAATTCATCATACAATAACGCATGAAATAAAATGTGTTTGAAATAATTTTCATCGTATCAAACTCTTTAGAAAAGAGATAGGTTTCATAATCATTTCATTATCTCATCATGGCATAACCCTTGGAAGAAGAAGAGGTTTTGATAATAATTTTATCATGGTAAAACCCATGCAATAGTAATGGGTTACGTAAAAATCCTATAATAATGATAAACCATTTAGAGAAAGAATAAGAATGGTATCTTTAGTTTATATAACTAGAAAAACATAATTTAAATCAAACGATGATGTATTATATAGAGATTGTTTTTCAACGATCACTTGGAAAATTTCTTGAGGAAAATAAATATTTTTTGAGAATAAATTTCTTTAAAATTAAAACATTTTCAAATCCGAATATTTTAAAATAACATTGATAACTTGTAATGGAATAATTAAAAATCACTAGAAACATTTCATGAATAAGATAACCTTCTGACTTTAAGAAAAAAGTTTGAAACATTTTCAAAATAATTTTCATTGAAAACAACCTTGAAAACATATAAAGGATGAATAAAAGAAAATAATACAGAATATGGAATGAAATTCTATTCTTTACATACATATTAAAAAAATATTCCATTTATATTTTTAGTAAAATCCAAATGGGTATTTTTTTGGGAAAATAACCTAAAGATTCCATTTAAAAATTTAAAAAAATGAATCATTGGTGAAAATGTATTTAATAAATCATTTGGATAAAAAATAAACATTTTTAGAAAAAAAGGTTTTGGAAGGAAAATTGGTTTTTGACTTAAGAGAGAAATAAAGATGATTTTTCTTAACAACATTATTTTGACTCTTGAGTACATAAAGAGTGGAAAATAAATGGAAAACCTGAATTCTCAAGAAATATTATTATGAGAAGAAAATAAATTATTTTACATAGAGATGTATTATAATATTTCATCACTGGAAGAATATCAGGAGCAATCCCGATAAAAAATGTGATTGTAACATAAAAACATTACCAATTTGGTAAATTTGAATTATAATCCCCATGAAAGAATATAAATAAATAAAACATATAACATCATGATAATAAATAAATTTCTAATATTAAATTTCAATGAGGTTTTACATACATTGCATAGAATAAGATATTCACATAAAAAAACATTTTTTTCAAGTAAGACAATTTAAGATAAAAAACTCATTACTGCTTTGGTAACCATTGAATTGTTAACCTCTTTAAAAAGAGGTCCTAAAAATTATATTTTATTCCAAATATTTCTCATGATAATAAAAAAAAATTCATGGTCACTATACACACCACATAAAATAAATAGGTTGAAAAATGGAAGATTTCTTAGAGAAGTAAAAAGTGAGATGGAAATCCCTTGTCGCTTTAGTTATATTTTGAATCGTACTACCAAACAAAGAATAACATCAAATTAAACATTTATTATCATGAAAATGATGAAGTAAATGATATAACACATCAATGGGGTCGTATATACACCATAAAAAATAATTTTTTGTTGAATTTTCATATGCCTCCTAGAAATAAAAAAGAGAATAGAAATCCCTTTACAAAAGTCTTGACTTCCTTCATAAACATTCATGAATATGGTATAATAAATATAATTTAATTATAAATCTATAATAGAAACATACATATATATATTTCATACCATATATGATTTATCATGACATTTTATTAACCTTATATTAACAGTTCCTTTTTAAACTCTCATTTTTAATATCAACCGCTTAGCTTTTCATGTATGTTTTGATTTGGTGATTTGGGTCCTCTTAATTTTATCATGGTTAAAATATCTCCATAATTTTATCCATTATATAAATATATTATATATTTATTAAATATTTATTTATATTAAACCACAAAATATAGATTTAGAAAATTAAATTTTTCATTCATGGAGATGATAGGACGTACGTACGAATGAATGATATTTCCATTTTATTAACAGATTGAAATAAATAAATGTAAATAATATATTACCATTATATAATATTTTTAATTTCATATATATCACATATTTTCATTAAACCTATAATTATTACATTCTATTTAAAAGGTGAACAAATTACATCACTTCATGAGGTGATAGTCTGTAGTACAAACGTGCGACATTATCGTATTCCCACAAAATTATAATTATGAAGTTATGTTTAAGATAAAACATAGATAAGTATAAAAATATAATTAATATAATTTATTATGATTTAATCCATAATTATTACTAGTTTCCATAGGTGTTAATGGAGAAATGAATGACAGTGGTTCGTGAGGCGGTAGTCCACTATAGACGTGAATGATTATTGCATAACCCATTTTACTAAAGGGAATATGGTTATAGGTTATTACATCAAAAAAAATAACATTTCAGTATATATTAGATTCTATTGTTATTATTTTTGATGTTTTAGGACATATTTTTTTTGTTTTAAATAGAATAAAGAAATATTTGGATCCCAGTGAAGTCAATTACCATCGCTTAGAAGAACCTCCTTTTGGTCTTTTATTAATGACCCAATTATTGGTCTTTTTGGCTGAATAGAAGCTCTAGAACATGGATAATGGTGTTGTAAAGTTATTTTCCCCGGGTTTTTAAAAAATCTGGGATTTATATGTGTAAATAAGTGAAGTTTGGTGATGTTGTTTAAGTAAATGACTATTATGTGGGAAGAGCCTCTGAGCAGCTGCGTGACTCGGGTCACTCTCTTCTAGGGTATCTTCTCTGCATCCTTCTCCCCACTACTGGGTGTGACTCGGAGTGGCTTGGAATCAGCTTTTCATTCCTAAGGTGGTCTCAGCATTGTTCCCAGCATGACATCGACTTTTTCCGGTCTCGTTTTAGTGTGGTCTCGCATCGGCTTTGGTGTCGCCTCAACTCCCTGGATCTGGATCTCGGCCTTGTTTCCGGTTCGGCCTCGATGTCGGTTCTCAATTCCGGTAGCCACAACTCCTTTTGGATTTGTCTCGGTGTGGCCTTGGTGTTGACCTCGACATTTTCTCCTCCAAGTGTATAACCCCAACTTCGGCCTCCTCCGGTCTCGATCCGGCGTGGCCTTGGCACCGGCTCCGACGTCGTCTCTGCTTCTTGGTTCTTGGATTCTTGGTTCCATAGTTTCCTCAGCCTGGTTTGGATCTCGCTCGGCATGTAATCATCTCAGTTGTGGCCTCAACTTCAGTTCCGGAGAGGTCTCAACTTCCGGGATCTCGGCCTCGGCTTCGGTGTGGGCTTATCGTGGTTCGTCGGCTTCGCCTTTCTTGGTGTAGGTGTGGAATGGTGTTTGTTCTAGCGTGGCCTCATTACCGTATATGGCATTGAATCAACCTTCTGGTTCCAGATTCTTTCATCAGTGTGGCCTCAGCATCGGCTCTTGCATGGAGTGGCCTCATTCTGGCGGGGCCTCAATCCATCCGGAGTAGCTCGGAGAGGGGAGGATTGTGGTCTTTTAGAGGTCCAGTGTCTTTAACTACTGTTTTGTTTTGATTTTTTGGAATTTGAATGGTATGGTTTTGGTCTTGATCATCAGTGTGAAGGATGTAACAGTAGGGAGGGGTTTCGTGCATGATTTTGAAACTTTGTTTGTGGAAATTACTGGACTCGACCACATGGAACATGTTCTAGAAAAGGATTTAGAGCTATAAGTTCATCCTTGCAGCGATTTGTGGATTTGGATGTTTGAGAGGGTATGGTATCTAACATCAGATCGGGCATATGCTTTGACATAGGACACTCACTAGCCACATAACCATGCAATGGCAGGGAGCCTCATCAGGATCATATAATTGAACTAATTTTAATCTAAATATAAATTAAAATTTAATTCGAAATTATAAATAATTTAATGAAAAAGGTGGTTTTCAATTAAAATTCAGTATTCTTCACTATTAATCAAAAAATAAATCTTTTTAGAAAAATATAAAAAATACATCCTAAGAAAATTTTGATTTTATTATTTAAAAAAAAATTATTTTATCAAAAAAATTCTAAAAGTGTCCAATATTAATTCTAATATTTTTCTTCAAAAAAACTGAGTGAATAATATTTTTGAAACATATAAATACTTTATTTAAAAATAATGTACCTTTTTATCAATCTGTTTCTTTTATATAAAAAATATCATTAATATTAAAAAATTAGTTAATATTATATATATCTATATTTTTAATGCAAGGATATAATGGTTTCATTTGAATAATATTAATAATATATCATGATTTTGTTAAAAATCAGTGTCTTGTAAAATACATGATAAACTCTATGTTGGGTGCAATGTAAGGTTAACTCGATGTTATGTGTAAGACAAGATATCAAAGAAATTTAAATTATTAAAAAATATTAATTTATAAAAACTCATGGTGTTACATGACCAGCTAACTTGAAACCCCATCACATCACTATGGTTCGTGACCTTTTCTATATCAGACAAAACAAGGTCTACACACCCCCAAGGGTATTTGGATGTTTGGGGAAAAAAATCCAAGTATGATACCACCCATGTATTCTATATTAATTATATGTAAAATAATACAATTTCCTCAATATATAAATAACATGGAATGATAAAAAATTACATTTGTATCGAAATAATCAATAAAAGATTTCCACTTTACACAGTTATAAAAAAGACTCCATATAACACTAGTTAAAGAACATTTTACAAAAAACTATTTATCAAATATTTTATCATTTTTAATATCATGTTCATAACAAAATAAAATCTGAACAATGAAATTAAGTAAGAATTTGACCTCTAGGATAATATTGGTTGAGGCTGGCTAGGTCTCTCATACCTCATTAATTAAGTCATGAATATGTGTGGACTAAAAAATTAATTATTAATACAAGTCATGGGGAACCAAGGAACAACCCAAGGATGAACACCCTGCAATTTCAAATAAATATGTCCCTTGAAAAAATCCTATGGATTATAGTAACACCCCATGAGTTATACCCGTACAAAAACAAGGGCAATTCCCAATTCTATAACTCCCTCTTAGATACCCAATGCTCCCTTGTGCAATATTTGTTAAAAAAAATCAAGGGTCATAGAACATTTCAAAAATTATTTTTCAAATGATCATTATTATTTAAAATAAGGATTTGAAAACCAATTCCATAAAACATATTATTATATTTAGAAAACATATTTGTTTTAACATTTCAAGGGGGAAACTGACGTTTATCAAAACACATTTACAGATTTATTTTAAGAGAAACGGTCCTTCCAATGACCATTTAGAAAACAAGTCATAAAACCAAAGAATATGTTTTTTATGAAACAAATATTAGAGACAAAACCACCTACCTCAAACTTGGGTTCATATTGAAACAATAATGGTCTCTGCACATCATAAGAAAAGTGAACTCATAAGAATGAGATTGAATGACCTGGAAAGAAATGTACACTTTTTATAATTGAGTTTCCATAATCAAAAGTTTAGAAGATAATATAGAAGATCGCATACCCCATAGAACATTATATTTACTCCTGACCAAACATGATTAGGCCTCTATGAACCAATTAGATAATAGATTTTAGAGAAAAAAGAGATAAATCATCTCATGTTCTACGAATTTGATCGATAGAGAATATATCTTCTATCAATAAAATTGATGAATAATGAATGGAGGATGTAATATGAACCCTATTAGATGATAAAAAATTGATCTATAATTGATATTCCGACATGTGATAAAACAATTCAATCACTTGAATGAAAAATGGATTCCCAAATCGCTTCCTAAAATCATAGGATTTTGAACTGTAGAATGGGAATGAATAAAAAAGTCTTACTGGAGGAGAAAATTTATTCAATATATCAATAAAAAACCCTTTTTAGGTGAACACATTCTGAAAAAATTTAGGGGTGTAACTTCCTTTAATATTTTTTGTCCAAAGAGTCCATTTAATATAATAAAACAATCACCACCATAGCATGTAGGTTCCCACTTTATCTATGGTGGTCGCAAACGCACCATTCATAGAGGTCCCCACTTCAGCTATGGCCATCATTAATCTATGGAAAGACCTTATTAGTTTTGTTGAATAGTTTTATCTACATTGTATTATTACCCATACCAAATATTACACATTGAATTATTTCCCTTCATGTGGTGTATAGCTCTTACCTAGGAGAAAAACGACTTTGAACAGAGTGTGTTCTAGATTTTTTTCCAGATAGAAATATAGAATACCATTTAATAAGCCCATGGTACTAACTATAATATCCTAAACCTAGAAGTAACCATACCAACTCTAAAAAATAATATATAACTCAAGTCATGATGTGTCATTATTCAAATCTTTTACCATATGTATTCTTCAATTACAATAAATGGTAAATGTAGTTGGGGTTTGACTTAGTGGTAAAAACCATGTAATCCTACATGAAAAATGGGGGTTCAAAACCCATGGGCCATAGGTACTGTAGCAGCACTGTAGCATACTGTAGCAGTGGTGGTAATATTGATCAGCGGGTACTATAGCGACGGAAGGGTACTGTAGCAGCGGCGGGCACTATAACAGTTGGGTTACTATTCACAGAATGGGCCTTATGCCAAAAATTTGGGCCTACGGGATATGTAATGGGCTACAAGCCCACTGGGCCTTTGGGATATGTAATGGGTCTCCCTATAACTAGTTAAAAGAGGTATTTGCTTTGATTTAATAATAAAATGAGGTTTCAGACCCAACCTTTTAAAAAAATAACATATTTATTAGTTATTTATAGTTTATTTTCAACATCTGATGATAGATATTTTGACTATTTCATGCATTATTTATGATATTAATGTTTATACTACTTTATTTATACCAATTTCATCATTATTATATTTTATGTATTTTTAAAATAGAAACATTACAATTATTTTTAAATCTCTAACATCATTCCATGATAATTTGTTCATGATTTTCGATGACAGAATTAGGGATGATCTTGTTTCGTTAATTTTTAAAAAACAACATATAGTTTTTTAAGAATGTGTTAAATATTAATATAGATCTTCTAGAACAATAATGATATCATAAAAATAATTTTAATTCATTATATAAATTTCTATAATCATTCATGTATGGTGGTGATTAAAAAAGAAATATATCATTCCATAGATGAGGTGGTCTACAGGCACATACAGATGATGTTTTCAACTTTTGTAGTACATATGAATGGTAGAAAAATTTTACTTTTCATAAACATAAACATGTTATATAGATCATATTTATTAGTTGAATACCATTTTATAACCTTTCATATAAACACGTTATGAAAAAAATCAACCACCTTTTGGTGTTGGTAGTCTGCACGTAGAGACGAATAACATACTCATTTTTCTATGGGGGGAGGGTAGAAGATGGTTATGACACTAAAAAATAATTTCTTATTAAATTAATATTAATAATGTAATTATATTATAAATTTAAATTATATTTAGATAAGAAATAGTGAATAAAAAATGTTAAAAAGGGATTGGTTCTCAAGTTAAGAGTTTGAGCCTTCTCTTGAAGTACCACATAGAAATGATGTATTTAGGGATTTACATATATAAAAGGGATGAAAAAAATTGAACAGGTATGTATTATGGGTAAAAAATTCTTATAGTTTCGATAGTAATTTTAATTTTAGAGTGTATATAAAAGGGAAAGTGGGAGTACCCTTTTATAAGTTAGGGGTGGCATTTTTGTAAAAATAAAAATAGACATGACACTATTCAAAGAATTTGTCTCCAAAATATGAAATTAATGAAGAGGATTTGAGTACGGGTTGATCCTCCTCTCAACCACTAATTTGTAGACAAGGATTTAGAGATTTTATTCCTTTTCTACTTAGTTTTAACTTTTACAAAAATTATCTTTTACCACGGTAACTCATTTCTAACATAGATAACTTATTTTTATAATTAAAATAATTACACCTATTTTATAATTGAGATATTATTATTAAAAATATAAAAATAAAATCATAATATTAAATTTATTAAAATGATAAACATTAATTTTAAAGTAATAATTTTATAACGAATGAAAATAATTTTAAAAAATATAATATATGTTTTAAAATTTCAGGGATTGGTTTCTAAATTAAAATTAATATTTTTTTAATATATAATTTTACTTATTATATTTGGCCAAGAAAACTATTTAAAAAATAATGCCATTTTTATTCCCTAATGAAGTCATTAAAGTCCTAGTACTTTTTAAAATGTGATATATATTATTCACATAAAATTAAATCTTTTTAGAAAAATCCAAAACATTAATATTAAGACAATACAAAAATGTTGAATCCAAAAATTAATTTAATTTTTTTTCAATTAAAATTAAAATTTAATTATTTTATTCTGTTAATTTTAAATTCAAAATATAATGAAATAAATATTTTATATAAAAATGGGTTTTAAAATTAGTGGTCCTATGTTTATTATATGTAAATTATAAATAAATTTTCATATATTAGTTCATATATTTAAATATTACATATTTCATTAAATTTTAAAATTAATCAATTTAGTTTTTCAGGATAAATTACCAAACACTTTAAAAATAGTTCATTGATAAAAATAATCCATTTTTAAGATTAAAGCATACCCTATAAATCAATGAATTTTTAATTTATTTATATTTTTTAAAAGTGGTTTTATTCTTATTATAAATATCCTAACAATTTTGATCTAATATATCACAAATTATTTTATTTTAGTGTTCCATGTGGAGTAATCTATGAAACTTAGTATTTATTTTAATGGAAATCAACACTAAAATCATGGGGCATTACATTCTCCCCCCCCCACTTAAATTAATTAAATCGTCAAATATTTATTTTTAACATACTGCATAAAATATATAATTATATCTAAAATAATGAAACAAATAGATAAAACTTATAGAGATATATCACCCTTGTAAACATAGGAAACATATATTTTCCTCAAAAAATAAATGACCCTAATATACAGTGTTTCTCAATTTTTTGAGCTAATAATTGCTCATTACTGGGTGTCATGACAGATAAAATTTGTTTTACTTGAGTGTTAATAGATATTAATGCACTAATAGATGATCATGGGTTGGTTTAGAATATGAAATGTGATTTCCCTATTTTTTTAATTAATATAGAGTCTGTCTAGATAAATGATCCATTTAAAAATAATATTTAATGGATGGATAATAATACTTTTAAAAATAAAAATCCCAATAACATAAAATTGGGATACAATATTTATACAAATTGAAGTTCTTTCATTAATAAAATCATGGAGGTTGTGAGTTAATTCTATTAGAAAGCATCCTAGATATAATAGTGTTCCTAGTATCAAAATCAAACAAAGCATCTGCATATTTTGTGTACATGATAAGTGTTCCTTAATTATCACAATCCATTTCATTAGAAGTCATATCATATGTTTTTCCGTATTCCATTAATTTTGTGGCTTTTTATGTTTATTATACTCATTGTTTCTTGGGTTAGGGAACAATTTTTTAAAATTATAAAAAATATCTCATTTGAATCATTAGATAATATATTTCTATATTTAATTAGTTTTCCTATTAATTTATCCTTGATAATCATGAGCATGATATCCAATACTTACAAATATAAAACATTCTCACATTAATTTTTGATAAGTTTCTAGTTGTTTCCATTGATATTTGTAATGAGTAGATGGTTGGAGGTTCTTTATTAAATGGGGTTTTTTCTATCAATTTCCATCAAAATCTTTCTTCCTTTTCATTTCTCTAGAGTAATGAGAGTACCCATCTTCCTTATCTATATTAATTGCACATATAACAACTTCTTCATAGTAATCAAAGTCTCTAATAATTAATTCCTTTAGGATACATATTCTTTAGGCCACTAAATATCTATTCATTGTTTTACTCGGGGTCCATAATTAAACTAAAGGAGAAACATTAATATCTAATGAATTTTTTTATAGCTACCCACTATTTCATAGTCCTTCTGTTTTGATAATATGAAATCTCTATCCATTTTCCTATGACTAGTTTGAATAAAATATTTAATTGAAAAATAATCTCTTAAACTTCTCACATTCTATAGTGTCAAATTCTTCCTTATTTATTGTTTTTATAATGAGATTCCACCATTTTTTAGCCAAAGCTTCTAGATGATAAACCACTAAAATGAATTTCTAATTTTTCATTCATTGGAGGATGGAAAATATCTTCTATATTGTGTTGATTAATTTCATGGATATTAATTGGTTTAAAGAACCAATAAAAGAGGGAATATTTTTACACATAAAGGACATGATATCATGTCACTAATTGTTTTTGTTTGGGTACTCAATATAGTTAGAGATATTGTATATATATTGGGTTAGTTGAGTAAGAATTTCCATGAGATTTTTCACTCTTACCCCAACCTCATTTACTTTCTCATTGGTTAAATATTTTTATTTTCAATATCACATGTTGTTAACTCATTTATTATAGGTTTCATCTAGTTATTCAAGTAATGGAATGTTAAGGTATAATAATAATTAAATAAACAATTTATATTGGTAACTATGATCTTAGATGAATTAACTCATAAATGACATGGCTAACCCCACATATGAATCTATAATGTTTAATTTGGGTCATTTATTGTCATATTATTTTTACATTCTCTAACCTAAAAAGCTATATATTTAATTATGATATTCTATAAAGTGTATTTTGATCAACAAAATCATGTACCATGGTATTTTCCAACCAAGTATACAGTTGGACCCACTTTTCCTAAACTGAGTAAAGATCGAGATAATATTCAACAAACATTTTTAGGTTTATTACCCCTAGATAAATCAATTCCAAATTTTTCATCTACTTATTTTTATCTAGAAAGGTTTACAATTTCTAGGAAACCACACACTCTATATTTATGAAAATTATAGAATTTTTTCAAAAATTTATGTGTATCCCTAGGGTTTTCACTAATGTTATATAGTCCTAATCACAAAAAAATAAATAAAATTCCACACTTATACCAACTGATAGGCCCTAGACACACACTCCAATTTCAGGTGCTAAAAAATATACTTTAAAAATTGGAATTGATACCAAGTGATTTGTCTCAAGATAAAAATTCATATTTTACAAATTATTTTAGGAGTATAAATATTAAATCTTACAAAAATCCCACAATACTATGAATGCATGGTTTAGTTTCAAAAATAATCATCTATATAAGAAACTTATTTATGGTAATTAATAATATTTCTCTCTAATCTAACTGTATTATAATCCTTTATAAACACTTCATATATTTTATTCATATTCATAACCTGGGGAATGAAAAAATAATAAATGGGTTGCTCAAATTATTTGTAAGGAAAAACATATCAGTATTTCATTATGTGTTATATCATAAGAATATATGATAAAAATGATCATCGTAGAAATGTGTTATTAAAAATAATATGGAATAATAACAGTTTTCAATATGGCATAATAGAAGTCCATGTAATCTAAAATGATCATACATATACCATAGCATCGATGAATAAAATCATGAGATGATAATCATGAGATATGGAGCATAATATAATTATATCACATTGAAATGTGGAATAATATTAAGCATAGAAAAACATAACATTATGAACATATCCATTCACAATTATTACCACGCCCAGCCTTTGTGATTTTAACGAATCAGAAATATAGTCACCAACAGAAACTATAAGGATATTTAACTACAAATACATAAACACGTTGTATTTTTTATCATATATAATCATAAATACAATCACATAAATTATTTGTGAGCATATATAAACACAAATACACTCACACATAGTCTTTTTGAGCATATTTATCTGCAAATACATTCATGCACATTCTTTGTGAGCATAACTATGAAAAAATACTCTCACATTCAGTCTTTTTCTACATAGATAAGTGAAAATACACTCACAAATAGTCTTTTTGAATACATCTCAATGAAAATATTCTCATTCACTATCTTTATAATCATATCAAGCTACAAATACACTCACACACTGTCATTATCTTATGATATACAAATTCTTAATCAATTAATTATAGAGCTATATAGGACCCCATCCATCCAATAATGATAATACATATACAAGTAAACCAAAAAATTTCAATCATATGTCATTTCATGAAGAAACCATGGAATGAAAATTAGTTTCTTAGCACTTCCCAAAGGTATCACATGAAATGACCTCTGTAGTTAAATTAGTTGATACTCAAACATAAAACACTAAAAGGGTATATTTCACATGGTAATTTAGTGGGTGATTGTTGAAAAAAAATTCAACAAGATTAAAATATTTTGTAGATAAATAGGAAAATGGAACCAAAATCCTGAAAAGGGATACTATAAAACATTTTTAATATCTTTTCAAAAAAATGATGCTACGAGTCACCTTAAAAAAGTAATTTCCAAATAATTAACATCAAACCCTTTATAATTTATAGATTTAAAATATATAACCATAATAAGATATTACAAAATACATAAATTCTTTCCATATGAATTTTTTAGTGGAATATTAAATATTTGATAGTGAAAATAAAATCACCTTACAATTTTTAAATTCTATTAGTAAAACCCAAAAAGTTTAAAACAGAACTAACACTTCCTATTGAAAAGGGATAAATATAACTATGAAGATCAATATAATTAATTACAATTTTATCTTCTAAATAATATAGGAGAAAATTTTAAATATGACATAATATGTATATGGATGAAAAAGAGAACATTTAGAGATGATAATAATTACCCTTAACAACATTAAATTTTATGGAGAAGTAAATCCATCAAAGAAGATTTATTTAATGTGAAAATTTAATTCCATATAAAGAAGGTGTTAATAAAATATAATATCATCATTTTATATAAAAAAAATAAATCTTTCAAAACCATAGTCAAACAGGAATCATTATGACATATGAAATGAAGTTTGGTTAAGAATACTCTTTACCTTTGTACGATAACTTCCATGAAAGCTATTTGACCTCTTGTATAAGAAAAATAAACATTTTAATAAAATATTTTATAACCATATTCATATATATTAAACATTATATATTAAAATTACAGTTATTTATTTTAATTTTATTAGTTAGATATAGTTAAATCCCATCATCAGATGTTATCAATTTTGATTGTCACACGCGTGTTTCAAAGTATAGATTTTGATACCCATTCAGTGATACCATTTTCATTAAACTAATATTATCCAAGGTATTTTAATATATACTTTTTAATTATTTATAAATCCATAATTTCATTCCATGTTAATTTCAGCCACGATTTATAAAGATGGAATCCGTGGAAATCTTGATTTGGTAAGATTTTCGAAAAAAAGATGGTATGTTAATAATGTATTAAATATTAATATAAACTATTAATAAACTTATACATGTTATAAAAATAATATTAACTCATTATATAAATTCTTAAAATTATTTGTGTAGTTCTATGATGAAAAATATAATATTTCGTTCTAAGGAAAAGGTAACCAGCACCCACGAATGGATGATGTTTTTATTTTCCATAGAAAGTATTAAAGGTGAAGAATGGATTATATTTTAAAAATCATAACTAATTTAATATTTATTCATTAAATACCATTTAATATCCATCCATGTATGGTGGTTATGAGAAAAAAAATATGTTTCTTTATGGAGGTGGTACTCCCCACGTATGCATGAATTCTGTTCTTATTTTTCTATGGAAGGGGGAAGGTTATATAATGGTTTTAAAATAATCATAATAAAATTTAATTATAATAATAATAATTATTTAATTATATTATAATGGTAAAATATATTTTTAGGAGAAATATAGAGAATAATTAAAAGTTAAGAAGTAACATGTACTCATGTTTTTGAGTTTGAACCTTCTCTTGGAGTACCTCTTGGAAATGGAAAATTTTGGGATTTTCCTTAGACTAAGGGGTTGAAAACATATTAAACTAATCTAGCGTATGAATAAATATTTTTTTGTCAATAAAAAAACTAATTTTATAATATATGTCAAAGGGGTGTTGGAAGTCTCCTTTTAAAAGTGAGGAGAGTGGAATTTTCTTAATAATATAATAGGAAAAGTAACTATTCCATGAAGGTGGCTAAAAAGTGTAAAATAATTTATTTGGGATGTTTATGGGTCTATAATTCTCTCAAAAGACCATTTAGAGATAATATTTGAGTGATGTTTTCATTTTCCTCCTTAAATTTATCTTTTACCAAAATTGACCTTTACAAGAGTAACTCGTTTTTCACATGGGAACAAGATTTTATTACTAAAATAAAATATCAATTATTATATAACTTTAATTTTATTATACCAAATATTAAAATCATTTAATAATATTATCTTTATTAAATTTTAAAAAAATTAATAATAAATGTTCAATATATATATAATATTTTAGAAAACAATAACTTATATTTAAAAATAGAAAATATAGGATTTTTAGTTAAATATGTTATTTTTTTAATGTATAATTGTTCTCATAAGATATATATTTGTCCAATAAAAAGGTATAATAATTTTTTAGTTCAATATTATATCTTAATGAAGGCTTAAATGTTATGGTATTTGTAAAAATGAGATTTCATAATATTCACCTAAAAATCAATATTTAAAATCAAATACTATAAATTCATCTTAATATTATATTGAACTGCTAAATCCAAAAAATAAGATAATTTTCTCAAATTCATATTCAAAAATTTATGAATTTATCATTTAAAAGAAAATATAATATATGGAGAAAAATATATTTTCTATAAAAGAGGAATATCGAACCTCAAGTGTTCAAATTGTTATTGTATATCAGTTTCTAATAAGTTTTAATATTTTAGTAAATATATTAGAATACTAAATATTTTCATAATTATCTTTCAAAATTGATTAATTCAATTTATTAAGAAAAAAACAAAACAATTTAACAAATAGTTCTTTTATAAATCATTCATTTTTAGTATTAAACCATTTGAATTATTTTATACTCTAAGTGTAATCATTGATAATTGATTACTACAATTTTATAATGTAGGTTTTATTAGTCTTATAAGTTTACTATTTAGTTTCACCTAATATGTCATAGATTGTTTTATTTTTTGTTGTGCGTGTGGATAAATAAATTTAACATTGTATTTATTTAGTGGTAAATTAATAAAAAAATCAAAGTGTGTTACACTTTTTACATTTATGATAGAAGAGACTTCGTCCTTCATTAATGGGTAGAATATCACTCCATCAGCCATGTTCTTCTATACATATATATTGATATTTAATGAAAAATATACCACAAAAAACTTTTGGAATATCAACCTCCACTTTGGTATTTGTTTTCAATACCAACATCTGGTCAAAAGACAATCCCTCTCTTCTACCACTTATTGATAAGAAATTCAAAGGTCAATGTTTATTATTATCCTATTTATTGAGATTCTATTAATACAAGGGAACATATTCTAATGGGGAATTCTACTCCCCCTTTACTATTTTAATTTAGCAAAAAAAACTTCTAACTTCTTATTCTCTTCTTTATTTGGAGACTTAGTCAATTCCATGATAGAAGGAATCACCCCATTTTTCTTTTCAATTTTCCATTAAATAATTAACTATATGTATATATGGGATAACATGGTGTATAAAATGAAAGTGTTCAATGAATAAAATCAATCTATCCATTCATAAAAAAAAATATGATACCAACTTTTTTTAAACATTATTAGGGGTTTATCAAATAGTTTTTCAAGAAATACTAAATATTATCTCTTAAATTAAATGGAAACATAAAAAACATTAAAGTTAAAGTGTATTCATCCCTAATTAAATTAAAAATAACCATCCCCACAATAAAAAAAACTATCAAATATACATTATAAATTGAATTCATATAGTGAAAAAAATACTGGATATTTACATTCAAAAAGGATTTTCCAGATTCCCAATTTAACCCTAAATGAAAAGATATGGAAGAATTTAGTAGTATATATATCCCACTCATTGGATTATCTCTATACCATACTGTGGTTTTTTTCATCTGTAATGTTCTTCAAGAAATCATGATATTAATTGAAGTTGGGAACCAGCTGAAATATATCGAATGGAGTGTCTTAAGAAGGAAAAATGATACCAATTTAAATTAATAATATATAATATTTTTTTAGCTATTAATGTATCAAAACATAATACAACTCATTTTTATGATTCACCTTCACTCCCTTATTACATGATAAAAATATAACATAATAATAGAATAAGATGGATCTTTATAATCTCATTCATGATATGAATAGGGTTCAGACATTACTCTAAACTAAATAACTTCATTCCTTATAGCTCAACAATTTCTTGTAAAATTTATTATTTATTTATCCTTAGATTTATAAATATGATCCTCTTTAGGATGCATGGATTTATTTTCATTTTCATATTTCTTTATTGATGGAATATGTTTTTTATTTTTATAGTTAGGAACATTAACTCTATTGTGCCTCCTACATATTAATAGACATTTCCAAACATCCTATATATATTTTCAAGAACTATCTAGGTTTATTTTTAGTCATTTGAATGTGTGGTGAATACTACTTCACAATAGTAAAATTTGAATAAGGAGTCACCATTTATTTACCTTTAGCTTTCAATAGCTTCTCTTATTGTGAAAACTATATCCTAAACTCAGTGGTTATGTTTCCATCTTACTTACACCATCCTCAATATTATTTATTATATTTTGGGTTATATCTTTCTAACAATATCTTATGAAATTTTTCTCTTTATTTGGAGTTTCTACCACTAAACCAATCCTCCTATCCCTTTCTTGGATTGATTATTTACTTCTTCTTACTATCTTTATCCCTTATTACTTAATTATCATGGACATTTTATGATGTTCTACTATTTTTAATTTCTTTACAAAGTAGAATCATCTCATTTCTCATGGTTTTACATCAACATCCAATATATTAGGAATTATTAGGAGTGGTAGACTCAATAGCCATCTTTTTTATCTCACTCCTTAAGGTTGACTTTTTATTTTTATTTGTTTCGTCAACTACTATTATGGTATTTTTTTCTTAGGGTAATAAGAGTTTATTATGATTGGAACATACTAATATTACTTATAATAATGAAAAATTTTGTTTTAACACTCAAAAAAGTCATTGAACAAAAATATGTTCATTAATGATATATTGTTCTTCATCTATGAAATTTATTTATTTATATCTTGGTTCTTATGAGTATCACATTTAATCTTCTTATATTTAATAATTTTATAATTTCAACACAATTAAATAATATTCCATAACGAAATAAACTTATGACCAACTCCATAACAACACCAATAGTATCCTACAAAGATGTTCCTTTCACCTTCATAGTAGTTTTTTCAAAATTTGTACCTTGTTATATTTTGGTGGTAAAAACATTATTTTGGGTTCTATTTGGGGATATTGGTTTCATGTATATTCTCATATACTTAGTTGATATATTGTTTAGTTTAATATAATTTTTTAATATCCATATTTTTATAGAACTAAATTTTAATCACCATCAAGATGTATAAATATATTTAGAAAAAATGGATTTATATGGGATCTGTTATACCTTTAGGAATGAGATAATTCAGGTTTGATCATCTCATAATTCCCATATATCTTTTCCATCAATTTTAGTCTTCTTATAAGAAAGAATTATTATATATGTTTTTGTGGAATCACTTCTTTTCTCAATAGCTTGTGAAGTTTTAGATATAGAATCTTCCATATTTTTCTATTTGATTTATATCTCAAAACCTAATAAGTTGGGGATGATATTCCCAGATTAGACTGAGTTCAACAAGTCTTCATAATCCTTATTTATCTTCCTCTACTAATCATCCTAAAACTTATTGTTTCTTTTTATCAAATTACCAAGATCCTTTATTCAAATTATTTTAACTTCCAACTGTAAAATTTTGACATTCATGGACACATTGTGAAGTTTCTCTAGTTAAAGTATTACTTCCTTAAAAACTTTATGAAATATAAATTTCAAACACATATAGAATTTAAATTCATTATTATCCTGATATTATATTTAATATAAAATATAAACATATTCTTCCATAGCATACAATAACATTTTGATAGTGTTTCTATTTTTATATATATGGATAATGCATTTACCCTAGCATCAGTTTCTAACTCCAATTGTGATTTTTAATCATGAAGGCCATTTATTTATAAAAATAAATCAGTGATAGACTATATAGTAAATTTGTTGTTGTAATCATGTACTTCCTTATATAAATAACTAAATGATTTGTTGAACTCGTCTTTATCACAACTTAATTTTGATTCATCACTTGAGGGATTATCTTCCACAAATTTTCCAATATGCTTACCCCTTTGGAATTGTAAAGGTAATGGTTTTTATACATTCATATTTATGATTTACCGCATCTTTTTCCACTCATTCATCCTTTTTATCAATGTATATGTGAGACCTCAAATTCATTACTGAAATTTATGGAGTCAAAATTGTTCATCATAGGTTCTTCTAAGACACTTTAAATTTTCACATAATATATATTTATGTAAGAAAAACATGGAAAGAAAAAAAATTGATATCATCAAACGAAAACTCTTCTTTGGTACCAACTGAAATTCCCTATAGGATCTGTAGAGGAACCTCATAGTGGGGTGAATCATGTGTTATAAGATATTTTCTTTGTTATGTGGTACAAATATATTAAATATTAGTATAAATCTATTTTTTCCTTGAACATAATTGTATAATATTTTATTGAATGGTTTTAGAATGAATGGGGATTGTTTTGATCTTAGAGATCTCATTTTTGTTGAAACATCCTGAGGCACATTATTGGTTCCCATTTATTAGTTTCTTGTATAGCTCAATCTTGAACCCTAGTAAGAGGAGGTGTATGGTTAGTTTAACCATGCCTAAGAGGCCACATGGCCATGCAAGGAACTATAGAGTAATTTCAGAGGGGATATAAAAGAGTAGTGAATGGTTTATAAAACTGTGTGCCTAGCCTATATGGTTTGTAACACTTATGAAGTGGAGTCACATGGTTGGTGCATGGTTTTCGTAAACCATGTATCCAAATGGTGAACCTTTTTGAGAACGCTATAAAATTACTATTTTCCCTCATATATTTAAAACAAAAGACAATCCACTCCCCATATACGAATAGAGCATCCCACACATTGGACCCCCCTTCTTCTTTCCTTATATGAATTTTTATATATCCTTTATTTAATATTAGAATCATGTTTTTTTATCTGGTTAGAGCCAAGTCAGTAAGTACTTTGATCCTCCCCCTTCCATTCTTCAGTTATCTAATCAGATGGAATGCTAAATTAGTGTGAGGTAATATTCACTATATTAATGGTATTCATATGCTTCTCTAATTTCTCCCATTTTAGACTATGTTAAAGTCCAAAAAAAGATAAGGAGAGTACTACCCATCTAAGTTAGGTGGACTAAAATTTTTACCCTAGTTTTTTGGTACATGTACTTTTTTGTTATTTTTCTGTATACCAAAATTTTCAAGAATTTATCCTTAAATTAATAAATATTTAAATTGTTAGATTAAACCCTGATTTAAACAAGTTATAACTTCCTTATTCAAGTATGGTTGTTCTCAACCTAAAGTTAAACAACCAATGGGGTGGGGTAATTATATTGATAATGATTATTCCATACATTTGGTGATTTGAACACCTAATTATCAATGGGAGCAGTGTATAAATCAAATGAATTATTAAAGGTTAAATACCTCATGTATCACCTTTTCATTTAAAAATAAAAGTAGAGTTTAAATAGAATAAATGGTAATTGTGGAATGTGATGGAAAATCCCATGGATTATGTATAGTTATATAACTTATTAAGATAAAGTGAATTGATAAAGTGAATGGATACTAACTTGGTCCCTTGGATCCTAATATATTTTTTTGTTAAACAATATCATGGTATGTCACCTACATGGGGAATCATGGTATGGAACCAATGAAGAAATTTAATATTTATATTAGATTCCATTGATAGTTACCTTAGATTTGGATTACTTGGAAAACCTTACAAATTTCCTTGGTCACCACCCTATTCTATATCTGGTTTTCTATGGATGAAAAACATGGAATAAAATAGGATACATTGGTCATTGGACCTCAATCTTATCCCTTATTAGTATGATATGTGATTATTTTTCACATGTCATTGTATCTTGAAACTTGATATGATTTCATTGTCTATAGTTGATTCCTTTCCCTGTTATACAGTTATTCATCATTTATATATGTCTAGAGGACAACATTTATTGGTAGTATGGGTTGTAACACATTATATTCCATATATTTTATTATGATTATACCTACACAGTTATTGGACCAATATTCACATACTGGATTTGTTATAGACATCATTGGCAGTGGAAAACTGAGTAAATCTCACACCATTTTCAACTCGTCAAAAGGTAACTGGATAGACTACTTGGATATAGGTAGGTATAAGAAGAATATGCCAATTATGGAATCCTTATTTCTATAAAATGATGGAGTAAAAGAGTAGAGGATTGATCTTATAATCACAAATATAGTGGATATAGCTCGAGTTATCCTTGTTTATTTTGTATAGCATTTGTATATTAATGTTTCTATTTTCCCATGAACTCTCTCCTTTTTATATCATGACCTCATCATCTTCATTTTCTATAAAAATTGGATACGGTTTCTATATATTTATTTATGATATGTGGCTGATATATTATTCTACTTTTATTTATTTATTGGGAATATACTATTTATATAGTTATGATACTGTTATGATAAACTCAAATCAAGAGGGAAATGTCTTTCCACCATACTATCATAGACCCTCAAAACTATTCTAAATCCAATAGCATATTGGGAGGAATGATTAACACCATGTGGTCACCAATTCGGCTATTATTATCGAGGTGTTTTAAATATTTTTTCCATTTGTCTTACTCTTTGAGGTTGGTTGATAGGATACTAGTAATATGTTGGAATTTGGAAATGAGAATATTCCAGGGAGTATTTAACAGGTGTACAGGGAAAATAAAAATTACCTGGTATAGGAATTTTGATTTTTTATTATACTTTTTATAGTTTTATTGATTTCAATATTGGGTAACACACATTATTTGTGGTGATATTATTATTACTATTGACCATATTCTACCCATGTCGAGTATGGCATAGAGGTGTTGTCTCATGAATCATAGTAGGCACTTGAAGATTCACTGGCCATGCATATACGATGCCATATGTATTTTACTACGTGAATTGATTGAAACATGTTGTGGTGCCTTGAATGTTATATCTTGTTATCTAAATAATGTTTTTGTAGGATAAATGAGATAAATACATAGTAAATTAAAGTTTCTTCATCAATCTAAATTGTGTTTTCTTGTATACCCTAATGTTGGTGCCTTAATTAACCAATTATCACATGTTTAAGCTAAGGAACTATTAAATAAGATGAAAAATTATATAGCTATTACTACATGGATTCCAATTAAAATTTATAAATCTAGTACTTCTATAAATTGGGAATGGAGATCCACAAAATCAAGATATCATTATATACTTGTAACATTTTGATGTTGAATGTAAAAGTCTAGTCACAATTACAAGACATTCGAATTACTATATACAAAGCATAGTGCTTTATAACATGGGAATGTTACCTTATATAAATGGATAATTATATACCTAAATGACTATAAACTATTGATTCATAAAAATTTAATGCAATGGTTTTCATAGAATGGTTATTCCAATAACATCATAAAGGGTTTTTTCCTCTATAACATATAGTTGAAACATAGTATATTGAATCTCGTGATATGAAACAGGGAACATAACCCAAACACGACCTTAGTAGTGGGATGTAATTAGTATATCTTGTGATTCTAATTTGTTTTATATGTTTCCCATATGTAAATTTACAATCAGGTAGATGGGTGTGACTCTTATATAGGATGACTTACAAATATCTTATTCATAAGTCTCTTATATATAACATTATAAAATATTTTTTGAGGTGTTTTCTTGGTAATTATAGATAAATTACACCACAACTTCTTCATTTCATGTGCCAAGAGTATAGTAGTTGTAGTTATCTTGATGAGGTGGGCCCAAATCCACCAGTATTACCTTGTGTATTTCCAGTTGAAGAAAATCATATTATACTAGATCAAGGAACGAAAACCAAATATTGAAGGGTATTATTATGGATCATTCAAAAAATTCAGGTAGACACACGACCTACCCCTGCTATTGAAAATTGGACATAGGAATTTCAATAGCAGCATCCCCCCATTTTTTAGGGGATGGTAGTCCATAGGCTACAGATTCATGGTTAAAGGACATGATATCTATTTTCAATAAATTATAGATGCATCCTAGGTGGAGGGACAATATCATAGCACATATTTTAAAAAATTCATCCAATACATAGTTGGATGTGTTAAACTAGGATAATTTTCCTCGAGCTATGTTTTGTAGGTATTTATAGATAACCTTATACAATTATTTCTTCTTAAAGACACTGAGGGATGATAGTGCAAGAGAGTTTATGAAGGTGGAGGTGGGAACTCTATGTGTTATGGATTATTCAACTTTTTTTTATGACTCCTTGGAATTTCATTCCTAATATCCTTGTTGATGACATTTCTAAATCTCGTTGTTTTGAGTATATTCTCATATAAACAATCTGATCTCAGTTGAATGTGATTCATTTTACCATCATCACTAGGATAGTGAACCATGCCCCAATTATAGATTATAACCTTAGAGAATATATAGGTATAGGGCATACTGTCTCATTACCTCATTAGGGAAGTTATTTATCTAGTATTAAGAATCATTGTATTAAGATTTCTTTATGAGGAAGTAGTATTCAGGGGGTTCACCCAGGAAGCCACATGATATATCATTAGTGTGGTAAGAATGACCATATAAAGTCCCATTATAATAGATACACAGTTGAGTAAAGATCTTGAGATAAGATAGGACATCTTTAGAGGTTTTGTTAGACCCTTCCACTTATCTCTAGTTAAAGAGGATCAGCACCAAAATTTCCTTTAGGAGAAGGATTATAATCTTCACGAATGGTGGGGACCTAAAACACTACCGACCATATAGGTTGAGGGGGTGGTTATGGTCAAGGGATACCTACATAGTATCTATGGCTCTAGTAGTGACGACCTATCTAGGGAATTCCTGATATATCCCAATTCCACAAACATGGCTAGATATATGTGGTGTAGTTGATCCCTATGGAGCAGAGTTTCGGTCAATCTACAGTTAGAGGACTGATTTTAGTAGCCTATTATTTAGTATATGCTTTATTTAATAAAGGATCTTCCCACTCCATTATAGCTGTAGTGACTATGGATAGTCTTTTCCTTGAGATGTAGTCTTTTAATGGTGTGATGACACTCGATACTCGATTATAAATTCAATTGAAGACGGTACACCATTGCATGGATGATACCCTTGAGATATTTTTGTATTATTTTATTATAGGACCTATTTATCCTTGAGATAATAGGTTTTTACATCATTCACAAGATGTAAAGGTAGGTTCCTTATCAATATTATGTCAATTAATATCACCATAGTGTGTCCTTCACTTCACTAGAGGGAGATTGTTATATTCACAAGGGTGAATGGGATATTCATGAAATTATAGCTTGTCCTAGGCATCGTAGTTTGGGTAGAGTGAGTACCCAGATTGCTAGACTTTATATGGATTATTATTTAATGATTATGGAGGATTTCCCTCATATATTAGATAATTTTAGGGATATACTTCCAAAATACTTTTCTAGGTCACCACAAGGGAAGTAGGTAGATTTTACTATTGAGCTAAATCCAAGAGTAGCATTGGTATCCATTCCTCCTTAGAGGATGTCTACTATTGATTTTAAAGAGCACAAGAGGTCTCTAGATAACTTTGAAGCTATGGTTTTAATATGGTCCAATACATCCTTGTGGGGTTCACATGTCATTTGATCCAAGAATTATTATGGTACCCTTAAGATTTTCATGGATTACCATCAGTTAAACCAGCTTATGGCTAGGAACTACCATCCACTGCCACATATAGATGACCTCCTAGACTAACTCTGAGAAATGAGGTTTTACCCCAAGATCAATTGGAGTTCATGCTACCATCAGGTGTGTTATAACATCAAATTTACCATATAAATAATTCTATAGTAGATATATCTTGCATGAGTATTTGTTTATGTCAATTGGTATTATCAACATGCCAATAGTAATAATATATTTAATTAATTAGGTGTTCCACATATATATAGATTCATTTTTTTGTCTTTATGTATGATATATTGGTGTACTCAAATACTCAACTTTAACATCCCAATATCTTGATATCTTTTTGAGTACACTGAGATAGAATGAGTTTTATGCTAAGCTCAACAAATGAAACTTTTGGTTTGATATGATCCACTTCCATGGTCACATTATCTAAGATATAGTTGTATCAATTAACCTTTAGATGATGATAAATATTGCTTCCTAGGAGTAGAAAGTGAACATCTTTGATATAAATAGTGTCCGGGGGATGGAGGGTTATTACAGGTGATCCATCTAGGATTTATCAATCCCAGAAGCACCGCTTATATTAATGTCTAAAAAGGATGTGAAATTACTTTGGTTTGAATCATATGAGAGATAATTCCATGATTTTAAAGGAATGATCACATCAACTCATATCCTAGTTTTACATGATCCTATAAGAGTCTATGTGGTTTAATCTAATGCATTAGGCATCTGACTAGGATCCATTTTGATGTAAATAGATCAGCTCATCCTATACGAATCACACTAGTTGAGACCTCATGAGCACTATTACCAGACACATGGTTATGATCTATCAGTTGTGGCTCATGCCTTGCATTTTTGGACACACTAATTATTGGGATATTGTTTTGTGGTGTACAAAGAACAAAAAATCCTCAAGTATATATTTATACATTATGACCTGAATATCAGGTACAAAAGATTTGTGGAATAACAATAGTCATTCTACTTTTATATTTATTATATTCTTGGTGAAGGTAATTTTGTTGTTGATGCTCTAAGCTAAAAGACATAGACATGGGAAGTTTGGTAGGCTAGTAGTAAGTGGAAATTGATGTGACTATTTTCATATATGAACCTTGAAATTCATGAACATCACAAGTATCCAATCCTTGCATATTTTGTAGTGTCCTATTCACTAATGTGTATGTAAAATATGAATTAGATTTCTGATCCTGAATTTTTGTTCCTATGGGAGAGTGTTTCAGTTACAACCCAGTTGCATCGTTGTCGAGGATTAGGTCTTGAGAATTCATGTATATGTTGAGATTCATATCGAAATCTAAGAGGAATTTATACGAGAGACTCATGAATTTTCTTAGGTGGTACATCCTCGACTTATAAAGATGTACCTTTATTTTTTATTCCAATATTGGTGTCTTGGTATAAAAAGTGATATTTCTAGTTTTGTTACTCAGTGTTCAACCTTTTAGAAAGTGATGGTGGAAAACTAGTCGCTAGTAGAGATTTTATAGTTATTAACTATTCCTGAGTGCAAATGGTACAATATAACTATGAAATTTTTAATGAGATCTCTTAGGTAACCTTGAGGTTGTGACATAGTATGGATGATTGTAGAAATATTAAAAAAGTTCACTCATTTATTACCTATTATAGATACCTTTTAGTGGAAGATATAGGATTCTTATATTTATGAGATATCATATTCCTTAACAATGCTCTATATACTATGGTATCAGATATAGACTCTAATTATACATGATGGTTTTGGAAGGGGTTGTAGGGGGCACTAGGTGCATAGGTACTACTAAGTATATTCTATCCCCCATACACCAATATTCATTCTGAGAGTATGATATAGGTGTTAGAGGAAATTACCTTGGAAGTTATCCTATATTTTTTAGGTTCTAATTAGAAACAATTATCTCCTACTAAGTTATCTTACAATAAAAGCTTCTAATAGATGATATAGATGGATCCTTATAAGGACTTATATTGTAGGTCGTTTCGTTCACCCCTATTCAAGTTTAAGGTAGGACAACAAGTACTACTTGTAAATCATTTTGTTTATGAGTCATTAAAACCAGTACTGTTTATCAGGACTAATATGTCTACAACTCAGCCTAAGAAGAATTTTTTTGTCAATAACCATTAAATACCTAAATGGTTTGAGGTGGTGGGGGGTCTTGTGTATCTCACCTAGACTATATAATAGATGTATTTCAAAGATAGGGTAATCTTCATCCTTGTTATGTAGGGCCCATAAATATTTTGGAGAGAATTTGGTTGGTATCTTCTCGATTGCAGTTACCTGAGAGGTACCAAGCCATACTTGACATCTTCGATGTATCTCAAATTCACTATTATTATTCAGACCCAAATAATATTCTTCATATTGATGAGGTTGATTTATAGGAA